>JAJQWJ010000001.1:155575860-156175860 GCA_023637945.1 Phaethornis superciliosus | reverse complement strand
AGCAACTTCAATATTCAGAGATACCAAATTTGCTAAATACAGACAAACCGAGCATGTATATTAAAGGTTTTTAACAAAATGTGTGTGTCTAGGGAAAGATAAGATAAATGAATAATTAATTCATAACACATAATTTTACAGCATGGAACCCTGGAAAAATTTTGGAATCATGCTTTCACCCATGTTTGTTGTTTTTTTTTTCCTAGGATCCTAGAATAATTCACATGGGATGATGCCTTAGGAGGTCTCCAGTCAAACCACCTGCTCCAAGCAGGTGCAGTTCAGAGATGAGATCAGATTTCTCAGGATTACATCCAGTAAGGTTTTTGCAAGCTCAAAAAATTGAGATGAAATAACCTATCTGGGTACCCTGCTCTACTGGGAGACAGCCCCAAGAGAGTAAAAAAATGTTTTCCTTACAACACACCGGGTTTTTTCTTCTCCTCACTCATGCACTGTCCTTCACTCTTCAGCCACACATAACTACCAACTGACCAAGACCCCCCGAGCCCATACGTCTGACCAGTTTGTTTCTAGAAGACTCTATGATTTTTCCATGGACCAACAAAGGGTGGACTGGTCTAGAGTGTTGTAGATCACCCTTTCGGATTTATCTAGAGTGCACCATTTTCTATCTTCTATTCATCAGGAATCTCCTCTCTCCCGTGGTCTCCAGGACCTTTCAAGCATTGCAGAGAACCAGGACATGAGCCAGTATTCTCAGCAGCCACAGAACATCTACCAGGGCAATATCATCACTCACACACAACCTTGCTGCATCCTTTCCCTAAGCATCCATCTGCTATTGACTATTGTTAGAGGAAGTATACAATGTAGACAGTACATTGTTCTGAAAGAAAAAAGCCACTTGTAATAATCCTGTGTCTTTAAGCACAATACATGCCACACACATGAAAGATAAAACAGCTCTAAACCACAGGACTCTAGTCTCAAGACTCTCATTCAAGAATGAATTGACATTCCACAAGCCCCTGGTACAGATGACTGACAAAAAGGCTCCTTAAGCTAGGTAGGCCACTTTATTCTTCAGTAGCATTTTACTTCCTGTCATTTACTCCAGAGGTGAGATGGTCAGCACATAACATCTACATCCTATCTGTCTGAAAGGACAAAGGGCAGTGGTCACAAACTGAATCACAGAAGGTTCAACCAACACATAAGGAAAAATTTTTTTACTTTTGTGAAATTTCCATCTCTGGAGACATTCAAAACCCTCCTGGACATCATCCTGTGCAACCAATCTTAGGAGAACCTGCTGTGGCAGGGGGGTTGGGCTAGATGGTCTCCAGGGGTCCCTTTTAACCCTTAACATTCCATAATTCTGTGATCTATCACTTTGCAAGAACTTCAGATGATACCTTTATAGCTTCTTCTTTTCTTTCTTTGTCATTACTCGATTGCTGAAAATACATCAATACACTCTGTCCATGCCTCACACCATTCACGGCTAATTTTATGAATGGTAAAAATCACAATCAAATGACAGGGGTGGCAAAGCACCAAAACATTGCAATTAATGGTTACTCCCACTCAAATATATAGAAGTATCACACACACCAAGCTATACAATAAAACTGAATGTTCTTACCTGCTGTTGAATTCTACCTTGCATCAGAGGTGCCCTATGCAAAAGCATTTGACAGAATTATTTGACAGAATTATGTGTAACTGCTAAATGTGACCCTGATGGGTCTTTAAAACCTCATTAGTGTTAAGTTAGTGCCCCTGATTATACATTGCACAGCAGGAAGATCTAACAAAGTATTCTTATTTGTATCACCTTTTCATAACCTAGCATCACACCACCATAAGAAAAGTATAGTGACCTTACCCATGTCAAGGCTTTCAAGAAATAAAGAAATAATGCACTGAAGTAATTGGTTACTTGGCATCATACATAGCATGTGTCAAGCCCCAAGTCATACTAATATATTTAACATTCCTCATTAGGACATAATAAGAATTTGTGCCTGTATAAATCACATATTTATTCCCAACACGTGGCTTAGTTACAGTGTGTAAAATTATGAAAACAATTTCCACACTTAACTACATCTCACATATAATAAAATGCTTCTATTAGATTTACTTTGTGCCACAAGAACTGGATGGGTTAAGCTGCTCATATTTTAAGCAGTAATTTCTGCACAGGCATAGAGTAGGATGTGTACTGCATCTTTCTGAAGAGATCTTGCACCACTGACATAAATAATGTGACAAACTGCCTCCATCATCATTCTGGATGCTGAAATTCAATAAACATTACTAACATATTCTAACCACTAAAATCACAGCCACAGAGGTTTCAAGAGCAATATTTATCACTGACTGATGCTGGACACAAATCTAGGGAGTAATTCCCACGATCAGTGTAGATGATTTGCAAGAACGCTTTTCATGTTTTAACCTCATGAGAAGTAACCCGTTCACATGTAAAGTAAAAAAGAATTCTAAGAATTCTTTCATTAAAATATATCTTTTCTTAAAAATCACTCCTCAGAGGACTTAATCTTAAAGAATCTGTCAGGTACTTAGCTCTTGTTTTGTGATGAAAAACACCAAAGTTGCATCACTGCTGATGCTGTTTCTTCAGCTGTCCAGCCCCTGGCTCAGCACAATCAACACAGACCCTCCAGCCAACTTTTGTGTGCATATGTATGCCTCAGCTATGTGGAAGTGTACTCAATATAATCTGAAGATATTAATAAATTCTGTGTTTCAAAAACTTGACAAAAAAACCCGCAGTAATTCTATCACCTGCCTCATAGCAGGAATACTAAATTATCTGCTCTTAAGTGAAAATTGTGAAGTTCTATCCTCATTTATTCTTAAGTTGAAAATGCTCTCCAAAACACTCAGACAGGGGATTATGTTGGTTGGTTGGTTTTGGTTTTGAGTAATGACAACTATCTGTAAGTGGCTGTTTGGCTGAAACACAGCAGATCTCTGAATTTATTTTCAACCTGAAAGAACAGTTGCAAGACCAATGGATTATATTTATTATTATAAAACACAAAATTAAGAACTAACCTGAATACCCTAAAACTAGGAGGTGGAAAAAAGCAGTCATATTGCTGATCAGCTCTGAGGAGGTATTAGACTAATCCAAGGGATCAATTTCAATACTGTTCTGACTAAATCTAATTATCAATCAGTGTACAACCCTACGCAGGCAAAGCAAGCCTTTAAAATGTGTTACCTAATAATCCTTCACATTTTTACCATCATCAGCTTCTATACAACTACTCAGAGACAAAGGTTTATACCTGGATTGGATTTTTTTTTTTGCAATTTTACAAGACTGGTACTAGCTAAGTACTTCACGTGCTCATCATGTTGAATGGCCTACAAAGAGTTTGAGAACAAGTAATGCTTCAGGGTGAAATCTCAGCTGGCTACCTGGAACATCCCCCAAGATTCAAAAACAGTCCAAGATGATGAAGGATGGAAATTCACTCCTCACTAGCCAGGAATACCAGTTCGTCAGTGCTATAAGCATTCTTTGAGCTGCCATCACAGAAAGAAGTGAAGGAGGCAGAAACCCCCATGCTAGAACACCCCAAAAAGTAGTAGATGCTGACTCTATTCTGCCTTTAAAAACTTTCATAACTTGCAAACTTTTCTAACTGTAAGCTTCAGGATTTTTGAAACTAAATGACAACAGCTGAACAAAATAACCACAGCCATGCTAGCAAGCACTTACAAATGTAAAGTTACCTCAGCCAGACATGGAAAAACATCTTTTTTTCTTACTCACTAGATACACATGTGGGCAAATACTTTTAGGTCACTTATGTCTGGGTAAGCAGGTCCTGAGGAACCAAGGGGGCTTCTTCAGACACCATGACTCTTCAGGATCCTATTCTGTGTCCTTACAGTCTAGTGCTACGTAAAACATTTGAAAGTCTGGAGTGAACTTTTCCCCTTGCTCACTTTGCTCATATCTTATTTAGTATTTTAGCACCATTTGGGGAACAGTTACAGGCACTTTAAATCACGTTTGCCTGATGTGATCTTTTATTTATTTACTCTAAACATCCCCACATGGGAGACTTCAGAGCCACCACAGTAGGAGAATTTCAATGTTTTAAAACACTGTCTGATAAAAACAACTCTGTTTGTCCTTACAAAACACTCCCTGGTCTCCAATTCCACTGGGTCATGAGGCAGACAGACCTCAGCAAATGGGTTATTAATTTGGTACTCTCCCTTGCATACTGCAGTACCTGTTACTGACACAGACTTAAGACAAGACAAAAATTACTGGTTTACTAGAAAACCAGTCAAAAAAAAAAGAAACTGGCAAAAATAAAAATCTAACTTTGTACATGATCTGATAAATAATAATCGCTATTCAGTAACCAGATAAATTTGGTAGAACTCATCTCAGCCTACATCCTGGAACTAGGAATGAAGAAAAGGACATTTAGTAGACTGACCAGGTATTACTACTGAAATCACTGGAAATCCTTTAAGTTTATCATGAACAAAATCAGAAACTAATCCTGCTCAAGGAATGTTAGATTTGTTGAATTGTCCCTTTTTTCCAATAGCCTGGTTTCATTTTAGGTAAATAAATGCCTATGTTTCTATGTAACACTGTATGATGAATTACTTGCCCAGACTTACCTAAAAAAAAAAAAAAAAAAAAAAAAAAAAAAAAAAAAAAGTAGCAATTGACAGTGAAAGTTAATGCAAAGCGATTCTTAAGATTTTCTTTTTCTTAACCAGAAACTAAGGACATCATTCACATCATTCACTCTTCTGGAAACCATTTATGCCCAACAGTAAATCTCTTCCTCTGGCTAAAGTGGTAAGTAGCCTTGATCATAACAAACTGTTGCTACAGATCAAAGAGTAATGGAGCATTTATATTCAGAGTAAAGTAATAGCCAAAGTCTTTGCTTGAAGCCAAATACACGGTTGAGAGGCACACAACAGGAGCTGGGTGTTGTTATTACCATCTACATTTAACTGTTCTACTTTTCTAGTGTTTCTTTGTCCATTTCCCATGCTGAAAAGCTATCATCAGCTGAAGCAGAAAAAAACCACCTGCACCAACCAAAGTAAGTGAGTAAATTAAAGCTTGAAACCTCTTAATGTTAATATTAAAACTTCTTTCCAACATACACCCACTTTTAAATTATGAAGGTTCAGAAACTTTTGAAATTACTATTATTACCACTACTGAAATAAATAGCAGGTGAGCTTGGCTTATAAATGCTTTCCATATATTTAAATATGTAGCAGTTAGCATAATTACCTAGCCTCTTATGAGCCTCTTATCAAGCCATGAATTATCAGCAGATAGTATATTTTTACTGTGTAAAAGCCCTATTTTCACAGAGAGATGCATATTGATTGCTGTTCCTGAAGAGATTTAAAACTCCTGAATAAGACAGCATAATAATTTAAAGGATCCAGACCACTCAAAAGATAGGTTTGGCTCCCTGTACATGAATAGCCTGGGTCTCTTTCTGCATCTAAAAAAAATACTATTGTTGCTTTCTGCACAGATTATTACGGCAATTCACTTGGTTTACATTCTGTGATAAAATAAACTCCACTGTCATGATGCCTGGAACTCATGCTTCTCATCCAACATGCACATCTCCAAAGAACAGTTCAGCAAACATCATCTCAGCTTCACTGCACTTAGCAAGTCAACCTAGACAACCAAGTTAATTTTCATCTTCCTATAACCAACTACTGATGTCTTAATTTGTAATAGAGATTCTCACCATCATCTCTATTCATAACCACCAAAGCCCAAGCATGTGTACTTTTAAATGAAACTCACACTTAACTCCAAATGTTTGGGTTTGGCAGGTTGTACCACCTCCTCAAAAACCAGGAAAGCCAAACCAAGGAAAAACAATGCTGTAAATCTCACGATTTCTAGGTCACCTTTTGGTTGATTTCTTTTTTCTTCTGCTAATACAAATACTGAAACACTTCTATATTACTTAGAAACTAAGATAGAAACTCAGTGCATGTTTACTTATCACGTTTGAAAGCCAAGGCTTTTGTTTTCACTTGAGCTACGCCCACATGTCCAGCCCAGCTGACCACAGCAATCACAGCTTTAGCAGACTGCTATCAAACAGAACTGAAAAAGCAACAAAAAACACTGAGTAAATAGCAAAGTTCAAAAGGTGACAAAACTCCAAGGAGAAAACTTCCCTGTTTCTTTCTCATCATTGTACCTCTGAACAAGAAAGGTGGAATGAATAACCAGGAGCACACATGAAGCACCAAGTGCGAAGCCTAAGAGCAGGTCAAGGTTTGTATTAATACTGGGAGCTTATTTTCTCTTTTAGACATGTGTCCTTGAGTATATGAAATTCCATATCCAGTGGAATCATTATTCAGGTCTGTTAGCAGTGGATATCAGTATTGAAACAACTGCCTTCTTACTTGCCAGCTACTGAATTCTAACACATTCCTCCACGTGCCTCCATATGAGAAGTGACAAATTGCCATTACTTGACATTATTCTCTCTGTGGAATGTCAAAAATATTAAAATCCAAATACATTTCTTTCTATCATTAAATGTTTATTGTCAGATATGTAGGAAAAGGAGAACATGAATGCATATGTAGTATTTCAGTTTCTGGCTCACTGTATCTCAATTTGCACTGTCATGCAGACCAAGAACTCTGAGTTTTTCCCTTGTCATTAACAAGTAAATTTTGACTCTAAAATACAGTTGGCTGTGCTGCTTCATGATACTGAGAATACCTTGCACAACAGAAGTATCCTTTTTTTTCCATGAAAATACATCCTGATAATTGATGACCAGAAACATGTCATCAAGAAACAAGCAGTAGTAATAAGAACTGTAAACCCCTGTTATAAACTTATTTGATGGATAATGCTGAACAGAATTGAACAGTACTGAGCTTCTTAGAAACCAAAAACCTGAGAGTATGACTTTAAACATTTTTCTCCCCATTAAGTGCTTTGGAAACTTGTGTCATACTTCTGAAAATACACACATCAAAATGGTCCTGTCAAACAGCTTTGAAATTACATGCCTTGTGCTTCCCTCTGTGGAGTAGTATAAATTTAGTCATTATTAGAATTAGTATAATTGTTCTCTAAGTGCTCTAGGAATAAAAGGTGAAACGAGCTCCATTACTGCTCTTTCATTCCCAGGAGAATGTGCCACAGCAGAGAATTCAGGCTGAAAGTGCCGAGATGCTCACGGTTGCTTTGAAAACCCATGGATGTGAGTACGAGTCCAGGAAAGTGGAGCCTGGTGTACCCATCATGTCTGTGTCAGCATAGCTTATAGGCAGAGACATTTGCTCTTCCAGGGAGGATACAGAAATCCCATAGGAAGAACTGCCCTTTGGAGATGCCAAAGGATGTCTGCCAACCAGTGGAAGACGGGAGCCTTCAGTATAATGACTGAAGCTGAAAGAGACAGATCCAGGGCTTTGAGAGCTAGCTCCCTGTGGATGCTGTCCTGTCACTTATGACTAGAGCTCACCAGAGGGAAAGGCTGAAAGAGGAACCAAAGGAGCTGGTTTGAAAACATCCCTTAATAAGGAGGGGCATCTTGTAGTCTCAACTGGAAGGTCCCAAGTGTTCACCCATCAGAACCACAAGACTGTGTCTCCCTCAGCAAGCAGTGCTGTGCAACAGGAAGGGATCATCTCAGTTTTGCTGAAGATACTCAGAGTCTTTGTCCTTCAACAGCCCATGAGAAATCAGAGCATGTTAAGTAAGGTCTTGGAGCATACCTATTGGTTTGCCTTCTTCCAAAAGCCACCTTGGTTATGCAGCCTAAGGCCATGCTGCCAAGTGAACTGAAGCATATCGGGCTGGAACATTCATGGAAGCATTTCCCAAACTAAGCTCAGCCTGTAACAGACTCAGATGACTTGACAGCTCTGGCCTGCTCTGCTCCAGACAGATACCTCCAAAACTGGCCTTTGGTTTGGGGGACTGATCCTTCCAGGCTTCTCTAGTAAGTGTGGACAAGTCTATCAGTTGGACTGGTCCTACTGAGCCCCTCCAGGCCAACCCTCTCAGAGCCCTGCATAGAGCCTTGTGCCAGAGCCCAAAAGATGCAATGGATACTTCCCTGCCATGGAAATACTACAAATGATGAGCCTCTAATTCTCTCCAGTATCAGCAGTAATGAGCAACAGAAGGACCACAAAGGTGCAGGAGACGACTCACTACAAAATGCAGGAGCACAGCTGAAGAAACTGCAGTATGGAGGAAGCCAACCCTGGCCAAGACCAGCCAAGACCTGGCCATGTTTTAGTTTTCATTCCCAAATTAATTTTAAAATACAAAACCTCAAAAACCAAAGCAACAATTACAGAAAGACATTAATCATTGGCAGAGTTTAAACTCTGTGTAACTTCAATTAATTTTAAAGAAAGTAATTGCACACCAAGCCTTACTATTAACAGCAGTAAGCAATACAAATTACAGGTGCAAACACCTGTACTAACTAAAACTGTAAGGGGATATCTAGTAATTTTCAGAAGCAGTTTAACACTGCTGCCGAGTTGCATCAAGAGGTGCTGAAGCAGCCCCTTACAGCTTTCACTTACATCCACAATTTACTAACCAGAGACTTACCATCATGGAAAAGCAATCTAGGAAACAGCAGAAGATCTACCTTTGCTGTATAATGACATTTGGTTATTTTAATAACATACGCTGTGAAAAGAAATCTGGTATTTTAAATATTCCGCATTTGTCAATTCTAGAGTAATTATTCTCCTTTGAGCTGCACTACAACGTGGGCCACCTCAGTCCTACACACATCACCTCACACGAAGGTTGCTGCCATTTCTTTTTATGCAATTCTCCATTCCTCCCCTTTCAAAAAACTGTTTAACTGATAGGAATTTAATACAAGAACTACTGCAAAATTAGTGTACCTGAAACATCCCAGAGCAGCTCCAAGAAGAGCAGAAGTGTGTGCAGCTATCGGCATGCAAGCCCAGCACACCACTGCTGAGGCAGAGATGTTTCTCCCAGTTCTAAGCAAAGCCTCTTGAGCAGCTCTGTGATGACTACCTGAAAATACAACCTTATTTATTAAAGATCTCTTTAATGATTTTAAAACAAAGCTTTGACAGAAAAAGTCTAATCTACCCCTTTCCACTGCCTTTCTGAAGTGTGAGGATGCAGAACCACAAAATCATAGAATGTCAGGTTGGAAGGGACCTCAAGGATCAGCTGGTCCAATGAAGAATGACTACAGCTATCTTCAGTCAATAAGGAAACACTCTGAAAATATATTGTGTTTTTGATAACTGAAACTTAAAAGCAACAGTTATGATCCTCTCTCTGCAGCTGTCTGCCCCTTGATCTACACTGGGAAGAATAAAATCACAAGACAAACCCCTGAAAATTATAATCCAACTTGATTTTTAAAAGTTCAGGTCATGAGCCAAGCACTGAATGTGATTTCGCCCTAACACTGATGAACTGATCCTGTGCGTGTGTGTGTGTGTGTGCACATGCATACAAGTGCACACTGGATTCCTGACCCATGCCAGCTGCTGAGGAGCACTATGTAAACACCCCAAAATAGTTGGGAAATTCCAAGATCTGGAACCCATAAACAAGAAACCATTTAGGCTACTGTCACGGTTACAACTCTTAAGCTAGGAGACAAGGACCAGGAGTAGAATGACTGCCCCACAATCCAGAAGGAGATGGTCAGTGACTTGCTGCACCATACAGATATGCACAAATTGATGAAGCCAGGTAGGATGCACCCAAGAGTGCTGAAAGAACTGGTTAGGGTGCTCAGCAAGCCATTTGCCATCATTTACCACCAGTTCTGGCTGACTGGAGAAGTACTGGCAGACTGGAAATCAGCCAACATAACCCCCATATACAGGAAGGGACAGACAGATGATTGGGAAAATTATAGGCCTGTCAGTTTGACTTTGGTACCAGGCAAGCTGATGGAGCAGATCATCCCAAGTACCATTATGGGGCACATGGAGGACAAGCAGGTGATCAGGCCCAGTCAGCACATGCTCATGAAGGGAAGGTCCTATTTGTCTACCCTCATCTCCTTCTATCGCAGGGTGACCTGCTTGTTGGACAAGGGAGGGGCTGGGGGTGTTGTCTACCTTGACTTCAGCAAAGCCTTTGACACTATTTCCCACAGGGTTCTTCTAGAGAAGCTGGCAGCTCATGGCTTGAATGTGCACGTGCTTTGCTGGGTTAAAAACTGGCTGAATGGCTGGGTCCAAAGAGTTGTGTTAAACGGAGGTAAATCCAGCTGATTCCCAGCCAGGAGTGGTGCCCCCCCAGGGTTCCCAGCTGGGGCAGCTCCTGTTTTAACATCTTCATTGATGACTTGGATGAGGAGATAGAATGCATCCCTTTGCAGACACCAGGGTGGAAGTGTCAATCTGCCTGAGGGTAGGGAGGCTGTGCAGAGGGATCTGGACAGGCTTGATTGATTGGTCAAGGCCAAATGTCAGGTCCTGCACTTTGGCCACAACCACCCCCCCCCCCAGATCTACAGGCTTGGGGAGGAGAGGCTGGAGAGCTGCCCAGCAGAAAGGGGACTGGGGATGTTGACAGCCAGATGAGTATGAGCCAGTAGTGTGCCCAGGTAGCCAAGAGGGACAATGGCATCCTGGCCTGTCGCAGGAATAGTGTGACGAGGGAGGGCCAGGAAGGTCATCTCACCCCTGTACTCACCCCTGGTGAGGCCACACCTCAAGTACTGTGTGCAGTTTTGGGAGTCACAGTATAGGAAGGGCACTGAGGTGCTGGAGAGGGTGCAGAGAAGGGCAACCAAGCTGATAAGGGGTCTGCAGAAGGGGTCTTATGGGGAGAGGCTGAGGGAGCTGGGGGTGTTCAGCCTGGAGGAGGCTCAGGGGAGACCTCATCGCTCTCTACAACTCCTTGGAAGGAGGCTGTAGTGAGGCAGGTGTTGGCCTCTTCTCCCTGGTGACTAGCAATAGGACAAGAAGACACAGGTTCAAGTTGCACCGGGGTAGATTCAGACTGGATATTAGGAAAAAAACTTTGACCAGAAGAGTGGTGAAGCATTGGAGCAGGCTGCCCAGGGAGATGGTGGAGTCACCATCCCCAGAGGTGTTCAAACAAAACCAAGTGGATGTGGCACTTTGGGAGATGGTTTAGTGGTTATGGTGCTGTAGGGCTGACTATTGGGCTGGATGATCTTGAAGGTCTTTTCCAACATTGGTGATTTTATGATCCTAAGTGAAAGCAAATCTATCCTATGAATATGACTGGGCTCCAGATATAAAACTACCTGCTAGCTATCTACACTGAAATATTCATTAAGTATAAACCACCAATAAACTGTTAAGGGACCCATCATGGTAATTGCTATAAAACAGATGAAACCAAAAGAACTTCATGGTCTCCCTGCCTTGTTGAGTAAAACCATTAGTCATTTTTAAGTGGATGCTTGTTACATCGTTTTATCCAAGATATTTATAATCATAATGACTTGAGACAAAACATCAAACTACAATCTCTTTGCGTGAGCATAATCCAAACTAAAAAGAACATGACAGAAAGGATAGATCGATGGCCAGTGCAAAATAACTACCTTGAGACTCATATTTGATTCTGTTGATATTTGTAGCCATAATTATACTCCAACAACCCACTAAATTATGCTAGATGTGAAAGACCACTCAAGAGAAGTCACTTTCTTTCTATGAAAACTGAATTTGTTTGTAATAGATATGGCGAAGATAGCTGAATTAAAAAAAATAAAAATAAAAATTGACATATCACCACACTGCAGCTAGTGTTATGACTATGCAAGCAAAACCATAAAACCTCCTCAAAACACCTTGAAACACATTTAAAAAAAAAAATCCAAACATTTTTATCATGACCAGACTTTAATATAATGAAAAAAGTAAAGAACAAAAGTCCAGTGAGTCCAAACTCCACCCAAAACCAGGGCAGCTCCAAAGTTTCCTGAGATAGGCTCAGGGGCTTTCTCACCCAACACTGAATCATGGGGTTGGTTCCTCCCCAGGTGCAGGACATTCCCCTCTGCTGAACCTGATCGAGCTCCTGCCAGCCCCATTTCTCCATCCTTCCCAGGTTGCTCTGAACTGCTGCCCTGCCCTCATTGCATCAGCTGGGGACCATTGCACAGCACCAGGCACAGAGCTGGCACCTCTCTATGCCCTGCTCTGCTCAGGAGTCAGAGGAGGTGACTTAAGGGCACATCAGAGGTAGAAAAGACTCCTGAGATGAGACGAGCTCTGGAGAGTTAAGAAAGGTCTCCTTTGTACTGAGTCCTTCCTTCTACACAGCTGAGCCAGTGTAGCTCTTGTTTTTCATTGTTGGGGTTTGGTTTCAGTGTTTGCCTTTTTGTTGGGTTTTTTTGGCGTTTTTGGTCTTTTTTCTTAAGAGATGACACACAAGTTACAATCATGAGACAACACTACTTCTTGGGCTTATCACGTAAACATCTATAAAATAATCACTAAACCCCACTGCATTCAGTGTTCATCATTTTTTAAGCAGCACATAAGCCAGAACATCAGTAAGCCTGACCAAATGGACTCCCCAGCACTACTTTTGCCAGCTGTCTGTGAAACCACAGTGTGACAGAGAGACTGTACCTAAGACCACTTGTTAAGTACAATGCAGACCTGCCTCTTCAGTCTGAGCAATCTCTTTTCCTCTTTGTTTTCCCTCTCTGACCTCCTTTTAGTCCTGCCCACTTCTTTTGTTTTATGTCTTGATCTTTATTTTGGTGATTTTTCAAGCTGTCATTCCTCCCTGTCAGTTACCAAATTCCATACCATCTCCTGCCCTGGGCTCTCATCTCCAGACATCTGCATTCAGTCACTGTAGACTGAAAAGCATAAACTTTAAACTGCAGATTGACCAGAAAACTGAATGCAAGACAGACCAACATATACTATCAAAGTGGCAATAAAGTGAAAGGCTGAGAGAGGGTGCTCAGTGAAATCCAACCTCGTTGCTCTTGGAGCAGAATTTTATCAAACAATCCAAAGTGACCACAGAGAAGCCACACACACACAAACATACTTATATTGCTTAAATTTTCTGGAATCAGTCTTCCCAGAAACTGAACTTTTAGCCTCAGACTTTGAATTTCTCCACATAACTGCATTTTTCTTCTCTTTCAGCAACATGACCTAATCACGGTGCTTTCCTGATATGAAAAGATTAATAGCTGCATTCAGAGCCCTGTGTTTGCAAAGGCTGCCAAACAGAAAACACGTAAAGAAGTAACTCAGTATCTTCTTCCTTATCTGCACATACTTTGTGCAGCTTCTCTGTAAGTACTGTGGGACATCATCAGGAGGACACGAGAGAGTGGAATTACAGCTTGACAAGAAAGAGTTCAACTCTTTCTCCTGGTTCTTTTTCTTACTTCTGCCATCACTCTGCACTGAAGCAGAGGCAAAAGCACCAAATGGAACACAGAGAACTAGTAGTGCTACATCTCTCACAAAACTACAGTCCTTCTGTCCTTCCTGAGAAATAACAGCTCTTCTTGAGGACCTGAGAAATCCTTAATGTTTTCTGCCCTGGCATCACTTCCCAAGCCAAATACCCAAGATAGTTCTCTATGCTGGCCCAAGTCCCCCTCAATTTAATGCAAAACGCCATCATGCTATGGTAGTACTGCTGTGTGCTGTCTTCAGGACATTATTAAAACAATGATATCCAGAGATAGCTGCAGGAGATGCAAGCAAGGTTTGGGTGGTGTCCATTTTTCACTCTTTTTACAAACTGGAGGTCTGACTGAGGAAGTTTTTGTTCCCCCTGATGCAAGACCATCCTGAGCTGTCAGACACCGGCATAGACAAGCAGCCACCAATATATCAGCAATCAAATAAAAGAGAAATTCCTTAACACTCTGTGCACTGGTTTTAGCAGGTAACAACTGCTGGCTCATATCTGGGTATACAGGTCCCAGATCCTATAGAGAAACTGTGAGCACTACTGCAAAGCTACTATTACTACTTGCTGTCTCTATTAGAGTCCAAATTTGACTTTTGGAAGCTGGAGGTGTTTTCTGGGACACGCAATATATAAAGCAGATGTTCCATGGATGCTTCTGAACTAAAGAGTATTTTTGCTAGCTGTTATTTTGGGAGACTGAATCCAAGGACAGATGATTCCCTCAAGTCTTAAGCTGCTTCTGACTCTGGAGGTAGCTAGGATCAGCATGTCCACTACCTGCTGTGAACACTAAAAAACATACCCAAGAAAGTAAACTCTTCTGTATCTAAGTCAGTTACTGATAAACTGTAAAACTTCTGAACCACTATGGTATCAATATAACAAAATTATCAGAAATAAAAACAAGTCCTTTCTCTAGTAAACTACTTTGCTTACAAGAACAGAGCTATACAAAGCCTCCAACTACCTCTTCCTTTTCAATTAGTGTTAAAAATGCATGCTGGAAGACCCATACCTCTCTTTCATAAGAAAACAAAACAGCAAGATACTTTCAAAGATACCACATCCTATTTGACTTCTTGAACAGCATTTGTCAATGTGGCATGTGAGTGCCACTCATGAGGTATTAAGCTTAGTAGTCAACAGCCATAACAGAAGACCACATCTCTCTCATTCACCCTTGTAATAGTGAAAACCATTATGCATCAGCCCATTCAAACACCTGGCTTCAAAGGCATTCCCTATTTCCTTAATGTACTACTAGGTTTTTCTTAGAACTTCAGGTTTGGTCAGAAGCTGTTGCACCGAACTATAGCTGTAGTAAGCTCTAGTATTCCCCTGCCTGAAAGACAGTACAACATATGAAGCTCACACCAGTTATTTCATCTACTATGTTTTATAACACAATAACAAAATGTTTATAATAGCAGTAACATGTACAATGCATATGGCTGTAAAAATGTCAACCAACTTTTATGGCTTTCCTCTTCATACGAATATTCAGTCATCCATTCATCCCTAGATACACTTCAATCCTACAAAAGAAAAGATAAAATAATTTAACTGATACATTTCCTTAAAGGTTCATCAATTTGTCAAATGTTATTGTACACGTAAATAAAAAAACCTAACCATGGACTTCTACAGAGGTCATAAGAACAGTAAGTTTATGAGCACTTTAATTAAAGTAGATGAATATGACAAAAGGTATGCTGGAAAAAGCCTTATGTTTCCTTTTAACTAATGACTTCAGTCAATGCTCGCAGCATCTTTAATTTCTGAGCTGCTACTTGAGCACACTAAATCTCAGCTGCTTTAATTAGTCTTCAGCACTTGTTATATATCAATACCCTGATTTGTATAGGCACATTTCTCAGCAGTTACCAAGTGTGAATATTCCTTGCTGTTATTTCAAAATGTGTTTCCCAGAAATACTACGCGAGATATGAACAACAGCACATTAAAAGCCAAAGTACATTTTTTAGTGAAATCAGTCAGTACTCCATCCACAGAAAGTAACTCTGGAAGACCATTACAAAAGTTGAATACTTATTTCTTGAAGGTTTCCTATGGGTACACGCCTATTTAAGTTGTTTCTATGTGAGTAAATAAAATAAAAACATATATAAAGACAGTATTATAGTTTTGAGAGTCTCCTTCAGGCTGTAGAAAATATACAAAACCAGTAGTCTAACTTTTTTCAAACAGTGGGAGGGAAAAAACCTCCAGATGTCCAAAGTTGAAATAACTGACAGCAGTACCTCTTAAATATCTTGCCAGAATATGTGCACATATCTGGAAGCAAATGCCACTTACATATGTCTCTTAATTATGGAAATGGTGTGAAGTCAAGACCTTAAATCTACTGTCAAGATTTATTATAAACAATCTGCTGTTATTTTCCTATCATTCCTATCATTCAAAATAAGGTCATCCTTCAAATAGCAGTGGAACATCACCTGTCTGCTTTTAATCTCCAACCCAGTATTTTATTACTGCTGTATACACAACACAGCTAAAGGGTTTACAAACACTATGTAAACTTTTAAACTGAAAGCAATTCAAGAAGTTCCCTTAAACATTTAAAATTAGTAAATATTCATATATTGTGCTGCTATTATACTGGCTAAAACCCATGCATTTAACTTAATTTCTAAAAAAATAGACTTAATTTTTTAAAAAAGTTCCAGTCATATGAATCATGAAAAAGATGAAAAAACATTACAAACAGTGACCTCACTAAATGTAATTAAATGCTGTAGAGCATGCTAACTATCATGCACGATTTGCTTCCTCTCCTATGCACCTTGTAGACTCCCTTTCCTTTTTTCTTGTTTACCCTCCCCTGGAACTATTTGGATTGCTTTAAAATTTTACTCCATGAAGATTTTTTTTCTATAAGTTCCTTAAATTGCACATTGAAAAAAAACACCTTTGAATTTCTAGCTGCTCTTCCACTGTGCTAATGTCTAATAATGGGACAGGTGGACCAGGTTTTCTTACATCATGAACTTACATGACACAGCTGTCTAACCTGAGTAGGAAAAAAAACAGTCATTACATTATTTAAAAAATAAATTTAATAAATTCAAATGCTTCAGGGGGTCTCTGCCTGAAGAAAACAGAGCTTGACCTGTAATTGTTGTTGTAATTGTCCAGGTTTTCTCAACGTAAGTCCTCCCAGCAATTACTCAGACACACGCTCTCCTACAACCCAACTTAGCTTCAAGTTACACCTGAACACTGAAGTCCTATTAGGTTACTGTGGCTATGGTCACAGAGCAAACATGGGTATGTATTTCAAAACTGCTATCCAACTAGCCACAGCCACAGCCACAGCTGTTTTCACATTGTTAAATCACATACAGTGGCCATCCTCATGAACAAAGCTACTGAGTTAGCAAATACAAATAACTGGGCTTGCTTATTAATCCTCTTTAGGCCTGCACAATAAATCATGCACTGAATGGCCCATGTCCTTGCATCACTGGGGCTCTGCAGAGGGACCTGGACAGACTGGAGAGTTGGGCTGATTCCAATGGGATGAGGTTCAACACGGCCAAGTGCTGGGTCCTGCACTTTGGCCACAACAACCCCATGGGGAGCTCCAGGCTGGGCACAGAGTGGCTGAGAGCAGCCAGGCAGAGAGGGACCTGGGAGTCTGGATTGACAGGAAGCTGAACAGGAGCCAGCAGTGTGCCCAGGTGGCCAAGAAGGCCAATGGCATCCTGGCCTGGATCAGGAACAGCGTGGCCAGCAGGTCCAGGAAGTGATTCTGCCCCTGTACTCAGCCCTGGTGAGGCCACAGCTCGAGTCCTGTGTCCAGTTCTGGGCCCCTCAGTTCAGGAAGGAGATTGAGGTCCTGGAGCAGGTCCAAAGGAGGGCAACCAGGCTGGTGAAGGGACTCCCATCAAGTCCTGTGAGGAGAGGCTGAGGGAGCTGGGGGTGTTCAGCCTGGAGAAGAGGAGGCTCAGGGGAGACCTCATCTCTCTCTACAACTCCCTGAAAGGAGGCTGGAGCCAGGGGGGGTTGGGCTCTTTTCCCAGGCAACTATCAGCAAGACAAGAGGGCACAGTCTCAAGTTGTGCCAGGGGAAGTTTAGGTTGGATATTAGAAAGAATTTCATCATGGAGAGGGTGATCAGACATTGGAATGGGCTGCCCAGGGAAGTAGTGGATTCTCTGTCCCTGGAGATATTTAAAAAGAGACTGGATGTGGCACTCAGTGCCATGTTCTGGTAACCACAGTGGTAGTGGATCAATGGTTGGACCTGATGATCTCTGAGGTCCCTTCCAACCCAGCCGATTTTATGATTCTATGATTCTGCTTATCCTCATCTTCCCCAAGAACAAAGTGCAGACCATAACTTCACCAAAGTGCCATGAACCCACAGGGCTGCTCCACTGCCATACACAGGGTTTGGAGGTTTTCGTGGGGAACACTCAATTGCCACAAATGCCACTTATATATGGCACAGATCTCTTCACCATGACTGTTTTAGGCTGCTTTGGGGAAGATGACCAAGAGCAACCCAATCATTTAGCTATTCATCTAGCTATCTAACTAATAACTCCACATACCTGTTGCCCGATTTTAAGAAGAGCTGAAAAGCTTCAGCTTCAGATGAAATTACTTTGAAATTCACATGAAAAAGATGAATTGTCCTTACACACATAACACATCTGTTCTGCCACATGTGCCATGACGGTGAAAGCTGCTCTAGACTTCAGTTCTTAGCAGCTTACTGTGAAATCTCACGTTCTCCCACCAGAAATATGAAAACAGACAGTAAAGTCCAAACACGAGCATGTTCCATTTTTATCAGGTGTTTTTTAGCCGAAAGAAAATCTACTGGACAACTGTACAACATTCTTGAATCAAAAACTTTATGTCAGGAGGGTTTTTTAAGTAATCACAGAGCAAAGCACTTAACAAACCACTGCTTTCAACCAAAAGATATTTAAGCAGTGAACACAGAATGACGTCTCTTCCAGCCCAATAACTTCCAGCCCAAACCTAACCTTAAGATAATGTTTTCAGGCTGAAGGAATTTGTAAAGCTTATGACTGCCATGAAACAATAGATTCCTTCTCTTGCAGCAAGAGAAAAATGAGACAGACCCTACAATACCTCCTCTATTTTGGAAACACCTCCTGTTCAGAATAAATGCCCCGGCAGTCCCACCCCAGCCAGCATCCTCCTGACCAGCAGGGTAGAGCAGCAACCATGGGCCAGAGTAAGGAATATGAGATGAATTTCAGTACAACCATGCTGAGCTTACTTCTGGGGTAACACAGGTCACTATGTGTGTAGAGATGCCCTTGTCTCTACAAGCAGAACACTTTTGAACATTTAAACCCACATTAATTCATTTTTTAAAAAGTTAAAAATCATACTCGTATTGCTTTAACAGGTATTTCACACACTGCTAGCTTTTAAATCAATTGCCATTAGTACAGTTGCAATTCATTCCCTTTTGCTATTTTTGCCCTTTTCTAATTTGGATAGCTATGGTAACATACATTTGGAAAAAAACAACTCAGCCATAAAGTCACCTCATTTGCTGCACCAGGATTTATTAACTTTTTCTTCTACAGAGCAAACCCCTTTATTTGGGCATAACTATTTCTGAATCTCCCTCTTGCATCATTGACTTTTCTTTTAAAGTATGCACTTTTCTACTTGAAAGCCCATGAGTCTACACTTACACATCTGCAATCCCCTTTAAAGGCCCTGAATCACACCAACCTTCAGGAAAGATGGACTTCTCCCAAACCCATAAAGGCCACCCTTAATAGTAGGTAAAGCAGGATCACTGAAAACAGTTTCAGAGGTGTCCACAGCTGACAGAACAGAGGTTACCCTTAACCCAGCGTTGAGGATGGCTGCCTTCATGTTAGAACTGGCCACACACTTGAACTTTTTTATGTTGACGATTCTACTGGAAAATTGAATTCTGTAAAGCAAACATTCTGCACAAGTTACAGATGAAATATACATTAACCATAAGCTACAGATTTGCAAGTCCTCAACTTTTCAAATTGGAGGAGACAGGAGAGGCCAAAATTCAGTGCAGCACTGCACCGAATCTGAGTACCTGAAAATCTACCTCAATTGCACTTTGAGGGCCTACACCTTTCCTGCCTCTGGTCTAGCTTCAAGGATGTTTGTAAACTGAATTCTGCACTATTTTAAATGAGACTAGGTAAAATACTTTGCCACAAAGTTGTCTGTTAAAAAGTTTCTAAACTCTGAATTCCAACACGTGCTGCTGTCCACTTCCAGCAGCCATCACAAGCTGGGAGATGAACCGGGTAATATAACTTAAAACGCATTCCATTCAGGTTAAGTGTTACTGCTGTGCATTTTGTAGACCTCACAAGACCAAAAGAGCACTTGCTACACTTCCTGTCACTCACTAAACAACTGTAATCACAAGTCCTCATTTTTTATTTTGTCCTCAGATTAAATTTTTGCTAGTCTTTTATAGTGATTTCTGTTCCAACAACGCAAGCAGAGATACTTGCTTTAAGATGCCGGTCCCCCCCACCAACATCTGTGTTACTCTGATAGAGTGTCATAACAAAAATATCTTAAGTTGTTAAAAATATTTCTGAAAATTAACTTATTGCTTCAACTTCTGGTTTTCAGTGGTATTTTAATAAAAGAGAAGAAGGATGCAGAGAGCGGAACGCTTGTGTTGCTAGGTGATACCTAGGCTCTCCTGAACTCCTACAACCTGAAATATTTATCCAGACTCCCACAAGTATGACACCTAGCATAGAGAAAGGAGATGCAGGCACTTGCTGATGTACAGGTAAGAAGCAGGAGCTCTGCCACCAGCTCTCTGGGGTACACAAGCTGAGGAGGCTGCAGCCTGCGATGAGGGAGGGGGTGATGATGTAACTACCTCCTGAACGCCTGCACTGATTTCACCCAAGGCTCACAGGGCAGTGTCTACAGAACTTTTATGCCAAACCAGAACAATCTCAATGCTCCTGGGCTCTTGGCAGCACAAGAAAGCACATTCTTTCTTCACCTGCTTGTACAGATGTGTTCACTTTCTGTTGTTTGATTTTATTTTTTTTTTCCAAATCCTTACAATCCAATAACCCGTTTCCATAGAAAAAAACCATGCAGCTGGCCAGATGTGAATGAACAGTCATTCATCAACACCCATTAACTGAACATACACAACCTTCACAAGAAGTCTGTGTGCCATTCACCTCCCCCTCCTCCCTTTAAAAGGTTTATTCAATGATTAAACTTTCAAGAAGTGCTTACAGAGACTTTCATTAGAGGATTAATGGAATAAACATTTTTCTTTACAGGGTCTTTTATTTGACATTAATGAATTATTTTGAATTGAACAGCCTCAAGGATAAGTCCCAGATCTTCTGCAACTTAGATTAATTTCAAGAACTCTTTATTCTCCTTAGAACTTAAGGGTCTGGTTTCACAAAAATAATGACATAACTACATGCTACATTTTGTAGTATCAGAGAGTTTTTTGACAATATTTTAAAAAGCTGCAACTGCATCAAGGTACACAAAGAACTGTGGTACAGCAAATTAAATTAGAAATTGTGTGTGCATGCTGTTACACTGTGAAAGTAAAAAAATACTTAGTTAAAATCTGAAGAACTAATGGAGTCTTCAAATGTCTGGGTTTGGGTAATAACCAGTGGTCAATCTACAAAAGTGCAATATTGCAGGGAGCAGAAAAAAACACAGCTAAATGCTACATGCCCCTTGGTTTTTTTAATCCAAAAGTAGTGGTTATCTTTGACACTCTGTTGTTAGAATGGATAGCTCTGAAACCTTCATACTCCCATCTCTACTCCAGTTTAAATGGAATCACACTGGTTTTTGTTAGATCTAAATAAAATAAAATCTTGATAAACACAGCCACACATCACTTTAGACATCTTCTCTGGCATAAGAAAATGTTTGGGTTACACAGTAGGTGCATTTAGCACATGCTCAAGGTCTCTTAGTGCATCACCTTATCCACAGCTCAAAGTCCACATTAGAGTTTAAATTCTCTTTACCAGCCTGTGCATAAAGTCAAAGGACTTGTTTTTTCCTTGCTACACCAGTTACAGCATTACACATATGCATGTATACACACATGTGTATACACTTATACGAATATAGAAACACATACAGTCATTTCTTGTGAATTTATTAAATATTTTATGTAAAAAATTATCTTAAAGACTCTGCTTGAAGCACACTTTCTAATATATCATCAAAACACAGATTTTTCAGCCAACCTGTAAAATATAACTATGTTTCTGAAGAAATATGGAGCTGGGAAAAAAAAAAATTCTGCACCTTATCTTCAATAATTTGTTCAGCAGAACAGCAGTACTTACTATTCTCCAAATCTCCAAATAATTACTATCCAATATTTCTACTCCTAAGGGCTTATAAGCAAACAGAGAAATTACAGGTATCACAGAAAGTTAGGTGTTAGAAAGGACCTTGAAAGATCATCTAGTACAACACCCCTGCCAGAGCAGGGTCACCTCCAGAAGCATATTACAGAAGCACGATGTTTAAAAAATTGTTACTCTTAATTTCAGGTTGAAATAATGTATATTGGTTTTTTTACATTTTTGTTTGCACTTCAGATAAAACAAGTGATTAAGTGTACTATAAATTAAGGTTTGAAACCCAAAATAAAGATACAACACAGAAAAACTCCTTGTGCTTCAAGTAGGGTGAGAGATAAAGCTTGCCAGTGACTCTTCCTTATGATCACAGTGGGGAGAGGGATAAATACCAACCTCTTAAGTCAATCTTTCATTACACAACTGTTGTTTTTAATCAGTCATTGGAATGGGCTGCCCAGGGAGGTGGTGGATTCTCCGTCCCTGGAGGTTTTTAAAAAGAGACTGGATGTGGCACTCAGTGCCATGGTCTGGTAACCACAGCATCAGTGGATCAAGGGCTGGACTTAGGGTTGGAAAAGACCTCAGAGGTCTTTTCCACCGTGTCTGATTCTGTGATTCTATGAATTGACCATAGAAGTTGCACAGAAAAAGACTCTACTGCACAGGTTTCATACTCTTATTTTGTCCTGCAAATAAAGATTACCATTTCTTAATGCTATCAGGACACCCCATATCTTCTGGTATAATATCTTCACCTAAATCATGATTACACTTGGCCCAGAATCAAGGAGGCTCAACTAGTGGTACATGCAGCAGTACTTATGCTCTCTTCCTCAAAGCTGCAAAACAATCTACATTTATACTCTAATCCTTTCAACAATAAAATAAGGATTTTATTTCCTGTTAAGAGGCTGCTGAATCTCAGAGAACATCAGATGAACAAACAATCCTCGCCACTTGTACACAGTTACAAACTAAATAGCGAGAGCTTAACTAGGGACGAGGTCACCATAGAATCTTAGAATGGTTTGGTTCGGAAGGAACCTTAGAGATCATCCAATTCCAACCCCCCTTCCAGTAGAACAGGTTGCTCAAGGCCCCATCCAGCCTGACCTTGAACACTTCCAGGGAGGCGGCAGCCACAGCTTCCTTGGGCAGCCTGTGCCAGTGTCTCAACAAGTTTCCTCTAGAACAGTCAGTGGGACATGGGTTTCTGTGTGGACCGTGCATCTGGTGTTTCTTGTGGGTACGGCAGCCCCCCAGTTACCTAATCTAAGGGAGGGTGGCTGAACACCTAGGGCCCCATGATGAAAATCCAAAGGAATTAGCACAAATCTACTGCAGAGTTGGGCCAGAATCTGTTCTCTCTCAACCCAGCTGTAGTGAGCATACCATGATTTGTTAATGGAGTACACAGGTATATGAAATTCAACCTGCAAGAAAGTTTCAAACATCAATGTCTGAGACAGATTAATCCTGCCCCAGATGAATAATACTACCCTGACATGATCCAAATTTTGTAGTCTGTGCTCGTAGAGGCCTTCAGAGGGAACAACAAGACAATGGAAAAATCAGACTAGGAACAAAAGATTTAACACTGTTTCTAAGTAGCATCTTACATAAACACTGGAATGTCTTCTCCTTTTATGCTGTACAAGATGTCGTAAATATGTTGACCAATGGCACAAACCACCATTCCACTGCAGATTAAGTACCACACAGCTTCCTCCCTACCACAGGAGCAAGCATGCTGCATCAACTTCCACAGCAAAACCACTTAAAGAATAAGCAAGCACACAATAAGCTGTGCCTGTTAAACTCAGCTTAAAAGAAGGAACAAAATCATTTCCACAAGCAGCTGAGAAAGCTACTACACAGGCTGTAAGTTTACACATCACCAGAAGGTGGTTATAAAATGGGTACTGATGCCCCGGTGGCTGGCAAAGCCAACACTATTTTACCAAGCTCCAACCTGGAGATGGGTCAGATCCACAGAAACACCTGCTGAGCTCTGTGTGGGGAGTCCCACCCCACTCCATCCACCAGCAGAAGGTCGGAAAAAAACTAAACTGCTCAAACAAATCTATTTTTATTCCCCCAAAACGTAAGTGGCAATAAGCATGAGGCCATGTTGACCTCTCTATTTAGTGTAGCCACAGCATCTAAGGATGGACAGGCTCTCACAATTTACCACAAAACTGGGAAAAATGAGAAAAGAAAACAAAGCAAAAGCTGTAAAAGCTGTGATAGACACTGAAGAAACCCAGCTATCCTCATTTCCAGGCTTAAAGTTAGGTTTCCAAGAAAAACAGAGTCAACAACTGGATGCACCCTGCTCTATATAGAGGATAGTTACGTTCAGCTCTCTACGTTCAGCTCCCTACTCCTGCCTTTGCTCAACATGCAATAAATTTCATCACTGCATTTGTTACATTTTGGGGGGCTTCATTTTCTTTTTTGTCCTTAGACATGTAGTGATAAAATACTTTTTCAAAACATGGCATGATATCTATGTGCGGGAGGGTGTAAGCATACAGGATCCCAACTGTGGGCACTGTGTGACAGAAATGATGCTATTAATCAGTTTAAGGAGTTTATTTGGCTGGCATCCTACAAATGTAGCTGATGAGTGTTTATTTTAATAGGAAGGTACATTCTTTAAAATTGATCAATTGACCACAAGTGCTTCCATTAATCATTTTTAATGTCTTTTCTCCTAGCCTGCCCCTTCTAGAAAGTGCAGGCTGGCAATATTATAATAATTATCCTTCAGCATGTTGTAGGTAAAAAGCTCAGAAAGGGGAGAAATCCCACATCTAAGTATACGTTCTCACCAGGCCTTGGGCATCTTGAAACAGCTCTACTATCAGCTTAATTAGCTACAAATCTTTTAATAATACTTTGAAATCTAGAGCAAGTCACTGAAGCATCCTCATGTTCCTCTTGTCTTTGGGATGAGACAGAAGGACAAAACTGACCCGAGCACTGTTCCATTCCAGCATTTCAAACTTTCCAACACACTGTATAAAGCTCAGCACAAGCCATGACAAACCTCAAAAAAAGGTCCATCTGTTTGGACCCAACACACACATGGTCAAATTCTATGAGCCTCCAAAGCCTTCATCATTTGTCTAACATCTACAAGAGGCTGTTGCTCTAGTTATTTTCTTGTTCTTGCTAAAATAAAAAATATATTTGCTTCTCCCTTCTCTAGTAGTTCCCCTATCACTTAAGACTTTTTAGGGGTCAGGGGTATTGGGGGGATAATTCAATGTATTATTTAATTCAGTACTCCAGGGGGAATGGAGGGGCGGGGGAGGGAGGATTAATCTGCAAATCAGACTACATATTAAACTGCAAAAATCAAAAGTACAGCAGTAGCTTGATTTCCAAAGGCAATTTGTACTCTCTAGTCTCCTGCTGAGATCACTGCAGCAGCCTGCAGGACTCACCATCTGCATGCAGTAAGCCAGTGCCATTTCATTCTGCAGATCAAGATGGACAAACAATCCCCTTAACCGTGGCACATTCAGAGCCCAGAAACTATAACCTGAAGAATAACGTCAGTGGATAAAGTTCTTGCCAGTTGGCTGGTTCATCTCACCTACCTACAGACACCTACACCTGTGCTATCTGCCCTTCATGGCTCTGTAGTTAAAAAGAGAGAGCGAGGTGGTGCAAGGGCCTGGGACACTCTCACTTCAGCCAGCCCAGCAACCACGCTTGGCCAAATATTATTTTAAATAAAATGGTACTTAGCTGTCTGCAGAGCGTAGGTTTTGGGGTTTTGTTTTGGTTTATTGTTTGTTTGGGTTTTGTTGGTTTTTTTTAGAAAACAGATCTTGGGTTCCTCTGTTCTCCTTAAATTTTTAAGACTTGAAAAGTCCTTAATGGACCCAGTGGGCTTAACAAAGCATCCCATTTTTTGAAAGAGCTTGGAGAAGAAAAAAAAAACCAGTAACTTGAGATAGTTACAACACTATCAAGAAGGAACTGGCAACACCGCCCACACTACGCTTCCTGCATATCAAGGTGATACACAGAAGTTAATACAAGTACAAAGCTCATCAATTACACAGACACCACCATAAAAAAAATTTTATAAATTAATTTTGAAAATAAGAAAAAATAAGAAACTATGGATGGCACAGAAGTCACCTTGCTTAATTTTCTAAACTAGAGAGGAAAGCACTCCAAAGAAACAATTATGTATTGCATGAAGGAAAACAATTTTAAAACCCAAGGATTTTCACCCTGGATCCCTTGCAACGTGGCAAGGGCAGATAGTCCCCTACTCTGTATCATTCCAGTGAAACCAACCAACCCCAACTTACATTTCCACCATTCCCATTACAAGCTAGGAAGTGGACTTGTTTTATTTGATTATCTCTCAGGAAAGACACAAGAGAAAGCATGAATACAAGAGGAAAGTACCACTGAGGAGAATCCGTTTTCTTGCGATTTTCTAGGTGTTACAGAAACATAATGCAGACATGACAGTAGAGATGCTGCTTTGAATAATACATGTTTCTGGAAAGGTTCGAAGACTTTTATCCAGGATATCCAAAACTATTCCTGGTTAACCACCATGACCACCAACCTCTACAAACCATCCTGACTCAGAAGAACACAAATGACATGAACAACTCAACTCCCTCCTTCCCTGAGGATCAAGTTCATGCAACACCCCTGACAAGCAAAGAATTTGTTTTTCTATTGATTCCCTTTGATTACTTTTTTGATTTGAAGGTTAAGCCCTGACACAGTACCTGATAAACTGCTTAACAAAGTGGTTAAACTACATGGCAACCACAGAAACATGTTATCTAAAGATACACCTGGGGCTACACCCATCCTTGGCTTAATACCAGGAATACACCTACCTGGTACCTTGAAACTATGAGAAGGCTCCAAATTAACTACTGAAAAATATTCCTGTAATTTTATTAAATAAGAGATATAAAACACAGTTTTTGCTGTTAGAATTATACCGATTTCAAGTGGTTGCCCCTGGTTGTGCCAGGGGAAGTTTAGGTTAGATATTAGAAAGAATTTCTTTACGGAGAGGGTGATCAGACATTGGAATGGGCTGCCCAGGGAAGTAGTGGATTCTCCGTCCCTGGAGATATTTAAAAAGAGACTGGATGTGGCACTCAGTGCCATGGTCTGGTAACCACAGCGGTAGTGAATCAAGGGTTGGACCTGATGATCTCTGAGGTCCCTTCCAACCCAGCCGATTCTATGATTCTGTGATCTACCACCAGTTTCAGAGAGTTCCCTCAGCCCTTTCCTCCACCTAATCCCTTTGGTTACACCCACTGTGCTTTCCATGTTACACAACACAGAGACACTGAAGCTGCCCCGACCTCAAGCCCTGTGTGTCCTCCCATCTCTCCTGGGTTCACAATCCCTATGACCACCCTTCAGACACAGCCACCACCAGACCCTGACCCACTGACACCTGAACCAGGTGGCAAAATCCTCCTGTGTCTGTCCCTTTTACATCTCCTTTGGTTCCATGGTGAGCTTGAAGTATGGCAGTCAGCCAGGCTGACCCTCTGGCTCCAGGACAGCTGCCCCTCCACACACCCAGGTGTGTGTTCCACCACTGGCACCTCCAGCCATAAACCCCAGAAGTGTGAGGCTGTTAACAACACCACCCTGCTTGCACCCCAGGGAGTGAAGAGGCTCATGCACCACTGTCTTACATTCAGAAGAGTTTAGAATTATAATCTGAAACAAGGCAAAGAGGGTTTGTGAAGCCAAAGCTCCAGTGATTTGTCCCACCTACCCTCATCTTCTCTCTCACATTTCATCCTTCTCCCTGAGCTTCCTTCTTTTGCGGTTCATGCATCTACCAGTACCACTCCAACAGCAACCCTTCCCACAGTTTAACTGAGATTGGATTTATTTCCACTAAAAAGACACATTCTGACACCTCCCCATTGTTTCATAGAATCATAGAATCAGCTGGGTTGGAAGGGACCTCAGAGATCATCAGGTCCAACCCTTGATCCACTACTGCTGCAGTTACCAGCCCATGGCACTGAGTGCCACATCCAGTCTCTTTTTAAATATCTCCAGGGACGGAGAATCCACCACTTCCCTGGGCAGCCCATTCCAATGTCTGATCACCCTCTCTGTGAAGAAATTCTTTCTAATATCCAACCTAAACCTCCCCTTGGCACAACTTGAGAACCTGCCCTCTTGTCTTGCTGATAGTTGCCTGGGAAAAGAGACCAACCCCCCCCTGGCTCCAGCCTCCTTTCAGGCAGTTGTAAAGAGCAACACTGATCCACAATGAATGATTTCAAGGTTGTTTTTTTTATATATATAAAAGAGAACTATTTCTTCTGTATCATAAGATGTATTTCTGATTGTGTACTAGGTACAAATATTCTCTATTTGTATCTATTTTGAGCTTTCAATAGTCTGAAATTCACTGCTAGGGGTACAGATGGCTGGTGCTACCTACTCCACAATCCCACTGGAACAGAACCAACATCACATGAAGTTCTCCTACTGAAAATGTTGTGTTACCAAAGACAAACCAACTATAAAAGCATCACTACAGGAGCATGCTTCAGTTAATACCACCATACAAAACCAATGCACTGACAGCAGTCCAGAGGTGAGGAGCAAGTATCAGTGTATCAGTGTATGTGGTAATATTAAGATGTTCTGAGAACACCTGCAGAGGTAGCTGCAACAGTCTTTCTTGTCAAACATCAGCAATACTGCAAACAACACTCCCATAAGTGGCAGATGTCATCATCATAATGATAACCACTACAGAGCTGCACCCTGTTGAGTTACCACAATTAAGATTCTGTTAAAATGCCCATTAAAAATATCTGGTTTTCCTTACCAGTAACTCATCCTTATAAGATGAAGCACGTTATAAATTGCTAATTTTTATAAGACAATGAATGAAGGGTTAGAAATCAAAACGAAAGTTAAATCTCTTGGTGTAGGGAGAAGGAAATCAAACCAACTTCATTATACGCAGCAGAAAGTAATATAAGTCAATATAAATCATAAGTTTTGGTTAAACAGAAAAAGTTTTATAGCTAATAAAAACTAAACCACTGAAAATAAAACCCACAGAAGTGTACATTTATGGTTTAAAAAGAAAAAAAAAAAGCAAAACAGAAGAAAACTCAGTGTCATTGAAGTTAATACTTGAGGAAAGTATTGAGGTGAGAACAATGTCTACACACTGGATCAGGCTCTTACAGATCCTTCAAGGACTCTTTTTAAAGTTAAGAATTTACATGCAGACATAAGCACAAACTCACACATGGAATGCATATCAAAGGACTAAAATCCAAGAGCTCCCACCAGGGCTATATTCAACACAGGCACATTAGGTCTTGGTACCCAACTGGAGGCTTACAGCTGGAGAGGGCAAACAGGTGAAGGCTTCTTGCATTTAAGGGCCATTTTCACCAGCTGCATCACTTCTATCCTTAGTCATTCCGATGCATTACTGTCAGATTATTTTGCTTTTCCAGCTGTATTTTCCTCCTATGGAGGAAGCCCACTGTTCTCATCTCTCTTTCCCTTATCAACTGACCAAGTGACAATAAAGTGAGATAGGTCTGGTGATTCACCCGCCCGTTGGCTTTCACATCCTGCTGCTCACAGCAGGCACGCTAAAACACAAGTGTCAAGCAGCCAGGAAATCTCGACAGGCCCCTAATCTTTAGGGTATCAAATACAGTAAAGTCATCCTCTCCTATGGAAAAAAAAATAAATTCTCACAGACCAGGGCCAGCGGTTTAAAAGGCCTTGACACGCAGAGAAGGATTAGAACAAGACAGCACCGTTTCAAAATGAAAAAGCAGCAAGGTCTGGCTTCCTAACAAGCAAAATCACTAAAAAGCCACAGGCTTAACTGGAAACAACCTGGAGTATGCCAGCAAGTACAAAGTACTCTCTTAAACACACAAAGAGAAAAAAAAAAAAAAAGGTCATTTTTTCCATAGCTTTTTTCTTATCAGGGTTTGGAAAGAGCTCACAAGGAAATATTACACTGAATGAGTTCAGGAGTATATTACCTAAATACAGAAGCACATTTGTGGTAGTATAGGGGATGACATTCACAAACATCTCACTACTACTCTGTAAATGCCACCAAAATACACAAGCATCTCTGGGCTGTACCAGGGATGCATAAGTTTCACAGAAGCTGCCTTTTAGAAGTTTCCTGAAGACCTGTGCACCAATGATAGAGATAGCAGCACCAGCTGTCTTCCGAGCTTTTTCACACTCTGCACCCAGCACTCTCAGAAGAGTGCAGTCTCTGGGTACCAAAACAAAAGAGAATGAATTTTCAAGATAAAAGACTGAACAGCCAGTCATAACATACCCTTCCCTCCTCTTGAGAAGGGCGATGAAGACAAGACACAGCCGTATTGAGTTTTGTTGCAGGGATGCAGTAGTAGATGGTAAGAAGGATAGAGCAACACCAACCTTTACATGGGTGAGTACAAAAATCTCTTATAGGTGTTGGAAAGCAAGGCAGGGCCCTGAGCTGGAAAAGGCTTGCTATGGAGCTCAGCAGGAAACCACTGCCATTCTGCCTCTCCAGGACTGAGCTTTCTGACCACGTCATCCTCTCCCCTCACCTCTCTTCCCATCCTCCAAATTAGACCAAGACAAAAGACTTCCTCCACTGGAGTGGGGAGGCATTAAATTAAACAAATATTACTCTGAGCTTGAAGAAGCTGATCAGCATCAGCTTGAGCTTAAGCTGACAACCCTGGAGACAAGGTCCAGCAGACCACAGCATCTTAAGAGTTGTTCCCAAACGGAAAGAAATTTGCACCAACGGGACAGCAATAGTTAGGAAAGCATCAGTTCTCCTCCATCACTCCTGCTGGGGGCATGACAGATCAGGGTCCTTAGCAGATGACCCTCCCCTGTTTTCACAACTTTGTTTTTTTATGTTGCCACCTCAAGAGCCACCAATGGAGAATTCACATAAATCATAAAAGCCAGAATGGAGGAAGCCTCATGAAATCATCTAGCCTCTCCCTAGCAATTCACACAACTGTGATTACCTCAGAAATCATAATATCTTCATTATATCCATTACAGACAAGCTTCAAGAACAGAATCACTGGACCTGCAAACCAAAACTGCCTGTAGCACACCAAGATTCATCTTGATTTACTCTGAAGGCAAAGCATCTGCTTTAACTTACCATCAGGACCACAAAGAGAACAAAAATAGTCAGTGTATGCAGACTGGGAGTTTGCCAAGAGCTCCGATATTTACTTCAATTGTTCTTATGAACATCTATAAAATAAACATTTTTCAATGGAAAATTAAGAATAAACTTCCCACAAAATATGACTAATTCCAAGAAATGATATGCCTTTTAAGGATATTTTGCAGATCAACTAGCAGAGATGATATCAAAATGTTTTGAAGATGAAAAACTGTGTATCTATCATCAAAGTTTCACCTGTCAAGAGGCAACATAAGAACATCTTTTCATTCCTCAATATTGAAATAATACAGCAGTCTGTTAAATGGAAAAGCAGTTAACCCATATAAAATAGCAGTCAGTCCTCCCATTTCTTAAAAACTGATTTTGTACACAAGGTTTATGATCTGTGCCCCAGAAAAGCAACAGCAGCAGTGGCAAAAGGCAGTTCCTTCATGCAGAAGTTCACGTTCCCCTGGCTAAAGCTATTTTCTAAAAGAGGCAAGGCTGCTGCTAACCCTAGTCAGATGAAGTTTCCAGATACCACTGAACTCTGTAATACTGGCACATCTAGGTCATCACAAAGGTCCTTGGAGCTGATGATGTAATTGGTTGTGACCCTTGGTGAAATACAAAAGTCAGTATTTGGTCCATGTGTTCTATTTTATTATTTCAATGCATGATAACTTAAGGTACACAAGTATAAAACTGTACCACTAAACAGTTAAAAAAACAGTACTGAATGTACTCAAAGTAACACAATTTTCACCACTAAAATATAAATTTTTGCAGTGCTGTAAAGAACACATGGAAACGTAGACACCCTCAAGGTAACCACATACGGAAAGTGTTATGACTTTGTACAGAGTTTTCTAAATACCTCTCATCTCCTGGGATTTGGTTACATCTGATTAGTCACATCCAGAGAATCACCATAAATAATACCAGGTTTTTTTTCTATTGCATGCATACAACCTTATGAACTACCTTTTTTTAAAATATCATTTTGATCATACATTAATATTTTTAGCTATAAATATACTGATAATTATATATACTACAGTTGGTAAAGGTCGGACAAATGATTCACTTTTGAACCCTGCCATGTAGATGCACTACCTGAAAAAGCTATTAATAAGACACTGCATTCATCTATACAGTGCAGTTAGATAACTTAGAATTATCTTCCATTTTATGCTATAGTCGCACAAGAAAATAATGCTGTTAAAAGCAATAACAAACATCAATACCCACTTGTGAAAGACAAGGGCAGACTAAAAGGAAGGGAAAGAGCAGGAAGGGAACCAGAAGAAATAGACTGAAATGCCACTGAAAAATAGAAGAGGGAAATTAATACCTGTTCATTACCATTTGCCCTAATGTATTTGCATTTTTTCTGCTTCTCAGAAATAGAAATGGAGGATTATTAATGATAGTCAAGACCATCCAGCATTTTGCTAGAAGAAATCGTCAAGCCCTAGAGTGTAAAATTAGGGTTATAAACAAGACTAAAAGACTCCATGAAATATAGCAAACTGAAAACTATCCTTTACATTTATTTTACTCTGTTCATTTCTCTAGATAAGTTTAATATTTTTCACATTAGATTGTTTTTCAGGGGAGTAGCAGAGCAGCCCAGAAAGTGGCTTCTGTTTTGTGACTGTGCATTCCAATTGACCTTAAAACAGGTGTATCTGTGAATTTTTGCTTGCTCGCTCACACTCTGGTGCCTGGGCTTTGCCATTTTTAGTAATCCCTTCCTGTGGGAACAACCTCAAGCACTGGGTTTTCTTTCACACATCAACAGGAAGCTCTGCCACCAAAGCTGCAAACAGTGTAAGGGGAAAGGTGCAAGGGAGCTGCACAATAAAGACAGAAAAATTCTCACATTAACTTATTATTATAAGTAAAATAATAATATTTAAAAATTAGGATCACGGATACAAGGTCTGGAAGAGAAATGGTTCAATTGCTATCTAAAGTAAAGTAAAGAGGAGATAATGACAAAAAGTTCAAGTCTTGGCATTTGGTGAAATGAGGAGGAGAGGAAAAAGCATCAGTAAAAGGAAGTAAAATAACATGGCCTTCAAATGATGGGACTGCCTCCTGTAAATATCTCACATGCCAGTTTTCTGTATGTGAAATACAGGGAGGAAGGTATGTGGGAATATGAAAATATGAGCTGAACAAGCACCTTGCAGACATCTTGACAGACACAGTGACTGAAAGAAAACTCTTAAGAGCAAAGGAACCAGAGGGTGCCAGAATGAAAAAATCTTCTAAGTGTAACTAAAACCAGATAAAGTGTAACCACACCAGATAAAAATTGTCCTTCACCTTCAATTACTGGCCTATAAAGTAGGTAGAAAGCCAACTGGACCACTGACTGAAAAATACATTCACCAGCTACTCAAAAGTCAGTGGCCAGTTTCTTGGTGCCAATACTATTCATGACAGCTTCACTGACACCCTGTATGATGGGAGAGAACACACCCTCAGGAGGTTTAAAAACTACTTAAAATTCAGGGATGTCGTCTATTCAGAGGGATCTCAGCAAATTGGAGCAGGAACATCAAGAGGTTCAATAAAAGCAAAGAGCAGGTCATGTGCTTGGGGAGGAGTAACTCCTGCACCAGTACATGCTGGCTGCCAACCAGCTGAAAAGCAGCTTGTTAGAAAAGGGGCTGGGGATGCTGAGGGGTGACAAGTTGATCATGAAACAGCAGTGGGTTCTTGTGGCAAAGGCAGACAACTTCATCCTGGGCTGCATTAAGAGCAGCATCCCTCCAGGCAGAGGGAAGTGATCCCCACTCCCCCTCTGTTCAGCACTTACCAGGCATATCAGGAGTGCTGGGCTCAGTGCTGGGTTCCTCAGTACCAGACAGACATGGACACACCAGAGGGAGTTCAGGACAGGCCACCAACTTGGTTAGGGGCTGGATGGCCTTTGTGTGTGGACAAGCTGTAATATGGGGCTGTTCAGCCTGAATAAGAGAAAGCTTGGGTCAAAGAGGGGATCTTACTGCTGTCTGTAACTATATGGTGCAAGGACAACAGAGCCCAACTCCTCTCAGAGGTGTGTAGAAACAGGACAGGAGGTAAAGGACACAACAGCAGCAATCAGAATTCTGATTAAGGACATAAATGTTTTTATGATAAAGATCAAACCCTACAACTGAGTGACTAGGACAGCCACAGGATCTACATCATCCTTGGAGATGTTCAAAACTTTATTACACAGGGGTTGGAGCAACCTCACCAAACTTTGAAGCTGGAATCAACTCTAGATTTGGCCCTGCTCCGAGAAGGGACTGGACCAAATAAATGACCTCCAGACAACTTCCACCTACAGCAGTCTACCATTCTGAGTCTTCTCCTGTGTATATTTTATTTCTCCAACTATTAAGACTGGAAATCCAGTTTTTTGAGAGTACAGGAAGAACCCACCCCAGTGACATGAATTTTTTAAGACCTAGAATTCAGGGGAAAGAAACTGAAGTAGATAGCTTCAGACAAGTTTTAAAATTCTTGCAACTAGAAAGGCAAAAATTCCAAATCCTATTTTCCCTCCAAGCTGTTAAAAACCAAATGCACTTTTTCTTCAGAACTCCCAATCATGAATATGCACGTATGTGTATGTGTGTGTCAAACTAGATATTATGTATTCATACACAATATTCATACACAATAGATATTGTGTATTCATACACATATGCCAACATACCCAATTCTGAAGAGGTAAAAAACCCCAGTATACTTCAGTACTACAGAAAGTACCACAAAAATATAGTTCACATAGTTAATTCTCATTGTTCAGGAACATTCCAGCAATACAAAGTTCAGGGTAAAACACAGTTCCCATGTCGTGCGTTTTCTACTCTTCCAATGTCATGCCCAGTAATGTAACAATAACTAAAGCCACAGCTTACAGACACCAGAAAAGTGGCAATATGTTCTCAGATCAGAGGACAGACCCAAATTTATTCAAGTGCCAAATCATTTGCCATCACTAGCACATACTATTTTGACTACATCTACAGGACTTCTGTAGTGCAGATCAACTGCTCTGAGAAAGACTTTGCAAACTTTCAAGAGGGGAAAAGCAAAGCAATAAATTTCACCAGTTTTGTGGGGTTTTTTTCTTCTAGGCACGCATGGTATGTTTATGTAAGAATATTATAAACCATCTGAAACATAAAGTATCTCCCAAAAGGAAATTTCAGGTTTGGGATTTTTGCGTACGAACTAAGAGTATGAATCATGTGATGAAACAGAAGGAGGAACAGATTTCTGTAGTTTCCTATCATCTGTGAACAAAGCACCAGGATGCATACATGATATTAATCACCCAAGACTCCACAGACTGCATCACCAGAACTGCATATGGAATCCACAGTTATTATACATTGATGCTAAAGTTAGACTGCACTCAGTACAGAGGATTGAGCGGACACATTCAGTGCTCTTTTACCTTCAAAACTGGTGCAACCCCAGATGATATTATTTTTCCCTTCTAGAAAAATAACACAGCAGTGTCCAAGCTGTGTCCCAGTGCCAAAATATATAATAACGCTGCACTAAAACAGTGGTTTTCAGCAATATCTCTAATATTTTTTCCACAACACTGTAACTGATTTCATATAAAAGCAGAGAGATGGAACAAAAAGCAGACTTTGGAAAATTCTGCCTGCATTTCAACCATAAATCATGAAGGTCACACATGGTTTTGAGCCGTGGGACATATCTATCCTAGGAAAACAAGCTGAAAAAGCAAGGGAGCCTTGGTTGGGCTCACTACATACACAGTGCCTCTGGGCATCTCTCCAGAGCCCCCAAGGCACTCAGCAATGGATGATCACCAGCATGGCTCTCCCAGCTACACTATCAGATGCCCACAGCAACAAGGTGAGGGTGAGCAAACTCACCTTCTTCCTCCCTGGGTTGTATCACACCAGGAATACTCAGCGTTCAACATAGCTGTGAAAGCAAGCAGGAACTGAGCAACTGGCAGTGGTACTCAATGAATAATAATTACAATATAGGGAAAAAACCCAAGCAACAGTTCACATCAAATATCTAGCTCTCTGCCCTGCAAACATTCTTGTACTTTAACTGTAATTTCAAAGAAAAACAATTTTTTACATTATCAAATCAAGGCTGAAGAAAATTTACAGCTTTGGAGGCAAAAACAAACAAAAAAAACCCCAAGAAAACAAGCAAACAACAAAAAACACAACAAAATAAACCCAACCATGAAAGCAAAGCATCCTCTTTCTCAAAACACAGTCACAAGACTTAGATGCTTTAACTTTTAACCCACATCCTCCAGGGGAAGGATGGAAGGAAGGAGGATAAATACATGTTGCCTAAGAAGGCTTAACAATCCAGATCCACTGTTATACTGTTGTTCACTGTTGTTTCACCCTTATGGATTTTGAAGTAGGAAACACAGGGGATTTAAGTTAATTATTATACTGGCAAGTCATAAAAGTATTAAGAGAACTATGGCAAGCACAGTTTTACATATTAGCTTACACTGAAAATAAGAGAAAAAACCCCACAGATTTGACACTTTTGATTATGACTATACTGTATAAATACAGCCTGAAGCAGGAATAAAACCAAACACATCAGTCTAGCTCAAATTTTTAATATCATAAATTTGTAGCTAATCCTTAAGTGGTGCTACAGATCTAGTGTTTGCTTGTTCTAGATACAAATATGCAATTAGACTGTGCAAGGTGCCCAGGAACACCGACTGAAGTCAGGAGCATGCTTTGTTTCATAGCCCAGCAAAGACCTACTGTCTCCAAGCAGCATTAGGCCTTATCAAAACCACTGCTGTCATCCAGTTTATATCAAAAAAATAAGTTTTGATGGTGGCAGTAACATCTCCTAGGTCTTGACAAAGTCTGAGATGCATCTATACAAGTACAAGCTGTATTTAGAAAAATAACTATGGTTGAAGTTTCATTATTCATTTTACTTCTTGCATTTCCTAATTAATACTTAATACCTTACTTCTTTTTAATCAGGTTAAAAATCAAAGTGCATGAATCAGTGCAATGTCCTTCTAAGGAATAACCCAGACTTAGTGCAAGCAGTCACCAGCTGTAGACCTTTTATATGCTGTACCACTTAAACTCTTTATGCATCCCAGTCACATCTTCCTCAGCCATAGAGCGTAAGAGTAAATCTTAAGAGAACACAGGTATGCTTCTTGGTGGAGGGCATGGTTAATCAAAACAGATAACTCATTTGAAAGCAAGGTGCCACCAGCTCTTTCCTCTCGCCCTGTCCCTGTTACTCACCTCATTGACTTCTGGTTCATGAGAGGTTCACCACCTCTGATGTTCATCTGAATTGTTCAGAGAACCTAAGGTCACCAAAAGGGCAGAACTACAATCTACTGTGTTAAAAATAATTAAATTTTCAGCCAGATTAGTGAACTGAATCTTCTTGCCCAGAGGACAAATCAGTGCTGGAGCCAGCACATGGAAGGGAGTACAAATGGCAGGAGAAGGGGAGATGGAGACCACTTTTTCTGGCAGAGTGAGGTGCAGGGTTTAAGTTTGTTTCATCAAAACTGTATCTGGTAGACAAATGGGACAGATTGCCAGCTACTGTTACTGCAGAATTGAAATGCTTTTCAGAATTTTCACATTCTTCAATAACAGCATGAATTCTGCACAGAATTTTAAAATAACATAAGACAACACTTACGCTCTTGATTGGTGTGTCAAGATAAGAGATTTCAGGGCCTTGCTGGCAAGAGCTTGTAGGATCAAGCTCTGTGGCCCTGTAAACATTTCATTTTTCCTGTAACTCTGGAATTGTCTCAGGACTCGTCTACTGTTGACAGAGCTATACATTTTCTCATTAAACTTCAGTAGGATCAATCCTTAATGTAATTGCACTCCTGATACAGTGAGTGAAACATAAAGGGAACTCTCCATAAAAAGGAGATGAAGAGTCCACAGGAGTATTTTTATTTCTCAACACTCTATCTTTACATTACAGGCATGCTTCAAAAGAAAATGAAATTAACCCATGAGTGCTATTTAGCTGTCAGATATGATGCCAATGGGCACTTTAACAAAGACCAAACAGTCAGATATAAGAGGTAGGATATGCTGCAATGACTTTCAGTACTGCTTTCATACGAGCGAATGCATTCACATCTTCACCTAAGCAGTGTCTCACAGCAGGCAGAACAAAAGGCATATTTAAATTATGTATTTGTTTACAGCAGCAAAAGAAAATACAGCTACAATAAAAATTCCAAGATATAGTTGTAAGTTCAGCAAGAGAAGCATCCCAGACCCAGTTATAGGTTACTGTTAACTGCAAACCTGTTAACTGGTTTTCTACAGGCAGTTAATTTATACATGGCATGACTTTGATTTTGAGATATTCTGTGTTAGACTTCTGCACAGAACACATTTTTACAGTGAGAATTAGTAGCCCCTGAAGATATGCATTTCCAGTAGAAGTGTGAACATATTTAACTAGAAATGGTAAAATATGTTTTTTTCAGCTACTTAGTATTACCAAAAACTCTTACTGTAAGAACATAATAAAAAGAAATGAGCAGTTCAAGGTAAAACATTATCTGCAATCGCTTCCATACACATCCTGTCTTTATGACTGCTGGCTGCAACCTTTTTAAGGTCCTTTCACTGATAGTGCTTATCTCAGCTTTCATTTCAAAAGCTTTTTTTTAAAAAAACAAGAAAAATCTTCTTGCAATCAAGTACCCTTCAAAGTACAGGTGAAACTGCTTGATTCTTTGTCCCAATGACTTTTCACCACGAGCTCCTCATAACCCAAATTATCTTCTAGTATCAGAACCACAAAGAAAAAGGCACCATAAACAGATACTCAGTTTGTGGAAGCTGAATGTTATTTGGCACCTACAAACAGACCTAGAGATCAGATCCAGTACATAGCAGTGTCCACATGTCCCTCACTGCAGCTCCAAGCTTGCAGGTATCTGACCCTCAAGCTCTGGCACCCAGAAGCCCATAACAGGAACCCCATGCATGGGAAGAGAGGCACTTCACAATGGAATCAAAGCCTTCACCCACACTTGTAAGAGCTGACCAGAATTTGCAAACTGCTAATGCACAAGAAGCCAATCTTAAACCAAAAAACCCTATGCACAAGACACTACATCCACACTTCCAGCCTCTGAATATATTAAATGTTTCTCACTTGAGAAGAGCTTACAATGTTTCACTCTTCTTGCCTAAAACAGAGCATCAGTAACAGGGGGGGTTGCACCACTCTCCACACCCATCTGGAGCTGCATGAAGGACCAAGTTGCTCCTCCTGGGTCAGTAGTGTTCATGACCATGCTCAGCTTCCAAACCCATGCTCAGTTTCTCCCAGCCCAGAACAAGAGGTTTGCTTTTCCAGAAGGACCAAGAAGCAAAGGACAGCATGTTCAGCTGTGTACCATAAGGGATCCCACATTCCCAGGGCTGTTTCATGCATTTGGGTATCTCCTGAAGAAAGTCACTGAAGTCCCTCGTTTGGGTCCAGCACCACGCATGCCTCGTGTGACCATCATTTGCAGACACCAGGTGGCTTTGCCCTTCTCTGCAATTAGAACAGATAGTTCTCTAGAGCTCCAAAAAACAGATGTTGGGTCAATAATTTCAGCAGCACACAAGAATGCACTGATTTTCAATAGGATTTAGGCACTCCCAAGCTGTCTCCATGAAGAAAGAAGATAGATAAACCAAGTACACTACCATGCAATGAAGAATACAGCTGCACATGAGCAGAGGAGTCTCCCCCAAGTCTTCAACTAAAAGAGAAAGTTGGTGCAAAGAGCACTACATGGCAAGTAGCTGCAGTTACCTTTAGGGACAGGATTAACAACAGGAATATAGCGTCCACGTAGGAAAAGGATGGACTAAGGAAGGGAAAAGAGCACTAGGAAGTTGAACATGACGAAGAGACCAGAATATGCAAAGTAAAAAACAGTGGGCAAAAGGAGGAAGAACAGGATAAGTGATGGAGAGAAATAATATACAAAAGAAATGGTGAGAACTTCTACTTTAGGTACTTTGAGATGCATCAGCATAGTGCTGTGAGGGAATTATGCCTTTTTTTTGTTGTTACTTGGTTGGCTGTAGTGGTGGCTTTTTCCTGCTTCTCTGTCTTTCTAGAAAATATTGGATCTGAAAGCTGAGCAAGTTGAGCACTGCCAGGAAGTGAAGTCATCAAAACTGGCTGTGTCTATTGATTTTAAATGTTTTTAAATCACAAGAGCATCTTGCATATGCATACTCACAAGCAAGAGACCAGAATGGAAAGAGACATAAAGAGTGAGTGAGCCAGAAACACAAAACATTAAGACAAAAGTGCAAGAGACACTAGGAAGAAGATATGGAGAGTCAGGTATGGAAAGAAAGAACAAACGAAAGAACGAACGAAAGAACGAACGAAAGAACGAACGAAAGAACGAACGAAAGTGTTCAAAGAAATGAGAGGACTGAAAAATTCAGAAAGACACAACTTTCAAGCTACTCAGCTGTAATGCTTCTGCTTTTCTTATTTTTACAACATTTGTATCTGGCAATGTCCTATATTTATGAGCATAATACAAAGGTGATCAGACTTTGTATGTGGTCAGTACAAGTATTTTCATTAAATTAATATTTCTGCCTATTCTAAATTTTAGCAAACCAACAGCAAGAAAGAAGGATGAAATAACCTCTACTGTACCCCTGCTTCAGCTCTGCTGGAGTACGGGAGCCCTCCCACCACACACGATTCTGATGTACTTGAAGAACAATTTCTTGAAAGCACTTTCAGTTGTTGGCAACTACAGCAACCTCAAGAGGAAGGGGTCAAACTGCAGCAAGAGATCTGCACCATCCTCAAGATTTTCCTGCTTTCTCCAATCCCTGCCTGACCACAAGTCAATTAAAGCTGGGGATTGCTTTTAAAGCCTTGGGCTATTTTTATTTTCTCTGCTATTTACCCCACCTAGAAATAGAGCAGTGCTCTGGGCCCAGCACATTTGTATTTTTTCTGCTCTGCAACTTAGCAACATTGTTGTATTTCATATCCATATTTACACATATACACATATCCATGCCTAAAGATATACAAATATACATATATGCGTGGTTAAAGACATGCACATATAAATACATGCACTTAAGCATTCAACAGCACAACTGCTCTTGGTGTGCTTTCACTCAAGTAATAAGCTACTCTTGCAAAGTAATTAACTGATCCAGGTCAGGACAGACTTATTTCTCTCATCCACCTTCACAGAACCCCTAAGAGTGGGTTCAGGTTCATCTCCCGAACCACTTTTTTACCAGCACAGCTGCAGTCATACACAGTAGAAAAAACAATATAATTAAAATACAGGAAAATACTAGGAAAAAATTGACTATTGAAGAGTGCAATAAAGACATGTAGTTTTGCAAATTACTCATGAACTTGGCAGTACCTTCGAAATCATCATTTCTGCTCAACTCTCCTGAGATGCCAATGGAGCCAAGACCCGGCAAGTGCCTGTTTGCAAGCGAGCCCTCCCTCCACTTTTGCAGGGCTTTAATGAGGGAAGAGTCTTTGTATCAGTACCCAGGTCTGCCTACTACCTATATCAGGCTAAGCCTCCACATGAATAGATTTGCAAGACAGCACAGCTCGCACACAGTTAACGCTAGTAGACATTTGTTTGGCAACGAGGAAGCATCCACAGGAATCATCCAAAAACAGTTTGGGTTTTGTCTTTAACATAAAAAACACCTGGCATTCTGCCCTGCCAGTACTGCAGGCTGTACACTGTCTGCAGGCTGCACCAAGAGGGTCCTCTGCTTCCCACCTGGGTCCCCTCACATCTTATTTACCAGACCTCATGCAGACAGTACTGCAAAGTTAAGTTCTTTATTTCTACTTAAAATATTGGTCGTATTTTTGTGGGGCACTCTCACCATCAGGTAGACAGATGGAATCACAGTCTGTTGAAAAGAAACAAACACAGATCAATAACTACAGCCTGATTCCTGTGCTTTAAATATTGTCAAAACATACACAAGGAAAAGGCTGGTGAACTTCACAGAAAAAGCTCAATGCACTCCAACGATTCTGTACAGGGAACTAGAATCCACAGGAGTCCACTACAGAGGGAGAAGTCTCTGCAACCAGGCAAGTAAATAAATAAATAAGGATGAGGAACATTTCACATTCTTTCAGCCATTCATATTTAATGATCTCTATACGACACAGTCTACAGTCCTTTCCCTATTGATTTTTTTCCTCCTCTTTCATTTGTGAAAAATTGATTTTTCTTGCCTGTGTTTGCTGAAGTGTCAACACCTGCAGCTCACTGCTTGCTTTAATCTTTGTATTTGTTCATCCATACTTTCAGTAAGCCACAGCAAATAAACACCTGGGAGCCTCTGTCCCACACTCACTCTAGTGGTCTCAGCAAGTCTCAGAAATCCTATCCCTTCTCTGTTATGGCCTAAAAATAAGGAGGCACCTTCTGCCTTCCCAGAGGATTCTCAGTAACCCCTCATGTAGCTGAAGACCCTCAGGATAAAGCCCATGTCACACGTTTTTGCAGAGCGTCATCTCAGAGCAGCACCAACACCTGAGGAAGATAGAGAAGCTCAGGCTTGCCGTGCCTGAATGTCCTCTGGAAATCTGGCACAACAAAAGAAAACGTTGGAAGAAGCAAGAATTTTGGGAGGTTGAGATGAAAATGAAGAATGCACTCAAACAATAAAGGCCTCATGAAGGCTACCGCCCATTTCTCTCACTCTCGCAGTGATGGATTTAACACAGGAGCCCACACCACACTCTGCCAACCTACTCCAAAGGTTCCTCAGTTCCTCCAAAGACAGCTGGACCAGCTGGAAAAATGCCAGACAACTCTGATCTTTCAAATCCCATGGCTGTAAAACTTTAAAATTGTAGTACACATTTTTTAAAAATAAATAAATAAAAAAATAAAGTTTAAAATTTTTCAGTGAGAATTACTTGGGGATTAATCCAAATAGTAATTAAAAAACATAATGGAAGTTAAATCAGTGGTGCTTATGAAATACTAATATTTTAGCACTGAATCCCTTCTGTGTAAAATAGGAGCTCTTAATTCTCAAACCAGGACAGCCTGTGCAGCAGTATTTATGATGTGTGCATATGTCCACTCTGAACATGTATGGCTTTTGGTCTGAACTAAGACTTGCAGATGTGAAAGGCATTAATCCACTTTAGAAATCAATCTCCTTGCTGAAAAAACAAAGAAATATATCCTAAAGTCTTAATGCAATGAAACACACTCACCCTCCTCCTACAGCAAATGGGCACTAGATATATCCAGAAAAATTTCAGAATTGTACAGTGCATACAAAAATAAGAATTTTCCACACAACAGGCTGCTAAACTCTTAAGTTAACAAGCCATGTCACAAGCGCATGCATTTCAAAACCTAGAAAATATATTGCTATTCCAGTATACTGAGTATTAACTATTTTGGGTTTGACTTAACCAAAATTATTTTAAGCCCTTCATGACTCCATACTATTGTCTCTCCCGGGCCCTTTGGGCTGAAGACATAAATAACACATGATTAATGGTGTAAGCCCAAAGTTATACAATTCTACAAATAATATCTGACTGGCAAAAGAAAGGGGACCAAGTAACCATCACATAACCAAAAAATACACAATTAAATTATTAAATAACATCTAAAACCCTAATTATCTATTTGGGATTCACTACAAGACAACAACAATCCTGTTTGTAGGCTAGAGGAAAATTTTTAAAGGCAATTAAGTGACCCTCCAGGAGTCAATGGGGCAGAGCTCTCAAGTGAGGGGACCTGGGGCAATGTTCTTCTATATAGTTACAATCTACACAGACAGCATCCGCATGGCACGTTGCACTCAGACTCCTCCAGCACATGGCATGGGGTAATTCATCTTTTACATAGCTATGTCCTATTTGGTTGATTTTCTACATAGCAGAAATTCCCCAAGGGAAAAAAAAGAAAAAAAGAAAAAAAGAAAAAAAGAAAAAAAGAAAAAAAGAAAAAAAGAAAAAAAGAAAAAAAGGAAAAAGAAAAAAAGAAAAAAAGAAAAAAAGAAAAAAAGAAAAAGAAAAAAAGAAAAAAAGAAAAAAGAAAAAAAGAAAAAAAGGAAAAATAAGAAAAAAAGAAAAAAAGAAAAAAAGAAAAAAAGAAAAAGAAAAAAAAAAAAAGAAAAAAAGAAAAAAAAAAAAGAAAAAAAGAAAAAAAAAGAAAAAAATAAAAAAAACAAAAACATAAAAAAATAAAAAAAAAAAAGAAAACAAAAAATAAAAGAAAAAAGAAAAGAAAAAAGAAAAAAAGGAAAAAGAAAAAAAGAAAAAAAAGAAAAAAGAAAAAAAGAAAAAAAGAAAAAAAGAAAAAAAGAAAAAAAAAGAAGAAAAGAAAAAAAGAAAAAAAGAAAAAAAGAAAAAAAAAGAAAAAAAAGAGAAACAGAAAAGAAAAAAAGAAAGAAAAAAGAAAAAAAGAAAAAAAGATAAAAAAAGAAAAAAAAGAAAAAATAAAAAAAGAAAAAAAGGAAAAAAAGAAAAAAAGAAAAAAAGAAAAAAGAGAAAAAAAGAAAAAAAAAGAAAAAAGAAAAAAGAAAAAAAAGAAAAAAAGAAAAAAAGCAGAAAAAAAGAAAAAAAGAAAAAAAGGAAAAAAAAAAAAAAGGAAAAAAGGAAAAAAGGAAAAAAGGAAAAAGAAAAAAAGAAAAAAAGAAAAAAAAAGGGGAAAAAGAAAAGAGAAGAAAAAAAGGAAAAAAGAAAAGAAAAAAGAAAAAATTTTAAAAGAAATAAAGAAAAATAAAGAAAAAAAGAAAAAAAGAAAAAAGAAAAGAAGAAAAGAAAGAAAAAAAGAAAAAAAAAAAAAGAAAAAAAGAAAAAAAGAAAAAAAGAAAAAAAAGATAAAAAGAAAAAAAGAAAAATAGAAAAAAAGAAAAAAAGAAAAAAAAAGAAAAAAAAGAAAAAAAGAAAAAAAAAAAAAAAAAGAAAATAAAAAAAGAAGAAAAAGGAAAAGAAAAAAAAGAAAAAAGAGGAAAAAAGAAAAAAAGAAAAAAAGAAAAAAAGAAAAAAGGAAAAAAAGAAAAAAGAAAAAAGAAAAAAGAGAAAAGAGAAAAGAAAAAAGAAAAAAAGAAAAAAGAAAGAAGAAAAAAAGAAGAAAAAAAGAAAAAAAGAAAACAAAAAACCACCTTAAGATCTGCCACAATATTATTCATTAGAAAAAGCAAGTGTAAGAAAGCATCTCGCCCTGTGCAGAGATGAATGATTCATCATTGTGCCCTGAGGAATATCCAGGTCAAACAAGGATGCCAGATAAAAAGACAATCCCTTCACAAACCAAGTGCACTGTAAATAAACAAAATGAGACCTCTTGGTTTCCTGAGAAGGGGAAGAAGAATTTTCTGTGAATTTGAGTCTTCTCTAAACTTCATAAAATTTAACATGCAACAATTTTTTCATTAAAGCAATATCTGAGAAGAGGGAGTTACAACACAGGACCACAAACCATGTTGCAAAAGAAAAAATCTTCTACTATTCTTCAAGCAGCTGAGCTTTACTCCACATTAAACTTTAAACAGTGAAATAGCTTAATTAGGAGCACAGTGAGAAACAGAAGAGATGCACTTCCCCCACAGATGTGTCCCTCCCAGGGAAGATCCTGTTGACAGGGAAGCCACCTCCTTACTACTACCCTGGCCAGGGTCTGGTAGCAAAAACTTACCCTGGTACCCAGGGGAGCTATGGTGTACAGAAACCAGGTTGACTTCAGAGGAAGCTAAGCCAGGAGCCCCTCTCCAGCTCCATGCCAAATGCACTGTGACCCCAGTGGGGTCAGTAAGGGTGCAACAGCAACTGCTCTCAGACTCAATCTTCTTCAGATGCTCCAGATCACCTGCTCATGTAGATACAGCCTTCCAGCACGTAGTTAGGCTGTATAATTATGGTAGTTTTCAGATCAGTTTGCTAGTTCTTCCACATCAGTATTTGCTGGATGTTTCACGATTCCCTTTACTATCCTTGAGTCCTGCTGCTTCTTTGAACCAACTTTCCTTAGTTTCCACATGAGCAGAACATCTCAGTATGTATTTTTAACACTTAAAAATACAAATGTGTATTTACAAATAATTACAAAGTCATGGGAAAGAAGCTCAAAGGCTGAACAACTGAAACTGAAGTTAGGCAGCTTTCCCCATGGGACATAATAGTAGATGTCCTGGGAACATGTAAGGACACTGCTGGACTTCACAGACATGCTCCAATCAGAACACATCTATGTGATCTGTGGTATATTTAGGCAGCAGCAAATCTGAAGCTCACACCCAAGGCTCCCCTTACTGCCAGCAGAGTGGAAAAGAGGCTTCTAGAACTGAACACAAATCCCAAGGCAATCTTCCAAGTGTGCTTGGTAAAAGGATTAACCCCAAATGGAAAAGTTCTTGTCAGATGATTGTAGGTCACCTGTTGCACGAGCAACAGATACCACCACAAAGAGCACTGGATTACACTACATAAGCTACTTTTCCCATTTGCAAAACTAATACTTAAATAACAGCATTTGCTTTATGACTACAACATTGATATACACTAGTTTCCTATAATCTACTGATTAAATCATTTTATTAGACGGACAGCATCCCATATTTATTTTATGCCTTGGTTACCTTTAAAGCATTTTCTATTTTTACTTCCCATTCATCTGGGAAAACCCACCTCTTAAAATAATTTAGTGTCAAATTCAAGCTTCTACTTGCTATTATTTAGTGAATTTAACTACAGAAACTTTTACCTTCATGGTCAGGAGATCTCTTTGCTCTAATCCATTTTATTTTGTTCAAAAGACAGAACAGAACAGAGTATTTGGAACATTCTGACCAAAATTAGTTAAAATCCATCAAAAGCTTTAAACAACCGTTTGGACTCACTGCTGCCTGACCAGCTTCTATTCACCATCTCCCTGACCTGAAGTAGGTACTGTGTACCTCAATAACAGCTGAGAATAAAAATAACAAGTAACATGTTCAATTCCAAAAGCCAAGATATAAAATGTATCAAGAGCAAGTTGTAAGATGCTCTTATAAGGTTACTTTCTAATTTTCAAAAATTAAAAATTCTTCTCTGCTTGAAATTACCCTTCATTGCTATAAGTTTCTAAAAATACAAGGCTTTATGTATATACATATTGTAATCTGCACTGTACGTAGATTATATAAATTATATATATCTCATTAAAAATAGTCTGCATAAGACAATCTTTACACAAGGATCTCCAAAGTTAATTAATTTCCAAAGAACTAACAATTCAAATACCTTAAGCACACAATGCAGTGCAGAAGACTGGAGTAAGTTCAGTACCTTCCTAAAGAAAGAGTGCTGGAGAAGGCAGAATGCTTCACTAGACTTTCAGCTTGTTATCCCTAATCAAAAATACAGCTTCATACTTCTGCCTGTTGAAAACAAAACTGCTTTTAAGTCAAAGCAAATGGCACTGTCTTGACAAAGAATAGGTAACAAATTCAGAAAAAGTTATGGCATTAAGAAGCTATATCTTTTGTCAGAAATTTTGGGTGATTATTTTTTTAAGAGTTTCACAAATGTAGAGACCAACATACTTATAGGAAAGCCTTTCTTGTAACATTCTGGTGAGATTTGTGTATGTGTTCCTAGGAAAGAAAAAAAATCTCTCAAAAAGGGTTATGTGAATTATTAGTATATTTAAATTGTTTGCCCCAGGCAGGAAGAGTCCACCAACCATAAAAAAGGTGAAACGTGAAAGGTACAAGGATATTTAAACAAATTAATTCAGGTCCTTTGCTTCATAGTGTCTGAGCATCTTCCAAAAGGATGTAAAGAAACATAACTGATATATGTCATGCTAAGCTCTCTCAAATCTTTCCTGAGGAAAACCTATATGCATTGCGGTGTTTGGGGGATTTTGAGTTATTTCATTCTTTTTGTCCTTTGTGCATCTGTACATTCATTTATTCATAGTCATGAGAACATGGATGACATAAGAATGACCTTGGGGAAGAGGGATGGAGCAAAAAGATCTAATAAAGTCCAAGCATCATTAAAAAAATAGATGGCTACTAGCACGAAATCAAGAAAAATCAAAGAGGAGGAGAAAAAGAGAGATACACATCATGTTATCCAAGATGTCTTGCCTTATAAAAATTAATGCACACTGGATGCATCTTCAGTTTTCTAAAAGGCTGCCACCTGAAAAGTGACATATTTGGGGATATTCAGCTTCTAAAGGTACAGTTTCCTGAAAATGGCCCTTTCATCTCAACTATCTCTCTCCACAAAAATAGTTCCCTCAGGTTTCTTTTTTTTTCATTAGTATTTAAGACAATTACAACCCAAGTATCTGAAAACAGAGATGAGAAGTTTTAAATTGTTCACGTAATACACAAGGAATGCCCTGCCCGCCTCCCCTGTTCTCATAATTTCTAGGCAGTCCAAAATTGCCACTCTTTGAGATCTGTGAACCAACAGAAAAGTTAAGAGTAGTCTCTTGCTCCATCTCCACCATGTTCAAACAGGAACCAGCCCTTAACAGGAAAGCACAACCACAGTGTATTTGATAACAACCATCAGCACCATCTGAGGAGCTTATTCATGCAGCTTTTCATTTTTTTAGGCAATGTAGGTAATTTTAAAATAACACAATTAGCTATGCTACTGCAGATCCAAACACTTGGGGAGGTGATACTTATGGTCACCAAGTAGTAAGTTTAATCTCCGTTTATTCAGAACAGAAAACATTCAAAAAGGCAAGTGTGAAAGGTGATTCATGACAGTGTTAAATTGGACAGCCTTAACTGTAGTCACACAAGCATTTCCATGCTAACTCTCCCATGAGTTCCTTCTGATAGTTCCTGCAATTCAGCACCACATTTTTCATACTTGGGCCACGTCTGGAAAGCAATGTTTGGTTTGGAGATGAAGAGTACAGCTTGCTGCCCAATTACGAAGCATTGAAAGGGGTAAAGAGGTAATTGTTTCTAGAACTAAATTCCTCTTCTCCATCATGACTGTCACCATCAGCAAAATGTCCCCAAAGTTTTTGGTTGTTTTGTGGGGGAGTTTTTTTGTGATTTTCTTTCTCCTAAAAAATCACATTTCACAGCATAAACTTCACTGGCAAACTTTCTCACATGACTCAAACCAAACTTCACTGCTCTCATTACTGGCATTTCTGTCTGTCTTCCCACCACCTCTCCCTGGCAAATTGATTGTCCCTTTTTCATCCCTATAAGGACATCTATTAAGACACAGCATATTTCTACCCTCAGACGTCAGAGCAGGTGGAGAAGTCACTCTTGGCCTTTGAAAAATAAAGGCCTGTTTTGGTCCATCAGCTTGTTCCTAGATCTCTGAGCCCAAACCCTAATGCCTTCAAATGCCTTGTGAAGCTAAATACTAAAACTGGAGGCTCTGGAGAGGCAGGTGGGAGCAGCCAAAAGAGAAGTTTATCACAGAACCTGATAAATTTTGCTTAGAAGGAAAACCTCCTGTGGGTGTGTTACTTCTAAAAACCACTCACTCATACTCTCTCAGGCAGCTGCCACCTGCTCTGGTTGGACCAGCAGCATAAAGGGGCTGCTAACCTCTTCCTTCCCACTGAAGGACCTCTAGAGACTTGAGAGGGTGCATGCCCTCCCTCCTCACCACCTGTTTTCCACACCCACTCACACCCCTTGTCTCTCAAATGCATCTGTCCTAAGGTTCTACCAATGTCTCATCTCCTCTGACACAAACCACCAGACTAGGTCTTTGCACTCATCCAAACACATGTTGCTTAACTTGGGCCACAATAACAAGAAAGCAAACCCAGGTTTCTTCCCCCACACAAGATTCTCCACCAAACCCCTGAGGCTTGTGGGTTGGATGGATACAGGCATGGAGGAGAAAGAGAGGCTGATCCTCAATGAATGGGACCCCTACCTCCTTCACAAGACTCTTTCAGGTCACCTCAAATCCTCTTGGGATTGACTTTGTCAGCTGCTAGGTTCTACATAAAAAAATAAACAAAAAGAAACACCACCTATAAAAAATAATACTAAGCCTACACTGTCAGCCAGGATTTTCAGGAGGCTGGGCTTTTTGGAAATTAAGCACCCAGCTCAACACTTGTTAAGAGTGTTTAGATTTTATGAGTGCTGTTGGTCTCCTTAAGCTCATTTTTAAGGCTGGGAAGCACATAATTGAGAAACCTAAAAGACACTTGTGGCTTTCAGGAGGTGTGGGTGTCAATGCAAAACAGCACTCTGAACTTGAATTCTTCTGTACAGACAGTACAAGACTAATTTGTTGTAAGCATTTAATGACATAGCAGCACCCTATGTATTTGCATTCCTCTGCAACACTGAAGTTTTCCAACCCAGCAGCTTCAGATCTGTTTCAAAGGGGAGTTAAAAAGAAAAGAAAAAAAGAAAAAAAAATACCACAGTTTTAGGTACTTCTGTCTGGTAATTTCACAAACACAAGAACACAGCTAGAAACTGTGAACTGAACTCCTTAAAACACAAAAAACAATCCAGCTGTAAAATAATTTCTCAGCACACAAATGACAATGCTCAGTGATCCCCTCTGTCCATAAGATGGCTAAGGCATGAGGGGCTTGTGTTGTGCTCCACAGTAAACTGAGGTCTAGGCATATTCAGAAAGTCCAAAACTCCCTATGGAAAATGTGCATCTAAGAACTCTGTCTTTAAATGCAACAAGGACTCCAGCTCATGTAATTTTTCTCACCTCAACAGCAAAGGTATCAAAGAGGAAGAGAAAGGGACTGATCCCAAGAGATTTATTACACAACATGCTAAACAAAGCCACATAAAAAATGGAAGGGAATTCCCTGTTCTCTACAAAGACATCATGAGATAAAGTACTGCCATCATCACCTCCATAACCCATTGAAACATTTTCTCAGAATCACCAAATCGTCATAGTTAGAAAAGACCTGTAAGATCACCACATCCAACTATCAACATCCCCCCAATTAAACTAAAAAAAAAATGTCAATTATCTATTTCATGCCCACTAGCATGGTCACTCATGAGAGCAACCACTACATTTAACCAAATTAACATTAATCTAAACCACCCATAACTTCAGGTTATTTGTAAAAGCTCCACAAGACCAAGGTGTGGTATAAAAAAAGAGATGATCTAGTTACTCAGTTACAAAAGGAGGTGCAGACCAGCCTGATTTGAGGTCTTTGTTCCACCCTCCTCAGCTGGAGCGACCATCACCCGCCCAACCCGCATGACACACTTGTAATACAACCCCAGCAGTGACCAAACCAAGCTGCATTTTGTCTGCACTTCCCTGACCCCTGAGGAAGCAGATAACATCAGTCAAGTTCAGAATTAACTGTTTGCTCGGTTTCGTCAAATTTCCCTCCGACAGGATGCCCAGAAGCACCAAGTAAGAACCAAACTACAAATGTGCGGCAAACTTACCCTGTGCTCCCCCCGCCCCCGTGCTTTCCTTTCCGCACTGGATTTCATGCACGGGGCTTATGCAATTCATCAGCTGAGCTTGTGGCAGGTTAGCAAAGGGCAGCAGGGACAGCCTGCCCTTTTTCTGACACCCGGGGAGGAGCGAGCAGAGCAATGAGCAATGCCACGGCCAACACAGAAGCAGCGCAGGGTTCCGAGCTTTGGCAACCAAGTGCCTGGCCCTACAAGGAAGGAGGCAAGCCCAGCTCAGAGCTGCAAAATGGCAGAGAGCTGGCAGAAGTCAATACTTCCACGGCAGAAACAACAGGCAGGACTGAGCCTGGTACCACAGAGGTGCTTTAAAGCATTCACGGTGACATACCACAAAAACATAACCAAGCCCAGAAAGAGCGAAGAGATTAGTAGGCTGCAGAATGAACTGCCAAAAAAAACAACAAAAAAAACCCCACCACCTTTTCAAAGTTGATTAACACCACCGCCTCCGTGGGATAACTGTTTTCCTGTGGAGCAATTATTTTAAATTTTAAATTGTTTTTTAAGATGTAAGAGGGAAGATTTGGATTAGACATTAGAAAGACATTCTCCTCTATCAGGGTGGTAAGACACCAGAAGTTGGCCAGAGAAGCTGTGGATGCCCCCTTCATGGAAGTGTTGGATGGGGCTTAAAGCAACATGGTCTAGTGGAAGACATCCCATTCCAAGTGTGTTGATGATCTTTAAGGTCCCTTCCAAACCATGCCATTCTATGATTCTATGAGTAATATAGCAGGTTAAAAGTAAAACCCATGTCTCCATCACTGCAGTCAAACAGAAAAGTTTGGCCAAAAATTCTTAATTTAACTTTGGCAACCAAAACCATTTTCACAGAAGTGATGCTGAGAAGGCAAAACTGACTGACACTTTGCTTCAGAATAACACATCTGCTAAAAATCATGGATCATGCCTCATTTGTTGCTATAGCCAAGGCCTAGGAACTTTACTTCTGATGCTTTAAGCATAAATAAAATCCACCTACACTGGAAAATACTCATCACATTGGGACAGATTCAATTTTGACTGAGGTGTTTAACTTGCAGGGATTTCCCTTCACATAGAAAAAACTCATTCCTTGTGCAAAATAGAAATTACTGCAAAATACTTGGAGTTTCTTTACATGTCTTGATTTAAACTCCACATCAAGCTGCGAGTGAGATATATTTGTATGGCATTCAAATGATTAAGCTGAGAGACTGTTTCAACAGCTGGGCTAATGTAGCCTGTCATTTCCAGAAAACACTTTAAAACAAAATTGTATCACTTGATGTCTGCAGCAGAACAAAACTACTGAGAGGAGAGGTCTTATAACCCAATGAAGCCAGAAGCAGACTGCAAGTAGCCTATCCTCTCCGTTTCTACTGAAACCAAGCAAAACAAGGTCTGCATCTTTCTCCACTTCCCTTCAATATATATTTGATTATTAAAAAGCTTGCATGGTTTGGAATTATTTGATTTTTGATCCTTTACTGTTTCACGACGACTACAACAGATGCAGAACCAGAATTTTTCTATTGTTATTGGGAGACAGAACTCGAGTCCCCTTCATGCAGTTTTTTTTAACTCAACTTTGCAGCAGCCGTGCCTGATATTCATAACAAAAGCCATGGTGGAATCTTTCAGAGCTGCTAGAAGTTGTGGTTACCTTGATTCCTATAAATACAGCAACTTCTTGACAAGGCTCCCTTGCTACATCAAGTTGAATCATGGCATCCTTCACTGTCCTGACTCCCAAACACTGTCATGCCACAACTCTGTCTAGTTCCATTAACTAAACACCACAGTGAAATGGTGCTTCAGTGCCCACCTCCAAAACAGCCCTGCCCTCTTTGCTAAGAGAGGCTGCCAGCTTGCTCCTTCAGGCTGTGGACAGTTAATGGTTACTATTTTCAGGTTTCAGAAATAACAGTTTTCACTAATTGCTCACCATATGAAGTTTATAGCACACCTCTTAATATGCTGTGGTGGCAAGCACAATCTTCAAGGCAGGATCCTATGTATCATTCACTCTCCTAAGCCTACAGATACAAGCACGAGAGATAAATCTCTTGATTAAGTCAACAACAGAAAACAAAAGCATGTCTTTTTAAAACTAGATGAAAAGAGGTGAATTAAAAATCAACCAGAGCATCTTATCGCTCTTTGGTGATCCTGTAGTGAATACATTTTTGCACAGCAGGCCACTAAATGTGTTTTCCTATGTACTGATAAAAATATAAATTATTTGCATCCTACTTCTCGTAGTGCCTCTTTTCTTATCATCATCTATAGCAGGACTGAGTCAGCTAAAAGCAACCTTGGCTTTTATGACCTTTACTTGGTCAAAAAGTTACCACTTTGGGTTTTTGAAGGCTCTTGCTTGCAGCCCCTCACAGTAACCATTTCACCTACCCACAGCAACCCCATCAGTTCAACAGCAGCAGCATCACAGCAGCTTGATGCCGAGCCACGCACACGAGGCTGAGACCAACTTATTTAGATGACAAACGCTGAGCTGACCCTTCAACACTTTGGGCTGAGATGTTTCCAGCCCATACAGATCACTCCATCAACCAAAACCTCAACAAGGTTGAAATGGCAATGCTGTCAATCAGGAAGTAAAGAAAAAAATAAAAAAAAAATCTGCTGCTGCGGGAGCAAAGGAAGGAAAAATAAAACCCACTCTCCTTCTCTTGCTTGCGGTGTGACTGCATCTCCAGCTGCCTTGGTGCACTGTGTCAGTGGACAAAAATAGACAGGCTTGATGACTTCACTGGCTCCCTCAAAGAGGCCAGTTGGCAGATGCAGGAGTCTGATCCTAGCTAGAAAAGGGTGGGTTCATTATTTCCTCTCCCTCCCCCCACCTCCCCCCCGCCCCTCGCTCTGAATGTTCACTTTCATTTTGACTGCAGGGGGAAAAAAAACAAACAAAGCATTCCTCTTTTGAACACAAGATCTGAAATGTCTACATATTTGCCCACACCTGGTGAGTAGGAAACCTTTAAGAGTGTCCTCTGGATATGCACAACCTAATCTTCCCTATGAGAAAAGAAAACCTAAGTGAGATGACTGCAAGGATAACCTTCCAAACGCAATCAAACACACAGCAAGGCAAGGAGCTACAGAAACACTCCCAGTGCTGCTGTTGCACATCGCTACACTGCTTCAGAGCAAAAACATTCCTGTCCAGAAAACCTCAGAACCACATCAAAAATGTCAAGCAAGCCTGAATTTTACACTACCGCTATGCCGTGACACAGGGAGACTCTGAAGAGACAACCTAGGAGGAGATGTAGAGCTGTGCAGCACATCAAAATCCAACCAGACAGAGGGAAAGTCTGCAAGAGTGGAAGCAGACTGACAATCTGTGATGCACCCAGGAGTTGGAGGAAATACCTACTGAACAGTACAAAATATTTGGAAAGAAAACTTAAATTAAATAAACTTAAACGCATTCCAGCAAGTTCTACATAAGAAAATTGCACCTGTAAGTTTTGTTCTGACAAGGCCGTAAATCCCTGGGGGAGATTTTACTATTGATATTTCACATCTCAATACACAACTCAGCACAGAGCACAGTGCCTGTAATCCACCACAACTTCACAGTCCCGCCTCTGGAAGAAGCCTGATGAGCAATGCTGCCACAGCTGCATCCCTATCCCAGCTCCACAAACTTGTGGAACTGCGTTTTGGGGAACTGCAGCACCTCATGGAGAGGAGCAACGTGGAACTGCAGTTATGGATCAGGTGGAGCTGTCAACACACTTTTTTTGGTCCATGACCACTCCACACCAAGGATGACCAAGGACATGAGTCACCTGTGTAAGATTTCAAACACAGCTCAGGTGTGGTCATGATGCAGACAGAAAACACTGCTGCTCTGTTACCAGTCATCTGTGCCAATACAGGAGGAGCAAAAGAAAAAAAGGTGTGAACTGAGTTTGAGAGAAACTTAAATTAACAGTCTCAGGTAATTTCTAACTATCTACTAGCAGCATCTCAGGGGTAGCATCCTCCAAGCACATCCCCTCCACAGATGATACTGAGTGCCTGTGGGCCATCAGTGATGAAGGAGCAGGGCCTACCTTTTTGCCATTGATGTTCTGGTTGCAGAGGAAGAGCTTTGTGAAGGGGAGGAATTAAAGTAAAAGGAGTAATTGTGATGAACAGAGAAAGAAAAAGAGAATCAGCTCCAAATAAGTTTGGTTGTTTTGTAGTTTAATCTTTGCTCATTTTCAGTTATTTGTTACAGACAGGTGGCAGAACAAAATTCAACATATATCACAGAAATTTTACTACAGAGAGGAAGCTGAACATATTTATTGGGCTTGGACAGGCTCAGGTCCAATCCTTTCACAAATTACCATCTCCTGTCTGACCTTCAAATGTTTACTCTCTGAAGCTTTCCAACTGCTGTTGAAAGAGAACAGAAATCATCTGGGTGGGAGCTTTCTGCCTGCACCTCATATTTAGTAATATGGCGTTCCAAGTTTTTCCATCTTTTAGCCTCCAAAAACCTCCTTTTAGAGGGAGTCAAGGCATTTGGGAAAGTCTGTAGCAGAAAGCAGGAACTCCACAGGGTGAGAGACTGAGGAATGCACTACTGAAAAAGAGAAGCCAAGCATGTCCTAGATCCATTAGGAAAAGCCAGGAAATAGGAACTGGACATGGAAGTGGTCTGAGGAGCAGCTGTGATCATAGAATCATAGAAAGTTAGGGATTGGAAGGGACCTCAAAAGATCAAGTCCAACCCCCCTGCCAGAGTGGGATTACCTACAGGGAGGTCACACAGGAACGTGTCCAGGTGAGCTTTGAATGTCTCCAGGGAAGGAGACTCCACAACCTCCCTGGGCAGCCTGTGCCAGTGCTCTGTCACCCTCACAGTGAAATAATTCTTCCTAATATTTATATGGAACCACCTATGCTCCAGTTTATAACCATTGCCCCCTGTCCTATTGTTAGTCACCCCTTAGAAAAGCTTTACTCTGTCCTCCTGGCACTCACCCCTTACATATTTACAAACATTTGTGAGGTCACTCCTCATTCTCCTCTTCTCCAAGCTGAAGAGACCCAGCTCCCTCAGCCTTTCCTCATAAGGAAATGTAACTGGACAAAATATTCCAGTTGTGGCCTCACCAGGGCCGAGGAGAAGGGCAGGAAAACCTCTCGACCAACTAACCACCCCCCTTCTAACACAACTCAGGATGCCATTGGCCTTCTTGGCCACAAGGGCACATTGCTGGCTCATGGCCACCCTTCCATTCACCAGCACCCCCAGGTCCCTCTCCCCTGTGCTGCACTCCAGCAGCTCAGTCCCCAACCCATACTGGTACCTGGGATTGTTCTTTCCTAGATGTAAGACTTTACACCTGGCCTTGTTGTATTGCATTAAATTTCTCCCTGCCCAATTCTCCAGTCTGTCCAGGTCCCTCTGAATGGTAGCACAGCCTTCTGGGGTGTCAGCCACTCCTCCCAGTTTGCGCTGACAGCAAACTTGCTGACAGTGCACTCTATTCCCTCATCCAGATCATCAATAAATATATTGAATAGCACTGGTCCAGTACTGACCCTTGATGGACTCCACTAGAAGCAGACTTCCAACTAGACTCCATCCCATTGATCACAACTCTCTGGCTTCTATCCTTCAACCAGCTCCTGATCCACCCCATTACCCCATCATCCAGGCCACACTTCTTTAGTTTAGCTCCAAGGATGCTGTGGTAGACAGTGTCAAATGCCTTACTGAAATCAAGATAGACTATGTCTACCATGCTGCCATCATCCCTCCACCTAGTTACATCATCACAGAAGGCTTTCAGGTTGGTCAAACATGACTTCTCCTTAGTAAAAGCCGTGTTGACCGCTACTGATAAGCCTCTTGTCCTTGATGTACTTGGAGACAGCATCAACAATGAGTTGTCCCATCATCTTTCCAGGAAGGGAGGTGAGGCTGACTGGTCTGTAGTTACCCAGGTCCCCTCTTTCTTGAAGACTGGAGTGACATTTGTTTTCCTCCAGTCCTCAGGCACCTCTCCTGTTACCAACAACTTACCAAATATGATGCAGAGCAGCCTAGCAATGACATCCGCCAGTTCCCTCAGCATCCATGGGTGCAACCCATCAGGACCCATGAATTTCTGGATGTACAGCTTCATTAACTGATCCTTAACCCAGCCCTCATCAACCAAGCCAAACTCATCCTTTACCGTGACTTCCTCAGTGGCCTTAGGGGCCTGGGGCTACTGAGAACATCCTCCAGCTGTATACACAGAGGCAAAGAAAGTGTTCAGCAATTCTGCCTTCTTAGTACCCTCTGTCACCAGGGCACCCACCTCACTCAGCACTGTCACTACACTGTTTTATCTGCCATGTATTCAAAGAAACCCTTCCTGTTCTTAACCTCTCTCACACAGTTTACTTCCAAGCAGGCTTTAGCTTTCCTAGTTGCCTCTCTGGATTCTCCAACAGTCTTATATTCCTCCCAAGTGGCCAGCCCGTCCTTCCAAGATCTATAGATTCTCTTCTGCCATTTGAGTTTACCTAGCACTTCCCTGTCCAACCAGTCTCCCAGTTCCCTTTCTTGATTTCCTTCCCGTTGGAATGCATCGGTCCTGAGCTCAGAAGAAGTGGTCTTTGAATATTAACCAACCAACCTGGGCCCCCCTCCCCTCCAGTACCCTGTCCCATAGGATTTCCCCCAGCAATTGTTTAAAGAGGGCAAAGTTGTCCTTTCTAAAGTTCAGGGTTCTGAGTCTGCTTGGAATCCTGTTTCTACCACATAAGATCATGAACTCCACCATCTCGGGTCACTGCACCCAAGGTTGCCCTCAGCCTTCATTGCTTCATCCAGGCTCTCCTTGTTGGGTAGGACAAGATCCAGTAATGCTCCAAACCTAGCTGGCCTCCCCACCAATTGCATCAAGAAGTTATCATCAATGCACTGGAGGAACCTCCTGGACTGTGAATGGCAACGTGATGTTCACATCATAAATTCATCACCACAGCAGAATGGCAGGGTGCCCTGGTCACCCATCTCATCTATACACAGGCCTTCAATCCTACCAAAAAGGACCCTTAAACTATTCTCATCCCCCATGAGACAGCTATAAGATGACTAAGGACTAAGAGAGCTGTAAGATGGCACTTCCTTTGTCTTGCTGTGTTGCATGAACTGGGCATATCAATACCGTAACAACCTTACCAGGAGCAGCTGAGCTCCCACACTAACAAAAAGTGTTTCTGACAACCTGTCTCCTGCTAAAGGACTACATGTAACCACAACAGAGCTAGTGACCACTGCACGACAGAGTCTGGGTCTACCAGTGCTGAGCTGAAACTGTGGAGGAAGAAGAAAAGAGAAAATGTGGTCTGCAGAAGACTACTGGGGTGTTACATGGAAGCTGGCCACATCAGGGCCTGACCAGCTGGATTCTAGTCCTTCCAAGTCTGTTGCAGTTGACTTGAGAAGGCCTCAACAAGGCATCTTTTCTACCCCAGATAAGCCATTTGTCCAACAAAAATAAACCAAATGAAGTAGATGTGTTGCCATACCACTAGGAAATAGTTCAGCAGAAAAGCAAGAGGAAGATCCCCAAGTACAGAACTGCAAGCTGGAGATAGTCCAATGCATGAATGAAAAGCAGATGTAGCCCTTAGACTCACTACAGCCCTGGAAGAAACTATATGTGCTAGCTCTTTACCTTGTAGCACTTGTGTAAATCCTTCTGTAGTATTTTAAGTGTCTGGTCTGCACACAGCAAAGAAACAAATCCATGTGAAAAAAACAACCATCTCAACCTGTGCTTACAGGTTAACTTTAACATGGATGGGTTCCTGGGAAGTTATTTCTACTTCTAAGGATTCAATCACTACTTACTCTAATGCTACTCAAGGACTACCTTGTCAGAGCAACCTTCTGCATAGCTGCTAACTTCTGTGAACCTCTTCACAGGTTGTACCTTTTCTGTGAATACTACTTAAGAGTTTTGTGCTGCAAAAGCTGCTTATCCCAACATGAAAGTGCCCAACAGGACAGGTGAAAATTCCAGCAGCAGTTTATTTGGTTGTTTATTTGCAGATGAGCACTACCCAGTCTCAGTGACCACAGCCCAGAACACAACAGAACTGCTTGCATCTCTCAGGCCACGCGGGCTGTCAGAGCAGCCTAAAATCAGTTCAAGGTGAAAGGGAAGCAAGTCTTGCACAACACCTAGAAACTACTACTATAGGAAAGCACACATGGGCCTATCAGCAATTAAATACTGCGAGGTGCTGGGAACTGCCCACTAAGGAGTAATTTCACACCAGTCACACCTACAGGCCACTGAAATGGCTCCGTGGCACAAATGATGCCAGTGATATAATCCCAGTCTGACACTGCAACTGGGCCACTGAATGCAGAGCTACTAGCCAAGGAAAGCAGGTAACACTTCTTCAGAGGGCCCAGTGGAAAGGTTTGCAACTCTTTCACAGCAAGCAAGAGAGGAAGAAGCAGCAGCAGCTGGAAAGCAACACAGCTGCAAGGAGTGAAAAGTACTCAGGAGAAGGGAGAGTACCTCAGGGAGGCAGAAAGTCAGTCTAGCCAACTTGGCAAGCCCACATACCACAATCTCCACATATTTTGGGAAACATAATTCATGTACCTCATGCCATGGAGAAGCTGGGGTTGATGACAATGGGTCCCTGGAGGTCTCGTATCTCCAGCGCTGGGCAGAGTGCTCCGTGTGAGGAGGTTCCAGCAAGGTCAGAGCCCATCAGTTTGCCTCCTCCTGCCACATGCTCAGATCACCAGAGAGCCCTGTGCCAACACAGCCATGCTTCTGGACAGACACAGGACCTGGCTGCTCCACAGCAGTTGCATGTGAACCATGATGTGACCCAATCACATCACCAGTGACCTATCTTCTCCTCACCACCTGAAACAGCCCAGCTGAAAACAGGCAACTGGCTTGAGCTTTCCTGCAATCTCGGAAACAAACAATAAATACCCACCCTCGGTTACATTTTTTCATCTGAGCTTTCCAGTGCCTGAGTTTGTTGGTGTTCTGCCCTGAGTATCAAACCCACCAACCAACTGGTACTGAATTACAGTACTGAGTAGGAAAGCCTGAACGTAAATCATCACCTAATCACTAAAAATATCTGGGGGGGAAGGGTCCATTCACAGAGAAAAATAAGCTATTTAGAAAAACAACGCTCTGGCAATCACCTCACATTCACTGCTCTTGGAAGAAGAAACCTCTCCTTTATGAGCTGCACTTGGGAATAAAGGAAATTCATGAACTTGCCAGATAAATTTCTAAGAGGGAGGAGTGGAAGACTACAGTTTCATGCGCCTTTCCCAGTCAAGACTAAATATACTTACAGGTGGGTGAAGGAAAAACCTAAGGGAAGAAGCCTGATTTAGAAAGATACATCAGGAGTGAGGAAGAAACTCAGAGAAAAAAGAAAAAAGCAACTAAATATTTCATTGAATACATCCACAAATTCATGGAACAGAAGGACAGGTATTCAGAGCAAAAGGAAAGAAAAGAGTGACTAAAGAGAGTATTTACACATTCACGTTCTCATGCTATTTCCTCAGTGCCTGACTGCTTTGAAAATGATCTCTTGCATATTATGCTAATCACGTTTTCAATAAACCTTTATCCTTTACTCAAGCCTTGTTGTGAGGATACATCAAACACCTCAACTATAAAACCCTCTTTGTTTGTTGCTTTTGTTTTAGGGCTTTTTAATTCAACATCTTGTGTTTCAACATCCAGAAAAAAGGCTACCTCACCTACTCAATTCATGCTATAAACTAAGGGTGAAATTCTGATCACCTAAAATTAGTTATCTAAACACTTTCAACTAAAGCTAAAGGTTGGAAGTTCCCTCTGTAGTCAAGGAAAAAGACAACCACTTCCAGACAGCAATTTACCCTCTTTTAAGATCCATTTCTGTGACTTTGGAGATCTTCCTGTCTACTGCTACTCAAAGGACATTTAGGTAACTAGGCTAAAACAGATGCTGCAGTGACTGAATGGAGAGGAAACGATTTTCACCCTCACAGTCTGCAAGGTGACAGAACTATTTGGCACTTGAAAGAGAACAACCAAGAGAAAACATCTTTTGAACAAAATACTTAACACTTTAATTCCTCAGGGGACAAAGGGTGGATGCAGACATGGGTCAAGGACCACTACTGAAAGGGACTGTAATATTCACATATAAGTCCAGTTTCCCAAGGCAAAATTAAGTAAAAAAACAGAGGTCCAAAAGTTTCCTGGTGAAGCATGCTTGTCACTTACAATCTTCTCTGATGTCTGCAAGCACAGAGCATGGGGAGGGACCTCACCACCACCAGTAAACCTTCCTGTGGTCTACACAGGAGCAATAGGGTCACTTGGCTCTGACTGATCCCTTTGGACAACACTGCCAAAAACTCAGTGGAACACATTCATGAAAACTTGAGACTGCAAAGAGGAAGGCAAAGAGGTACGTACCACCATTTTCATGAAGTATTTCCACTTCTCTATAGCATGCAAGGGGTACTTCTGTGTAGAAGAGGGTAGAATGAGGCTGATGGCCAGCATTCAAACTACCATGACTTGCTGCAGTAGCTTCAACAGACTGAACTCAATTCATCACCTTTGGCTTCTTTCCATCACATTTTATTAACTTATTCAAAGTGAGCATTAAAAGCTCTTTAGTACCTTGCTGCGTTTGTTACTGCTGAGCAAAAGTAATTGCCAAGTAAGATATCTATCTGCCAGAGCCTGCTCATGCCCAAGAAGGTGGAGGTCATCTTCTAGAAAAGTTCAACTTTGAATTTTTCCAAGTCTCTGATACCCACTGAAGTTACACAAAGACAACTGAACAGCACAGAAAATAGAGGTGAAAATCAGAGATGCAGCAGAGCCCCACCTACCCCCCCAAACAAGTTTTACTTCTGAAACTATGTGAGCAATTTTAGGTATTCGTTTCCCCCAGTTTTACCTCTGAAAAACAAAGCTATCAGTTACCATCAGTGAAAATCTAAGCGATCCCTGAAATACATGCTGGTCCTCGCATGCCAAGGCTGCCTGCCTGCCTCCCCTCTCCAGCCTGCTCCCTCCCCCAAAAGATGCACGGAAGTACCAAATCCTGTTCAGGGCTCCTTGAGGAAATTCTTTGTCTGTGATGTTTTCTCTAAAAACAGACCACAACTGACTTGCTTTTTTATGTCTAACATAGCAGGATTCAATTTCAGAGCCCCAGCTGCTGTGTGAATCAGATGGGAAGAAGCAAGTTTCAAAGTGTGGCCGTGTAAAGGCCACCTCATGAGATGCTGGGGGTTCCAACACACCAAGCACCAGTACCACAGGGACATCATTACAATCTGTCACAGAAAACTCCTCAGCTGTGAAACCAATCCTGAGGAAGAAAGTCTTGCCTGAAAATCTCCTTACACATGCAGTAATACAGACCCCAATAAAATATTTTAATTTTTTTTTTTTAAATGCAAGCATTTAACTTTTTTTGTGGCATTTGCAGCCAAAAACGTGACTTGCAGAAGACTACTTTTTACATTTCTTGTTCAAGATACACACTACTGCCAGATGTAGACGACTAAATGTGCCTACAAAAGCTTTGTTAAGCAGAGGATTTGCATGCTATAATCAACAACCTCAAACTTTCCAAACTTCTTTTTCATCTCAAGCTGCCAGCCAGACAGCATCACCCCTGCACTTCTCCCGCTCACTGCTGCTGCACTGCAGTGCTGCACTGGGAACCTTCTCCTCCCTTATCACACAGCCATCCAAAAACCTCCCCCTTCCTGATGAGAGGGCTGCAAGCCCAGCACTACCAAGCCTGCCTCTGAACATCTCCTCACCCCAGCTACAGAGCAGGACCAGCAGAAGAAGCCTGTGGAAAGCACAGCAGCTTCCACCAGCATAAATTATAATGCTCTCCCACTTTCAGTGGACCTGGGGAGTGAAGCCCTTACCTCTGCGCCTCTTGTCTCCCCCCCCCCCCACTCTCTTCCCTCCTCACCAAGCCTCTGGCAATCTTATACTGAGGGCTTCTTTAGAAGGTAGCTGGGTTGTTTTTCTTTTGAGCACCCATCATTAAGCCCACCCGCTGATTAAATCCTTTCCCAGGAGGTCTCAAACTCTGCAAAGACAGGCACAGGCAGGGACACAAAGATGAGAAGATACACATCACACAAGAAGAGAAAAAGTTACCTTCTTGAAAAATAGAAAGTTTGAGCAAAGATAGGCTGGAAGAGTTGGCGTTATTCAGCCTGGAAAAGAGGTAAGTTCCAGGGAAGCTTTGCAGCAGCTCTCTAGCACCTGAAATGTACCTGCAAGAAAGCTGGGAAGGGACTTTTCACAAGGGTGTGTAGTGGTAGGATAAGGGATAATGGTTTCAAACTGGAAGACGATAGATTAGATGCTAAGAAGAAATTAACAAGAAATATTAACTAAGAAACTGTGAGGGTGATAAGACACTGAAACAGGACATTGTGAATGTCCCCTCCCTAGAAGTATTCAAGGCCAGGTTGGATGGGGCTTGAAGTAACCTGGCCTAGGGACAGGCGTTCCTGCTCACAGCAGGGGTTTGGAACTAAATTATCTTTAAGGCACCTTCCCATTGAAACTCTATGATGCCATGATTTGTGTGCACATATCCTTTGGGCTGAATACCAACCACAAAGGTGAAATAGGAGGAAAATGAATGGCCACAGTAAACAAGGACAAGATATGAAGGGAAACCCTGTCCTCCTCAAAAAAAACAAAACAAAACGTATCCCACACAGCTGTAAAGGGGTGTCAAGTGTTTTAAAAGGAAAGTATCCCCTCATTGCTCTCCCATGTGTTTCTACATTAGTCAGCTTGTGTCTATCTAATACCAGCTGTCTTACTCTCAAAACTCTTCTGTGTCTGTGGACACCTATCATAAGGTGAACCTGACCTACAACCAAGGCTTGTACAAATAAAATCAATGATCTGAAAACATCTATGCAAACAATATTCTCCAACAGAACAAGAAACACAGCTCAACTCTGTGACGATGCAGAACTGCTGATTAACATAACTGAATAGCTTTTGTGCTCTCCAAGCAGATTAAACAATTTACAGTCACTGAATCTTTGGACAGACCCAAATGAGATCAACCTCTTTTCGAAGGGACCACCCATGTGTTCCGTGTTACTCTCCACGGCCTTCTGATCAGACACTACTGTTCACAAAATTGAAGTGTGCCTTAGGTACTTAGGTACTGATTTAATTATAACAAACCTGTATAAAAGATCTTGGGAGACAGGTTCAGTGTATTCAATACAATTTCTGAAAAACTGACCAGCAAAAATGCATCTTGATGCACTGTAACTCTGATATAATTCAGTATAAACACAGAAAAAGATAGTTTTAGCACTCTACTTTTCTAACTGATTTTTAACAGTACCAAGGCACTAAACACAACCATGGTAAGAGTTCAGGTATTTCACATCAGGACAGGAAGATCAAAATTGTTTGTCTTCACTTCCTTCTATTAGAATCACTGACAGAAATCACATACTCACCAAAGTCAGTCGCTTGAGATTTCAGCTCCTTGTCACTGCTATGCTACAATTTGCAAGAGTTATAATCTGAATTGCCTTTTCACTTGTTTGAAACCATTATTCAGGTAAAGTTCATAATTATTTAAAGTGACATAATGTGAGGTACATCTCCTACCACTCAAGAGTTTGTAGAGATGATAATAAATGAAGCACATTTTGAAAAAACCTAAGTGCTATCTCTTTAACATTGACATTAAACCAAGCTTTATGCCTGTGAGCAAAAAGGTGAAACTTGTAATTCCTTTGGTTGCCTCTCAGTTCACTCACAAATGTGGAAGGATAATAATTGTCTCCATGCAAGAACTTTTAAGGATAGACAGTCATGAAGAATACATCTTGTAAGTACGCTAGGTCGTCTCACAAATAAATGCACACCATTTTTCAACATCTTGATATGAAAACTAATACTAGTAACTGAACCGTTTCAAAAGCAGACACACATTTTCAGTAGTCCACTCCAACATCAGATACCCTGGGGATATACTTTCAGACTAACTTGACTGTTCCAGCAAATGAGCTGAAACAACTCTGCACCTCTAGAATGCACCCTGACAGTCTCAAGCCAATCTCATACAACATACAGTTTTAGTACTTTCAGAAGAATGCTCTTCTCCCTCAAATTTTACCATCAGTACTTGAGTCAGAGGAATGAACACCAATACCAATTCCCAGATTCATCCAGACAACCCATACCAGGGATGGAAGGGGAAAGCCCCCATCTATGCTCCCATGTTCCCCAGCCTTTACCTTCCTCTGAATGCTATTGCATCACTCAGTTACACCAGTGATGGGAAAGACCAGCTAGAGGAGAAGTCAGACACTGTTAAGTGAATCTGGAGAAACCTATTGCACAACTACCTAGTTAGATTTCAAATTCCAAACAAGAAAGGACAGTGTAGCAAGGTGACAAAAAAAAAACCAAACAAAAAAACAAACAAAAAAACCAAACCCAAACAAAAAGCCCCAAGCCACTAGACAAACAAACAAAAAGAACCAACACAAAAAACCAAACCACCAAAATCAACAAGTTATATGAACAGAAACTATTTAAGAGGGAAAGGTAGCAACAAGACATAAGGAACTTCAGCATTATAAAGAATGGGAGTGTAAGCCTGAATCAGTAGTTCCTTTTACATACTATACTTGGGCAAGACAAGCAGTCCTGAATTACTGTATTTTCCCTGTTTTGCAGCATTTTTTCTTCCCACTGAATTTACCTACTTCTCATGCAGTGACATAAAAAACAGGCAATGCAGTAGGATCTGGCTTTCATTTCTTTGGTACCACCTGCACTTTTTAAGACAATAGAGTTACACACACGAATGGAGACCTTTATCAGCTATGCTTTTATTACTAATGAGGAAACAATCTCAGCTGAAATTTTCAAGTATGTCAAAGGCAATGAAAAACATTTTTTTTAACTTTGAGCCCAGACAAACTCATGAAAATCAGCGATTTGTGTGTACAGCCCTCTATACCACACTTAACTAAGGACCAAGTCTTCAAAACCCTAAAGAAAAGTTTACTTTAAGTGTCTAAGAAAAGAAGTCAGCAAAGAAGGCTCCCAGATTATCTACAAACTACAGGATTTTTCATTATTATAAATCCAAACAGTATGATGAAACTAGAGAGGAATAATTTCAGTTAAGCTGCAGTGACATTCAGGACACACTGAAATAAATTCCCTATGCAAAAAGCTGCTAGTGACAGAAGATGATATCCACTTGTACTGAGACTGAAGCTCTGCTATGCAATGTCCATGTTGCTTGAACATTCAATAACCTGCCTTTTTTTAAAGCACAGTAGTTTAAAAAAAAGATGTCAGTGGCTGTTTCAGATTTTGACATGCATTGGTTTATTTCCTTTAATAGATACTCCTCTATCTACTGTGTAAACAGTGAGAGCTTCACTGTTTAAACTTCCAGTAAACCCAAGATTAATGCACTTTCTTTTCTCCCATGCCACAGTTTTTTGTCTATTTGTTCAGCAACTCCATTCCAGTGCCCAAGGACCTCTGGTTCAGAGGGCTGTGCTCTCCAGACCTCTGCACAAGGATGGAGCTACTTCTGCTACTGACTAGGAAGGGAGAAAAGGGCCCCAGATGCTGCATGGCTGCTCAGCTCTGGGCCAGCAGCTGCTCTTACACCAACCTACACAGGACTCCAGACACCAAGGCCCCCTCCACCTTCAGTGAGCCCCACAACAACAGGTACTTCCCTTTGGGCCTCCACTTCCCTTTGGTCCTCCATTAGTTCCCGCAGCTCCCCTTTCTTGCTTGTTTATCTCTTCCCAAACACCTGGTCTTTCCCCAAGTCTTCCTGCCTCTAGGAAAAAAAAAAAAAACCCACCAACAAAACAAAACAAAAAAAAAAACACACCACCACCACAACTTTATCTCAGTATGAAGCAGATGCTCCACCACACACCTCTCCATTCCCACTTCCATCTCACCCCACCACACACAAAGAAATAGTTACTGCAAGGATGAAATTAAGCCCAGATTTTTGTCCCCAAAATCTCAACATTCCTGAGTTTGGGACTGTCACTCTGACTAAGTGAGGTGCATCATGGTGTATAAACTGCCTCTACCCAAGTCCTGAAAATGGTCTAAATTCTTACATATACAGCAAAGTCATCTTTCTTGGAAAAAGGGCCAACTGTTCTTAATGGGCTTCAACTCTTCTATTTATGTGGTGACCCCAGCTGCATTCTGTGTGCAACCTTCATCTCTTGCAAAATTACTTTTTTGACAACATGCTCTTTTGCACATTCTACAGTATTTCACAACACCTTCACTGTCTCAGTTCAGACAAGCTGGCCAAGCAAACATTTCTGATTTTGCTCAGACATGCTTCTGCAGTTTGCTAACTGAAGAGGATGCCTGCCAGCATCTCAGATTTTTTTTAGAGCATATCAAAACCAGGCTTTTTCCATAGGACTCCATTTGCCATGTGAATCTTTCCCTCCTATCCTATATTCACCATTTACACATATAACCTATTATGCTGCTGTTCAGTGAATTTATTTTCCATGTTTCCACAGGGTGCAGATTTGAATCCAGACCAAGTAAATCTGACACACAAGTCTATAATAATTAGTTCCTTTAATGAGGAGGACTCTGTGGGCCTTGCCAAACCCATCATCAGTTTTCCTCCTCACCCTTTCCTCTTCTTAAGAGAAAGCCATTTGTCCACTGGCTCTAACCTCTCCAAACAGCCTGCAGCAATGAGAGATTTGTGACACACTGGAAGACATGAAAGAGGTAATTCTGATGACATCTCCCACTTACCTCCATACTAACTTTGTCATTTAGAATCACAGAATGGGCTGGGTTGGAATGGACCTCTGAAGACCATCTAGTCCAAACCCCCCACCATGAAGGGACATCTTCCATTGAAGCAGGTTGCTCAAAGCTCCACCAATCCTGACCTCTAACACTTCCAATGGTGATTGCAGCATTAGTTACAAGAATATCTGGGTCATGGAATTGAATACAAAGTCCACATCTTTCCTGCAGCAGAAACAGCTTGTTCTTTCAACACACGAGTCTACAAAGAACTCAAGTGCTCTATCCAGAAAGTTTTAACATCATGTAGCTCTCATGTCTGGCCAGAGAACCAGCTGAAAGTCAGAGATTCACACACATTACAGGACGAAGGTAAGGAAAAAAGTGATACTTACTTTCTACTTGAATCACTATCTGTGACTACTGTTATGTCTCATTTCTTTCATCACCTTGCTTCCAAAAGCCAATATAACCTAGGGTAAGAGCCAACATATCTGAAGACTAACAAGGATGCTGCACTGTAGCCTCTACAAACCTGAGAGATGCTCTGAGTATTACACAAGCAACAGCTAGGTAAGTATCACCTAAATATTTCTAAAATCTATTTATGACTGCTAGAAACAATGAGAAGTCTAAAGATGAAAACAGCATCAATATTCTCCCAGAAAAACACTGAACATTAAAAGTTTTCCTGATGTTTCTACTGGACTGAGTTTTTACAATTACTGATTTATTGGTAACACTCCAGAAAAATCAGAAGAAACTGGAAAAGAACAACAGGTCAAGCAGTTTTTTTTTCCCCAACTGCTGCTGTAGAGGGTGAATACTTTGCTTATATGGCTACTAATTTTAATGACTTAAATTGAGTAGTACTGAGAAGACACTCCTATTATAAAAGAACTCAGAATAATCCTCTCCAAATAAAAATACCACAGTGGCATCTCATACATTTTCATTTTTTATGTTCCTATTCTGAGAATTCTCAATTTACCATCACTGCAGTTACCCATTCTGCCTCCTAAGTTTTAAGTAAAGAAGTGATTTCTCTCTAGCTTTTACCAGGAGGCATTTATCTTACATCAATCCTGCATGATGAAATTAATTTTTCATTGGCACAATGACTTCACAGAAAAACAATCAAAATTTCAGCAGAACTCTTACACTGCAAATCCTTTTTCCTGTCATTACTCTGAGGTAATACATGTAGTTATATGATTAAACAAAGAACTCTCATTACCTTGACATAATTATCTTCCTTTGCTGTTAGTATATATTTGACACCCTACAATGCCCTACTCATTTTCTTTGATGAATGTTCAAGTTCCTCAGCGAATCAGTCATACAAAACTCTACCTTCAGTTTTAATAATCTATGGACTTAAACCAAACAAAAAAACACCCTACCCCAGGTGGGGTTTTTTTCAAGACTCCTTCTGCACACACCAACTGTGAAACCTTGTTTCTGATTTACTGACCTCCCCTTCTGCTTAATGCTTCCACACACAAGTTGCCAACAACAAGCACCTCTGAGATTCTGCACCACTGCCATTTTCCACTATGTCTTTTCTACACATGCACAATCTCTCTTGCCTTAGGTCCCCAATTCCCTCCTCCCATCCATTTATCTTTCTGCCATCCCACAGCCACAGTAATCCACAAGTGTTTCAGGTAGCAAGCCAAGAGAAAGCTGCCTTCATCTGCTAGAAACATCCACTGAAAAGCAACAGGGGCAGCTCCTTCCTTAGCACCCACATCAGAGACATCCTTGTAACCTTCAGAATCTTAAAGCATTATCTACAGAAGCACTAAACAAAGCCTCTCTCCTCAGCTAAACTGGTTTGATGAGAAAGCAGCATCACCTGGTCCTTACACACAGAGATACTGTGATCTCCTATTTTCTGCTAAGTCCCACAAGACATACAGCCCATAGGTACAGCACTTACCTGCAACACACTGACCCTACAGGTTTCAGTGGTTCTTGCTCTTGCTGTGCTATCTCTGGACCTGAGCCCCAGAAGCACTTGTGCAGTCACCTGCCTGCATCCCACCTCTTTTTTTCCAGTGTAAAAATCCTCACACAAACCTAGATGTAGCTAGACCTAAATTTATCCTGCCTTCCTTAATGTAGCTACATGAGGCTACCTTCCGTCTCTCTCCATAAATGCCACTCACCATAAAAACCTTTATAATCACCAATCCATGTGTAATTTGTAATGAGCAATAGTATTTTGCATAAAACATGCAGTACCCTTGGGCAGAAAAATCCACCAGTTTGAGACACGCAGTCTCATCTAGGTCTAAAACAGAAGCACAGGACTGCATATTCAGGTTTTTTTCCTAACACATCATTTGTTCACCATAATACATCATACCTCCTTAAAAACTATGCCTTGCCATCTTCTCATGGCCATAAAGGAACTAGCACTATAGACAGCAGACAAACATGTGGGATGGGCTTTTCCTTGGGCAAATCCAACATCTCATCCCTGCTCTGGATGCATTCCTCTGGACTGAAAACCCTGGAGATGCAAGGCTATCACACTCAACTTTAGGAACAGCTAGAGGGGCTTTCTAGCCAGCAGCACTGGTGGCCTCCAACCACCTGGTCTGCTCCTGCAGAGCTGTAGCTGTTTTGGGGGATGAACTGGCAAATAACCAGAGTTAAGAAGAAGTCAGTAAAACACAAGAAGTTAGGGAAATTTCTCAGTCCAACCCAGCCTGCTGACAGTGGAAGCGGTATGAGTGACAGAGGGACTGGAACCACAGGAGGTGGGTAGCAACAGGGACCACTGACACTACGAGAAGCACAAATAGAAGTGTAGCTGGCAGCACCTCAGTTATTGACTGTCTTTTCATTGCTAATAAGCACTCTGAAGCAACCTCTATCCACTGTTTACAGCTCGGCACTTGGAACAAAGATGCAACACTCTGCTGTATGCTTTTTCTTCCATACAGATGGATGTCCCTTTCCACCCTCCCAGTGTGAATCTAACACCAACTTCAGGATTATCTAACACCATGATCCAGGGATAAAGGAGCTTTCAATTTCAAAACCTTAAGAAGTCCAGCAAGACCAAATTATGATGATCAACCTTTCAAAATAAGCGTACATGAAAATCCCCATACAATGAAAGTTATCCAGTAAATGTAATTTACTTCAGCTTATCACACAATCTCTTGCATAAACAATAACAAAGAGTATTCAAACCACCCTCCACTGTTTGGAAACATTCACAAGGCATGAATGATGATTTACAGTCTCGAACTCCACCAAGAAGAAAACACAGAATCATAGAACCCTTCAGGTTGGAAAGGACCTCTAAGATCATCCAGTCCAACTGGCAACATTTCAGGTTGCAGTCCATCAGTTGTGAGGCACTAAAGACTTGATTTTTAAGATCATCAATTTGCTAATTCCAGGGGGAGAGTTGGGCTGTTTAACACAGATGAAACTGAAGCCAGAGATCCCAGTTCAGCATTCCTTATCCAGCAAAACTCTCACAGATTCTCTCCATTCCTCCAGCACCCTGTACAGGCTACTGTACCAAGCAACACAGAAACACAGAATTATTATAAATATCATTTCATGGACATGCAGTAACTTTCAATACGGCCTAAACTCTTCAGAGATATTAATTTAAGAGCCTGAACCAACACTTTCGGATCCCCTCTAAGCTGCAGCTTTCTCAAGTCAATATTTGTAAATCATGTTTCACGTTTCCAAGGAAACCAAGTGGATAATACCTCTTGCAAACAGCCTCCTTTGATATACTTTTCATGGCTACAGGGCTCATAGAAGTTATTTGCCGTCTGACAAAGGCAAGAAGTTATGCTCTTCCTTACATCTTCTGAAAAAAACATCAGCCAGCAGAAACAACTGAAGCAACATAGAGAGTAAGCAACTACAGAAATCCCCTGAGGACTCTGTGATCATAAGCACACATCTGATAACCCTTGTATTCTGCAGCTTTTCTACATATTTTTTTTCCCAAAGATAGATCTACTAGTGTCCAGGGTAAAAAGCATTACATACATTTATGCACAGGACTTATTAAATAACATCCAAATTATGAGCCAGTATACCAGCTATGGAGCCCTGAACATATCTCAACACCCTCTCTAAAAATGTGTTATGAATCTCACAGTAAAGTTCAAATGTTAATGAAGAGATCAACCCTAGAGATAGCGTACCATGTTATAACAGAACACTGCTTACTTCATTTTTTTCTATTATTTTTCTTATTTGACAGATACTTAAATCAATTTAAGGCATGACTAGCTTACTGTATCCTGCAGACAAAAATAAATGGCAAGGAGCATAAAATATACTCAGAATAAATTCTGTTGATGGGATCATTGGAAGAAGCAAGATTATCAGTGAAGCAGCAATGACATCACATCTGAAGAAGATAGGAGGAAAAGTAAAGCCTGACATTAGGTAGAAATAATGAGTATATTAATTAATTCTGACTAATGTGAGAACTTTAAACTTTAAAAAACACCTACAACAGTATATTTGTGATCTTTTACATTGAAGACAAATCAAAGCAACAAAGAAATTCATTCTCCTATCTGGTAGAAGATCTGTAAGACTTCTGTTTCCAAAAGGATGGGTAATGTGCTTTTAAGTTTTACACTTAAAGAACATGACGTGTCCAAACATCCTTGCTGAAAAGCAAAAACTCTGAAGTTTCACCAGAGGAATCCAGACAAGAAAAACACACATCACACTCCTTTGGAGAGAGCATCTCAATTTCTTGAAGAAACAGGCATGAAGCCAAATTCACAGACTTTGGAGGTAACAAAGTTTACTGCATCCAGCACAGATCTGCCACCTGCAAAGATCCACCTTCAAAAACATGAAACAAACCCACAGCTTCTCAACAAGCCTACAAGAAGCAGCCAGGAGACTCTTTTGACACTGCAACAGAGGTTAGTTCAAATCAAAAAAATGAACACATTACAACAGAATCACTTCACACAACACAGCAGGCATCACATTAGCTATGTAAACTTCTGTGGCAAGCCGTGAAAACCAATTTCTGTCTTACAAAATGTCTCAAAATCATCTGCAGCACAAGAAAAGTCATTCCACAGATGATGACTGAGATTCCAGTACCAGGGAACATCTTCAGTCGGTGATAACTAGTGCTGCAGTATGAGAAATTTTTGTTGCATGGAAAGTACACTCAGCAGCAAAGTTTACACAAGATGAGCAATGAGCAACACTGAGCTTTCTTTTTCCACCATTTACTAATGAAACACACATACACACACACACACACACAATTACTATTCCTGGACCAGTTCTGTTCTCCCCCCAAACCTGCTTTCATCCCCAAGAAAGATGACCCACACGGAATCCAACAACACAACTGGGAAACAGATGGGAAAGAGCAGAAATTCTCTCCCAAGATCCTGGATCCAGAACAAATACAAGGACACGTATCAAAGGCAGCCTTCACTCAGACTGCAAGAAGAGGAAAAGGCTCGAGGGATCCTCCTGCTAGACAGAAAGTGAATTTATGGGCACCTCAAACCTCAGATGTCCCAGTTACAGAAGAGCAGGACACAAAAAGCACCTGACAGCACAAACTAAATGGAAGAAACTGAGCCACTTTCCACGTGGCAACTTGTGAGGTACCACAAGTTTTCCCAAAGGTAATCTAAGACACTAGGAATGAGATACCACGTGCAGCTCCAGCTGTCTCCTGCACCAACCCAGAAACCAAAGGGTTTACTGCCTCACCACAGCCTTCTCAGGAACCACTGCAATAAATCTGCAGCAGAAATTCAGGGCTCCAGGGGCCTATAACATGCTATGCCATCTATAATATGAAAATATAAACTAAGGGATTGCTGTTTTTTACGTTTAAAACTATGTGAAATGGAAAATAATTCTGCATTAAAAAAAAAAAAACTTGAAAGTAAAAAAAAAAAAAAATAGTACCAGACACGGCACAGAGGTGGAACAACATTAGTGGTGAACAACAACAAAAAACAAAAAACAACTAAAAATTCCATCTTAGTAAAAAAGAAATTAAAGCGTTATTAGTCTTCGCAGAAAAAGGATTTTATGCTAATGACTGAAAAATGCTTTAGGCTCACATTTCTTTACAAAGAGCTACACTCAGAAGAGAAAGTTCAGAAGCTCCATGGAGAGCTCTTCATGAGCCTCACACACACTGCTAGGATGTAAGGTGCTATTTCTTAATAAACTTGTGGTTCCCAACATAAAAATGATGAATAGGAGTAAGCCCAATGGAGGAAAGCACAAGCCTGCTTCAAGCACCCCACTGGAAGCCTAAACCAAGACCTTGCTGTGAGCACTGGAGAAGAGTTTGACAAGAGGAGGAACTGGAGAAAATGCTGGGACTGCAACAAGTGAAAGGTGACTGGGTTTCAGAAAGGTGATGTTTCCCCACAGTCCAATGTGCTGTGCAATATATGAGATGTGTGTAAAATCAACTTTACCATGTATTTCACTTTACTTCTGTAAAACACAAATAAACACATACCCATTTGGACTTCTCTCAAGAGCATAAGAATATATTCCTCTGGCAGAGAGTCTCCATCATGCCTGGATGTATTTTTAGTGTTTTTTACCTGGTTCACTTTCCTCTCGGGTAGCTTTAAGTATTAATAAAACCTCTCCTCTTACCACCACTATTCATTTTCTGACTTGCTACAACAGGGCTACACTGCACAACAGTCCTTGTTCCCAACAATAATCCTTCTCACAGGATATGCAACAAGTTACCTCGAGTTGCAAAAAGAAAGTGACAGAGCCAACAACCTTCCTTTTCACTCTCTGAGGAAGAGAAAGGGAATTACATTTCCAATTGTACTACTTTTTATACCTCTGCACCCTACATCATTTTGCTGGGCTCCATGAAAGATACAAGCAGAAAAAGTTATCACACTAAACAAAAGGGTGCATTTAAAAAGCTGGAAAAAAAAAAAAAAATCATAATCTTGCTTTGGCCTTCAGTTGGTGTTTCAGAAAGTTAGGGAGAAAACAAAGAGAAAAAAGGAGAAAGTCCCATCTTTGGTTTCTTATAAAATAAGGTTTTGTTTTCCTTATAAATTAAGGTTACCTTTGATCACAGTTTTAAAGTCTGAATATGTACACTTCATTTACACAATTTTATCTCCTTGAGACGACTGAGAAAATCAAGCAGTGAATAGGCAAGCACAGAAGAAAGTCTCCAGAAAGTACAAAATCATTACAGGGAAGAGCTCCAGTTAGTTTGAATACCAGTAGGATCATTATGTTACACCACAACTTCCCCACCTTGAACAGATCTCACCTAGTATTCTTACTCACACTTTTAAAACTGGTATTATTAATGAACAGGGCAGGGGGCAGAATGAAGTATCCAATTAGCATCATTATTACATTTTAAGTGATCCTGGAAAAACAAAGGAAGAAAAAAATGAGTGAGCAAGAAGTGAAGCACAATGTAAGCAACCCAAACACTGAGCCTGAGAGATTCCACTCAGCTGGTGCCTCTAAGCCAATGAGCATCTTATCTAAAGTAAGAAATATATTGGATTGAATAGACATGAATAGACATGTCCAAAAAGGCACTCTGAGAAATGGGGTGTCAGTGTCACCAGCCAAGAAGGAGTCAAGTATTTGAAAAACTTATTTCCATAGGCAGCTTCACAAAATGAGCATAAGTGTCTAGTCCCATCTTTTGGCAATGTTTAGTACTCCTAGAAAAAGCAGACTAACCAACAGTGCTCCCAAACCTGCCTGGTAGAGAAATGGCTTTTTTTTCTGTAACATTATTGTATGTTATAATGAAAAATGTTGACTCATTTAAATTATTTGACAAAAATACATTTGAAATTATTAAACCGGTTTACATTCCTTCTTTCATCAATGCTCCAGCAGCACTCACTTGCTGTTGGAATTTCAAAGATATTACTAACATGATGAAAATCACAGATTAAACAAAACTTTAATGAAACTGATCAACAAGTGCATAATAGAATACTTTCTTTCTTGAAGTTTATTCAGCTACTGAATAACTAGCTCGTTCAGAAGCTGGAAAATCTGCTACCAGATCAAAATAACCTAGGTAAATGTGCTTTTTCTCTTGCAGCCTTTTAATATAAAAAATATGCTAAAGAGTTGATGTCTACTAGTCAAAAACTCTTGAGGATATTTTAAATAGAAACTGTAAGTTTGTATTACTAGCCAAGTATTATTTTTCCTTTAATTTAATAGTTTTGAATGCATACACCTTTTAGTAAGATTTTTAAAATAACCTGGCACATTAAATATATGAAGAAAAATAATTTCAATTATGTTTTCTACAGTTTATGAGTTCCAATTTCTAAGTACAGCAAAGTCGACAGTAAAATTAAACCATCTAGTAAAGAAGAAACAGTCATATTGTAATATTAAACACACAAGGATTAAAACATCAATAAATTAACTGAAAACTCTTTAAATACATAGGTATGGATGCAATGCATCCTCCTGACTAAAAAATTGACTTTATACTCTGCATAAAGACTGTATCATCTACTGCTAAACATTACTTACCTGATGCACATCACTGGGAAAGGAAAAAAATCAGTAAAAACTGCAGAAACCAAACAAAATTTAAACTGATTGTTTAAATCAAGTTTTCCTGCCCACTGCTTTAAAGTCAAAATTATTTAAATCAATTCACCTTCTTCAGCAGCTGCAAATTAAAACACTGTTCAATTATGCAAACTCTGAAAATGAAGACAGAGAAGGCATTGACAGGAGACTGGTTGACCAGTCACTTATGAGGCAGAAGTATAACAAGGTTAAGTGGCTGGAAGCCAGATATATGGATAAATTCCAGGTACAAACAATGCATACAGAATAATTATAAACACTAGAATAGTTAACTACAGACCAAGTTCATATCTCATCACATGAAGTTTTGTACAACTGTATTCTCAAAATGTTCCAGCTCCAAGAGACCACGCATGCTTCATGCAGACCAAAGTGACACTCTACTGATGGCATTATTTAAATTGAATTAGATGATCATAATGGTCTCTTCTGATCTTCAATTCAATTCATTTGATCCTATGTTGGGATCTTGTTTTCTCAATTCACTAAGTCCTGACCTGTGTGAGTACAGCCTCATATGACTCCAGGGTACCTTCCTTCTGCTATTTGTTTCAATACCAGCATGTCCACCACCACCAAAAGACTCTAAACAGAACCAGCCATCATCCAAAACCATCCTTCAGGATGACACCAAACTCAAAATGCAGCTCCTCTCTTCAATTAAGACTTCAAACACACACTTTTCAAAGCCTTTTCCCTAGATTACTGAAGACTTAAACTGCATTTTACACACTACCCTGGGAGGGGTACCTAACTTTAGCTTAGCACACAGGGGAAGTTTTAAGCCCCCTCCTCAAAAGAGGACTCCATGTTTACACAGAAGATTGTTGTGCAGAGAGCTAAGGAAGCCTGCATCAGGCACCAAGAAAAAAGATTATAGTTATATAGCAAAATAGCCTAGAAGTACTTCTGAATCACTTGACTGAGAACCCAGTTTTAAGCTGGAGGCCTCCTACTAGACAGAGAAGAGTAGAAAGGTCACCAAAAACAGGGTCTGTAATACAAACCAGAAGAACTAATCGAATTCAGCATCTGCGGGACTAGATACAAACTTGTTCATCCAAGCAGAAATCCTCAAAAATCATTGCAATTTACACGTTTGTTACATGTGGCTTTGCTGCTCCAATGACACCTGCAGCATTGTCAAAATGCTTTTAGGACACAGTTCCTGTGCTTGACGTGGTTGCCAATACTCAAGCTTCCAACTGTTCAACTTTTAAACTGAAAACACTGTAATGTCTGAAGAATACCAAATGGAATTACTGTTTTAGATCACATCAAATGACTGCCCTAGCATGTGTCTCATTTCTGCTCCTGACTATAAAAACTACTTCTATAGATTCTTTGATATAAGTTTTCAGGTTTGCTGAATTAGTTTCAACATTGTGTAACACAAGGAGAATATTCCCACTATTTTATTACATCCAATATTTAACAGAAATGCAAAGATGACCTTTAGTGTTACCCTCACGTTTCTATTTATGGTATCACAGTAATATCAAAGGAGCCAGCCTGGACAGGGGATGTGATCCTGGCTGGCACTAGGGGTGCTGACAGACAGTCCAACACCTACAACCAAACACAGGGGAGCATCCACACCCCACCTACCCCACTCTCTGGTTGAGCAGAAGCTGCCACAGAAAGCCATTGTCTTGCCAGCTGGGCAAGGAACTATCCCTTAGGCAGAGTAAGTAGCAATTTTAAATAAATATATATTTACATCATGTATATAAATACCATTAAAAGCTCTTGGCCTTTTTGATCAGATGGGCTGAAAGCACAACAATGGAACATGTTTAAGAAAAAGCAGGGGTGGGGGAAAGAGTAGTTGAAGTTGCTACACTTCTCATAAAATGAAGGAAGCTTTAAAATAATCCAGGATCCAAAAATTTGGCTTGGAATAACAATATATGACTCTTCCATTCAGGTCAGAAGAGTTACAGCAAGAGGGTACCAGGAATCAGCAAAGAGGGGCAGGGCAGCACTGCTGGCAAGATGCAGGAGGCAGCACAATAGCTAAACACAAAAGGACAAGAACTGATGGACAGGAATGTGCAACACTGGGAGCAGAACTCATGTCAAGAATAAAATTTCTCCTTCTGCTTTAATTCTTCTTCCTTTTTTTTTTTTTTTTTTTCTTTTTTTACAGTGAGATAAAAGACATGGCACTGAAAGCCACACATATGTGGAACTTCAGTAATATTTGGAGGGGATCTGAAGGTACAGGTATTTTTCATTTCTGCTGACAGACTTAGGCTGTGTTCACACGAGGGCTTTGGTACCAAACGCTGAGCTCCCAGTGCTGTCTCTCCTGTCGGAAACCACAGCCTGGCCAGGGGTGTCTGCTCTCACACACATGGGGTAACTTAAACAGCAAGTAACAAAACACAAGAGAAGCCCACAGAAACTGCTGTTCTTTCCTCATCCTGCAGGTACTGGAATGTTTCTCTCAGGATTTCAGCAGAGCAGGTCTCTCACATACCTTAAATCAAGTAAAGTGCATGCACCAATGCATAAGCTAAATATCTGAGACTTCCACAATAGTCAGCCAGTGCAGTGGGCTTCTGATGGTCTTTTGACCACAAGAACGATTTTGGTATTGTTTTTTCACTACACACTTCTAGGGCAAGGATGAGCTAGACTCCTCTTTTTGGGAAAGAATGTGTTTTACTCAAGCTATTTGCCAGAACTTAGGCAACTGTCTGTGATTCCTATGCATAGCCTCAAGCCTCCCATCCCTGCCTAGCCCACGTGTTTTTTTAGTATGACAATGAAAAAGAAATATTGTCTTCCTAAATCCAGCAACATGTGAAACCTAGCAGAGAGTACATCTCCAGCAAGAACAAAATAAATCCCTGACACTGGCTAGAATGCAGAGAACAAAAAGTACACCAACTCTCATAGTTTTCTATTTGTGCTACGTCTGTATTCAATTGTTCTATGTGACTATGGTAAACTTTACCCCCATAGAGTCATAACCAAAAGTAGAAATCTATCACCTTCTCAATACAGAAGGTCCAGAATTACTGGTACATACTCTAATTTAGACACATGTCAAAGACATTTTAGCAAAATGTTGATTTAGTATTTACCTAAAAGTCACTATGCCAATGTTTTTCCTAAGACAGCAGCCTCCAAATCCTCCCCACTAACTAGACTGCATTTCCACACTCTCCTTTTCAAATGGTGATAAATAACCTATTTTGCTCACTTTTTTCTTTATAAAATTTTTCAGAGCACTGTCTGTACCAAAGATTTCCTCGGTTAGATGGAAACAGTGAAAATTTAAGTTGCCTTAGAACTGTTACTGATTTATAAAAACTGGAAAGGAATGTTTTCCCTCACCACTGTTTTACGAGAAATCTTTTCATCTCCCACTTAACCCAAAATTTCTCAAAACTGAAAGATTCTCTGCAAAAGGAACTGGAAGAGCTCCAACTACTGTCCAGTACTTAAAAAGATTTTAAAGTGTCATCAGTCACAGCCCTTCCAATGCTTTTCTAGAGCACTGCCGACCCACACACTTTAAGACTAACTCAAAACTGTTTTATACCAATATTACATACTCAAAATACTGATTTAAAAAGTCTGCATTATTTTGATTTGACTGCTCAGATTCATGTCAAATGTTACTACATAATACTCACAGCTGTATTTTTCCCTAGGAAGAACTGGCAGTTGTTAATATGAAACACCTCAGTGGTTACCTTGGATGACAACGTGTTAACACAACTACTATAAAAGGTGTCCTCAATTTTTAGCAGACCATCTGAAAACAATGGTCCCATGGGAAAAAAAAGAAATAATATCCATGGTAAATGACTCAGTTGCAGTTATTCTTTGAAGTTCAAGTAATACTGCATTATTCCTTTTAACAAACTTCAATCATTTCAGCTGCAATTCTCAGTGAGTGCTTCTACAAAGTTTGATTTGCAGAAGGAGATCTGCAAAGTTTGATCTGCAAAGGAGAACACTCCTATCACTGCTGACAATTTTGGCAGCAGGAAAAAATAATTCCGAGTATTTTGTTTGGAAATATTCTTCCTCATGGGTCCACAGAAGGGAGAAACTGCTGGGGTTAGATAGCTGCCTTTACCCATGTCAATACCAGTCTGTCAAGACTTGAGCAAAATACCTGAGAATGACAGCTTGACCGTGCTCAGGAAGCCTTCCAGAACTCACTGTTAAGATCTCCCAACTCCTGTAACAGACCCGAACTTACTATTTCCAGACATCCTGAGCTTTTTGCACAACACCTGCACCAGCTCAGCCAGCTGCATCACTTTGCTTCCCTAACTGCTGTCAAGGACCTAAGGCTCCTGAAAAAGAGATGCAACACCACACCACCAACATAGCCCTTCTTGGCCAAGGCAGAGAAAAAGAAACAGTTCAGACTGTCAGCAGGACCAGCACAACCTTGTGCTCTTCACAGCTATGACTGCTGGACAATGTCCCACACTCATGAGGAGTGAGGGTTATTCCTTGCCACCTTGCAGAGAGGATAACAAATAGCTATCAAAGCAGCTATCAGTAGGCACACCTGACAAAACTGACACCAAGACTCAGGTCTTCCAAAACAATACATCACCTGATTAATTATCCCATTTGCAGCACTGATGTCCAAGGACAAGAATTTGATAGTTTTACTGTTCTACGTTTAAATGATGAGAACACACCCGCCCCACAGCCAGGAACAAAGCTCCAGAGTTCTGAGTCCATCATTATTCTGCTATGTAGCAAATACTGTGCCAGCCCATAGCAAAGAGCATTTTTAATTCTCCTCCCAGAGGCTGGTTCACAGAGAAGACAAAAGCTTGCTACTGCTAACCAGACATTCTGTAACTCAAGTGGTGCAGGTCTCTGCTGCCACTCCAAAGTCTGCCAACGCCAGCACTACCAGCAACACAAGAAAGGACAAATACCTTGTACGTGAGGGCATTTGTTTCAAGGAAAAGGAAAAAGGAAAAAGGAAAAAGGAAAAAGGAAAAAGGAAAAAGGAAAAAGGAAAAAGGAAAAAGGAAAAAGGAAAAAGGAAAAAGGAAAAAGGAAAAAGGAAAAAGGAAAAAGGAAAAAGGAAAAAGGAAAAAGGAAAAAGGAAAAAGGAAAAAGGAAAAAGGAAAAAGGAAAAAGGAAAAAGGAAAAAAGGAAAAAGGAAAAAGGAAAAAGGAAAAAGGAAAAAGGAAAAAGGAAAAAGGAAAAAGGAAAAAGGAAAAAGGAAAAAGGAAAAAGGAAAAAGGAAAAAGGAAAAAGGAAAAAGGAAAAAGGAAAAAGGAAAGAAAAGTCCCCACAAAACTACAGATATTACTAGAATTGCGTTCAGAGAGTAGAAAATGCCACTGTGGAAATCTTGGCAAACTTTATTCAGTGTCACTGAGCATATTTTTCTAATACTCTCTTATCAAGGGATCTCCCTTGACCTTAACACACACATTTCTAGTTCTGATATACCTTAGCATCCTTGTGATTTTACTGAACTCCAACTATTTCTTTAAAGGAGTAATAATAAGCAAGCCAACATCTAGACAAGCCCTGCCCTTGTACTTGCAGCTGGAGGGGCTCCTCTTACATAGAAGCTGATGTTCACAGATGTGGAACACATGAAGAAACATAGTTAGTATGAACCAGAGAGTCTCTGAATATATTTCACATGACTTCACATATTCACTCCCATGTTTTACTATTTCAGTAGAGAAACACTGGCATGGCTCATACCACCATCCATTCCCACAAATGCAGGAAATGACAAAGTTATAGGACCAAGGCACACCATAATTTAAAGTTGTCTTCTCCAAATCAAAACACATCATTCTGCAGTAGACATAAATGCCAAAAAACAAAATAAATTGTATATTATAATTTGATTTTGGTTTAAACCAAAGTCTACATCATGCTTTCTGATTAACACCACAAAATTTCACACTGAACTCAAGAAAGGAAAGCCCACAAAAGCTCAATTTTACATGCAGTGTAGATATACTGATTAGTAGGTGAAGCCAGGTTAATTTTCCCTTCTGTTTCCCAGTATTATTTTAAGACTCCTCTGCCACCAAAATGTAAATAAAACGAACTAAAGAATACTCTACAATTTTTCTATTACAGTTACTGCTTGGGAGCACAGACTCAGAATAAACTTCAAACCTAACAGTCACATCAAACTTTGCAGAAGTATGAGAAAGTTCACAGATTTCAGGAAACCAAGTCTTAAGCAGATCTTCTGCACAGGAGAGCTTCCAAATGCAAACATAGCACCACTAGCAGCGTTGTTTATGTATACATATATACGTATATAAACCAAGGGACTGCACAACTATCCTCACATTGGCCCGTTTAAGCACTTCTTCAGCAGTGTAAGGTACATGTGCTAGGTCTAGCCAACCTCCAGAGCTTGTCAACATAGCTCTATTCCTAACAAACAATAATTTTTATACTGAATCCTCAAATATCATTCCTTTTGCACTTCTTTTTTTTTTCTTTTTTTTTTCATTTAGTAAGGACTTGAAGAAATCATTCAGTTGAAGCAAGAAGACTGTCTGAAGTTCACTTGTTGGAAAAGGGGGTAAGGTTACATGGATCTATTTCCACTGACAATGTTGCAAGTGTCCCTACTACTACACCACAAAAGCAGTTCTTTTTTTTCTAGCATAGGCATGCATTTAATTCCCCAAAATTAATTTTTTCACAGCACAGGAAGGGCAACCATTCTATGCTTTCACATTTGCACTTCCAAGACTCAAAAACTGTCTTACAGTTACAACACAACACCTCCCACAAAAGGAAAAACAACAACCTGACTGCTCAACACTTTTCTTTACATCTCACTTCAAACAGCATGCTTATTATATGTTTTCCTCTTAGCTGGGCAAAGTGAGCATGCTTGTGTTTGCAGCTCCTCCTCTTTCAAAGGCGCACAGCTGCAGCTGTAGTAAACAACCACTAGTCAGAAGCTGAGAAGGTCAAAGTCTCAGTGCTGCATCCATTTCAGCTTTTCTAAAAAAATGAATTTTCCACTTCAATAAATTAATTTTTCGTTTCATTTTGTGGTTACATCAAGGGAAGGCAAACCGCAATCGTCCTCCAAAAAAACAAATCAAGATACAACACTTCAAAAGCCACGAGCAAAACACTTCATTAAAAATACTTCCCCACCTTTAATATACAAACAGCTCACTCACAGTCTCTGATTTTACTTAAACAAAGACTTGGTCAAAAACAACCTTGTACTGACAAGACCTATTACGCACTGCAAATGACACAGAAGGAACAAAGCAAGGAGGTTGGCCATCCTGAGAAGTAGTGCCAGCAGCCACGCAAGGCTCACAGAGATGATCCAGCAGCCTGAAGCAGACAGGCACTAACTGTAAGCAGTTATCATCTACCCAGGGATGACAAAAGGCACACACTTTCCTTTTATTTTATAAATTACCCAAAAAACATAAACAACAGGATGCCCTTCTAAAGCTGAAACCTGCACCAAATTACACAGACCTTCTAGAAACCCACACTGCAGCAGAGTTCCCAAGCACCCAGGACAGGTATTACCCATTTTCCTCAAAAAGACATTATATATTTCTATTTAGTTATGGCAGGTACTCTCCCATCACCTCGGTCTCGATGAAGAGGAAGACAGTCATTACCAAAGGACATTGCAGCCCAAGCCCTTTTGTGATCCCATTCCACCATCTCCTAGGGGAAGAAGTGCTGCTCCAGCCCCACCGCATTTCAGTCTCCTCTCTCTCTCTTTCCAAGTAAAACTCTGCTCACACACATTCAGGTTTGGCTCATCCCGACAGAAACAGCTGGCAGAGGACTCCACGATTAGCCTGTCCTGGAATCCTGAAGTTTATTTTTAAAAGTTGTTACACACAGTCCACTTGATCCCTCAGGGACCTTTCCAACAAAGGTTTTTCTACAAGAGAGCGCAGGAAGGCCTTGAAACACTACCATAAAGTATCACTAAGGAAAAAAAAATAATTAAATATATCTCATTTCCCATCCCCCCCTTCTTGACACGTCTGATACTGCTTCTCTATCAGCAGCAGAAACCAAACAGTATCTCCCACATCCTAAACTCCTTCCCAGCCCCTCCAGCACATGTGCACTCATCAAAAGCCCCACAGCATATTTCCTCCTCAAAAAAAGCTGCTTTTTTCCCCCCCAACAGCCGGGGGATGGAAAAGAACGTAGGATGTTCCACAGCCCTCCTCAATTGCTATTGACTACTCCGTGAACTGGGAAGAAAAAAAAAAAAAAAAAAGGTAGAGGAAAAAAGGAAAATACCATCATTGTTGTCGTGGGGGCAGCCAGGGATATGGGGTGTGGGTGTTGTTTTGGGAAGGGGTGCTGCTCCCCGGCCGCCGAAGGGGTGATGTCATCCTGCCCGGATCCAGCCCGGGCACCACCGGCAGCGCAGCGGCACCGGCTGCCAAAACCTCCGGCAGCACCGACAAGAGGCGGAGAAAAAAAAAAAAAAAAAAAAAGGGGGGGGGGGGGAAAATTAAAAAAATAAAAGGGGAAAAAAATTAAAAAAATAAAGGGGAAAAAAATTAAAAAAATAAAAGGGAAAAAAATTAAAAAAATAAAAGGGAAAAAAAAATAAAAGGGAAAAAAATTAAAAAAATAAAAGGGAAAAAAAAATAAAGGGGAAAAAAATTAAAAAAATAAAAGGGAAAAAAAATTAAAAAAATAAAAGGGAAAAAAAATTAAAAAAATAAAAGGGAAAAAAAATTAAAAAAATAAAGGGGAAAAAAAAAAAAAAGCCGCATGCAATGTTTCTCCTTCGCTATGCGCGGTCGGGTCATGACTGGTAGGTGAGACACCGGCTTGCAGGCAGCGGTTTCAAGTTGATTACGTCCCATTAGATACTGTGTGTCGTGTCCTCCTCCTCCCCCCAGCACGAATTATCTATTAAAATAAATAAATAAATAAGCAGGCTCGGTCTATGCAGCCTTACGTCACTAATAAAATGCTCCTATCGCCCCATCTGTGACCTATTCAGCACAGTTACTAATCCCACGCTAAGAACACTTTGCTGTCCCTGTACATTTCGGAGTTGGAGACCAACCAGAAAGCAGAAAATGGAGCCCATATACGCCATAAAGCAGCCTCGCAAAGTTGGCGTGAATATCTACCTGCCGTGGCGAGGAAAAAAAAAAAAAAAAAGGAAGGAGAGAAATAAAATTTATTTCATGATGGATAATTAAAAGCAATAAACCGGTTTACTTACTTATTCAGGGGGAAAGGGGCCGCCAAAAGCTAGCAGGTTTTTAAACCCCGATGCAAGTGAACTTCTTTTCGGTGCCTCCTACCACACAGCTCGCACCTGGTCCTTAAGAGCGTAAAAACCGCTTCTTTTGCAAGCCGATTTTCGGGGGAGCGAACGCCACGCCAAGATCCGAAAAAAAAAAAAAAAAGAAAAATACCACAAAAAAAAAAAAGAAAGCCAGCCCCGCTGCCTGGAGCGGAGCATCGCATCCCTGCAAACCACGGAGAGGGGGGAAGATAAAATAACCCATCGGGTTGCTTCTATCCGCCTCCCTCCTCCCCCCCAACCAAGAAAAAAAAAAAAAAAACACACAAACAAAAAACCGCACCGCCCGTTGGGGGCGAGATTTTGGGAGGAGAAAGGGTTGGGAGCCCAAATTTCCTCCCGGTGCGTCTCGCCGGGTGCAGCAGCAGCAGCGGAAAGGTTGGGGTGGGGGGTGGGGGGGGCTTCCCCGGGTGCCGGGGGTGGCAGGGGGCAGAGGCTCTGCATGCAAACACCAGCGCTTTGCTCCCCAAGCAACGCCGGCAGACTGCTGGAAGTGTTTCTTTTACATAAGGTAATTATTTTTGTAGAAGGTAATACCGCGTTACTCTCTCTAGTTTTTGCCCCTCTATAACGTTACAGACAATTCTCTCCCTTTGTAGCCTTACACTCTGATTTTTTGCTTGGTTTTTTTTTTTAGGATTTATTATTACATGTTAATTTTTTTTTTCCCCCCACACACACACAAACCCCAAAGGCGCAGGGGCACCGCAGCCGCTCGCCCCTCTACCCCCGCCCAGGGGCGGCAGCACAAAGGGCTGGGCGCTCCCAGCCCTCTGTTCACTCCTCGCTTATTGCTTTTTATTTTTTCCCCCGCTTTTTTCACCGCCCCCCCCCCTCCTCCTTTCCCCTCCCCCATCCCCCACCTAAAGCCTCAGCGGGAAAAGTTGAGGGAAAAGTTCGGGCTGGGGGCCGCCCCCAGCACCCTCACACCCTCCCCTCCAACCCCCCCCTCAGGCATCGCTGCCGCCGGGGCACCGGGAGGGATGGAGGGAGGGAGGGAGGGAGGGAGGGATGGAGGGAGGGAGGGAGGGGGAGGGCACCGCCGTTAACCCCCGGCTCCCCCCGGTGGTGCTGGGGGAAGGAAGGGGGGGGGGGGGGGGGAGCGCCCTGCCCCCGCTCTTCTTCTAAATTATTTAACTTCAGTATAGGAGCGATTATTTCTTTTCTAAAAAAAATAAAATAAAATAAAGCTGACTGGGACAGCGGCAGCAGTAAAAAAAAATACACACGTTCGCCGTTTATTCTTATAAGAAAGGGAATCGGCACAGACCTGAGCAGAAGCGGCAGAGCAGGGGAAACTGTTTCCTCCCCCTGACACGGGGTCCCCGCTCTCTCTCCTGTCTGTCTGTCTATCTGTCTGTCTGTCTGTCCGCCCCGCTCTCCTCGGGCGGGCAGTCACCCACTCTTCACACAGAGCACAGCACCGGCGGAGGAGCCCGGGCTCACCGCCTTTCCCGGGAAATGAATGGGGGCAGCCCGGAGAACCGCGGCGCTCGCCGCCGACTTACCCGCGTCACATGATGAGCCGGGGGCAGGGTGGGCCGAGGGTGGAGGAGGCTCCCGGCGCCGCCTCGCCTCGCCTCTCGGTGGGGCCGCCGCCGCAACACCCCACCGGCCGCTCAGACAAAGGGTCCGGTCCGGACCGCTGTCCCCCTCCCCAGCTCCCAGCCCCTTGCTACGGTCGCGGCGGGCGCCGGTGGCGTCGCTGGCATGCGGCGCGTCCCCGCCCCCACCGGCAGCCGGGCGGGGGGAAGGGAGGGGCCGCACCCCCGCCCCTCGGCCGCCCCGGCGCCCGGTGCGCTGCCCGCCCCGCCCCTCCCCGCCCCGCCCCGGAGGGGTGGGGAAGGTAACGCCCGGCCGCACCGCCCTCCGCCCGGCTTCGGCACTGGCTCCGGTCCCGGCCCACCCCGCCCGGCCGTGGGGGGCAGGGCAACGGGGTGGCGAGAGGAGGGGCAGGGCGGTGGGGCCTCCGGGGGCGCCGCAGGGAGGGGCAGGGCGGGGCCGGTAGCGGGGCGGGTGGGGGGCGCGGTGGCGCCGAGGGGAGGCCCGGGGTGGGGGTGCCGCTGAGGGCGGGCGGGGCGGAGACAGGTTAACGGGGCAGGGAGGGAGGCTCGGCGGGGTGCGGGGCGACGGGGGAGACCGGGGTGGGAGGATACGGGGCGATGGGGACGCTGAGGGAAGGCCTGAGGGGGGGTGCGGCGGTGGTGGCGCTGAGAGGAGCTCCGGAGGGCGGGCACGACAGGGTGGGGGGGGAGCCGAGAGGAGCCCCGGGGGGTGAAGGGGGAGCTGAGAGGAGCCCCGGGGGGTGAAGGGGGAGCTGAGGGGAGCCCCGGGGGGTGGAGGGGGAGCTGAGGGGAGCCCCGGGGGGTGGAGGGGGAGCTGAGGGGAGCCGCGGGGGGTGGAGGGGGAGCTGAGAGGAACCCCGGGGGACACGGCAATGAGGGGAGCCCCGGGGAGAACAAGGAGATGGGGGGGCTGAGTGGAGCCCCGGGGAGACGCGGCGACGGGGGCTCTGAGGGGATTGCGGGTGGGGACGAGGCGGCGGTGACCCCGCCCTGGGTAGCCCTGTGCCGGGGGAGGCAGGGGAGGGACAGGCTTCACGGGGAGCCCCCGGGGAATGGGCGGGGGCGGCGGGCGGGGCCCGGGCGCGGTGACCGGGGGCCGCGGGGCGGGAGGGACCGTCCCAGGGCCGCGCTGCCGGCGGGGAGCTGGAGGCCGGCGGCGGGGGCGGTGGAGGCGGCAGCAGTCGCCTCCTGTGCTCGTCCCCGCTTGCCATGCTGGGCGCTGCCGCCCGCACAGGTACCTGGAGGGCTGGCAGGAGTTGAGTGTTGCAAAGCTTTCCTTCTCTACGTTTTGGTTTTTTTGTTTGGTTGGTTTTGTTTATTCGTCTCTTTTGGGGGTTTTATGTTTTTTATTATAATTTGATTTAATTTCTTCGCACAGACACACTGCAGCTTGTGAGAATTAGGAGAGGTGTTCTGTTACTTTATTTTTTTTTTTCTGCATAGAGGTCAGCGCCTATTTCTGAGTCGTGCCTCTGCAAACCGAGAACTTACGGGAAAATTTTCAGGTGCAAGGGCTGCAGTTGCTGGGTTGTAAAGGTATTAATAACCACATACAGAGAAACATATTCCAAATCCTTAAGGTTTGTTTAAAACATAAACTTTTTTTTAACTACATGGGTGTTTTAAAAGAAGAACTTTTAAAGCGTTAGGAAACAAAAATCCTGAGGGTTGGCGTTAAACTTTCAGAAGCAAATCTCTTATTTCTTTTCAAAAGCATTCTCACACATACACGTGTACACAGTGAAATATTTTGGTGGAAAGATCCCTGGCCCTTGCCTGACCAGTGTCAAAGCTACTAACCTAGCCTGATTGGTTACCTCGGGATTCTCTTGCCTTGGAGAGCCTTTTGTTAATGTAAAGCTGATGTGGCTGATTTCTGCCTCCTCCCTCATGACTCCTGTTTTGTGAAGTAAACAGTGTGGCCCGAGTGGAAGTGAGCTTTGACCAGCCCTGGCTGCTAAGATGGTTTCTGGGCAATGTTCAGGGAGTATTTAGTTTACAGAAGCTTAATAGCCTTAAGAATAGGATTGGCCACCCTCAACTCTGGCAAAAGCCATGGGCAGAGCAGGTAGAAAATGGCAGGCTCCTTAGGAGTCCTCAGCCCTCGTCCTCCTCAAGTCTTGGCTTAGCAACTTCAGAGGATCCCACTCATAACAATTGTGGCAAATGAAGTGCAAGAAGAGGCATCTCTTGTCTGGTAGGTTGGCCCATAGTTTGTTTGCAAAAGCCTGTATAGCTTGGGTATTTACAGGGAAAGCCAGGCTGAGCTCAGGTAAATAATTACTGCTAAAACGCTATTACTTGCAGTTAATACCAACTAATGTTTGCTTCTGTACACAGTATTTACCAAGGCAGCCAGAAGAACCAGACCCAGTGCTTTTGGTTCCTTGTGAGGATTTCATGCCCACTGCCTGAAATACATCTGTGCATCACTCCATGCGTTCTCCCTGTTACTGGTCCTCTGCCACCTTTTGGCATAAACAGTTTAGGTAACATAACCCTCCTGCTATTTGTCCCTGCATCTTACCTCTGTTTCTACAAGGCTGAAAAAAGAAGGTGGAATAGCAAATAAGAAATGTTAAAATGGATATAAACAGAACTCTACCTTGTAGTCTATATAAGTATATGTCTCTGCAAGCTCTAAAGGGGAATTGACATGGTTTGCTATTATAATTTTGCTTCTAGTGTTGTCACTTCCTTTGGACAAAAGTGGGCATAGAGTTAAAATGCAGTCTAATGACCCAAGCAATGTATGTCCTCCTATTATTGTCCTCCTAATTAATTGTCCTCCTATTGTTTAGATGCAGAAACAGTTCCAACAACTCTCCATAAGTGACGTACATGATTCATTAGGTTTCAAAAGATCTTACCCAAGTCAAAAGTTAACGTTTGTAACACAGCGTTTCAAAAGATAAAATATGCAATCCCATAGGAAGCAGACTACTATGGAACACTAGAAGCATTCCCTGGATAGATGAGTAGCTTAAATTCAGATTTATCAATAAAAAGCATGAGCATTAACATTCATCCTTCTTAACCACTTGGAACGGGGAGCAACAATTTCCCAGAGCTGAGTGTGCTGCAGAGAAAAACTGTCTTCTACCTACTGAGGTTAAAGGATTAATGAATACTTGGCACATGAAAAATGAATAGTGATAGCAGGAAGAAGATTGCATGTAGACAGGGCGATAAGGTGGGTAACAGAGAAACATCATGTTGCACACATTTCTGTGCCCTGGGAAGCAGATGAAGCTCATTTCCATTGAATTTCAGATAAAATATTTAAACCCATCAATATTTATTTTGTCATATTTAGAAATATTTTTTTCATTTCTCTAATATATCTGAGGAAATCATCTAGAAGAGGGGTTGGCTGACTGACATTTGGTGATAAAATTTGTTGTCTGTGAGCTTCATTATGTGCGATGTTGGCTGTTTACATGGTCTATTGCCTGCTACTAAGAACTATTACCCATATGCATGAATTTGCAGGGCAGTATCTAAAGCAAAAATATGTAGCTACATTCCTAGGAGAAATATATTACATGATTATTTATCAATAGATTGATACAGAAGTAGGGATACTGCACATTCGTATTTGATATATATCATAGATGTATAGAGAAATGTAGTTCTCATTCACATGCTTTTGTGGAAAATGTGTCCTACTAAATCACTGTCTTGGCTCACTCCATATACCTGACCTCTCTGTTTTCATTCTCATCTAGATTAACAAAGCTGAGCATACATTGTCTCTTTCAAAATATTCTGGCTTACATTTTAGCACTGAAATGCTTTGGAAACACTTAGTATTTATAAAGATTTAGAAAGTTCTCTTTTTTCTTCATTTTTTTTCTTGGAAGAATGATCTTTACTCACATTTCCTTTTAATCAATGAGTCTGTTCAGCATGCCATATTTTCAGAAAGAAGAGTCTTCTGGAATTTTGAAATGGGAACCTTAATAGTGTTACATTGCCATATACAATGCTGAAAATGGAAATACATGCTTTTGGAAGCTAGGAGAGCAAATTGGCCCACAGAACATTTTTGGTTACTTACTTTTTCATAAGCCTGACAAGTGTGTTTCTGTGTGTATTTTAGACTTTTTCCATAATTCTTCTCCACTTCTGCCGTATTGCCTACAGAACAGTGCTACTAATTCACTTAATTATTGACTCCCATCACATGGATTCCGAAGTGGCTCCTTTCAGTATTCCTGCAGCTGTTCTTCCCCAATGGAGTTTCCTAAAACTTACTAAAAAGAAGGTCCTATAATATCTCCATAATGTTCCTCAGCCTCTCACCTATCCTGTATTTGTCCTTCACTTATACAGAATTTTCTTCACCATTCTTCCCCAGTATCCACTGTCTTATTTGCATTTGGTCTTAGATCCTAACCCAGCAAATGTGCTAATAAGAAGTTCAGCAATGTCTACCTTTAACTTAAGTATGTTTTAAGTCTTGAGCTCTTTGTTTTGCTTTGTTTTTAATTGAATCATAATGAATCAATCATTTTTTCAAAAGGGGGAATGGCATCACCAGCAGAGAGCACACTGGAACCTCAGAACAAAAGCAAACAGAAAATCAATAGCATATTTTAACAATGTAAGCCTGAAACAAATAAAAATACATCTGAAGTAAATCAGTAATGTGCTGAATATTGAGAGATTTTGTCTTTTAAATTAACACCAGTCATAAAAATCACTCATCTATTGTTTATTCCATTTCAGCTTGTATTCAATTTTCTAACTCCAATAAACCAAAAAAAAAAAAAACCAAAACCCAAACAACCTTACTATCCAAACCAAAAACTAAATGTGTTTTTATTTGGAATGCATGGTTAGGCAAAAGCTTTAACAAATTACATGATATATTTTAGAAGACAGATTGTGTTCATTTGCTGAACTTAGGGAAACCTTTGGGTTGACAGATAATCAATTCAAATACCTGCAGTTGAGGGATTGTATTACTAATTCCTTTCACAAGCCTTCCCTTTTGGATACAGACACGTAAATTTTTTTGGTCAAGGAATTGACCACATCAGCAGATCCAGCCTTCTGGGTATGGTTGCTGTCTTGCAAGCCAGTCTCTGATCATCTGCCAGGTGCTTCCTCCACTCGTTCTCCACTCAAGCTGGTGTTCAGCTCAACGTGAACATCTGGGCCTTGCTGCTTTATCTGACAGCCACCAGCAAGCACGAGACTGCAGACTTTTTGGGGGGGGCAAGGATGTCAGCTTCTGTTTCTTTGAATCTACTCATAAAGTGTCTTCACATGCACTGCACTAAAATCAAAGGCTAGGGTTTATAGTCAACTTCTAGGTGACCATTAACCAAACTGATCAGTGTAAAACGTGTAACTATGACAAGTGGCACTGTCGTCTGTCATGGGACTTGCTCAAACATCAGTAATATTCTTTGGGTATGAACAGTGGAGCACACCGGTGGGCCACTTTTGTGCTTTTTCTGTACTTTGTATAAACCAATTGTTTCTTCCTAGACAATCAGGAAATCTTCTGCCCAGTCTCCTTATAAAAAAAACCCAGCCAAAACAACCTGGCTTCTGTTCATTAATGGCAGTGGTAGCACACACAATGCAGCCTCTCTGATACAATGAAGTACATAATGCAGAATAGTTCAGTTACACTGCATGAAAGAGTAAAATTATAATGGTGATATAATAGGTGCATGTTTTTCTCTAGGGGCAGTGATCAAAATACTCAATTTGCCAGATTTAGAATGGCAATGTTGCCAAGATACATATTCTAGGAAAGTAGGGCCGTGCAGTATTAATGCTTCACTCCCTTGATCTGAAAGCTCCGTACCCTTTCTATAACCTCGGATTGAGATCATGCACTACTTTTTTTTTAATTTAAAAATTTCCTTCTTTTAGCCCTTGAAGGGTTATGATCTTATTTAAGAGGCAGGAGAACAAGAAGAACTGCACCTTATTTAGTATAATCCAACACTGGCAAAAATGAAGGGAATCATCAAGGAACATGTTCTAAGAAAGAAGGAGGTTTTGGATTTTGCATTTCTTCAATGTTTGGTTAATGTTTTAGTAAGGAAGAAATTGACACAAACACTTCCTGGCTTTGAACATTATGTCAATTTGATACCCAGGAACAGAACAGGTTCCTTTGGATTTTCATTTAAAAACTCTGTAGCTGAATTTATAGACCAAAGCATCACCCTGAGAAAATTTCTTACATAATTTTAAGCTCCATGTTCAATTTCATTATCTCAGCTGCTCATACTGAATACTGTGGGTTTTGGTTGGTTGGGAGGGAGGGGAGAAAAAAAAAAGAATTAGTGGATTCTCTTATTCTCTTAAACAGTGCTTTATAAAGAGGCATACTGTATATGAACCTTAAAGCTGCTACATCTCTTTTAGCAAGACAGAGGCATGGCGTGGGATGATCTTTCCAAATTTTCCTTGTAACTGCATTGTGTTTGTGTGCCTCTCGCTTATCTTCCCTCCCTTGAGCCATTGTAAAACTGGTGGTATGCAATTTGTTCCCTATGCATGGGTTTCATAGGCTGCAAAAGAAGTTCTGCACATGAAAGAGCTGAAGGAACAGTTTCAAAGCCAGAAGAAATGTTTCAGAACTGGTTTGGTTTTGGTGGAGAGGATTGAGCAGCATTCTGTAGGCAGGATAGCAAAGAAGCACATTCAGCTGAGCATGGATCTGACTTCAGACCTAGTGGGCAGCAAAAAACATCCAGAATATTTTTTCTTGTAGATACTATCAGAGCAATCTTTCACTCTGTTCTTGACAGGTTTTGTGCATAAAAAATACTTTAAAGAAATTCTGTACTTACCCCAGTTGTTTTTAATTCAGCAAAGTTCTTTGTTCCCCATGGAGGTGTTACGTAAGTTACAACAGAATAAATTTCCAAACAAATAATCACTTTGATGCTTTTTTTTACCTGAACAGCTTTTTTTTTACCATTCCTTCTTTCCCATCTTCCATCCTGATGCCTTCCTGTGTTACTAAGACATTCATGTTGGTAATTTTTCATTTCAGTGCCACACAACTTGGCTTTTTCAGTACCAGAATCTCTTGGATTCATGAAATACTTACTCAGTCTCAAGGGTGGGAAAGATTCAGAATCAGACTGGAAATGAGACACATTGAAAGTGGTTCTTTTCAACACTTGTTTCATCAGGTTGGCTTGAAATGCCTGGGTTTGTACCCGGGCATCATGGACATGTCCATGGTTGTGATTTCGGATCATATGTTTTGGGGATGAAAGGTTGATGGCTCACAAGCATTAAAGAGGTTTCATCTGGACTCAGTTGTACGTATCACATTTCAGTGAGTAAATTTTTTTTTTTGTAATGAGTTGCAATTTTTTTTTGAAGTGGGGATTTTCACAGATTATTAACCATAGTTGTGCCACTGGGTATCAATCTAACAGCCGAAAAACATAAGCATCATATTTTAGCAATTACTTATTTAATGTCTGGGGGTTTTGGTGTGGGTTTTGGGTTGGGTTATTTTGTGTGTTCTTTTGGATTTTTTTTTTTAATAAGAATGTATTAATTTGAGTGACTGCAAAGCTTAGTAAATACCAGTTATCAATTCTCTTTCTAATGACAACTGATGACATGATTTTTACAAATGGCTGAGCACTTGGCAAATGCTAACTGTAGAAATTGAATGAGCTGAAAGAAACTCCAGCCTGCCCTATTGTCACTACTGAGCTGACAGATGGGAAAAAGAGGAGGAGGTTGTGATGCTCTCCCAGAAGCCCAGGGGCATGCAACAAAATGACTGCTGAAGTGCCTTGAGAGACCCTCAGTGAGAGAGAGGCAGATTTCTGACTAGCAGACATCACCTAACTTTTTCTTCAGAAGTTCCCCTCTGTAACACAGTCCCTCCAAACGGGCTGACCAAATTGTCTGAGGAGCAGCTAGCACCAGAGCTCATTTGAGCCTCAGCAGCAGAGGTGAAACTGGATTTTCCATGTAGGAAGGAGGAGCTGGAGCCAGGCTGCCTATTGCAGCAGCTGCTAGGAGAGTGGGAGGGCAGGGCTACCATTACGGCTGCCCCAAGCAGGTGGCCCAAATGACAGCATCTGCTGCTGCCCTGGACACCATCACCTGCCTGGGCACCATCAGCATGGCTGGGATGCTTGGCTACCCTGGCCGTCTGCTGCTGCAAACAGCTTCTGACTCTGCTGGTGTCTAAGCAGGAAGGAAAATCCCCAAAATCCCCTGGTATGTGGAAAAGCATGTAAGCATCAGAATAAGAACTGAGAAATTAGCAATATCCTATCTTTCACCTATCTTCTCCCCCCGCCCTCCTTCCCCTCTTCAATTATTCTAACGTGTCACTTTTGATTTTGTAAAAAGTGACTCGAGAAGTTAAAAGTACCAAACTTCAGTAGCTTCACCCATATGTGCTGCACGCCTCAGGCTAGACAGCACATATTGGTAGCCAGACTGAGAAGAACATTTACCACATTACCTCTTAAAAACTCACTTTATTTTTCTTGTTGAGCTGGCTCCCATCCAATGTGACACTCCACTGTGAGCCATGCAGTGACAAGCAACAGCCTCCATGGAAACACACCGGAGCATGAGGCCAGTCATGGGGTAGAGAAAAGACAGCTCTATCCTTTTCCTTAGTCTGCCACAGTTTTTCCTCTGAACAAGCTTTTTTTTTTTCATTTTTAAAGCATTGTTAGGAGCACCTCTCCTATGCCACCCTGTCTTTGGTATGTATCTTGGAGCACTTCAAAGTTACACAAAACCTGGGGCTGATTGCAAGGCATCACCATCTCACACCCCCACCTTTAGGGACCTCCACTCCTCTTTTTTATGTGATGGATCCAGGTGGGGATCTGCCTCTGCAACGAGACACAAATAAATGCCAGCCACAGTGGCTGTAGCTTTGAAAGGTTCTGCAGACTGGGTATCTTTTCCCAGCAAGAAGGAGTTAGCAAAGAGAAATAGCATGTTGGAAATTTCCTCAGTGCCTTTCAGAATTTTACATACTCCCACTTTGCCCGGGAACAGGTTTATAGGGAAAAGGGGGGGGTGCAGGGGAAATATTAAGCAGGTTGCTCTGCCAGTGGAGCACAGAATGCACAGGGAGACTTGGACAGTCAGGATGCCCCGAGTAGGAAATCCCTCTTCATCTTGGCTGTGTCTGCCTCTCCATCACACTCCCCCACCTAAAAGCAGCATGCAAAATTACCGAATGCCATTATTATATATTCATGATATTATTTTCCCCTCAATATTTCTCTGATTTTTTTTTTTTTTTTGTCCAGACTGCCCTGAAGTAAATCTCTCAGCTTGGCTCTCCACTGTTTAATTCAATGACCTAGGTAGCTGCTTGGCATTGTTCCAAGCATTTTAGCATTTCACAGATGACAGGTAACTCCAACAAAATTTGAAAGCCTACAGGCAAGCTGCTACTGTGCTTAACTACTAGATACCTGGCTTTATGTCCACAGACAAGGTGACAATACCAGGTTTCGCCACACAGCTCCTGTAAGCTCCTAGTACTGAATTCATTCATAACGTGCAGTGTGAAATTCCCATTCTTTATATATCACGAGGAGAATCAGGTGCCTGGGATTCACCACAGCCAGACTACTGAGCAGGGAGCCTCCTAAACTAACAAAGAATGACTGAAAACAGATATATAGTAGAATTTCCCCTGCCTTAGCACTTAAGGTGCCTAAGTGTGTGTTGCAAGGCTTACTGCATTGGGTCACATCCTGGTACTCTTCTTGAGTCAAGCACCTTAGCCATCTTTTCCAGAGGCTGAATCAGCCTACTCATTTTTTTTTCAATGATGCATCTGTACCCAAACAATATGTAGATGATATGTAATACAATATGTAATAAGGCATTTTTATGTATAATACTTTTTTATATATATATATGTTTTGAACTACAACATCAACAACAATAATAATGCACAGCAGGCTCCAAGGTGATGTGTCTCCTATCTTTCTTTTCCCAGCAGTGTTCCTTTATTAGCTGTGCTTTCCTAAGGGACTGGGATATTGACTATAGAAATTTACATCAGGATCAGCCATGCCCTCCCCCTCTCTAACGGAGAAAGACACTCACCTCTAGGGTTTAACTCATCCTATAATAGGTTTTTAAACTTTACTGACATCATCAGACATCTTTGTCATGCCTCAATGCATGCACCTCAATGAACTCAGGAGCACATTTGGCTTCATCATGGATGGACTCCAGCTCCCTTGACACTGATTTGGTCACTCCCTGTGTCTTTGCTTTCCCAAGTGCTGTAGGTGTTTGTGGGCATCACCAAGTCAGCGAGGCTAATTCTGTTCTGAAATCTTTCAGGCATAACAGCAAATCTCTATAAATCTAGACACTGTTTCCTTAGTTCAATTTGCTCACAAGACTCTTTTTCCCAGATGTCTCAGAGATCTGGGAAAACTGGTGGCACAGAAAGGCACCATAAGGGAAATCAATCACCTGGCTTCCCAAGTGATACTTTCTGATCTATTGGAATTACTTCTTTGAGATAACCAATGGCTCTAGGACTCCAGTTAACATGCTGAATATCTGTTTACAATGTATGATATAAGGCCCTGAGATAATGTGATTTTTAACATCTACATTGAGTTAGCAGTCCTGGGTGTGTTTATAAAGCTGGGTATGTGGCCCATGAACTTTGTGTATCTTCCTAGTATCTTTCAAACAACTTTCACCTTTTCTTTTCTTTTTCATAATTTACCTCTTATTCCAAGAGAGACTGCTCATTCCAGTGTCCTTATAGTCTAATACATTAAAAAGAAACTTTGTTGGCTACCGTTAAAGTACTTTATATCACTTTAAATCACTTGCAGTACTACAGAAATTCTGCAGAGAATGCCATCCAATTTACATAAAGTCACCCAGAGGTTAATTAGTATATGGAGGTAAATTTCCAAAAGAGTGCACCAGGAAAAAAGCAGCGAAAAGCAATTCTTTCCTTAATTGGTTTTGTACACACACCTTTCATTCTATGTTTTACAAATGTACTCAGTAATTTCTGTCTTCATTTTCTGGGAAGATTGCATGTCAGGTAGAAAGGAAGTCTGTCATTGTATCTGTCTGAGTGGTTACTTGCTGACCTTTTGTTGTGGGATAGAGTATTTGGAAACATTTTCATCACATGGCATCACAATTGCATGGTAGACTCTGTAACGCTACGCTCACGTGCATCCTTTGCAGTGCAAAAAAAATAATCCCCAGATATCTTCCTATTTGAATAACTGCTGGCAAATGTTGATAAAAAACTTATGTTAGAATTACAAAAAACAGTACATGTTCCCAGCTCCATCTATGTTGTGAAACAGAGGCAAGGTGCTCACCTTGCAAGTCTGGGTACTGGAGGAAGAGCAGGGGATTTAATGTTATTAGGGGCAACCATGATTATTTTGCTATTTGAAGAGAAAACCTCTGAGGGACCATCAGAAACTGTCCCAGGTGACCAAGGAATAATGCAGTCTTGGAGCCTTCCTGTATTCATCTCTGACTTTGGACACCCTGAACTGTGTGTTGGAGCTGAAACCCATCTCTGGCTCCTGAGATTTCAGTGGAAATGGTTCTGCTCTTCCATAAGATCTTTAATGGGCTCGGTCTAGGTTCATTCAAAGATTCTACTTCTTTCAGCAACAACAGCATACACATCCACTGTCAAGACCTAATAAACATGATGGCTTACACTACAGCGTTTTAATAAGGGTTTTTAGCATGAGCACTTATTGTAACTAGGCTTCTGCCTTACTCTGAATCATGATAACCTAGAAATTCTTAACAGTGTTGAGTTTGTCCTTTTAAATATTAATTAAAAACTACATTTTCATCGAGGCTTTGGATCTATTCTAATGTGTCTTTCTCTGAAGCAAGCAGAAATCCCTACATCAGGTTGAATAGCAGTAGCAGACTGCCAAGACTTCAGCTTTTTTTTCAGTCGATCGAGGTGGTGAGACAAAGCCATCCCAGGGGTGGAGGCAAGGATCTGCTCACGTTCATGCTAGAAGCAGAGCACCTCCTGTCCCTGGATGCAGGAGATGAAAACCACAAGCACACCACACTGCACAGCTTCCACTGCCTTCCTTATCACTCCTTGCCCTCTCCACAGTGTGAAGGTGGTGGCTCTATCACTGGTCCCTTGGAGGATAAAGTGGGTTGGCAGTTCTGTAAATGTTATTTCTGGTGGACCTTTCTACAAAGGCTGCCTAGAAAGCAGACCTGATGCAAATATTTTCCTCATGAGGGAGACGTACAATGGTGCAACCTCTCACATGAAAGTACACATCACATTTGGCAGTGCTAAAATAAGGTAATCAGAGCCCTTCCACTTACCCTGGTCATTAATAACTCTGTCCTTGACAAGTAACATCCCTGTGTTCAGTCAAAAGTTGTAGAATCATAAGAATACTAATAATCAGCATTGAACTTATTTATTATACTTTACGCATCCATTGTTCCTTATTATTCTTGGCGCCTAAGAAAGTGTTCTTTCTCTTCCTTCAAACAGCTCTTGTCTATTGTTGGTGTTTACAATCTTCTTATTGTTGCTGACAGTTCTCCTGTTCCCTCCCTGCCATTGTTTAGCAAAGCTAAATGCATTTCTTTATTTTAATCTTTCTTGAAAAGTCAATCCCTTAATTAGAATCTATCGTTGTGGAGTTCCACAGGGTGTCTGCAGGCAAAATACCACTAAGGTTATTTTCTTACTAACTATGCTCAGAGGCAGGACATTTGTTAGTGTTGTTGATGGTGTTAGGTTTTTGTTGTTGTTTTCTTTTAAAGACTTTTTATCTAAGTGAGAGGCAAAAGGCAGAATTCATTAAATAAGATTTTAAAAGGATCAAAGCCTACAAGATGTAGAAAGTGATTATTTTCTCAGTTGGGATTTTAAGCTGAAATATTCAACGACAAACCTAAAATCCAGGGGTCTGGAGAACGAGTGTGTCAAAATCTCTCTCTAAAACACATATTTTAAGACTATACTTGTGAAAGAAGGCTGTCAAATGTTGATCGATTGTCTCTCCTACAAATTACTGATGAGCTTCAGGAAATGTGGAAAAACTCCTTTATTCCTAACCTGTCAAATACATTTTGCAAAAGAGACATTTGGAAATTCAGTGGAAAGAGCACTGATGCAAAAAAAAAAAAAAACAAAAAAAACCAAACCTATATTGTCCTTGAGGCATTGGAAGAAGACACCCAGAAGAGTCTGGGTAGAGAATCTTTACCCAGAAATCACAACAACTGCTTGAAATAAGTTTTGATGGGCTTCTTGGTGTGTCATTTCTGTGTACCTCTTAGGGATGTAAATTCTTTACACACGCAATTGTCCTCTATAGCAGCACACATACTGATAGAGATAATAAATGTAGTAACAACCTTCCTGAGGGGCAAATCTTTTACCCTACACATATATTTTCTGTAGTTATTTGAGTATTTCTGTAGTAATATGAGTATTTCTCATGCTGTGATATGTCACACTAACTATTTCGTTGTCCATGAGCTAAAACAGAAGTATCCTTGGTTGCCTATACCAGGTAAGGGCATTCCACCAAGGTAAGATGAGAGCATCTTTTTTTCTGCCTTGCCTTGCCTTGCCTTGTCTTTTGCCTTGCCTTCCCTCTTCTCTTCTCTTCTCTTCTCTTCTCTTCTCTTCTCTTCTCTTCTCTTCTCTTCTCTTCTCTTCTCTTCTCTTCTCTTCTCTTCTCTTCTCTTCTCTTCACTTCACTTCACTTCACTTCACTTCACTTCACTTCACTTCACTTCACTTCACTTTCCTCTCTTTTCTTCTCTTTCTCTTTCTCTCTTTCCCCTTTCCCCTCTTTCCCTCATTCCCTACCTATCCTGTCCACCATTTCACAATACAAGGACTATTAAATCCAGGTATATAGTGTGGCATCCTCTAGATCTGCTCATGTTGAATCCTGTTATGTTACTGCTGTGTCATTCAGTCACTTCTCCTGGGTCCTCCGTTGTACTGATCCTACTTCCAGTGTTAAAATTAGTCTTTTTATGGCATTTATCCTTCATCTGGCAAATGAATCCTAGCAGCTTCAACTTGTCCTTGCCATGTCAACAACTGTATTTTTCACATCAGTCCTAGACCTAAAGTGACAGTTGAAGACCTAAAGACCCCAAATGACAATTGTCAATACAATGCCACAAGATCACACTAACAATTTAGCTATGTGGCTACTTACATGTTAGTGTTTGGAGCTCTGCCCTGGTCACTTGCATGGATGAAGCCTGAGAACAAGTACCTGGGAGGCCATACCAGTACTGTGCCTTTGGGGATGCCCATGTCTTTCTGTATGAGTTTCACATCAGACACAGCATCCTGTGCCACCTGACACCTCCATATCTCCCTGGAGAGCAACCTCATCCCATGTCCACACTGTCCATCTCATTCCTCTCTTCCACCCCTCTGTTACAGCTGTTGAGGTAGACTGTCTTTCTTTTCCCTGCCCTCCTTTTGTAAATGTGACCTTTCATGTGCCACCTACACAGTGGCTTAACTCAAAGAGCAGCAGAGCTTACTCCCTTCACAAATATCCCCAGCACTGTGATTTAAGCATTCTTGTGCTCTTTAGGAGCTGCAGCCTAAAACCCTGAAAGTGCAGAAACTCTCCCATTTCCAGGGTGAAATAGGCAACAGCATAGACTCTGAAAGCTGAGTCCAGTAGATGAAGACCCTTCTGGTTATTTCAGAAGAGTTTGGGCATCTTACCCTTGTACTCAGCCTTGATGAGGCTGCACCTCAAGTACTGTGTGCAGTTTTGGACACCACAGTATAGGAAGGGCACTGAGGGGCTGGAGAGGGTGCAGAGAAGGGCAACCAAGCTGATAAGGGGTCTGCAGAAGGGATCTTATGGGGAGAGGCTGAGGGAGCTGGGGGTGTTTGGTCTAGAGAAAAGAAGGCTGAGTGGAAATCTTATCATCCTCTACAACTACTTTAAAGGAGGCTGTATTGAGGTGGGTGTTGGCCTCTTCTCCCTAGTGACTAGTGAAAAGACCAGAGGTAATGGGTTCAAGCTTCACCAGGGGAGGTTCAGATCAGGTATTAGGAAAAATTTCTTCACTGAAAGATTGGTGAGGCATTGGAACAGATTGCACAGGGATGTAGTGAGGTCGCCATTTCTGGAGGTATTAAAAAAACAGTTTTATGTGGCACTTTGGGAGATGTTTTAATGGTTAAGGTAGTGTAGGACTGACAGACTCGATGATCTTGAAGGTCGTTTCCAGACATGATGATTCTATGATTCTGTCTTGTCTGGTCAGTCTGGAGCATCTTAGGAAAAAGACATTGACACTGGACTGCATCTGGACGGTCTCAAAACTTTTATTTGAGGGATTTGACAGCAGACCAGGATGTTTCTGGAGGGTAAACATCCAGTGGGTTAGATGGTGCAGGAGAGCAAGGAACTTGGATCCCTGGGATTTAGACACATGGAATTTATCCAACTCCCAATAAAATTTTGAAAAGTTTATGTGTTGCTCCTCAAAAAATCTATCAAGAAATTGCATGTGCTAATTCTTCTATGCCTATATACCTATTCCTATATACACTTTGATTTTTAAAGAAACCCCTATATTTATTTGCATGGCTAAATGACATGACTGCTTCAAAAGGCCCGTGGCATACAGCTCTTCACTGTGCACTGTGCACTGCAGCTCCTTCCCAGGCAAAGGTGCCAAACACTCTGAAGTTCAGCCATCCTGGTACTGTAAAGGGGGAGATTCATTCCTTCTGTGTAAATAGGAGACAAAATAGCTTTCAAGTGTAGAAAACCAGAAATGAATGCTTTCCCTCTTAAAAGAGTAAAAAGCATCTGTAGAAGAAAGACCCACCCTTTAAAAGCATGAAAAATATTTAAATTTATCAAAGAACAAAATATTTTTAGATGATGCAACACAAAACAATCACTGATGCCCTTACTGAAACATGACACTGGTTCCAGGATGCTCAGGCACTCCTGCTGGGACAGATAATCTGCATTTAAATTACAAGATTCAGCCATATGTCTGGCTGGGAAATGAAAAGGTTGGAGTGATGGATACCACCTCGTGCTTCTGCTGTTGGAGTCTTTCATCCTGCTCAGTCACTCTCATGCACAGTGGTCTGTTCCAGAATAAACTCTCTTCCTATTAAATAATACCTGAATGTCTCCAGTGCCTGTTTCAGAACTGAGCAGTCTCATTTTTTTTTTTTTTCTTTCTCAGAAACTATATATCAAATCTTCAGGAGCAAGCTTTTGAGTAATATTCTTCTTCGTTATTTAACTTGTAATAGCTTAATCAATTTAAACCACTCAACTTTTATTTGAGATTTAGGCTAGGCCATATGATTGGGAATTCATGCTCTTCAATTTAGGAAAAGGTACATTTTCCTCATTTATAAAAGGGTAAACCCCAGCTCCCCACTCTTGTGTCTGTGCATATGAGTTTTAAAATAAGAGAGGTATATTTCCCTATGGTTCAAGTGATATTTTTTTCCCCAGCCAACTGAAAATAATTGTTTTTCAGTGGGAAACAATATTTTTGCTGCACCTTCAAGTCAAAACAGTACCTTCTTTATGGCTGCTGAATGTATTCTATGATGGTATGGCTTTACTTCATTTAAAAGGTGAGAAAGTACTGTTATAATATTTCAAGTAATTTAGTTGCATATCCTGAACAAAAATAGAATTGGTGAACAAAATCTCATTTTTAGTATTATGAAGATGAAAACTTAAATCGGTGTAAGAACAAAGACAGCTGAAATACAGAGCCCTTTCCCACATTTTCAGTGTGTTATTATTTCTGGACTTTTGTTTTTTTGACTTGCCCTCTCATATTTCTTGGGTTTAAGCACAGCATAGTAGGGGCTTAATGGTTTGATGATGGTACCAGCGAGTGCTAAAGGCATGAACTGAGTTTTAGAAATCTGGCTGCTGTATTCTTAAAATCAGAAATACTCCCAGAATTTATAGTCTTGGAATTTATGCCCTTGGAGGCAGCTGGAGAGGACACTCTGCCGGCATCGGAGTGCTGTCCCTGGAAATGCCACCTGGAATTTGATGGGGGCATTTTTAAGCTACCTGTGCAAGGGTCTGAGTTGGAAGCTGGCACTCTTCAGAGGGAGAATTGGAAAATGCCAACGCAGCATTTTCCCATGGAATTTTCTGGAAAAAAAGAGTTTTGCAGATGAGCAAGTCAGAGGCCTAAGTAAGGAAGCCTTGCTGTGGTCTATTTGCTGCCCATCCAAGCTGCTTGCTGTGGTTTGCCCTCCCCAATTCTGGACCCCTGCTGCTGGGCTGAGCTCCTGCCTAAGCACTGGAAACATCAGTGTGGAGTGAGGAGCATCAATGTCACTGGGGGGGTGGTGGGGAATTCCCCCTGGCCACAGGCTGCTGCCAGGCTCCTGCTGCCTCCAGCTATGGGGGCAGAGCTTTGTACTCATCTCTCACCTGCCTGTCTCTGTTCTTTTATCACCACTTTGGGAAAGAAAAAAAAAAAAAAGTGGGAGGACCATTAGTTTAGACAGAGAAATGACAAAAAAGGGTGTTCGTGTGCATTGTTCCCAGAATTGTCACTGGCCTCTAAGTAAGCATAAAGAAGCACAAGAATTAGCATAATGACTCTGAAGGTTCTTATTATCGTATATATATTTTGTTGTTTTATTTCAGGACCGTTATAATTAAAACTAAGCACTGGCAGTAATCATACGGTATGTGCTTCCTTTTGGCAGCTTTGAAAGTTGTTTTTTTTTTCTTTAGAGATCCTGATAGGGAGGTTGATAAGTCACCTAAATGAGCATAAATGAAAACATGTAAAATCTAATTTGGTACAGAATTTTTCCATGCATGGCATACATCTGAAGTAAGTGTTTTGTAAGAAAGACCAGGGAGTTTTATGAAGCATGGTTGGGTATATAGTGTAAATACATACATTTTGTCTATATGCCATGCACAAAATACTATAGGTGTCTGCTTAAAGGAAGACAGCATGACAAACCTCTAGGAGCCACAAAGTCTACCTGGTACATATTTCACATCTTAACAACAATTGCTTAATGGATGTGCCAATGCCAAAAGAACCCTTTGGGTCTTTCCGAGAAGAATACATCCATAAGCTTCCATGAAATATGTCATCCCTTTGACTCATTTATACTAAGGAAATACCAACAAAACACTGTGTTTAAATAGCTTTAAGGATCTGATATAAATCAACAATAGCCAGGAAATTTAAGAAAGCCTAAGCCTGACACTCCCTCTTCAGTACATTACACCCTGTGTTTGCAAAGCCACTTAGAAGCCTTGGGTATCCCACCTCATTTTCAGTTCCTGATTTATGTGAGACCCTATGGGAAAAGCACCAGCAATAACAACAGCCCCTTCCACCTCAGACCTTGCACTCCAAGGGTTCAGATGACCTCACAAGAAGTCAGATGTGCTTTGCCTAAAATATCAGTAACTTTCTGGCCTGAGACACCATTCCCCAGCAGCTGAGACCGAGTCCCTTGCTCTACCCAGCATCTGGTCCAGCTGCAGTGCCCTGTGGAAGGGAGGGAACACTGCACACATGCCAGAGGAGTGGCTTTCCAAAGCCTGTAGGACATTTTCCATGCTGGCTGTGGTTCAGCGGCCTCGGTGGTCCTGGGGTGGCAGGACTGCCTGTGTGGCTACTCCCAGGCCCTCTGGCTACCAGCAGCCCCCAGAGCCAGACTGTGGTCAGGATGGTAGGACCACAGACCAGCCCTGGCTGCACACTCCTGCTGCTGGGAGAGGACCCCAGTGCCCAAGTTTCAAGCCTCAGTGTATGTTTCACAATATCTTCTATACTGGTATATGCAGTGCCAATGCACAGTCTGTCTCAGTCTTTCCTCTGATGCTACCCAGAAAGTTAAATAATTCTAAGAGCCTCTGTTTCTTCGCGGGTTTATATGTTTTAGAGTAAGACATGTTCAAAAAAATTCATTCCAATGCAGGATTAGTTGATGCAGGAGGACTGGATTAAGGCTTTTATTACCTCTCTCCTATTGCAGCAATATCTGCTTGGCATCAAGTCAAGATAACTGCTTTGGACCCACAGAAAAGGAAGAAGGCATCTTCCCCAAAGCTTGCTGGGCACCTCTAACCCCAGCAGCCTTGTCCTACCCCTGCATCAGCTGCTCCCAGGCTACATTTTCATCCCAGGGTCCTACTCTTGTGGTCCCCGGGGATTCCTCCCAGACGGAGGCAGAGCTCTTGATGCCTCTGCAGCTCTAGGAATATCCCAGGAAACAGAGAAGTGGGCCAGGTCCTGAGGACCTAGATTATTCAGGGTGAAACAGGGTCTGAATGAAAGGCACAGCTCCCTTTGCTGCTTTGTCATTCTACTTACAATGTTGATTCATGGTGAAACAATTTAGTGAAAAGAAAAATAAGACTTCCCTGTAAAATTTTGTTTTATTGTCAACTTTGACACAGTTCAGGGGAAGAAATTCCCTAGCCCATTAGAGCTCCTAACATTACAGGCACAAGGTTTGTTTTGAGAAAACAAACATGTCAGCATTTTTTTTTTTTTACTTAGTTTTTCCAACTTCAGGCATGTTGGCAAGGAATCATTTCAGTGGGTTTTTTTTACATGAAGGCATATAGACAGGAAAGCACAGTACCAGCTGGGAGTGCAATATGCCACTGGTCTGTTACTGATAAAGAGCAACAAAGCAAAGGAGCCGTAAAGCAGGCAAAGCAAAAAGGAGGAGAGAGGCAGCTACAGAAGGGAGCGTGTGGCAGCTACCTAATTAATGGAGATTCCCTGGCACTATTATCTAAAGTCATTAGTGTAAAAGCAGCATTGGTTATGGACATCTGCACAGCTGTGAGTAGCTGGAGGTGGCGGTGGTGGGTTTTTTTTCTAAGCCCTGCTTTCCATAGTGGGAGCAGAAGAAAAACGAGTTAAAAAAAATAAATCAGTTTACAGGGTTATGTATAAATACAGTAAAATAATGGCTCCACGCTTGCACCCTCCATCTATTAAATATTAGTCCTAAATTTTAATAATACAACCCAACAGAGATAACAGCATTTAAAAAGAAATATGATAATTTTAAGCTTTTATCCTAAAATTCTGCCCTTATTTATACTAAGTAGCCCCTCCAACTTAAATCTGTTTATTACAGTAAGGTGAGCTGCACTTTTAGTTATCGTGGGAAAATATGAGGTAGATCTTATTAAAATAAAAACTTGTGTTCCTAAAAATATATTTGAAGAACTTGAAAGATCCAGCACAAGCAGTATTATTTTCAACCAGCTTGTGAGTTTGTGTTGAACATGTAAAATAGGAAAGGGAGGATGGGAGAATTTAATAAATACATGCTAGAACCCAAAGCTATCAATTTCATATAACTTTCCCCTGGGGTTCATCTGTGACATGCAGAGTCAATAGCAGAGGTATTTCCCAAACTCAGCCCCTGACCTTGCATCTGGACTCTGTCCCTGCACAGCCTCCCACTGGCCCCAGCCCCAGAGTTTCAGACGAGCCGAGAGGGTTGTTCATACAGATGTGATAACGTGACCAGTGACCCAAATAAAGACACGTTTGCTGACCCAGAGACAATTTTAAGGCCACATTACTGCCTCTTTTCCACAGGAGAAAGTTGACCCAAAAAGATATCTCTGCGTGGGACAGCTGTGGTTTCAGAGGATGGCAGGGGCTGTCATCCAGAGGCAGCGATTCTGCATGGCAGCTCTGGGAGCTTGGCAAAGGACTGGAGGGAAAATATGAAGAGAAGATGAATCTGTTCAGCACTAAACATGTTTATTTTAACTTCTCTGAAGCTTCTGAAAAATCACTAAGCAAAACTCCAGGGTATAAATCAAAGTGAGGGAGAGAAAGAAAAAGTGCAAGTGAAAGAAAGTCATTACTTTGATTGGCAATGAAAGATTACTCAGGGTCCGTAACTGTGTTTACCTAGCTCAGATTTAAGTTCACCATTCCAAAACCCTCAAAAGAAACCCATGCTAAAAACACAAACTAACCTAAACAAGCCCAAAGTGTTCACAGGAAAATCATCTGGGGGACAACAAGTGGAAGTTTGGGGTTTGCCACCAGTGCTCGTACAGCTACATTTTCTTTGCTGTCAAATCTTTATTTTATAGAATTCCAAGCTCTCTCAACTAAGAGTTTATATTACAGAATAAAGGCTAAAATTATTAAAATAAAGATAGCTATCTAAATTTTTTTTCTGTCTTTAGTTTCATGTCCCTCAGCTACACCTTAGCACAGCCCAGTCCACAGTATAAGGTCAGAAAGTCAGCACTAGGCATGCAGTTACAATAACTGCTGTTCTCACTTGTTCACTGTAAGCTCTCTATTTCCTTCTTAGAAGTTGTTTTCAAAGGGATCTGTTTGCATAATTGTGCAGCAGCAAGCCCTGGTAGCCTCAATCCCCAAGAATGTTTTCAATGACTTCTTCCTGCCCCATTTTTCCATGAGAGACAGAGAGAACTGTTGGGAAAGGGAGAGCTGACAGCGTTACCGGACGGTGAATGCGTGGACAGATGCAGAACAGAGATTAGTGTTTTAGGGACAAAAAGATATTTTTAAAAATTTTTTATTTAGTTATTTATTTTTCTCCCTACTGTGAGGATTGCCTTTTAAAAATGCCCCCTCATTTTACCATTTCATGTCCTTTTGGTTGGCACGGGCCTTCCAGCAACCAAGTAGATGCTAATTTTAGAGGTGAGAATATTAAAGCAGAGGAGTGGGCGTGTTTCACCCACACAATGGCTGCCAGCATCAAACCCAGCCCATGGATCAGTTCAGGCTGTGGCAAGGTTGGGAAGCTTTGCAGTGACAGGATGAGTCAACACGGCCATTTGCTGGACAGATAAGTGAAGTGCAAACAAAGGGTGGGAGGGCAGTAGCATCAAAAATGAAATGTCTGCTTCTGACGGGAGCTGGGCTCACTCAGGCAAACACATACCTGTACCACATGTGCAGCAAATCAAAATCTGATTATTTACAGTATTGGTTTTGGTTATGGAGAGCTCTTCAAAAACCTAAGGGCAAAATGACCTTGAGAAGTTCACGTTATTAAGAACTAATTATTACCCTCTGACAGACCCCATTTATCACCATGAACACCAGATACATTAATTAGAGCACTGCTGGCATTGGAGCAAATCTGTTCCCCTCATGTTAGATTTTGTTTTAGATTTTTTTTTCCTAGAGGGAGCACAGGAATTCTTAAATGCAACAAAGAGCAGTTTAAAGATTTTCCACCGCGATGAGTTTAAAAGTATTCATGGGCTTTTTTGGTCCCCGAATTAAGCTCTGTAATCAAAGAATTATCTTTGCTAGTGACAGACAAAATTAATAATCAGAGTTTTGGTTTTTAACCCTGCCTGTCACCTACAGCACTGACAGTGAGGACCACAGTGTAGATTATTCAGCAATTAACATTATGTGATGTTGCTGAATGCAGCATATTTCCTGTAGCTTAAAAACATGCCACGCTGTGGCAATGCAGAGTAGGCAGCTTTTAAGTTCGGATTAAATCTGAGTGAAAGTCTCTCATGACTTGTTCAACTCCTGCCATTACCTTATGGTAATGCAAGGTAGGGATTTAAAAGGACAAGAACATAAATCTTTCTTTGAGATTGATGATATTTTGCTCATTGCCTGTGCGTCAAGAGGACGGAGGGAGCTTGCTGTGTTGCAATTTCCCACCCTCGTCCTAGTAAGAGAGTAAAATGAAAGCTTTGCACTAGGATCAAACCCTGTATTTGTCTCCAGGACAAAATTTCCCATCAGATTAAGACCTGCAAAATTTGGTCCCCTGGGGAAGAACTGAGGAGTCCTCAAAGATATCCTGAGGAGCCCTTATCACTTTGTTACCCACAATCAGCTGCAATGTCCCCACATTGGTTTTGGTCTCATTTTTCTATGGGTGGGAAAAAAAAAAAAAAAGAAGAAGAAGAAAGAAATCCATGCAAACATGGTGCCCAGGTGCTTCATAGTCTTAACTAATCACCCCAAATGGTCTGGCTCTTTAAATGAAGCACAGGCTGGAACACCCTATCTGCTTCTCAGAAAGCCGAAGGTGGATGCGTGCCAGGGATTTGTGCAGCTTCCTGGCTTCGCTGATAAAGAAGGGCCACTGAGAGGTAAACCTCTCCTCTCCCTGCAACACATTTCCTCTGCGGCTGCCCAGAAATGAGGGACCCCAGAAGACAGGGAAAACACGGAGCCTGTGACAGCAGAGCCAACTCTGTGCGGGAGGAGACCTCTGAGGGGTTCACACACTTCTACATTTAGAAATGTGAGCTTCAAGCCCGGGCATCTGCATCAGGGGGTGGAAAGTATGAGAAAGCACGTCTAATGCTGAAAGTTAATGATAGTATTTGACCATGTTAACCAGTAAATGACAAGGCAGGGTCACGGGAGTTAATTATTCAAGTAAGTGACTGCTAAAAGAAATGTTTAAGAAATGTTGGTAGTTTGCACTGACTGCAATGTGAAGTGACTAATCATTTCAAAGTTTAATCTCCACAGCTCTAAGCAGACCCTTCTTGCTCCTTTTCTGGTTTTGTTTTTTAAATTAGTATCGTCTACCTCACAGGCAGAATGTAATGGCTTGCAGGAAAAAGAAAAGACCAACAACCCTAGTTGGCTGGAAAGGCTCCTGTGCCATGAAGACATGAGCTTCAGGACAGAAACAATCTGGTTTTGGCTATGGAAGAAAAGAAGGGGGCTCTCCCATCCCAGCTCTCAACCTCCTGTGTGATGTGGCCACTCTCCTCACATCCTGGTACTCATGAATTTAGGTTATAATCTCTTTGGGGCAAACTCTATTTGGTTTGTGCAGTGCCAAGAACAATCAGGTCCTTCTCACCACTGATGTCCCTCAGCACTGCCATCAAATAAACACTAATGAAGATGGACTGCTCATACCTGAGTAGCCCCAGCTGAATCCACCACTTTAAAAATTTCATTATTTTTTTGGTGCCCAGATAATTTTTAAAACTCCCAGGAAAAATACAATTACTGCCCTGCCGTAACCACTAAGCTTCTGTGGGACATAGCTGCATAATTTTAAGAGCCAAACATTCCACTGGACTTCTTTGTTTCAACAATCAAATACCAGAGAGGGAGGCAATACTGGCAATGTATTTTTCTTCTTATGTATGCTGAACTGCTTTACAACTTCTAATACTGATAGATGAGCCTGCAGTATGAGAAAAGAGGCAAATATAAACTAACATTTTTTAACATTACAGCATATATGCAGCACTTCTAATCCCAAGCATACGTAAATCAGACATACAGCTGCCACTTGACCTCTCAGGGAAGAGCAGCTACCTCCAGACTGGGACACAGCATGTGTTTAATAAACAATATTTGAGGTTTGGGCATGGACAGGAATACTTTTATGCTGCCCTTACAGCTCTGATAAGGAGAAACCAGAACATTAAAGCACATTTAATTTGTATATGCCTATTAAAATACTGAATCTAAGAGCAAGGCAGACTTGGAAAACCTAAATATGAAGAATGTATTATAAAGGGCAAAAATGAAATTTGATCTGGAACATGAGAGGGCAAGTAAATGAATATTATTTTTTCTTGGGGGAAAAACAGAAAAAGCCTTTGAGGTTAGAACCTGGTCATTTAGAAGCCTAGCTTTACCATTATCTGAAAACCAGAACCCTCACTGTTATTTGTGCTCATTGCTTGGGTGAGCTCTGCACTGGAATACATCCTGTGGGAGTACCTCAAAGGGAAGACTGCAAAACCCACAGTTTGCCTTTGGAAAAATATTAATTCCTCACAAGTAATTTATTTTTGATGTACAGCATGAAATCATGGAGGTTGTGGAAACTTCCTGGTTTTCCTGCTTGTGTTGTAGGAATGCTAGAAAGGTTATCTTACTGTGTCCTCAGAGGGACAAGAAGACCACGAGAAGAGGGAAAGAAGACCACTCGTAAGATGGCTCAACATGTAGGCACGGACAGCTTTTCATTAAATGTTACCTTACAAAAAAAGGCTTTCCAGCAACAATCCACAGCTCCCTGGATATATACTACAGCATTCACCCTTGTCACAAGTTTAGGTGCTGCTGCCCAGGGTATCAGTGTCCCTGGAACTCCTGGAACAGCATGGCTGGCATGATCTAGACGTGAGCTTTCTTTCCTGTTAATCCACCCTTGTGACCCACCCTTGTGCCACCTCTGCAAACAAATAAGCACAGCTGAGGGAGGGAACATTCATGCTGAACTTGGGGACAGCCCCTTGGCCTCCTAACAGGGGCTGTGCAAGCTAAACTTCAGAATGAGCAAGTAAATAGAGAAGTTCACTGGGATAATCAGAGGACTTGTAAAAATGGATTACTTCAGAGATTGCTGGCAACACTGAATGACAGACACATGACCCACTCTACCAGAATACATGAAGAGATAGGAGAAAGCCCACACCCTACTTGTGTCTGAATGCCATTTTCAGTATCAATGGGGTGGTCCCAAACATCATGGGGAGCTGTCAATGGCCAGAAGGAAGGCATTTCAGACAGGGCTAGAAAAGTGTTATCTATGGAGCAGGGCAGGGGTGGTGGGAGGCAGGGGGTGATGAGGGGGAGGGGGCATAAGACTAAACATAAAAGAACATTAAAAAAAAAAAAAAAAAAAAAAAGTTATCATTGCGAACAACCCAGTGCCAAGACAGACAACAATAGGGGTAAGATTGTAAGATAAGCATGTAAATTAAAGATTGCAGAAAGCAGAGGTTTGGTTTCAAAGTCCCATTGCTCAAGTCAGAAAGAATTAACTCTCCTGTGGTACTTGGGCAGAGGCAGAAGGACGCAGTAGAGGCAGTGTGGGTGGTTCACAGTGTTCCCTTTGCTTTGGCCTGGGAAACTAGGAAGCCACAACTGTTCTTTGCTTGTAGACTTTTTGTTGCTCTAAGCATGAATGTCCCTTTTGTCCTCTAACAATCCCATTTTTGTTTTTAGGAAGACACTCTTTGACCTTTTCCTGGACTAGGAATGGAAGCCAACTGAAGCAGCAGGATACTGTTCTTCCAAAACTACTTTGTAGTCCTCTCTTTTGATGCCATTGCTGCCCATCATGCAAGCCAGGCTGATTTCAAGCTACTTTGCTCATTTCCTTTCATTCACCTGTATCAATGGTGATAACTACTGCTTGTAATATGTTTTTTCAATCTTTTCTGCACCATTCTTGCACTCATTCCCTAGGAATGATTTCAGCTGGTAGTTACAGCTCTCCAGCTCAACATTACATGTCCCAGAGCAGGCAGGGGGGATGAAGACAAGCTCTGCACCCTCCTCTCTTGATGCCAGCCTGCTTATTTTTATGAGTATCTTTATGGGAAATCTTTTGGTCAGTTTTGTGTTTTCTTTCAGTGTGGCAGTCATACATAGTGTCAGGTAATTGTTGGTACTTAGATGTACCTGAGCTCCCTTTATAGTCACTGGATATGATTGAGGGGCAATAGTCACATATTTAATACATTTGTAGGAACAGCCAAGCTATCCACAGTTGTGTCTATCTGCCTAGCCTTCAGCTGCCACTGTGGCAGGGTCTTCAGTGGGTCAGTCCTGGGACTTACTTGCCATCTTGGATACCATAAGTGATCTCAGAAAGCACTGAAGCCTTGCCTGTGGATAAATAAATTAAGCTCCTATGTCACATAATTTGGCTCTGTCTTTATTTACTGGTAAGAAATATGTGTTTGTTTCTCTCACCTATCTGAGAGTGGGCTGAGAATCCCCCTGAGGATTCCTGTCTCTATCCGTTGGTTTAACAGGGATTTAGGTGAGTAGATGAGGTGTGATGACTTATTTTTAGATGGCAATAGTGAGATGAAATGAATCCCATCCACACTGGCACATGATTAATGTTGGACCAGTAAGCACCTTGCACTTTGCTCTTAAATGTTATAATAATTTTGGTTAGATTTAATGTGTTTTTAAAAGTGATCCTGATTTTATAAGATTGATCCTTGCTAATTATAGTCCCATACATTTTAGAAGAGGCTTTAAAGAGTAATGATTTATGCATCTGTGTTAAAAAATCAGAACTGTCAGACAAAAAGTCAGCAAACTCCTGCTGAATTCAGAACATGCATTTGAGAAGTGATTTCAAATCCCTTGCAAGTCAAATAGAGGGAGAAATTTGTACAAGACATATTGTTATATTGTAACAAATGATAGAGAACCTTTCAGCTATATAGCATCTTGACAGGCTGCTCAAAATCAAGTGTTTAGCCTCATTCTTTACCTTGATAATCAGGTTTCCCTCTTTGCTTTACACATATATTATGCCATACTTAACACACAAAAGAAAAAAAAAAAAGGTAGTAGTTTCTTTTCTGAGAGCTAACTTTGTCATGATGCAACGCATCACTCCTCCTCTTGTCTTTTATCATAAAAAAAGCATCCTGTACTTGCTTGTATAGCAAACAGATCTTTACAAGCAGTAGTCCTGATAATCTGGAATAGGGATTTATGAGGCCAGGAAGCAAGTGTAATATTATGACAAAAACACCCAAACAAAAAACCATCCAACCAAAAAAGTCCCAAACAAGAAATCAAATAACAAACAAAAACTCCCCCCCCCCCAAAAAAAAAACAAAAAAGAAAAAAAAGACCAAACAGAAATTTTTTTTTTTCTTAAGTCCTGTATAAAGATACTGGTTTTCTTCTCAGTAATCAATGTTGACATTACTGACACAACCTTGACGATCCATTAATGCTCATAAAACTTCCTAATACCAGTTTCAGGCACAATGACATAAGTCAGGGTATATCCCCATCATAACCAACAGATTTTTTGCAATGCTTATTCTACAAATGCATTCACTTCCCAGTCACACCTAGTGTGTATACAGACCTGCAAGACCTGATGTTATTTATGCATTATCTACATCACCTACTTTTCTTAGATGTCCCTTTTCTGATCACTATTCAAACAGCTGCTGCAGTTACTGAATTTCCCCTGATATTTTGTCCTGGTCACTCAGCTTCTGTGTCTCAAAAGAATTCTGCTGTTCTGATGAGGAGCTGCATGTGAGATTCCAGAAGTGAGGAAAAGTGCAGGGAAATGCAGATACAAAAGTACCTGTGCAAACTTGGCCTGGAGTTCTCATAATTCTCTTTAGTGAATTAGTGGCATTTCACAGCTTGTTACAAAAATGCCTCATAATGGGCACTTTGAGGAAGTGAATGCTGTTATTTGTCCATAAGATCTTGAACACTTGAACATTTTGTGAGGATGCATGCCCTGGGCAAAGGCAACCTGCACACCATTAGCAGTACCAGTGGAACTTTCAAGGTACAGAAATGGACTGAGGTGGTTCCTGTTATTATTGTTTTTCTCAGTTAGGAGAATACAGGATCTGGGACTACTTTCACTGATGAAAATGGCAGCAAAAATCAGGAAAAAATAAGCTGATAGACATGATTATAGTAATTAAATTTCCTCTTGGAACCAGTTACGTCTGTACCACTCCTAAGATAAAGGGGCAGCTTATGTGTATAATAAAACACAGAAAGAAATAGGTGAAATATTTGGAATGAATTACATGCTGAATGTGCCAACTACAGAAATACTAGGCTGAATGTTCAGAAGCACTGCTACACTATTGGTTTTGTGTCACCCTTCAGCATTTCTCTAGAGCAAATGTCCTCAAAACACTGTTTCCTGAGTAGATAACAGTATTTATGCCCAAATTCAGTGAAGGTATAGTAACTCTTGCACAGGAAAGTGATTTCTTCTTTTTTTTTTTTTTTTTTTTTTTTTTTTTAATCACATTTGGTCACCAACTTATACGTGTATTCTATGCTGTATTTATCCTTTGAGCAAAATATATATATATCTAAAAAATAGCCATTACTAGTAATAGGAACTCTGGATGATGGACCAATCTAAAGAAAAACTGAAAATGAATGTGTCTTTTAAAAACACCTATGCTATTCAAAGGTCAGGCACACACTACTCTTTTCTTGCTTCTTAATAATGAAACAAAGTTTGTTTAATGGTAACAATAATAACCAAATCAATCCAGCACTCTACATACAGCAATACTGACATCTGACAACTTTTGGGACAGATTATTATGGTCCTCCATTATCAAAGTGATGTAAAAATTCAAGGCTGCAGTAAAAATTAATCTGGCCATGAAACTGGTTATATGAAACTCATTATATTTTCCTCCACAACTACTGCAACATTGATGTATAGAATTCATCAGATATGACTTTGCGAAGATATTAGATGTACATAAAGCTTGCAGAGCGAAATGCAAGTTTGCTACAAAATATTCAGAAATCAGCTGCTTGAAATGGATCTTTTTACATCTGTGCCATTGCAGATAGTACCATGAGTAAGAAGTGACATAGCAATAGCTAGGATATTTTGCAAACCTACTAGCAGTGAGCTGATAATAATACTTCACCTGTTGTACAGAGATCACTGATTCCAAGTCTGTCCCAAGTCAATCTGAAAAAGAAAATTACTCTAATTAAATTGTTAATTCTAAATAAAACAGTAGTTTTACTGAAAACCCAAAGGAATGCAATGAAAGTCTTCATTACAAAACCACAGCCATTTCCGGGACTCGACTAGATCCTCAGAAAAGGTGAAGAAACTGGATACTCAGAAGAAATTGGCCATTTGCATCAAGCTGGGGAAAAACTAGGGAGTCTGTGTGGTGCTGCTGGTGGCAGGGCAGTGTAAGAAGGTACATCTCCTGCCAGTGGAAGACTTTTCTTTGAGACTTATCAAAGGAACTAATACTACATTCATTCAACCAAATACTGATTTGGAGGTTAAAAAAAAAAGTAGTCTTCTGATAAGGAGGGGAATATAAAGAGATGGAAACTTTATCCTTTGGTTTTGCCTCATTTGCTTAAGCACTTTTGTACGTTCTTTGCAAGAGCATCAATATAATCTATACATGGTAATAATTTAATGCACAAACTGCAGCATGCACAGTGCTGTAGAAGCTGAACAAACCTTGTCAGACACCAAACAGAAGCAAACCTGTTGGTGGAAAAAATTTGCTGCATGCTTTAGTTGTGGCCAAAGAGGCCAAGCTTCCCCTAGATTTTCATGGTTTGTTGTTCAACTAGAATTCCTTTCATACATCTAAATTTGCTCCAGGTTATGTGATGTTTTGTGGCCCATCACAACATGGTATATTACCAATTGATACTATATCATCAGCAAAATTAAAATATGCTCTTAGTGCTCCATGACAAATGGAAAGAATTTGGATGTCTTACCTAAAGCAGTAGAGGGGAAATGGAATACAGCCCTGCTCTGTAGTCAAATCTATTGTTTTGATTAAAGCAAAAGGGGTATAGAAGTAAAAGGTATCTGAAACTTAGGTTATTCATAACAGGGACTCAGTGACTTAAGCTTTTCTGTGTTGGCTTGCCCATATTTTTAGCTGCTTTCTACCCATACTTATTTCTGTGATAAATGTGCCAGTATAATTTTGGATATTCTTTTATGATATTAAAATAGGCCTCCTGGAAAATTCATTTAGCATTTCAGTATAACACTTCTATAGAATTAAAAAAAAACAACCAAAAAACAACAAACAGAACATAAGATTTACCCTCTTGAAATAGGTGAAAACAGTCTTTTTGACTAATAGAGCCTGCAGTTGTGCCATTTTTTAGCATTCCACAGTATAATAGATGCACTGCCAACACAAAGAAAGGTGTATGGTGTCTACTGCAAACAACAAGCATTGCCAAAGAGAAAACTGTCTATTATACAAACCATTTTCAAACTCTGTGCACATGTGGCTTTTAATAAACTCCTTAGGTATTTAGAATGGTATCCACAGATTCTCTCACTGTAATTATTGTTAAAAATCTGTATTTTTTTTCCAGGAATCTGCTTGTTAATATTAACATTATAGTGTTAATACTTCTTGGTTCACACTTGTTTGTAAGTAGTACAGTGTGGCAGTACTGTAGGAGAATAATTAATTAAAATTTTAAATGCATTCAAATATTTTGAAAAAGAAATAAATAGATTTGATTACTGCTTATGATCTACTTAATGCATGTGTAAGTTAATGTTTAAATACTTTGCATTTGCAACTGGAATTGAGCTTTTTATTCTAACTGCAGCTGGGCCAGAAACTGAGTGCATAAATAACAGGTGTTCTAGTTTCAGAGCTCATTTATCAGCTTCCTCAGGGCGAGTTAAGCCACTGAATATTTCTCAGATGTGGCTTAAAATATAAGGTCTCAAATCAAAACACTATCATTGTGGGATGCTTCATGTTGGGATAAACCATTTTCTGATTTGAAGATTTTTATTCTGCATCACTGACTGGCTGTTCTGGAATGGCATGGTTGATACTAAACAGGCACAAATAAATCTCATTTCTTCTCACTAAAATTTGACTTTGTTTTCCTGATGCTGCACGATACATTTTCATTAAGGGTTTTTATGGAGCTAAGGTGAGATAGAGCATGAAAACTATCCTACATTCCTCAGTGCTTTCCAGTTCTTCCCTTTTCTTCCTTCCTGTTCTTCCACCATGTGACTGCATTGCATCAATGCAGTGGCAGATGACCAACTGTGCTACATTTAGCTGTTTGTAATAAAGATAAGTTTATATATCTACCTTGGAAGCAAAGTATGATCTACTTCTCTTTTCTTCTACCTCTCTCTCCTTTTTTTTTTTTTTTTTTTTCCCTGCCAAAATGAGTGAGAGACAAGAACTGAAAATCACCTCCAGAAACCTTGCATGTCTCTGCAAATCACTGCCACTAAATTTGTCATTGGTAAAGCTGGGATTATTTCTAGTCCTGCAACTTCACCTTTTCTGACTGAAGCATTAATAATTGCATTTTGAGGCAGGTTTTTTGGTACATTTGAAGATGTTTTAAGATCATAATTAACTGCAAGATATAACATTGACTCAGAAGGAAAACCAACTCAAAATCAGTATGAAACATGGTTAACTAAACCAGTAATTGTAAGAAAGTATTCTTCACTGAATAGTTACATTCCTAGATGGTTTTGTCTCCTATGCTGTTGAAATTGTTATGACAGACCCCTAAAGAAATGAATAATATTGCCCTGAAAGTCTGTAGAAGACAAAAAGATTAGGGGAGTGACCAGTTCAATATCATGAAGAACTTTGTACACCCTGGTAAATAGCTTAGTAAAACTACTTGTATCTCAACATGGTGACAGGAAAACTCATTCATCTACAGATAGTGGAAGAATAAATTAATCTGAAGAAGCCAGTGAGAAATAAAACAGACCAAGAGGTTCCCCATTTTAATGCAATGCTTATAGGTAATCCAGGAATTTATATGCAGAAACTGTAGGAAGGTTGCATACTGCTTTGTGTCATCCTGCTGGAATAATATGACCAGCTCTGATGTCTAAATTTGACAAGGATTTTGAAAAATCAAAAATGTCTTTATCAGACAAGGTCCTCAAGGATGACCAAAACATAAACTCTTTTTCATGGAACTCATGTAATAAACTACTTAAAACACTGAAGACAGAGGTGGAAAATTATCTTAGTATCTACATGGACAATATTGGAATTCAGTAATAATGGGCTCTTTGATCTCACAAATAAAGGTATGACATAGTAAAGGCTCAAAAGGGCTGTTTTCACTGGTTTCAAAAGTGCAAGGTTTTCTTTTCCACTGGAGTGGCAGAGATATGGTCAGAATTAAAAGTGGTAGGATCCAAATGTCATCAATTTTGATGTCTTCAAAAGAGAGTTCCCATGCCTTATGACAACCAGATTTTCATACATGAGATAGCTGGCTATGGTGAGAAGGACATGATTTTTTTTCAGCTCCAAAAGTGAAAAGCCTTATGAGCAGGCTATTACATTGGAACTCAGACACTTCTTACAGAACAGTTAGAATATCTCAGATGGTTGCTGAGATGGATTAATTCATAGGAACTTTTGGAGTCAGATCATTCAAAGAAACCAAAGGGAGTCCTTGAAACATAAAATGCCCAAACATATTTTGTCATGCACACCAAATCTCCAGTGAAGAAACAAGTCTAACATGAAAGGTTTCTTTGTCTTAGCAGTGTCAGGTTAAGATGACAGTCTAGTGACCATCAGGCATATGCTAGGCCACTGGCCAGGTGCAAGGTCAATCCAGGATGGCCAAGCAGCTGTCAGGGCTGTGGGACATCCCTAGGGATTCTCAGGGCAGGGGTGGGTGCCTGGAACTGAGCTGAAATGGTTCTATGGGCACGGTGTGGAAGAGGTCCCAGGCAAGGCTGGTAAAGGTGCCTTGACAGCTTCCTGTGGTTTAGCAATTAGCATTTGTTTTGGTGTATGCCAGAGACCTTCTCAGGAAAGATGTCCTCAGCAGGATGGCATTTTTTAGGAAGATTGTTAAACTGTATCTCTTACTATCAGTTGAGAAAAGGGGTCACCCATCCTTTCAAATATGTATGATGAGTGATGTTCTCATACAAGCATGACATTGCCTTCTGAGATCATTATTCCCTGAGGCACAGCATCAGTTTATGGAGTGATTGCAGCTCTTGGGTCATGAGATCATTTCAGGCTTTTTATCCTGCTGTAGTCCTTTTTATACAGCAGACAACAGGTTTTAGTAGTTTTCAGCATCATGTTAAGTGAAAAGTCAATGGATGGCAACCCAAATTCAATCATTGTCCTTCTGTAATTTAATCTAAATACATATCAGTCTGGTTCTGCAGGTTATTTTAGAGTGCTTTATTATTTTAATATTGTTTTCTAGCAACACTTTAGATTTGAGATAACAAGGCTTGGCAGTTACATGACTCCACTCCCCACAAAATTCTTTAAGTTATCTACTAATTTTTGTGGCTTGCATTTCATTCTTTCTATTCTAGAAAATAATTTGTTATGCCTAATTGCCTACTTAGTTGCAATATTTTCTAGTAAAGCTATCTTTAAAAAGTGAAAATAACAAGCTAGGACAAATATTGGCCTTCTCAGCCAGCATAAACAAACCTATGCCTGCCTTGCTCCAGGGGTCCAACAATTTCTGTGGTGCCAATATCAGTTCTTTCATTTTACTTGGCCTGTATTTTTGGCATACAGAACAATGTAAAAATATTCCTTTTAATCTCTTATATTTCCAGTGCCTAAGGTCCCTTTTTGTAGCATTTAAAATAGTTTTTTGTGCAACATTACTGTAAATATTGTTTTCATGTATTTAGAGAACAGATCATCTAGTATTGTGAGGATCATCCATAAATCTATAGATATAGCTGGGAATATGCTACTATTATATAATAATTATTTTATATTTTTATTTTTGATCTAACAGCAGTATTAGTACCCTCCTTAGTATCTCACCCCCCTCTGTAATCCAAATTGCATCTGGGATCAGAGCATGGTATTTTTTCTTTATAATACAAACAGACATATAGAGTCTGCCTTTAGACTTTGTTCTGCTGCAATTTTTTCCACATCTCCATGCCAAGGATATCTGACTTTTTCAATCAGGGCTGAATACCTGTTCTGGAAACCTCAGCAGGTTTCTGCCTCACTCAACTCTCCTGTATTTTATGGGTGCCATAGCAGCTCACAGGACAGATTATCTGTCATAAATGTTTTTCAGAAATGTTAAAAATATTTTTCTGGGCCAGATTAAATTGTCAGTTGCCAAGCCCTGCCATTGAAAATGTACTAAGCAATGCATTTTCCCCCCATATATGAATTCAGTCTGAAACAATTTATCTATAGCTGGAAAAATGAAGTATCTATTGTCTAAAGTGCATAGAAGGTGTCTGTGTAGTGCTTTTGGCAATGGCAAGATGGGGTTCATGGTTAGCTCCCACCCTTATCTCATAAATTACATTCTCAATGATAAAGACAAAAACTTTCTACACCTAATCACCAAAGCCAAAGAGTCCTTCTCCATTTGCTTTCATCACCATTCTGCATTCATTATGCTCTCTGAGGCAGTAATTTCTAGTTTTTACAGTTATGAAAACAGTTATGAAAAACACAAAATTAGAAAGTACCTTCAGTCTTGATAAGGCACATAGGAAATGGCCTCAGTTGTACTTCATTTCTCTGTATACACTGTCAGGTTAGCTTCTTAATGAGGTATGTTATTTCCACCATATAAATTTACATTGTTTCTTTTCACTTTATTCCAGAAGCTCTAGACCTTTTCAAAGATGCCAGGATTCACTTGTCAACCTACTGTTTTTCTTGCATCACAATTTCATCTATGTATACCTTAACAACCTCTAGACTGTCAGAAAGGTGTATTTTCCTGTGAAACATCTGTTAAAATATAACTTAGATAGTGGTCTTCAGAAACAATGTTTCCCAAGAGGGAGGAAAATGGTCAAAAAGCTACTTTATTTCTCTTTAGATCAGATGCAGAAAAATACTTCCAAACCTTCTCTACTGAAATGCATACCCTAGTCTGTGGTGGGAAACGTTCCTACTTCACAGGTTTCATTGTTTTGGACCTACAGAGAAAGGGTGGAAGGTTCCACCCTTTTTTCCATTGTGCTTCCTGCTCTGGTCAGGAAGTTGCACCCATGCTACCTGCTGTTTCACTTGCTTTCCTCCTGTGGAGCAGTAGCTCTGTCTTGTTCCAAAGCAGTTTCTATTTCAGGATGAAGGATGGTTTAGGAATTTGAACAGGAGAGCAAAGGAGAGAGGCAAAAGGAAGGCAATGCGGTTTTTTCATCTATGTTCTGAAAACCCAATGAGATCTTCCAAAGTCCTTGGAAGACCTACTCCAATGCTTTTGTCCTTTTCTGTCTGGTGTAGTCAGTGTATGAGTATTAAGTCCTAGATCTCAATTAGTTGTTGTTCATTTAACAGGTACCCCTTCACTTAGCCCTTCAGCCCTGTAACTCAGCCTCTTGACTTCTCTTCCCATGAAAAAAAAACACCAACAAACCAAGCCCAAAAAACCCAACAACAAACCTCTAGAAGTTCAAAACTGTCTTGGTGGGTTTATGGCTTTGACAGATATAATCCAGCAAAACTTGTTGCAGATGTTGGAAAGTTTCCTCGTGCCTCTAATGCCATCACCAGCGTGGGGCTGGCAGAGGGGAAGATGTCCTTGTAGCTCTGCTGGGCTAACGCAGAGGCTGACTGCCAGGCCAGCCTTAAATCTCCAGCAAGGGTGAGTTTGAATAAGGTACAATCCCTGTACTGAAGTAGATTGTGCATGGGCATACATTTCCTCCTGTCAATTCTGCTCAGGGGTGATAACCTGTTACAAAGAGAACGTAACAAACAGCTGGGAAGCAGTAACATCTCAAAGCACCTGAACTGTTTGCTAAGCAAAGCCGAATGAAAGCCCTTAAATCAGTCACAAGTGCTTATGCGGTTGGTTTTTTATGCTATTCTTGGTTTAAAATGTATCACTTGTAACTTTTCATTCTTATAGGAAGTAAATTTTTCCTCAGATACCTACAGTACTTTCACAGCCAGCCTTCTCTACTAATGTTATCTGAAAAGAATTAAAAGCATCAAATGTTTCTGAGGCTGCTCTTGTCAGAAGCAAAGTTAATTTCTGACTCTTCTTTCTTCCAGACACTACTTGCCAATAGTGAACAGTTACTTAAATCTTCCCTGGTTGTCTTCCACATCCACAGAGCTTTAACTCCAGTGGGACTTTTTGCTGGCTGATCCATTTCTCCCTATGGGAATTTAAAAATTAATTTTACTGCTGATAAATACCACTGTGATTCAGTGGTTATTCAGCACCAAACACTTTGCCAGAGTTCTGCTTAATTCAGCATCTGATTATTAACTCTTCAGCACTTGCCACAATCCTCTGTATAGTTTCTGTGACCAGCAAGTCAACTGGATCATGCATAAGAACTTTTAAAAACATAGTTTCTAAATTTTTTAGTTAATAGCATCTGCATTCATTGACAAACTTTCTGAAAGCTATCCACATTGCAACAGTAAAAATGAAACTAGGATTTGACTTACCACTATTCTGATTTACCTTTGACATGTTGCATTCAATGGAGTTAGCTTTTTAAAAAATAAAATAAAATAAAATAAAATAAAATAAAAAAAATAAAATTCCTTATTTTAGGAGGCAGGGACCTAACACTTTTGGAGGACAGAAGTGTAAGTTCTGTTGACAGTCACTGTGAAGATCCAAGGGCTCATGAGTTGCTGCATGGTAGCAATTGAGATGCTCCTAGATAGGCACTGGTATATTACTATTGGTTTATTGTCAAATGTATTCCCCTGAGTGTAATTATGCACAGAACATGAATACAATAAAACCATTTCAACCACTGTGTTTAGCCTGCTCAGCTCTTGTGAACAGACATGCAAAAAATACTCCAACATTTCCACCTTACTCTTAAAAAGCCTCAGTATCTTTGCTCCCCACCTGTGAAGAAAATCAATGTTTGGCAGCCGTCTTATGTTTTTTACTATGTTCCTGATTTCCCTCTGGTTTTGGCATTGCCAACACAGTCTGCAATATGCTGCAGTGCCCTTAATAACATTTTGGAACTGCCTTGCTAGAAATGCCAGTTCAGAAAGAATTGAATTAACATGCATCATCTACATTGTGTGCAGAGTTAAAAGTTTTCAGCCTTTCCCAGTTTTTCACTGTCAACATTTCTTTTCAGATGGGCTATATTCATGTAAGGAATGTTCCAATTTCATGACAGTTTTCACTTTTTGTTTTGCTCTTACATACGTTGCTCAAAACAGTGCTGAGAGCATTTCTTAATTGACTAGGTGTATCATTATGGTTATCATTGTATTTCAGTTGCATGTTCCATTATTAGCAAGCATATTTGCCACATATAGGTTGGCTATCTCTGTTCTTTGGCTCAGTATCAGTAATTTTCAAAGGCTGAAACTGGATTCTGAGCATCCAGCTATGCAGATAAAAACAGAACCTGTAATTTGTCACAAGTGTTTTCTGGAACAATTCCACCAATGGACAAAACCCTAAAAACTACAAGACAATGTTAGATTTATGTGACATGGTGTGAACACTCTTTACTACTAATTGGGATCTCTTTCTACAGTACTACAGTTTGAGATACTGTGTAACTATCTATGCTGACTTCTAGATGTCATTTGAAGCTGCTGTTGTAAATAGATCTCCATCTACCCTTCACCGACCCAAAGCAGACCAAGTGCAAAACCCTACACCTGGTTTGGAGAAAAAAGTTGGGCAGAGAATGGACTGAGAACAGCCCTGATGAAAAGGACTTGGGGGTGTTAATTGTTGAGAAACTCAACATTAGCCAGCACTGTGTGCTTGCAGCTCAGAAAGCCAAGCATGTCCTGGGCTGCATCAAAAGAAGTGTGGCCATCAGGCCAAGGGAGGTGATGCTGCCCCTCTACTCTGCTCTTGTGAGATCTTGAGTATTATGTCCAGTTCTGGAGCCCCTAACACAGGAAGGACATGGAGTTCTTGGACTGAGTCCAGAGGAGGGGTACAAAGATGAGCAGAGGGATGGAGAACCTCTCCTAGGAGGACAGGCTGAGAGAGTTTGGGTTCAGCTTGGAGAAGAGAAAGCTCCAGAAGACTCTTTAGCCTTCCAAAACCTGAAGGAGGCCTACCAGAAAGCAGAGGAGGGAAAGGACAAGGGGTAACAGCTTTAAATTGGGAGAGGGTACATTTAGGTTAGACATTAGAAAGAACTTCTTTAGTGAGGGTGGTAAGAAAGTGGAACAGGTTGTCTAGAGAAACTCTGGATGCCCCATCCCTGGAAGTGTTAAAGGCCCAGTTGGATGGGGCTTTGAGCAACCTGGTTTAGTGGGAGTTGTCCCTGCTCATGCAGGGTGGTAGGAAATAGATGATCTTTAAGGTGCCTTCTAACCCAAATCGTTCCATGAATTTATTATTCCATAATTCCAGATGTAGTCTCACAAGTGCCAAATAAAGGAGGATCACCTTCCCAGACCTGCTGGATGCAATCTTGCTAATACAGTCCAGGATGCTGTCGGATTTCCTGTCCACAAGGTCACATTGCTGGCTCATGTTCAACATCGTGTCCTCTTGGACTGCCAGGCCCTTTTTGGAAAAGCTGTTTCCCAGCCAGTCAATCCTCAGCATACATTGCTGTATGAGTTTATTCCATCACAGATGAAAGACTTTGTATTTGCCTTTGCTGAACTTCATGAAATTCCTGACACCCATCCTGTCAAAGTCCCTCTGAATAGCAGTCCTGCTCTCCAATGTGTTGACTGGTCCCCTCCCAGTTTGCCATCTGCAAACTTGTTGAGAATGCAGTCTGCCCAATAGCCAGGTCATCAAAGAAAAAAAAAACACTGCTGGTCCCAGTATTTATACCAGAGGGACACCACTAGTTACTGGCTGCCATAGAGGTTGCTTTGCATCATTGATCACAACTTGCTGAGCCCAACAGCACAGCCAATTTTCCATTCACCTTATCATTCACTTACCTAGCCCATATCTCACCAGTTTGGTGATAAGGAATACTAGGGGAGATTCTGTCAAAAGCTCACTATAATCAAAATATCCAACGCACTATGCCCCCCCTTTGTGCATCATCATAGTAAATTAGTTTGTTCAGGCATGGTTTACCCTTGATAAATGCATGCTGGCTGCTCACAATCAGCTTCTTGTCTTTCATATGTTTTGAAATGGCTTCCAGGAATATTTGCTCCATAACTGTCCCAGGGACTAAGGCGAGTGTAGTTTCCTAGATGCTTCTTCATTCCTTTCCTGAGGACGAGTGCAAAGTTTGCCTTTTTGTAGTCATCAGGAGCCTCTCAGCTTTGAAACGGACATGACCTTTTAAAAGTATAAGGGACATTTCAATGACATCAGTCAACTCCTCCAGCACCCTAGGGTGCATCCCATCTGGTCCTCTGTGAATGTCTAAGTGGGTTAAGTGCTCCCTGATTCTATCTTCTGTTGTTGGTGCTGATACACACCTGCAGACTGCTAGGGGGCTCAGGGACCTGGGAGGCCAGTGGGCAGACCTTACCAATGAAAACAGGAAGAACCAACACTGACTACCTGAGACTTTTCTATGTGCCTTGTCAAAAAATTCCTTGCCCCACTGAACAATGAACCCATATTCTCACTGGTCTTCTTTCAGCTTTGATGTACTTAAAGGAACCTTTGTTGTTGCCCTTTGCCTTCCTGTCTAGTTTCAACTGGAGTTGCACTTTGTTTACCCTGACTATTCCTACGTGTGCTCATTCCTGAGTGTCTGCTCACTCTTCCCAAGTAGTCTGTCCCTGCTTCCACCTTCTGTGTACTTCTTGTGTTTGAGCTCAGGCAGGAGCTCCATGTTCATCCACGCTGGCCTTCTGCCATGCTTGCTCAACTTTCTGAACATTGCACACTGTTCTCGTGTACTGAGGAGGCTGCCCTTGAAGATCAGCCAGATCTCCTGGGGCCTCTTGCCCTGCAGTAGTTTCCCATGGAAGCCACCCTGAACAGACCTAAATTTGCTCTTCTGAAGTCCAGTCATAATTCTGCTATTTGTCTTGCTCACTTCTCTCAGTATCTTAAACTCCACTGTCTCACAATTGCTGCAGCCAAGGTTGTCCTTGACCTTCAGATACTCTGTCAGTTCTGTTTGGCTGTTGTTTTGTTTGTTTGGTTTGGGGTTTTTTGAGTAGCAGGTCCCACATCTCTGTGTTGGTTCACTGATCACCTTCATCAGAAAACAGTTTACAAGACAGTCCAGAAATCTTATGTATTGTTTGTGCCCTTCTAGCAGACACTGGGGTGGTCGGAGCTGTCTGTGATCACCAGGATGTGTGATTTCAAGGCTTCTCCCAGCTGTTTAAGAGGGATTCATCTACCTTCTTTTCTTGGTCAAATTATTTGTAGGGATATCTACTACATTACCTATCAAGGTTCATCCCCTAATCCTTACTGTTGTGGCGATGTAGAGTTCAGCAGGTTTGGGAGTGTTTGAGCCCTGGGGAAAATGATAGATCATTAGGGTGGTACAGAACACCCAGTTGAGAAGCTGTCAGCATTATCATCACTTCACCATTGGTGCTGGCAGGCACCAACTGAGATGGAAAACAGGGGCCACAGAGTACCAGTGAAATTTGCACTGGTGGGACTCAGCACCAGACTACATCATTTAAATTTCAGAGTATGGTTATATATGTAAGGCAAGTGTCTAACCTCATAGTATGAACCAGAATGTTATCAGCAGCCTGGTGCTCCTCACTTCAAGGTAAGGCAGGTGAAATAAGAGCCATAGAGATGGGCTGCCTTTCATGAGTGAGGAGAAGCAGCTGGAAGACCATAGCTAATAAAATGCTCAGTGGAGAGCAGTAAACCTTTGAGAATCCCTGAGAATCAGCTACAAAGAGGCTTGCTGGAAAAAAGTCCCATGAGAGGTGAATACCTCTACAAATAGGAGAGTTTGTACCAAGCTGGGAGCCATCCAAGGCCTCCAGTGGTAGAGCTGGTTTGATACCACAAACACTGCTATATCAACACAACTGGAGTCATTCAAGATGATTTAGGAATTTCTGTTTATACATAGATTGTTGCAGGGAGATTTAAAATATAGTGGCAAAAAAAGCTTTTGCTAGCAATAATGGATACTGATCTAAATTTTCTGAGGCTCAGTTGTATTTATACTTACAAGGTACAACACCACAAGACAATACACATATTGCTATCTTGCACTATCTTTTGTTGAACGAGAAATGAATGTCTATGTTTTAACATTTCTTTTAAAATTATTTACATTTTCCAATAATTTATTAAACTTTCAGACCATATTTTTCTTTCAGATAAATTGACAACACTTTTTTTTTTTTTTCCTCTCATGGATCAGCCAAGATTTTCTGAGTCAGATATGAAGTTTTTTATAGTTTTTTTTCTTCCTGCTCCAAATCTATATGTATTTGTTTTTTAGCTCTGCCTCAGTCATCTTGTTACATAAGGCAGGAAAAAGAACTTGAAAAAGCTGGTGTTTGTTGTTATATATCTCTGTTTTAATGTCTCTACTCCTTCATGTTTTGCAGTTGCTCATGTGAGCTCTCTACTTTAACTCTTACCTTGCCTGCTCAGTCTCCAACTATCTGCCCAGCTCCTTGGCCTTTAATTCAACATGCTGTTTGCTTCAACAAGCAAGCCAGCTGCTTTCTCCTCAGATTATTTCACTAACCCCATGAAACCTACCCTTAGCTTATCAAGGGTGATAAATGCTTCTCATTCTGTCTATACTGGTCTTGTTCTCACCTTCTGCCAGCCTGGCTGAATTCAGACCTTTTCGCATCCATTTCCTTCATTACTCAGGACTTGGCTTTTTGATGGTGCTGGCTGCTCACAGCCCTTGCTATTTCAATTTAAAGTTCTGATTATTCAGATATTTTGGAAGTCAGGATACAATTCATAATTTCTCCAGCCAACACAGGGCATACTTATACAATCAGGGAAGCAAGTCAACAAAGGAAGATAAATAGATAAAAGGAAAGCCCATTTTCAAGTGTGTTGCTATATAATAATATAACAAATTATTCCCATGCTTATACAAAAGATAGCAAGTTTCCCCTCCACTGGATTCCAAGGTACTATTATTTCTGAAATACACTTTTGAAAAATTTCATAATCCAGTACACGGCAGTTACTACAAGCAACTGTAAAATACAAAGTTCTTTCACAAAAACCTATGCTAGTACCAAATGCCATTCATACAACTGTAAAATCACCCTTTGTGATTGTGATAATAATGGGGGTTTACTATACAGGTGGTTCATGTTGTCAACGGGAACTCATGATAAAAACACAACATTAAGATCAGGCTGACATTAGGAATAAGTGTAGATTGTCAAGTACAACTTAAATCACCAAAACTAATTGAATCACATTTTCTCTCCAGTTGTGGGTGTTTATATAATGCTGTGTCCCTTAGGGTGCTAAACCCAAGTAATTTTTCATCTTGGTGTTTTAGAAATTGTCCTGGCAAGAAGGGTGTCAGAGAGGCATGTTGATGTTCATATAGCCACATCACCCCCACTCCCTCCCAACAGCAAAGAGAATTGGGAAAAATAATTCTGAGATCTTGATTGCTACAAAGAGGAGCAATGATAGCTTTCCAATCATAGAATAATTTGGGTTGGAAGGGACCTCTAAAGGTCATCTAGTCCAACCCCCCTGCAGTGAGCAGGAACACTCAACCAGATCAGGTTGCTCAGAGCCTCATCAAGCCTCACCTTCAATATCTCCAGGGATGAGGCCTCAACTACCTCCCTGGACAACCTGCTCTATTTTTCCACAACCCTCATGGTAAGGAATCTTTTCCTAACATCCAATCTAAATCTGTATCTAGGAAGAGCCTGGCTAGCTCTCACAGTTGTAGGTAACTGGCTCAAATGTTACATTGACAGAGTTTACAGAATCTTCTGATTTCACTTCAAATAAATCTAAGCCTGAGGATTTTTAAAAAACCAGCTTGTTTTTTATGGCTTGTTTTACTCATGTGGCTGATTATGTAAATGTGTAATCAGTACTGCTTCCTATTTAAAAAACCCAAACACAACAGAACCACCCAGCCTGACTCCTGATTGGCTCATCTTGTGTCATGAATACATCTCATGTTTTCTATAGCATGTCTCTCCAAAAATCACACCACCTGGAACTGCTTCCAATAGTTTTACTCAAAGTTCTGTGTCTCCTTACAGAAGAGCAAGCCCCATTTGTTTCAATGATGCCACTTCTGGACAGTGATACAATTTATGTGATTTAAGCTATCCAAAACCTGTCTCACTGACCTGGTTAAGGATTTACTGCAGGTTTCAGTGCATCTCTCTCATAGAATCCAATGCAAACTCCAAGACGTGAAACTTATGACTGTATGGAGAAACTTCCAGCATGTGTCTTAAACATTTTCAGAACACTTGGAACAAATGGTCTGAGGCTATTGCAGCAGTTCTTCACTCCAAAGACAGGAAACACAGTGTACAGATGAACTGATGCAGGTACAGGTAATTAAGTTGGCCACGTTTTGTTCTCATGTATTCCAGTGAAACTGTCATGATTTCACTCATTTGAGTAGGCTTCCTCTAGTCTTTAATATTGTAAAGGAGAGTCTGAGCAGTGTGTATGTGTTAGAGATGCAGATTCATTAGTGTTAGCAAATTACATTAGTGTGGTGTCTGAAAACTACTTTCTCATTTGTGAAGTCTGCCTTGCAAGGAAGTATTTACTTTAAACAAAACCCAAACATGGAGCCAAAGATTTCTCATGACAAATCTGTCAGCTTGAAAGACATCTTTTCTTAGTTTCATTCCTCCCAGCATATGCGAGCCTCACAAATTAGAAAATATTGCTCTCTACCATAGATTCATGACAAGTTTTTTGTGGTTTTTTTTTCCATCCAAATTAACCTTTGTAAGCTCTATTACTTTCCTGTCAAGTTCCCGGTTACTTTCATAACCAGATTTCTACAGGCTTAGTTGTATCTGAGAGACAGAAAACTGTAATGGGCACTGAATTACTCTAGTCAGAGCTCTGGAAGAAGAATGCTGTCATGAATAGTGAGTGGGCACGTGCTGACATATGCTATAAAATGGTGACAATGAAGATCTCTTTTTGTAGCTGTCTATCCTTGCTGGCTCACAGGGAGAAGTATGGCTGCTATCCTTCCTTGTCTCCCCTTCTGTCACAATCTATAGGTAAAATGCTCCAGAAAGGCTTCTAACAAGGCATAAAGCAAAAAATCCCGTTTGGAGAATATGTAAGCTAGGGAAAAGACGTTCTATGTCAAACATCTAAATAGGTACCTCAAAAAGTTGGCACTGAATGAGCAACACCGCACCTTGTAAAACTTTCTTTTGCTCTTTGGTTCTTCAAATGCAGATTGAATATGAGCCTGAAGACAGTGAGAATGTTCAGTTGCCTCCAAGAACAGCCTGACAAAGCTCTAAGAAGAACTGGGAATTTGATTCTGTGAGAAGGCCTGCTTTAATGAAAAAGAAAAGAAGTTCCCAATTACCAGCAGTCCAAGTGCCCTGTGATGTCCTAAAGGCAGGGCTAAGGTTAGGAGCATGCACACATTTGAATTTCTCTCCATTAGACAAGTTTTTGTTTGCAAAGTAACAATAATTTCTTAAAATTAGGTTTGTTAGTGATTATTGTCTGAAACATGCAGTGACATCCAAGGAGCTTAGAAAGCTTAACTGCCAGTCATGTTAAAGTGTTACATTTAGCACAGGGCAGTTTGAATCAAGAAGAATTTGGCACTTGCCATCTCTGAGAAAATTAAGAGATTTAGTTCCAAGCACTCCTACTGTTCTAAACCCCAACTCTGATAATGCTGTTGATTTCCATAACATATATGAGATATCTCCAACTGTGTATTCAATAATCAAGTACAAAGTTTATGAAGAATACAGACATTTAGTGTTCTTTGCTTGCATTTTAACTTCTCTGTTACCATCCTAAATTTCTTCAGATATAGAGAGCGATATAACCATGGGCCTCCACAGCCTGCTGAAACATCAAAGCACCAGGAAATTTTTACTTGTTTAAGATCACATTACAAACAGCTACAGTTAATGTGTGGAAATACTGTAAACATGGTGTTTGTATCTGAAAGATGTTCTTTTGAAAAAACACTGTTTTCTGACCATGAAAGTGAAGGGCAATATACAAATTGTGAGTTTGCTATAGAAAAAGGAATATCTGAAACTGTAAGCATTTTCTTATTCTTTTGACCACCTTTTATATCGCCACAACTTACATCAGTGGATATTAACCCTTACATCAGCCATATCTCCATGAAAGTTTTTTCAGTTTTTAACTTTATATCCCTCTGCTTAGATCTATTTCAGATAATCACGGTATTTTTTAGATATTGTGCCTGAAGATTATTTTGTAAAACTGCTGGTTTGCCAATCAGCAGTATTTCTTCTGACTTTCACAGATGTCAACCATGTTTGAACGCTTATGTTTTCTTTAAAATACAGGGTTTTAAGTAATGTTAAAAATTATTACAATCCCACACTGCTCAGTAACTGACTCAACTTAAAAATAAAATATAATTTTTTGTACTTTACTTAACATACATCTGCATTAGCCCCAAATAGTTATTTTCTAGGTCCTGAAGGTAGAGAAAAGATGTTCTTTAGCCCTTCCCATTTGAGACATTCATTAACGTTTGAAAAAGACTGCATGCACAAAGTTTATGCCCCTCCTCTAAGACTTAGTTACATATCCAAACTGAATGTGATTCTCAAAAAAGGTATTGAATGGAAGGGTAATGTCCTTCCCTAACAAGAGATTCCCAGTGGGGGGTTTTGGGCCAGGGGACTGAAATCTCAACAACACACAAGGTGGTACCCCATTGTTGCTCTAGCCCTGAGGCCAGGCAGCAGCACGCAGAGGTTCAAATGAATAATAGGGAGTGGAGCTTTAGTGCTTAATTGATGTTTATACCTTTTTGGGAAAAAAAATCCCCTGCTGTCAGTATTGTTGGTGACCTGGCTCAAATTTCTCTTCTCACAACAGCAAAAATGCTGCTAGATCCACCTGAAAGAATCCTGTCAGGCAGAAATGATGCATAGAAGTCCCTCAGTGTCAGCAATGATCTGGTTCGACCTATCCACAATCTAAATTAAAGGCTGTAATGTCCTGCTAATGCATTGTTCTCTACAAAACATTTTCCTGTGCATTGTTGCCTGGAGTGACCACTCCTTTGCTGGTCTGCAAAGTTAGTATGGTGCTGCTGTGTATCAGCACTCAGCACTTATGGGAGCTGCATCTGTGGAAATAATTCAGAACATCGATTACTCGCAGAAGAATTAATTCTTGATCCTGCCATGACTTATACACCCTTGGCTCCAAACTTGTGAGATGCTCAGTCAGAGGTAGCATTGAGAGACCTCAAAGTCTCGCAAAAACCAACTGCAGACCTTCAAACGCCTTGTGCAGTGAAGGAGAGAGTCCCTGGGAAGAAGAGGACACAAATGAGCAAACCTGTGAGAACTTTGCACAAAAAAACATTCAGTGCCACTGCATAATGTGAAAATTCACCAGAAATTTTCTTCAGGGTTACACACAAAAGAATTTTACATTACAAAAATATTATGATGACAGCTAACAGTATGTTTCTAAAATACCATGTAAAATACATAATGTTGTAATGAATGGTGAGTAAAAGCACTGACAGCCTCTCAGTTAAAAAAAAAAAAAAAAAGCTAAAAAAACCCAAAAAACAAAACCACAAAAAAAACCCCTAGTATTGAAATTCTGGTGAGTGAGTTTGGAAAAAAAATCGTCAGCTTCTGACTGAAGTAGTCACCTCTCTGGCCAAGTGTCAAAATAGGTCAGCAGAGCTTTCTTTTCACGATAGAAATAAGTGGAAACTTTGCTGTGTTCCAGCCTAGATGAGTAGGAAAAGATACATTCTCACTGTCATGTAGCTTTTGTGTTACATGATATTGAGTGATATTAAATGACAGCTTTCAGGTTCTCAGCAAAAGAAAACACTCTTGTTCTTGAGGATGTCACCACCCCTTGCATGCTCACACCTTAAATGTTACAGCCCAGCAAGGTAGAACACTGCAGCACACCAAGGTTTAGCTCTGCCAAGCAAGGCAAAGTCAGGCAGCAGGGAAGGAGGGAGGGAAGGAAGGTGGGGATGCAGGTGGCAGACTGACCATAACGTCAGGGCTCAGCTTCTAACGTCAACAATCTCAAAGGCTTCTCAGCGCACAGCTTCATAACTAAGTGTTAAATAAAATTGCTGTGCTGCAAACAGTGCATCCTCCCTTAAAAACTCTGACTTCATCTTCAGGACCAGTAACCTATTAAGTAATTCAGTCTGAAAAGTTCTAACACTTAAGCTAGGATTGTGAAATTAAGACATTGTCTGGGTTTCAATATTGTTAAACACAAGTATTTCCTTCACCAACTATTGTTTGTTATCACCGTGTTTCTGCTACTTGGAACTGTATCTCCATGTTAGGACATTTTTTAAATGCATGTCTAGCTTCATCATAAAAAACAAGACAAACCCAATCAGATTACAATCACAGAATCTGTGTGCAGAAAGGTGTAAGTGGAGAGAAAGGCAAAAAAAGTGTAACATCTTAAAACATTCAGCAGACTCTTCCTAATATGGAAAATAATCCTTTTAAAAAACAGCCTCTCAGCCAGACAACAAATCCACAACAATGCAAGGCCACAAACAAAACTGAGTATTTTTATACACAAGATATGTAAAACACTTTAGTATCTGAATGAACAAATAACATAAACCACCTCAATGACTATATATTATTCATCATAATGCTCTCATAATTGCAATTAGTACAAAGACACTTGCTGTGCTTTCAAACATCAGTGGGAATGTTGATATGTTTACATCCAATGTAAAAGAAATGTGTATTTTCCTTACAGCAAACTATTACTTTTAAAACAGTGCAGGAAAAAGAAACAGCCAAGCAGACATGGAAAAAAAGGGCTGACCTATTATCTGGTTTACAGCTGTCTCTATTTTAGTGCATTTGGAGAGAATTATAATCTACATTAGAGATTTTAATGTCTTTATGCACAACCATGTGATTCTACAAATAGTAGATTCCACTGGGTTACAAATGCTACCAACACTGCTCTGTGCACTCTGAACAAATGAGTGTTTTTTCACTTATTTCAGTGTTGGGTGGTTTAATGTACTAAATGAGGTGTGGTTCAGAGAGAGGTTACTGCAGAGGTTGTTCTACAGATTGAATGCCTCTCAATACAGGTGTACCCATGGTGCCCTCTAAGACTCTTACCAAATTTCTCAGGTTATTGCTCAGAATGTTTTTCTGCACTCTCTTTTCCTTTTGTGTGTATGTCAGTGCCTCTATGTGTGGTAGTAATGAAGGCAGGAGGGGGAGGAAGAAAAGAGGGTTGGACCCAATATGTCTTCCATGACTCTTTAAGGAGCTATGTCCTAGAGCTAAAACAATGGGAGTATTTTTGCTTTTCTTCTTGGGGAAAGGACTAACATTAATTAAACAAAGCAGCTTTTCCCATTCAGTGAGGGGCGTTCACTAGGAGAGTTCTGGCTTCTGGCCACCGAGAAAAAAAATTAAAAAATCACTAAACCATCTCATCTTGCTTCCAAATTAAGCTTAGATATATAATATATATATATATTTAATTGTTGCTCAGGAAGAGGAGGGGGAGCATTGTCACAACCCTGATGACACCTGCGGGTGAGGGGGTAGCTCATGGGCCGCGATCTCTCTTCCATTCCACTACGAGCCCACTGGCAGCATCGAGCCCAGGACCACCCTTCCCACCCTCCCTCCCTCCCTCCCTCCCTCCCTCCCTCCCTCCCTCCCTCCCTCCCTCCCTCCCTCCCTCCCTCCCTCCCTCCCTCCCTCCCTCCCCTGTCCTGTCCTGTCCTGTCCTGTCCTGTCCTGTCCTGTCCTGGCAGGCGGGCGAGCGGCCCCTTCCCCGCCGTCCTCTCCCGGCCGCTCGCCGGTGGCGCGACCCCTCGCCTCGCCCCATCCGAACATCTGCACCCTGGCACAAGAGCGACTTGTGTGCGCGGCCCCGCAGCCGGATGAAGCCCGCCTTTGTTCGCCCAAACACCCCCGCCGCGGCGGCGAGGCGCCGAGCATATCAACCACCCCCCCGCCTCCCTCCCTCCCTCCCTGCCTCCCCGCCTCCTCCTGCAGGCCCGCCCGGGGACCCCAAGCGGCCGCTGGGCCTGAAGCGGCCCGACCGCGGGTTGCCGTGGCAACGGTGGGGCCTGCGGGGCGGCTGCCGCCCTGCCCTGCCCTGCCCTGCCCTGCCCTGCCCTGCCCTGCCCTGCCCTGCCCTGCCCTGCCCGGCCTGCCCCAAGGGGACGCCCCCCTCCTCCCCCCCGCACACACACCGAGGAAAGGAGATGTGTTTATCGCTGTGCTCCCTTTTGCCTGTCGAAACCTGCAGCCCCAGCATTTGCGGAGCTCTCAGAGATGGAGGAAGGCTGAGGCGTCCCTGTCTCCCCCCCTCCGCCCCGAGCCTGCCGCCCGGACCCGAGCAGGGCAAGCCCCCGGGGGCCAGGCCGCTCTCTGCGTGTTTCCATTGATTGTACCCCTTCTGCGTTAAAAGGATGAAAACACCGCTGCTCCTTTCCCGGCTGACTACTGATATAACACCCCTTCAATAATGCAAATGGAGAGCTGGCTAAAAAATCCTGTCTCAAGAGGTTTTTCATTCCACCGTATAATCGTAGAATGCATTGGGTTGGAAGGGACCTTTAAATGTCATCTGGCCCAATCCCCCTGCAGCAAGCAGGGACAACTTTCACTAGACCAAGGTGCTCAAAGCCACATCCAGCGTGGCCTTCAACACCTCCCAGGGACGAGGCATCTACAACTTCTCTGGGCAACCTCTTCCACTGTCTCAAAACCCCCACACTAAAGAATTTTTTCCTAATGTCAAACTTAAATCTACCCTCTTCCAGTTTAAAGCCATTACTCCTCATCCTATACTACATGCCCTTGTGAAAGGTCTCTCCCCAGCTTTCTTGTAGGTCCCCTTCAGGTACTGGAGGGCTGCTCTAAGGTTTCCCGGAGCCTTCTCCAGGCTGAACAACCTCAACTCAGCCTGTCCTCATAGAAGAGGTGCTTCAGCTCCCTGGTCATCTTTGTGCTCTTCCTCTGGACTCTCTCCAACAGCTCCATGTCCTTCTTTTGTTGGGAGACCTCACAACTGAACACAGTAGTGCAGGTGAGCTCTCACCGGAGCAGCATCTTGATACTCTTCTCCAGCTTCCTTGGGTTAGCAGAGCACACCACATGCTGAATAAGGGGATAAGCTGCAGAATCACTCGGTCAGAAGCTATGGGTGACTCTGCTTGGGTGCTGATGGTTTCAGGTTGAGTCTGTTCGATGACTTACCATGCCTGTGGACATCTGGTCCAGGAGCTCCTGAAGTCTCCCTCAGCAATGCATCTGTATTTCCATCCTAAGGTATGTCAGATCCAGACACTGTGTTTAGAAACAATTTTCTGCTGGTAAGAATTACAGCTTTAGGTAATTATATAGTATTTGCTGGATTCTATTTTGTTTTTTTAATAATTTTTTCCCCTTTACATTTCTCATAATGGACCAAAAATAAAGAACAAGGGAGCAGAAAAATAATCTGGGCTGAGCTGCACTTATGAACTGGATTCTTCACTCCAATGAGGTCATTTACAGGGTAGCATTTGACTTAGTAAGCTATTTAACATTAAATTTGAGAGAAAAGTAAAACACGATTGGAGATTAAACAGTACTCTTTTTTAAAAGCTAAAAGTCAGCAAAAATGAGACTTAAACTAAATAGCATAAATTAATTTCTTTAGGAATTGTGCTGCCATAAGAACAATAAGCAGTTTAGTGTAAGAGTGAGCTATGAGCCCTGGGAAGGAATTGTGTTATGTACATGCAGTCATAAATTGAAGTGGAGTCCTGGCACTTGGAAGAGGGGCATTGCTTTCCTCGGGGCTTTTCTTGTATTCTGTGTCTTAGTGTACCATGTAATTTACATTACATAATATGTAAAGCACACTGAAACACTAATTCTCTTAAGAGATTGATGTTTATTTAAATACATAATCTCAAGCATTTACAAAGGGTGATACCAGCAAATCCTCAGCATCTGATTTCCTAAGAAAATGATTTTAGTGATCATTTGTATTAAAAAAATCTACTCTCAGCTGACTTTCTGGTTGTATTTAGCAATGTATCTCTATTGTACTTAGCAAGGTTACTATCATACCAAATGAATGAAAAATGACAAAAGGCAAAGATTGAAGAAGAGCACTGGGAATTTTAAAAGACTTTCAGTTCTGTACTTGCATTTCTCTCTCTCACTGTTTTCTCTCCAACAGCTTAAATGACTGCTGTTGATGAACCAAGTTGTGCAGGTGGAGCTGGTGTTTAGTAGGGCGTGCTGCTTTAGTAAGTCTCCCATAAAAAAACTGATCTTTGAAGTCTGAACAAATGCAGTTGTTATTACTACTTTCTTGATCAAAAGCATTATCTGAAGTGTAGCTTGGAATGTCCACCTGAGAGCTAAGCACATTTGAAAAAAACACTATGTATTCAGTTGGTGTCCATGAGGCTGAGGTGATCTTCTTTGTGAGAGAACAAATACTTGTTAAAAGCACCTTGTTAAAAGCAAATCATAATGTGCCATGCCTGTAATTTTTTTTCCTGTGACATTTTGTAAAAAGAGAATATTACTGTAGCAAGTTATAGCAATATGTGTGGGTGTGATAGGGAGAGGGGAGCTCTGTCTGGAGAAGTTTCAAAGAAACCCAGAGAAGGTCCAACCAGGATGCTGATGGGGTTGTAAGGGAAAGAGAAGTGAGAAAGAATCCAGAAGCCTTAAACAGAGACCTAATGCTTATGCCTAACATTAAAACCCCCAGATGGGGTTTTAAATCTGAGAAATAAGTACAAAAATGAATTATCTATACTCTGTAGTTCCCAAGGTATTTGAGAGTGTCTTTAATGTTTCCAGTCTAAAAGGGGGTTAGTTCTTTTCTCTGTATACTGCATTTCAAAGGCAGTCCCCTAGAGTGAAGTTCAGCCTTGGCTTCAAACGCAGAAATTTAGCTATGAGAATGTGAGTGAGGTAGCTTAACTTTACATTGCAGACAGTGGGGGTGGGATTCAGGTTCCTCTGCAGGAGCACCTTGTGCTTTTATAAATTGAAAGGGGGCCTTTGGATACAGCACAGACTTAGGGACAGACAAGTGGAGAGTGGGCAGGATTAGCCGGGACAACACAAATGGCATGGGATGCCTACTAAGACAATGTAAGTTAGCCTAGTATACTCAGAGGATTTTGCACCCTGAAGTAGATACTTCAGTTTAGACAGACAAGTAAATCTGCACTGACAAGAGCTCTGATGACCATGATAGTCACCTGGACATCTACCTCACAGCAAGGTATCATTGCTTAGGATCTTAAATTCAGGCATTGAATCCTGTCCCTGAAGGTTTAATTTACTTGACTGAACACTTGTGACCAGCATTGTTTGAGACAGCCATACAGCACTATCAGTTAGCACATAGGACCTCAGAAGACCAACATCTTTTGGAGTGGCAGCCAGTCCATGCATTCATCTTGTCTGAAGCTTATTTTTTTGTGAAAATTCACCTCTGAAAAATCAGTTCTTCAAAGATCTGAGAAAATGCCTCTCTCTTGAAGTTTCCTTTTGTCCATCCACAAAGAAGTTTTATATATAGCCTCAGAGTTTTCTAGAAATTCAGAGCTGTCTAAGCCTAAGTAGAAATAAAATAAAACAAGACCTTTCTTTTCCATATCTTTATTGCTATAGAAAGCAGATCCTTGTTAAATGATGGGAAAAAAGTGGGAAAGGGAACCTGGGTCCCATTTAAGAAACTGAAAAGTATGAGTGGCTGAAAACTTGGTGTTCCATGGGGTTAAAAATTGATCAAAACCTTCACAAAGCAGAGGGCTGAGAGCATTCAATTGAGTGCAACACATTGGACAGTAACAGCAAAAAACCCACAAATAGACAAATATTGTGAAGAAGTTAAAAAAAAAAACAACAACAAACCAAACAAGCAAACACTTTTCTAAGAAGGCAGCACATAGAAAAAGAAGTCTAATATACATTGGGCACATCACTCAGAGATTATTCACTATTGACTTTAACATTCCTTTGAATAGAAGGGTGAGAGAACACACATCCCTAGTTCCAGACATCCCATACCACTTTTTCATGGTATTTCTTTATTTCTGTTCCCTCAGAGAAACATTCTCATACTTAGCTCCAGAATTTCTCCTGTTCTTCCATCTGTTTTTTCCCTCCGAAGATAAAAAGATATCCTGTGCCTTCAGAGGGCCTTTTTATGTGACATAAAGTCAGGTCATCTTTTTATTCTTTTCAATATTTTCTGAGAAGCTTGGGAGGCTTTAGAGATTTTTTATGTTTTAGGTGAGAGAGAGAAGCAACTCAACCTTATGCTCTTGTGCCACCAGAGAAAGCACTTTTCCTGGTGAAATGTTTAAACCAGCCACATGAACATCCTCCAACCTCTTGACCTTTTCACATCAATATCAGTGTGAAGTCACAGCTGCCATAGATACTATCATGGAGCTGAAGCCAATAAAAGAGTTAAACCATCTACAGCAGGACTTCAGTGGAATTGCATTGCCTGGGCCCTGACTGGTGATCCAAAAGCCAGCTGTTCATCTGTTGCCTGGCTTCATTAGATGACTTCCTGTAGGACTGAAATTGTCAAAACACTCACAGCCAAGGTAAAGAGCTCAATACCTTTCTTTTGGCTAAAGCAGTGGAAAGGTTGGTAAAGCAGGCTGGACTCCATCTACAAACGCTTGAGGGACCCAATCTGTTAGAGATTTTTGGAGCATGCCTAATACATTTAGCCTCCCAAAAAAGCAATGGATGCTTTCCCCTGAAACACATCTGAAGAGGAGGCAGTGGTGCTTCCATGCCAGATACACGTGCATGCATGCATGCACAGCAGATACACCACCAAATGTTCAGGACAGTCTCACATTCAGAAATGGGGACTTTGATGCTCTTCTCAGACTGAAAAATTGAATGGACACCTTATGATAAAAGTGGCTGTTGGCACCACTTCTGGTTAAGAACAAACAACAAAGCATAAGTTGTGTTACATTTCTTCAAGAAAGAACTGGGATACCATGTCTTCGAAAGACAGGAACTTTTTTTATAATCCTGACTCATGTAGGCTCTACATAAGGAGGGGTGTACGGTAGGCTTATTTTGTCAATATTTTTTTACTCCCTGGCTCTCAGTAGCTCATCACTCATTGTGCCATTTGTTCTGTGATCATTGTTGAGATGGGAGAAGCTGCTTAACTTAGGTTTTGAGGTCAAAAGCACAGACATGCTGCATGTAATTATGAAGTGGCCAAACCACATTGTATCTACTCCTTCTTAAACTGTTTTTGTTAGAAAGGTTGCCCTAGTTTTCCCCCTTGCAGCACATACTTCTTTAAATCAATGAGAGGAGGTATTGCTTTGAACAGACTTAACCCTTTCATAGATGTTCAGCCATCTTCCATTGTAATGTGACTTTATGGTAAGCTTTAATTGCATTACAAGGTGATCAGCTCTTTTGGTTATGTGTCCTACTTGGGTGGGTCGAGCATGTTATCTGCATCCACCTAAATAAGAAATTATCAAGGGATAATGAGTCTCTACTGTTAGGTCTACATCAGTCTAAGCTGGAGGTAGAACATTGTGAGGGGCACAGAACAACCTTGTCTACAAAATGTTTGCAGAGAGGCAGAAAAGAGAAGAAAAATATTTATCAATTCTCCACTCTTTACCTAAGTGATCACTTTATCTGATACTGATTTTGGAATTAGTAATTACCTGTAAAATTGTAGCATATTTTCAACTGGTTAACTATTGTTTTCTCTCTCAGAAGAGTTTATCTTTCTGTAAATTTTCTACTGTGTATTCTGAAATGATATTTACCCTTTATTATTGTAGAAATTTCAATCTCTATTTAGCCAAACAGATCATCCCTTTGCATTTCAAATCCGACACCCCAGGGGCTTTATGTTTTCCCTGTGTCCATCTGCTGACAGGAGGAGTTTTAGACAGTGTTTGGGTTTGTATATGAGGGCATGTGGAGAAACAAATTAGCAGGTATGACATTACCATTCTTCAGACTCCTTTCCTTTTATTTTTTTTTCCCAGAAAGAGAGAGAAAGATAAGTGATAGCACATGTCTTCTTGTAGCTGCCCTACTATAGTAGTCCTCCCGTGTGGCCAGTTCAAAAGCTATGTAATAGTTCTGATACTAGATAATCTGGCAAAAGGATTCCAGGGGATGGATGTGAGAGTAACATCTGCCTTTCAAATCTTATGCTTGCCAACATAGGCATGTGAGGTTTTTTGTGGTTCCAAGAACCTCTGAAGCATAGGGAAGGTAAAGGTCCTATGAATTGGAACCACCTGCTTGAACTAATGTTTTGGCAAGCTCCCGTTTTCCTGGAACCGGTTCAGAGTATTCTGGGCTAGGTGGAATGGGAAAAATCCACAAAAAATACTTACTGCCCCATAAACATTTTCTATACTATTGCATTCAAATGGGAAAAGTGCAGTGAACAGGCCCTACTTGGTGTGAAGCACATACTGTTGGTATGAGCACTCCCTTTACTGCACAGGCTGCTGTGTACCCACCAAGCACACAGATGCTGACCTTGCAGAAGAGGGTAGATTTAGGTTAGATACTAGGAAGAAATTATTTGGTGTAAGGGTAGAGAGACACTGGAATAAGTTTCCCAGGGAGGTTGTGGATGCCCCCTCCCTGTAAGTGTTCAAGGCCAGGTTGGATGGGGCTTTGAGCAGCCTGGTCTAGTGGAAGGTGTCCCTGCCTGTGCAGGTGGCTTGGAACTAGATGATCTTTAAGGCCCCTTTCAGCCCAAACTATCCTATGACAATACAGAGGAAGGCAGCTTTCAAACCTGATCCTGAAATAGCACAGTGGATTGATTTTCTGTTCTCTCAAATCCACTATTTCGTGGTCTCAATATTTGTTTTGGAATAGCTGGACTGAACAATGTTGAAAATTTCTGAGAGTCCCTGTCATACTTAGATTTGTGTATACAGCATGCACATCCCTCACACAATATCACTTTAGTGTGAAGGGCTTCCTTTTAAACCAAAGACTTGTTACAACCCTTGTAAAATAGCCCTGCTGAAGGCTTGCTTATTTATCCTTCAGAGGAAAGACAGCAATGGAATTTCCTCAGATATTTATGAATTCGTGTTAAAAATGCCAGAGATATGAAAAAAGTGCATTCTCTATACATTTTGTTGTTTCAAGACAGATGAAAAAATTAAATACCTGCCATTCACAAAATCAAGGAGTTGCACTTCATCGCTTAGGTATTCAAAAGCTTTCATAACCATGGAGCTAAAAAGTGCTGTAAAATCTTGATCTGAGGAGACTCATTGCCCTTTCGAGTACTTTGAGGACGCTCATAGCCCTTTTGAGCACTTAACATGCCCCTAAATACTTAATGTATGCATTTTCCTAGACTGGAAAGTCTGGGCCAGAATGTCATCAAGTAGACCAGTCAAGATATTTCTGAGGTGGTTCAGATGGATGCTCTGAATTACACATGGAATGTCTAATGTCTGTATCTCTATAGCTCTTAGAAAGGGCATGCAACCTAAGAGTGTCATTAATTTTATGAATTTTTGTATGTAAGTGGTGTGTACAGTCTCAGGATCATTCTTCTCAGTTTGGTCAGTTTCCTGCTAATCTTCTCCACCAGCTATGGAGGAAGTACAGCTGAAATAGTTTTCTAACATATGCGTGCAGATATGTAAAGCAGTGTCATATAAAATGCAAGCTATTGAAAATATCACACTTCCTTTTGTGAGAAAGGCATATAATCAGAGACCTAGCTCAGGGTCAGTTAGAAAAATTCATATGACCCCAAAGTGTTTATTTTTGAGTTACGCAATTACTGTGGATTTTTTGAAATGGCATCTTTAATCTCAATTTGTAAATCCTTTTCTGCTTTCTGAGTCTGAATAAATTCCAGCACTGACTTTTTCTTTTGTCTCTTCTGGTGTAATTGCTGGATTCAGATTGTATGTTGTTCCTTCATTAAAGTGAATACTTATGATATATATTTCCTTGACACTTTATAGTGCCTCGAGCGTTTAATCACATCCTTTCTCTGCACTTTAATCTAGTGGGCATAATTTACCTCTCCAAGGAAAAGTTAAGTACATAAAACAATTTTTAAAAACATTGAGAGCCTATTTGCCCTTAATTAGAAAGCACAGGGGATATACGGACTCAGAAAAAAACCAGTAAGATTCATGTATGCCATTTTGACTTAATTTTGCTACCACTCTTGGGCATTCTTTGGAGGATTTGATCAATATCCTCCTGTGTGTGCTAAATTTCCTTCCCTGAGATGACAGCCTACCTACATCATGGAGTAGTTCTATACATCTACTGGTAATTTGAGTCCTTTACTATCCATGCATTTATGTTCATTCATTCACTCATTCAAATTACCAGTTATCCTTTTTCTTATAGGCACTAGTTATTTTTGTCAGATTACATAGCATTTTCTTTACAGGTGGTTGAAGTCTATCACCTGCTTGTAAACTGCCAACCTCTTTGAGTTCAGACTGGAAAAACTGGTATTTGCCTGAATGATACTGAACTTTTTCTGTGCTGATAGGATAATCACAGTTTAGCAGCTGTTGATTGTTAGCTTTGTACTAGAATGTCTCTTGTCCAGCTTTCTGGGTTTTAAATCAGCATCAGGGCAAAAGATAGCAGGGATTTTAAACACAATCCACATTCAAATAATTTGCACTGTGACATAGCAGTCATAAAAATATAAATTCTCACGTTGTCTCAACTGGGGGTTTTTTGTGAGGGCTGCTGAGAATTGGCAGTTCTCACAGTTTTCAGTTCATAGTATGATATCTCAGCCTGCCTTAAAATTAGGGCAAATCTTTCCAGATGTCAGTGTGTGAAGTGTCCACAACAAAGGTCACCTCAGCCCTTTAACCCACTACATCACTCATTCTGGTATTTTAAAGTGCTTTAAGTAGTTAGATGGTTACTAAGATACCCTGGATTACTTCAGACATTTGCTGAAATTGACAGGTTCCATCAGTGCTGAGATCAGGTTGCTGAAATTCTTAATCAAAGTGTAGGTTCTTCTCTCATTGTGTATAGTGTATTGTTTTCATAAAACCATCTCCTTAACAAAACAAACAAACAAAAAAATGTATGCATGTGTTCCCAGAATTGATGTTGCTAGCCTTTTCCAGTTCATATCAACTTTTTGCATTATCGTAAAAGATACCATGAAAGTGTGTTTATTTGTCTTACAGAGTAAAATAGTCTGAAGAACTATGCGTACCTAATACACTTACACTTTACAATTCATATATGTTGCCTTTTTGAGAAAGGGACTGTTTACTTGTTCTGTAGAAAATTATTGCTTGCAACAGTAAAAGGAGGTGGGGTTTTTTTTTTTCCCCACTAAAAGAATGTGCAAATTAAACACAGGGGGTTTTCATTTTTAAAGACAGATATTAGGAAGAATTCAGGCAATGAGCAGTTTTTAAACTTCAATGAATCACTGAAGTTTCATAATAATTAATTTAGTGCAGTTTTTTCCCAATTTCTGTTTACTACAGTTTCCCATTGCTGAAACTCAATCATTGTTAAAATGTACTTTCTTCACCTTTTAAATGTTGACACTATGTTAACACAATAGACAATAAGTGAAAACAATTAGGAAAATTTTACTTAAGAGTTAAATTGTTAGCTGGAAGTACTTCTTAAATTTCAAGTGTCATAGTCATGTATGTCACAATTACAGTGTTTGTTTAATATCTAAGGATCTCCATCGATAATAATCTTGGAACCCATATTTATAAAAGCTGTTGAAAAGACCTTAAAACTTTAATACCAATCTGAAAGTATTTTAAACAAGAAAAAAAAAAAAGATGTTTACTAAATTGTACTGTGATAAACATGCGTAGAATCTTCCACAAAAGTAGAGCATGACTTTGAGTTTTTTTCACTGTAAAAAAAAAATTCTGACAAAGAAGAAAGAAAAATATTCCTACACTTAACTGAAAATTTTTATATATCTTTCTTTAGTACTCACAAAAATAATGTAGAAGAAACTACACACACACACGCAGGGGACGATGATTTAACTCCTGGGATCATCAGAAAAAATATCCTGCCATTTCCAATCAAATTTAGTCTGAATATTCTGTAAGAAAAAACAAAGAAGCTGTCATCACATCTAATGGCTTGCTTACATTCAGAATCCCCTCTGGAATAATAATTATATCAGTGTATCCATACCCATGTATCTCTGCTTTGCCTACTCCCACTGTTGTGCCTGCACTGTTAGATGTTACCTGTGATTTATGCCAGGCATCTATACTGCTCTGTGCTGCACTCGTGGCTGTACATTTCCATATGGATAGGCATCCCGTTGTTTCTGGCACTGCTCCCAGCTCCTGCTGAAATCCAGGCCATTTTCATGTTAGATTTTGAGGTGTGTTCAGAAGGCCAGGAAAATTGTGTAGGGGGGGGAATCAATTACTTGCAATTGAGTTTTTCTGTTTGTCACAACTCACTCGGCTGATCAGACATTACACCCAAAATTTATCTAAGCATGTACCTCTGGGTCTATTTTTCCCATAAGCTTTGTGTACAGATATGAATATCATAAACATGCACCTGAATACATCTTAGCTACTAATAAGTGCCTTTCAGGCTCTTAAAAAGTTCATTGGGTTTTAGGAAGCTGTAAACCAAGTTCCTTCATTAAGAGTGTGAAAATCAATGGAATCAGTAATTTCTGTTGTATTGAAATTGCATATCTGTTTGAAATTCTTGGATTACCTAATGCTTTAATCACCTTAATGAAAAATGTGGATTAGTTCTGGGCTACTAATGGAATTTATACATAATGGTATATAACTATTACTTTTTTTGTTCCTGCTATTTTTCTGCGGTACTACCTAGAAATCTTTCTTTCTCATGTGTTTGAGTGACCATTTCCTTCCTTATTTCACCTTACTATTACAATATAGATATTGTACCATACTCACTTTTTTTACCATTGTTCTATTCTCCTGTTTTAGGAATGCAAATGCCAAGAACCAGGGAGAGAAACACACCGCAAAGGATTACAGTCACCACAGAAATGAGGTGTTTTGTGCCCTTTAGCTAAATAAACCGGCCTTCAGAAACCCATGCTCATATGTTCCTGATTTTATTCCTGGGAGGAGGATGGAGGTCAATATTTCTAACAGTATGGGGACTCAAAAATATCAAGGCAGTGGGCATGTGAGGAATCAACAGGAAATTGTTGTTGGCGTATCTTACATTTTTCCCAATGATAGCAGTTTATCAAAACAAGTCATCTGTGCTGTACCAGGAATCCTATGTAACATAACAAACCTCTAGTCAGACAACATCATCTGGTAATTTTGTCTTTGGCCACAGATGCCGCAAAGGGAACGTTTTATATCGACAACTTCAGCAAGAGCAAGAAAGCAGTGACACCGTATAATCTGAGCATTGTATGTTACATTTCATTTCATTTGGTCTTCATGTCTCTCAAGTCTGTAATTGCTTTCTGCTCTTGGTTTGGTGGTGATCCAGGTTACATAAAGACTGTTTGACTGGAAAGATTTGGATGATCTCCCAGTGGCTGAAAGGTAATCTATGTGAAATGACAGGAAACAATATTTTTCTCCCTCTGTCTTCTTCAGCAAACCAAGTAAATTTCTTGCTTCATTGTTTTCCATTCTCCTTGTGCCTGTCAGTCACAATCGATTCAGAGTGACTAATCATATCAATGAGTTGGCTTCCCAGAGCCTCCATGGCTCTTGGCAATTAAACATCTGCCAGTGTCCTGTGAAAACTTATATCAGATTTGTTGTGGAACTTTCTCTCATAGCTGGAAGAGACATTTTAATACATCTACAGTTTTGTCTGCTTCATTTACTGTGGTGTTCATTCTAACAGGCCACTACTGCAAAGCATATTTCCCTGTCAAGGAAGCTGTTTTATAACCTTTGCTGCAACATCTGACAAGGCTTTTCCTTCTCCACCAGTTGTGAGTAGTACCATACTTTTCCCTCAGGTTCTCTGCCTGATCCTATAGGCTTCAGTAGACATTTTGAATTCATGGTACTCTAGGCAGATGTGTCTCTTGTTGATAGATTAGCAGTTTCAAATCCAACAATCCCTAATCGCTTTTCCAGACAGCAGTGCTTATCCGAAGTAAAACACAGCTACACAGAATAATCTGTGAAGCAATCACTGATACTGTTTCATAACAAATCCATTTGCTAGCAGTTTGCTCCTGGTTCACTAGTGCCATGACTTCCACATTAATATGGTATGCCAAATGGATGGGACCAAACGCCCGTTTTACATACCCCTTTTCCTTTACATACCCCCTTTTGTCTTTCATTAAAATGAAACTCATCCTTATGTGCATTTTTGTTGTGAAGGTGCTGCTGAAAAGCAACTTAAACTATTAGCTGTGCAACTCTAAAGGTGTGTGGCATTGCAGACAGAGTATAGAAGGGGAAAGCTCTAAGTTTGATGAAGCTTTTCAGCAGATGTAGCAATAAGGTCACTCCTCTCCAAGTGTTATCCACTGCCAAGTGTTACAGCAAACTACATGAGAGGTTTTTTCATAGTGAAATAAGGCTGATCATAGAGTTTGTTTTAGTTTAGGTTTCCATTTGTGCTCCAAACTGGACTTACCAACACAAAGTGTTATCATCTCGATTTTCAAGAGGACCATGACGCAGCTGCTGCGACCTAATACTGCCTCACATTACTCTGCACTCTTTCTTCTCTTAATGATGGTGTAGTCTGTTGAGGGAGTGGGGGGAATAGTAAATTCTTTTTCCAGATGGGGTTGGCTTACTTTTTTCTCATGGAAGCCAGTGTGTGAAAAGTGGTTACAGTTAGGAAAACGTTCATGTTTATTATTATGAGGTAATTTTAAATAGTCTTCACATTTACAAGCTTGTTTTTCATCCTAGACACTCAGGTTGTATCTGAATTGCTTCTCACCTTCATTTACTTGACCCTTTATAAAACAGGCTTTAAAAAATCCCCATCTCCTATAAAGGCACTGTGGAAATTAATTAGTATTTAAAACACTCAGGCTCTACAGCAGTGAGCATCATAAAACCAAAAAATAATGTTCTGTGGGAATTACTGGTTCATGGGGAAAAAAATAATTGGAAGTTAGCTTCACCCAAGTGCAATTCAGAAAATGCAGGCATTTTTGAAATGATCAAATGCTTCTGAAAGACAGAAGCTTCCCTTCTTTAAGATAAACTAGTTTCTTGGTAGTAGAGTAATTCACTGTCCCAGGAAGGGACTGTACTATCTCTAGCAAAAAACCAAGCTATTAGGGAGTGAAGGGTAAAACACTTCCCTCCCTGAAGGGCTACAGGGAAAAAGGGGAAGGCTTGGGTCCTGTCCAGACTCTGAAAATGGTGATCCTTCCTGAGAAAGCAGAGAGAATGCCTAGTTAGGCTGTTAAAACTCTTTGTGAGCATCATTCCTATGAAAACAGAGAGATAAAGGAACCAGTCTCAAATCCTGTATTTGAGTAATTCTGAAAACCACAGTAGGGTTCTTGCTCTTTCCTAGGGGCATCATGGCAGTGAATTTCTCATATGTAGCCAGCACTGGAGAGCAATAACATAGACTATTTATATTTGTCTCCTTCATGACACACCATTTAACAGTGTGCAACAGAGAGAAAACTCAGTTTCCCATACCTTAACACAACTGTGGGAAAATACCAGTGATCATGCCAAAGTCAGACCTGAGGTACATGTCACCCAGTATACTGTTTCTTATAAAGGTTTATGGAAATAATTTTAAAAAATGGATGAGGATGAACCATCTTAAGTGTGCTGTCTCACCAGTGTTTTAGGAATATCCTGAGGCAGGCTGTGTGCTGAGCCCACTGCATCTAATCATCACTGGTAGAAACATAGAATCATAGAATCGGATGGGTTGGAAGGGACCTCAGAGATCATCAGGTCCAACCCTTGACCCACTACCACTGTGGTTACCAGACCATGGCACTGAGTGCCACATCCAGTCTCTTTTTAAATATCTCCAGGGACGGAGAATCAACTACTTCCCTGGGCAGCCCATTCCAATGTCTGATCACCCTCTCCGTGAAGAAATTCTTTCTAATATCCAACCTAAGCTTCCCCTGGCACAACTTGAGACCATGCCCTTTTGTCTTGCTGATAGTTGCCTGGGAAAAAAGACCAAACCCCCCCTGGCTCCAGCCTCCTTTCAGGGAGTTGTAGAGAGCGATGAGGTCTCCCCTGAGCCTCCTCTTCTCCAGGCTGAACACCCCCAGCTCCCTCAGCCTCTCCTCACAGGACTTGTGCTGGAGTCCCTTCACCAGCCTGGTTGCCCTCCTTTGGACCTGCTCCAGGACCTCAATCTCCTTCCTGAACTGAGGGGCCCGGACACACGAAGGTGTCTGATGCTCTTTGGAATCTGTCATAGCACCCAACCTTCTTGGGGGAGCAAGTTTCACAACGTAGGTATATGTTGTATGAGAAAGGGCACCCTTTTCTTTGGTTTGAGCTTGCTGACTCACTATGTAGAACATAGGGCTGGAAGAAACCAGCTGACTGGTATTTGTTGAGCATTCTGCCATTGCAGGTGACTGCAAGACTGTTTTAGTATACTGGGAAACGTGGGAATTAACTCTAACGTGTCCTCACACACCACAGCCAGCAAAACATTTCCCAGCACTGTAAATAAGGTCCTTTACTGTGTATCACCTTCTTTGAAGCTGAAGAGTCCTAATCTTTATCAGTCCTGCTCATATGTAAGCTTTCTCCTGCCCTCAATCATTCCTGTTAGCTTTATCTATACTCTTCACATTCTGCTGTATCCTTACTGAGGAAGGGATTTAGTTTCATGTACTGTTCAAGAGACAGCTGTACCTGGAATGTATATATCCCTACTAGCTCCTCAGCATTATTTGGTACTGTGCTGATATTTTTTAGTCAGCTGTCCAAAATTCTTCCAAAAATCTCTTAAGTATAAAAAAATCTTCAGGCTATACCTATCCTAAGAAATCAGAAGATTTCCATGCCATGGACCCAGGTCCCGTGTCCCTTCTTCCAGACATGACCCAGGTAGATATGTGCTCCCAGGAGGGAGGTCCAGCTGAACTCCTACCTAGGGCAGTCTGGGCACCATGGATACATGATGTACCCTGAAGCATACCCACTTTCTAGCCACAGCATTCTGGCTTATCATTAAGTGTATGTATAGATATACAGATAGATGTGTCCTCATGTTTGAGTGCATATATATGTATATGCAGAATATATAAAATTTATAGTTTACTTTCTTAATGAAATGGATTGATGTGCTCTAATTGTCAATTCATCTGTCAGTTTCTTCTTGATAACCTAAATTTTGCAAATCATTGAGCACTACTAAATTTGACACAGTGGCAGTGATCTCAGGAAGGTTAGGCATTTCATCACTACTCCTGGTCAGCTTTTGGTAAACACTTAACCTGAGCCTCTGCTTTGACAGGCATTTTCATTTTAAGCTGACATTAACAGACAATATCACTGAAAGCATTCCTTCCCCCCTTGCATTTGAACTAGCAGTGAACTGGACTGGGAAACCAAGCCAACTGAAAAAAAAAAAAAAAAAGGACAAAAATACATCAGTGCTTACATGGGCACATGTGAAGAGTGCAGTAGCAAGGAAGAAGGTCCTGGCTCTTCTAGTGTCAGGGCCATCTGATGCTGTTAAGAAAATAACACAACTGTTATGATTTGAAAAGACTTAAGATTGGAAATCACTGTGTCCAACCTTCAACATCCTCCTCTCCAGTAAAATAAATAAATAACTAAAATTGTCTATATCTATATCACCATGTCTGCTAGAGCATGTCTAAAGTGCCTCATCTACACGGTTTCTAAATACTTCCAGGGGTGGTGACTCCACCATCTCCCAGGGCAGACTGTTCCAGCACCTAACTACTCTCTCAGTAAAGAAATTTTTCCTAATATTTAGTCTACTTCAGCTGGTGCATCTTCAGGCCATTTCCTCCACTCCTATCATTGTTCACTTGAGAGAAGAGGCCAGCACCCACCTCACCACAACCTCCTTTCAGGTGGTTGTAGAGAGCAATAGGGTCTCCTTTCAGCCTCCTCCAAACTAAACATTCCAAATTCCCTTAGTCTCTTCTCACAGGACTTGTCCTCCCTTCACCAGTTTGGTTGCCCTTCTCAGAACTTGCTCCAGCACCTCAATGTCTTTCTTGTAGTAGAGGCTCAGAAATGTACATGGTACTCAAGGTGCAATCTCCCCTGTGCTGAGTACAGGAGCACCATCACTTCCCTTCTCCTGATGGCCAGACTATTCCTGACACAAGCCAGGATGCTGTTGCCCTTCTTGGCCAAAGACTGATGACAGGCAGCCCAGGAAAGTTCTTCAGCCCCAGCTCAGCAGAGAAGTGCACTATTTCACCAGCCAAGCAGCCAGTCAGCAGTGACACACCCCGTGGCTTCAGCTGCAAAGCTCTGGTGGTTTGTGTCACAGATAGCATCTGGGATATGGGGTGTGAGGGAGATTAGGAAATGGATAGAGGAGAAGATAGATCCATAGGAAAGCAGAGTTAGCTAGCTCTGCTGCTGTTGGAACAGCATGATGCCCATCTACTTAGCCCATTGTACAACCTGAGATATATGGGGAAAGAAAACAGGTAAGATAATTATTCCCTAATATACCCCATTTATCTGTTTTCATACTATTCTGTTGTTTATTGTAGCTTCTTAACCAGCTTGTCTGGTACTGAATTAAATATATTAATACGTACTTCCCAAGATTACCCTTAGACTTTTTTGAAATAAGTATGATCCCATGTCAGCAAAGACATTTCCTGTCTCAGTTGGAACCAGATGTCTCTCGTTCATTTCTGTACTTAAGGAGGATTTAAGTGAATATATTGAGAGGTTTTATTAATTTAAATATAATGACTTTTAACAAGCCTCATTTTACAATAAGTGCAGCAAAAGCAGATCCTTCAAAAGACAAACAAATGTCTGTGTGACAAGGCAGGAAAAGCAGCATAGCTTTGCATATTTACTATGTATATGTGTAATTGTAAAGCACATCAAGATGCGGGAGACCTATTTGTATGTTGCTTATAAGAGGCATTGTAGAAGAGAAAGTTAATAAAACAGTGCAATTAAAGCTGTGTGCAGCAGTATTGGTTTCAAAACAATGCCTTTTGCAGCATCCTATATGAATATTTTGCACATCATTCACCAAATGGTGGGTGTATCTTTTCCTAAAGTGCTTTCATAAAAACCTCCAGATGTGTTTATATTGGTTTTTGTTTGTATTATTATTATATTATTATTATTATTATTACTATTATTTAGCTATTTCTAATAGCCTCTTATTCTGGTAACTAGAACAGATTTAGGAGTGACTAAATTTTTCCTGCCATTCAAGTTTATTTTTTGCAGAAAAAGTATCCCCTAGAATTGTTTCTCTACTAGTTTGACAAGGGGCATCAAGCTTTCATTAAATCTACATGGATTTCTGCATGGAATATTTTGGAAAAGCTGGATGGTTTGTGTGGCCTGTCCTAGGATGAATCAAATAACTCTCCCTGAAAATAGAGACAGCTCACTCCTGTTTTCCTGTGCTAAGCAAATTCTCTCTGCCACATTTTTGTCCTGGGCAAAGTCATGTTGATTTTCGTTGTTATCACAGTAGCTGATTTTAAGATGCCATGTGGAAGGTGTGAAATTTCTTTTTACAAAAATGGTGACAGCCTTATATTGATTTAATCAAAGTATCTTTGGTCTCTGTAATTATCATGTTATGTGGGAAAATGGATCCATTGATGATCCAAGAGTTCTCAGATACCCTTGAAAAAAGTAGAATTTGTTAAAGATTTTATGCTATGTTGCAGCATGATTTTTAAACAGCCTTAATTTCACTACTGTAAACAAGAGAAGGTTGAGTTAGCAAAAAATCACACATATGGAAAAATGACTGAGGAATTAATAGAGGCAGCTCATTGTAGCCAACTGTCTGAAAGAGTGCATAATTTGTGCTAAGTTCTAACTTTCAGAAAACAGCACAGAATGTGCATGGATTGAAGCTCCACGATGAAACTGGGAAATGTCTTGCATTTGAACTATTTCGCTGATTCCTGTACCTCTCAACCCTGACTGTGATGTGTTTTAGGAGAACAGAGGATCTCTCAGGACAGGAACATAGTAATAATGAAAGATGCTAATTACCTCTGTTTGATCTGGAAAAATCTGTTTGGAATGTGGTGCTGAGATTAAATTTTTGGACATAATGTTAATGACTGCAGCAAATGGCAGCTAGTGAGAAAGTGCTCAAGTCGTCACCCTGATCTGCACGCAGGTTGTCATGGTTTAACACTGACCCAGACGAATAACAGATTTAGACTGAATAACAGATTTATATATTAATCTCTCTCTCCTCACTGATAAAGAAAAGAGAGAGAATAAGGAAGAGAGACTTATGGGTTGGAAACTAAACTACACAACTTTAATGAAACAGTAATGAAAAATAGGAAAAAATTACTAAATATATACAAATATACAGGAAAATTGATACCATGTTCCTCCTCTCTTTCCCCCAATAACTCTCACGTCACCACCGAGGCTGCAGGGCAGCCCTGGGAAAGTCCAGGCTGGAATCCTGGAGTCAGCAGCAGTCGGGAGCTGGAGGCAGGAACACACAGATTCAGGCTGGTATGGGTCAGGATCACAGGTGGAGGAAGGGATGGAATCCTCCCAGGATGCCGAAGGAAGCAGGGAGGGCAGGAAGAAGGAGGAAGCAGGAAGGGTTTGACCCTTGTGATCTCTCAAATTTATACCGAGTATGACGTGTATGGGATGGAATACTCTGTTTGGTCAATTCTGACATCTATCTTGTCTGGTCCTCCCCAAAGGAGGGTTTCAGGTGGGACCTCCTTACTCCTTCTGGAAGGCAAAATGTTCCTCAGAGCTGAGCAGTGTCCTTGGTTCTGCACACCAGTCTCTGGCAGTAACTATAAACATCGAGTGTTATCAGTCCTAGAAGCAGACACTGACTGAGAAACTTGCTGTTAATTTCAGCAAGTGCAACTACTTACACGAGACTTAGCTGAAAGCAAAAGTACAAACCAGAAAATCACCTTTATCCTGGCCTAAACTAGGACACAGGTTCTGGTTCAAAGCAGTGTTGTCCAAGAGCTACTCCATACCAGTGACTAAAAGGCACATCACTGCAAGAAAAACAAATGTAAGCAAACCAAAACCAAATTTAAAAAACAGCACCAAACCCCCTCAAACACCATGATCATGTTTTAATTTCCCAAACTATCAAATAAAAAAATAAAAAAGAATTTTGCTTAAAGAAATTAAAAGGAGTAGCAAAAGGATATATATGTACAGATATGCTTTATCATCTTGGAATCACACAGGAAATGCACATAATACCCTAAAAATATCTGTTAAAACAGTGAAGAAAAAATAAAATCCAGTAAAATCTAACCCACTGAGAATAAGAAGTGACTTCAAAGGTAAAAAGACTATTCAAAATAACCATATGTCATTCCAGGAATGATACATTCTCATGCAAAGAATGAATCATTCATCATTCATCATTCAAAGGAGGAATGATGACCTCTCTAAGTAAGGAACTATAGAAGAACATAAAATATGGCAAATTAAATACAAAAATACAGTTAGATTAAAAAAATATTTTGAGTAAGTACTTGTTTGGGAATTAGTAAATAAATGCAATTTAATAAATAAATCCTTTGGAAACACAGAAGGTACAGGAAGCTTACAAGATATTATTGGCTGCAAGGCTAATAGGTGGCCAAAATCTAACTGGTCTGCTCCACTTAACCTGGAGAAGACCGCCCGAATGAACTCTTGGCATTTGTGTTTGCCATGAAGGAGCTGGAAGTGTTTGTTTCACACAAAGGAAGCCAACTTTTACCTCGAGGGGGTTCAAAAATCTGTGTCATAACAAAATGTTTGTCGAAGAAATTTTGAATAGAACAGCAAATGAACTGCTGTTCACAGATAGCCAAGGCATTACCATATTCACCTTAGATCCCTAAGAATTAAAAGATGAAATATTTACCAATCAGTTGTCAAAACTGTCAGGAGAATGTGCAAATGTGAGAGAAGAAGTCAAGGCAAGATCTGTGGAACTGCAGGGAACAGCATCTGGTGCCTGTGCTGGACAGGCTGGTGGAGGCTCTAATAAGCAGCAGAGGTGGGAGATGAGATTAGACACTGGAAATCTATCAGTTTTCTAAAGAAATAAAAACCATACAGGATCTTAGGAAGATATAGTGGGATTTCCAAAAAGGCTTTTATTAAATTCCTTCACCAAAGGCATTTAAAGAAGGTATAGGATGATAGTCATCTGAAAGATAAGTAATGGCTAAAAGACTGGAAGTTGGTAGTTGAAATAAATTTCCAGTTTTCAGTTCTTCCAGTTTCCGAGTGTGGGAGGTCACAAAGAAGGATCTTTCATGGTCTGCATAAATAACCACCCATAAATAACTGAGAAAAGGCAGAAATTACAAGACATACTTATGATATGACAAAGCTTACTGATGAAACTAACCCACTTAAAGCTGTAGGAAAGAAAACTGATGAAGATTAGCTGCAGGATTTCATAGCACTCTGTGTGTGATGCCTGAGCGTGGTGTGCAGCAAAAAGTGCAGGGTAGCACATTTAACAAGTAGAGTTATAGGGCACTGAGCACATGAGTGATGGGGAATGTGGTGCCCCTCATCACTCCAGGAGGGAGTTCATTGCAGACTGTAGACTCTTCCTGTACTTATCCGGAGTGGCATCGTGACATATTAGGGACCTTTTATTTTCAAATAAAATTCTACATTTTTTACTGTATAATGATGTGAAAAGTAAGTGATTGTGAAAGATAGCTGAATTTTTTGTCTTAATCTGTGCTGACTTTGTGAAGTCAGGCAACTTTGACCTTTGCAGAAGGGATCAAAAGAAGAGTGGACACACAGCAAGGAATTCTGGCTGGAAGGGCTGAGAGAGATTGAAGGGAGAGTGGTTGGTTTTTATAACATGAAGGCAGAAGAAATGGGACAGTTACACAGCATATTAGAGATTAAGAAAGACAAATTATAATGGTTTTAGGTGGAGGAAAATGGAAGGATGCATTTAGTTAGATAGGTTAAAAATAAGATGTCTATGCCTTTAAGACAGCCTGCTCCAGATTATGAAATCCTGTCTGTGTAAGAGTCTAACCAGGATCCACTTACCTTTGAATCCACTAACTCTCCTCTATGACTGTTTTGTCCACATATATTCAAGCACTTTTTTTTTGGAGACTGTGGATGTGCTAAGAATTGGCCTGTCTACAAATTAAGATTTTCTTCTTAAAATTCACAATAAGACCAGGGTGAATATTGCTAGGCATATTTAGCAGATGATGAGTAACACTAAACAGGGGAGAGAAGCCAGGCACTTTAAATTATTAACAGGAAAGACACTTTTAATCTGTGAGGAGGTGAGTTGCAGTTTAACTAGAAAAGCAAAAAATACTCAAAATCTCAGCTCCAGACCATGGAGTTGTTGTTTCCAGTAAGAGGATGAAGAAACCTGTTTCTCAATAATTTTTCAGAATATGCCACCTCTGAGGTAGTTTGTAAACTAGGCAACTTGCAAGCTACCTAATGAATGAATGAAGATTCTGATAATTGTTTCATCTATTAATAATACCTTCTATTACTAAAACACCACATTTTAATTTTTAACTGGCTAGAATATGGTTAGATTTTCTCCTTGCACCCATGGAAGGGTGGAATTTAATTGCAGAGAAATATATGTCTGCATGTGATTTCATCATTTGGTGAACACCCATAAAGTCATTGAAGAGATACAAGACCTTTAGGGAATGCCATTTATTTTATCCTAAACTAGACATTTTCATTAGAGAAATTATGATGTATTTCTCTGTTAATTCTACAGGATACTGAAGTAACTAGTTCATATCCAGCCTTCTATGTTGTGTATATACAAAGTTACATGCAATTAATCTGAGTTACACAGACAAGGTATCCCATGTGTCCCATTCTTGGGAATGGCATATGAAAGGAGGTGAACTGGAAACTCATAGCAGGTTTTCATCCAGAGTGTCTGGAGGTATCTTATGAACTGGGCACATACATATATGCCAGTTGCCCACCAAGGCCCCTCTACCACTCCCCTCCTCATTTGGACAGGGGAGAGAAAATACAATGAAAGGCTCATGGGTCAAGATAAGGACAGGAAGATATCACTCACCGTTTACCATCACAGGCAAAGCAGACCCGACTTGGCAAAATTAGTTTAATTTACTACCAATCAAATCAGAGTAGGGTAATGTGAAAATTAAAAACAAAACAAAAAAAAGCCCCCCCAAAACTGAAATAAACACAAATTTTCTTCTTCCCAGGCCCCAACTGCTGTACCTCCTGATCCCAGAGGCAGAGGGGGACAGGGAGGTGGGGGTTGTGGTCAGTTCATCACATGTTGTCTCTGCCACTCCTTTTCCCTTAGGGGAAGGACTGCTCACACTCATCCTCTGCTCCAGCATGGGGTCACTCCCACAGGAGACAAGTCCTCGAGGAACATCTCTGATGTGGTCCTTTCAACAGGCTGCATTTCTTCATGAACTGCTCTGTTCTGAGTCTTCCATGGGGTGCAGTCTTTTAGGACCAGATTCCTTCAGTGTAGGTCCTTCCATGGGATGCAGCCCTTAGGAAACAGACTGATCCAGTGTGGGTCCCCCCACTGGTCACAAGTGCTGCCAGCAAACCTACTCCTCTCTCCATGGTCCCACAGGTCCTACCAGGAGCCCGCTCTGGCACACACTTCCTATGGGGTCACAGCCTCCTTTGGTCATCTGCCTCCTCTGTCATGGGTGCTTGGTGAGCTACAGGTGGATATCTGCTCCACCATGGACCTTCATGGGCTTCAGGGGAATCTCTGCTTCTTCCTCCCCTTCTTTCTTCACTGACCTTGGTGTCTGCAGAGTTGTATCTCTCACATATTCTCATTCCTCTCTCCTGATTGCTGTTGCTCTGATTTTTTTTCCTCCTGCTTAACTGTATTATCACAGAGAAACTTCCACTGTCATTGATAGGCTCAGCCTTGCCTAGCAATGGATCCATCATGGAGCGTGGGCTCCATGGCGTGGGCTGTGTTGGACATGGGGGGAGCTTCTAGCAGCTTCTCAAAGAAGCCACCACTGCAGCCCTCCCAGTACTGAAACCTTGCCATGCAAACCAAATACACCTACCTCATTAAAAAAGCACTGGTTTTCAGCATTGCTGCTTCTCTTCACATTATCACATTAATGTTAATGAAGCTCAGAGAAAGATTCAGATGTTTAAGCACAGCTTCCCTATAGTTTTCTTTTCATATCTACTGTGAACCTGTTACTGAAAAACTGTCCACTGTGGATCCATGAGCCCATCTCACCTTTCACCTCACATTTCTACACACTTTCAGATCTGGTGAAGAAAAGAAGTATTGTTATGTCAGTGAAAATGAGATACTTTTGGACCATATTGTGTTATTCTCACCTTCAAAAATGGATTCAAGCTGCTAGAGGAAGCACCAAACTAGAGTATGTTTATAAAACAGGGATCTCTTTAGTTAAACTAAAGTCCTAAAAAGAAGATACAGTCATTGTTACTGCATGTGTGGTGTACTTACAATTGGTTTGCTTGAAGTACAGGTAAATTTTCTCATTTGTCATTATTAATTATGCACTTCCTTATAGCTGCTCTGTCTTGGTTTGGGCCAGGATAGAGCTAAATCTCTATCTTGTAATTTTGCTTTCAGCTAAGTCGTAAGTATCTGCATTTGCTGAAATTCACAGCAAGTTTCTCAGTCAGTGTCTGCTTCTAGGACTGATAACACTCGATGTTTATAGTTACAACTAGAGACTGGTCTGCAGACCCAAGGCCACTGCTTGGTTCTAAGGAACATCTTATGGTCCAGAAAGAGAAAGGGAGTAAAGAGGTCAGACCTGTGAACTTCCTTTAGAGAGGCGCAGACAGCACAGGTGACCAAAAGTGACAAAAAGAGTATTCCCTCCCATATGCTTATACTCAGTATAAATCTGAGGGATCACAAGGGTCAGCCCCCTTTCTCTTTGCCCTTCACCCTTCCCTTTGCCCCTTCTTCACCTGTCCCTGTTTCCTTCAGCATCCTGGGAGGATTCCATCCCTTCCTCTGCCTGTGGTCCTGATCCGTGCCAGCCTGAATCTGTGTGTTCCTGCCTCCAGCTCCCGACTGCTGCTGACTCCAGGATTCCAGCCTGGACTTTCCCAGGGCTGCCCTGCAGCCTCGGTGGTGACGTGAGAGTTACTGGGGGAAAAGGAGGAGGAACATGGAATTGTTTTTCTGTATATTTATATATATTCAATATTTTTTTTCTTTTTTATCATTACTGTTCCATTAAAACTGTGTAGTTTAGTTTCCAACCCATAAGTCTCTTCCTTATTCTCTCTCCTTCCTTTATCAGGGAGGGGATTAATGGAGAGCATCTGTAGTTCATTTAATTGCCAGCCCATTGTTAAACTGTGATGTGCTCCCAGGTCAGACTTTAATGGGACTCTGGCAAATTCTGGCATAGATAGACTCTTAGATATTTTTAGTGGCCTTTGTGCCTATGCTTGAGATTTATATCACGTGGCACAGCTATCTCTGCGGTTTAAATAAACATAGGGTAAAATTAAAACCTAATGTATTAGCTGTTTTTCTTGTAGACATGAAAGCCTTTATAAGGTAAGGCAGCGAATGGGTATTTAGGAAGATGAGGTTAAATCTTGGCTTTTTCACAGAATCCTCTGTGATATTTGATAGGTTATTTACAGACTTAGTCCACAAAATAGAGATATAGACCTTGCATTATCTGTAAGCCTAGTGTAATATTTAGCCATTGAGATGATTTCCTAGTGGAGAGGAACAGTTGCATGGAGAGTACGAGTGCAGATAATGGGATTTCTCAACAAGATGCCCAAATCACCAGTCTTTAGGGGCTAAAACCACATTTGCTTGTCTTATCTTTGGAGATTATAGAGTACTTAGTGCTCAGTCCCTCAATCTAAGGTTTTAGAGCCACGAGTAGCACCAGGCTTTCAATGAGAGGGCCTCCTGTAACTACTGCAATGAAAATAAACAAAATACTGCTTATAGTAAGTTAATGAAATCCAGACATGTGCTTTAATTTATCCTCAGAAAGTTTTAACCTTAGATGATGAAAATGAGATTTCTGCTACATGATGATATGGGATATGGCACCACTTTCCTCACATTTTATGTCAATTAAATGTCACAGACTCCCCCATACACTGGCTGTAAACCAGAAATAACTCATCAGAGAAAGAAAAGAAGAAAACTCCCACCCTCCAAAAAAGCAGGGGAGTCTATATGGGATTAGAAATACATTTGTGCCCAGTGGCAGGGAAATAGAAATACAGCCCACCCTGTTCTCCTCTTAGTAAACGATAATGCAGTAATATATAAAAAGGACTAATAACAATATCAAGAACATACAGTTGAGTAAATATGAATGGTTTGAGTAACTTATTAGTGCACCTTTATTCAGCAGGGTGCTAAGCACTCTCTTCTCTCACCTGGTGCATCCTGGAGGTTCAAGACCCATTGATAGGCATGTTTTTCAAATGAACCTTTCCTTCTAAAATACTCCAAGATCTCGAATGAAAGTAATTATGCAAGCTGCTTGAAGATAAACTCAATAGGAGGCATGTTTGCATGTTCAATTGGGGCCATTTTTCTTCTTTTTTTGCTTAATTATTTTTAAAAAGGTAAGTATTCTGCAAGGTGCAGTAAATTGATAAAGACAAGCAGGGCATTCATTGCAGGGCATTAAGCAAAGCAGGGAGCTGTAAGCCTTTGATTCACATATCTGGCTCTCCTGAAAAATGAGATAAAAATAAAGTAAAAGTAAAACAATAAAAGTTATTAACAAATAAATCTTTTTGAGAGGTGAATACCTCGGTTTCCTCTTACAATAATTGGAGTCATGGCTCCACTGCACAATATAATACCCATGTAGGAGGAAAGGGTGGGGGTTTTCATTTGAATGTTACCATGCAAGTATAGTGTGCAGCATGGTCTGTATAATTTTTGTAAAGTTACATTAGTTGTGGGTTGCTGAGCTTTATTGTCTTCAGTGATTATAATGCTAACTTATAAAGTACAGTGAAACTTTGTTAGTAAGAGCAAGGAAATACAGTATGTGCTTTTAGGCAAAAGCTAAAGTATCCCATGACCCAATGTTCATACTGAATATCAAAACTAAAAGCTACTTTGAGAAAAAAGAAGCAATGCCTGAAAAGAATTGATTTCTCTGATACTTCATTACAAAGAGTCATCAAAAAAGGTGGTTTGGATAATATAGGTAGAAAAGAAACAATTTTTCCCCCTTCAATTAGGTAGAAAAGCAGATCCAGTCTTGAATCAGAGTGAAAAAAAAGTAATGAAAATTTCAATTTTCAAATAAAAATCTAGTCAGCTGAAAAATTTGGTTCAAGAATTTTACATTTTGGTTTCAGTTTGAACTTTAATGTTTTATTCCTCGAAATTAATTTAGACTTGAAAGCAAAAAATTTTGCTTCCTTGCAAAATACCTTTTGTTTTGCATCTGTTAATACAAACCCTTTTGAGAATTTGTACCTTTTCCCAGCATTTTTATAAAGTGTGAAATTTCTTGAAACCAATTCTTTACTATGACCATAGAGGTCTCCAGCACATAAAGGTGAAAAAATGTTTCTTTGAAAAATGTCTTGCTAATCCAAAGCACATAGGATGGGTTCAAGGAGATTCTTTGTCCCTCAGGAAGGGGAAGGAAGAAATTATTTTCTTGCCATAAGTTAGTACCTGCCCACTGTACAGTGCTAGCCCATGAATTGTTTTTACTAGCCAACTTCTACCAGAGTTTCTAATGCAGATAAAGCAGAATTGACATAGTTTAATAGAAAGGGAGGACAACTGAGGAAGCAACAATTTAGGCCACTAATGGTCACGACTGAACATTGAGAACAAAACCAATCCCTTTCCCCCCCCCCCCCTCCCCCAGAGTGCATAAAAATCATTCACATCTATGCTATATTTTTAATATGGATAAATACAAGGACTCCTCTAAGATACCCTGCATAGTTACTATTTTTAGAATGCATAAGTTTAGCAGTTAAAATATGTATACAAAACCCCCATTTAAGTTTAGTGCCAAGTCTCTAGAAAACAAGTTATTCTTTCTACTTGTCTACTTCATCCTGTACCTCCCTTCAGAACTTCTCTCCTTAAACTAAGCTCAGCCTCAGGTGAATCTTCTTCCTCCTGGCCTGCTTAGGGGGGTCAATGTCTCCAGGATACCTCAGTCACCTGAGGGAAAACCTTTCATTTATGGTGTTGGTGGAGCTGATCCAAACCCAAATTTATCTTTATTTTATTAAAATTTGTATCCCTTTTCAATCATGTTTCATACACTCTTTCAGGAAAAAAAAAATCTGTTTTTTTTGCAAAGCTTTAATCTTTCTATTCTGGGAGTGCTGTTACATAACTACCAAACCTTGTTATTGTAAATAGTACTATTTTTATTTGTTTACAAAGAATAAATGTGTTGGTTGGAGGTAGAAGTAGGTGTTTGAAGGCTGTCTGAGACTGGAGGTGTAGCATATGCTATTGGTGGAATTCTCTGTAGCCTTAAGGCTTCCTATAGATCCCACTGATCCCTCAGCAATGGAGAATTCAGCCAAGGGACGAAAAAATACATTTGGCTCCATGGGTAGCCCAGGGTCATAAAGGGATGACATAGCTTAACATGACTACATCCTTTTCTCTTCTTGTCCTATCATCTTCTGCATGACATTAAGTAGAGACAATGCCCCCACAGGTATTTAACACCTTATCCAGAGTACAACAAAGCATGTGCATGGGGCACCAGTCAGATAATCAGCACAGCAATTTATTGTCATTTAATATCTGAAGTGAGCAAAGAAAAGGAATTTTGCTCATACTTTTGGCATTTTTTAGTTTATCATTAAATTCTTCAGTCTAAGTGTACAGTAATTACATGCAAACACAGTACAGAATATAATTGCTGAAAGACATTTGATGATTTGTTCTGAACTATGAAATATTTAAAGCTATTTTATCAAAATCAAGTAAGAAAATAAAACCAGTCTTTTAAGGACCCCATATACCAAACAATCCATGTGCAAAAGATCATAAGAAGCTTTGACACCATCAGCTTCTGTGATATCACACACAGTTCTATTATACAGAAGCCAAAATTGGAGTTTTAACCTAATTATTAACTCAAATGGATATTAATCTCTTGACTGCTATTTGGAAAGCAAGCTGAGAGGTAGAAGACAATAGCACAAGTGCATATATTGCATATCCAGAGGGCAAAAAACTACTGTACTTATTAGACTTATACTCTGTGACCTTGGGCATAAAGATGTGAAATAAGGCTTGAAATAAAAGATAATATAGTATGATTTGCAAGAGTTAAATGAAAAAGGAAAGCTCAAGGCAAAAAAACCCCCACATAACACCTCGCCCCCCCCCCAAAAAAAATCCCAAACCAAAAGAAAAACCCACACCAAAACCAACAACAAAATCCACAAGAAGCCCAAATCCAAGAAAACCAATTATTTTTTTAATTAAAAATGAGCATCTGCATTGTTAAGTTGCCATTTATTTCTATAGTTCCAAAAGAGGTCATATGGGGAGCCCTGAGTATACATAGTGTATAGTGTTTTCTAAACTGTAGGCCAAAGAAATTATTTGGATGAAGTTATTGTTCCATTAAGCAAGTCACTTCCATTTAGTAAGTCTCACTGTATGAGTCTAGATTGAAGAAATAATTTTCACAAACAAACAGTTGGTGTTCAACTTCATGGAAGTAAAGGACAATATAGAATTACACGATTACACAAGATATTTTGGATGTAAGTATCCTGCAAAAAAATGTGTGTTAGGGCAGCACCACAAAGATCAAGAAGCACACTGGAATTAATGGTATAGCTTCCTTAGTTGGTTTCCAGTGCTTATCAGGGTTGCTTTTTTGTTTTTCAGCTCTATGGCAGAAGACTTGCAAGATCATTCTTCTTGTCTTTTTCCTGTCTTCCCTTTTGCTGGTGTCCAGAAGGAATTTATGACAGCAAAGACACCTTCCTGCCTCCCTTCTGTCCCTCAAAATTATTCTTTTCCTGAAAAATTAATCTTATGTTAAAATAAATAAATAAACAAATACAATAAAATTAATCATAGGGTTGTGTCAGCTAAAATTTTTGCTTGGAAACATTGACTTAAGACTTCAGACCTGTGAAGCAGGTACATTTCTGTTCTCTTTTTTATGGGAGCTGCAGCCTGTTCATCTACCTCTTCCAGTAGCTGACAGCTAACTAATTTAGGTCTTCTCTAAAGAAGTGTTTGTTTTTTTAAAAACGCTCTGAGACAGACTGGGGTGCAGAACTTCTTCTTGAAGCTTTTTTTTACTGATGCAAAAATTTCATATCCCATCCCCAAATTCCTTTTGCCTTGTGCCACAGATGCTACTCTGAAAGAATCCAGTCTTTTTTTCCCCCCTCTAAATTAGTAAGAATTTAAACTGGATGAAACAGAGTTTTTCCCTCACTGACCTGCCAAGGGCTGAGCAACTGAACTGCAGTCAGCTCCCAAATTTAAATGAAAATGTTTAAATAACACCAAGCCATAGAGTATTAGCTTATAAAGATGTTAATGTAAACCCAAGCAGTATTTTAAAAAAACAACTCACACAATATTTTCTTCAGAAATTCCTAATTCACCGTGAATACAGTTGTAGATCTAAAACCAAATGCTATCTGAAAAAATCAGTAAAGCCTCAGTGAAAATTTTGGCAATTAAATTCCATATTAAGCAGAGCTGTTGCCAGGAAATATTATCTCTCCATCAAATAATGACAAGTTCTGGGTAAAAGCCATACATTTCTGGGTCGTGAAAGAGCCTCAAATATCTTCACTGAAAAAAAAACCAAAAAAATCCTTGCGTTCTCCCTGTCATTTCCTGATGAATTGGACAAATACTGCTACAACATGGACTTTACATATGAGAAAAAGACTTCCCAGCTTCTCTAGCTCCAGGGTGTATAGCACAGTCCCCATTTTGTCCCTGTTCCAGGTGGAAGTGTTTGCACTGCTGAACAGAAGAGCAGAAGCTCCAGCACTGAACCCTGGTCCTCATGGTGAGCCTGTTTCCAGGTAGTGCTGTAGACCAGCTCCAAGACAAACCTGCTTTAGTAGATGTGGAAAGAGCTGCTTGTGCCACTCCTCCTGAGGGCTAGGAACTGGTCCTTTGACCATGTTTCACAGTGTGGACCTGTTGAAAGTCTGGGGATCCTGAAAATGCCATCAACACCCAGACACAACTGTGTCAGAAGCAGCTCTCTGCAGGGAGGGGAGTTGGTGATGTGAGCTCAGCCCACGGTGGGAATGGGGTTGGCTGTTGATGAAGGAATCTGTCCTTTTCCATTTCCCCAGGCCACCTTTCTGGGTCAGGGAGAACAAAACAGCTGTCTGGATTGTCCTGAATCAGTCTCACAAGGAGGAAATTTTTCACCTTGCGACAGAGATTTTGTAGCCGCTTTTCTTGATTTTAATTTTTCTCCCCCTCATGCTTAATGCTGAATCAGAAAGGATAAGATGATGGAAGAAATAGCCAATGGGAAAAAAAAAAAGGGGACACAAAAATCTTCTAACAGCAGTACATATTTCATGTCAAAGGCATTAAACCATAGCACACACAAAAAATGCAGTAAAACAGTACCAGCATTGTTCCTACAAGAATTAAGTGGTACAAATATTCAGCTACAGCCAATGTCTTTTATTAGAACATGTGGTGTCTATAATGTCTACACAAAAAAACCCCACAACCCATTACAGAATTATAACCATTATGTGAAACATGTAAACATGGCTTAAGGAGGCTAAATATTTTGGGCAGAAATCAAATCCTTTCAGATATCACGGGAAAAAAGTGCTTTTGCATAGTCCTTCCTGAAACTTGTTAATTGACTGCAATTTGTTAACCACATGAAGATTTGCATACAGAATAAGTACACTGAAAGAATCTCAAGGGCCCTGGCTGTAAGCAGCAAGCAAAATGGCATGAATAAAAAGTCAGATTGTATGACAATATTCTAATTTATTACATCTATATGCACTTAGGGAGAATCGTATAATTGAAATCAAGCAATCTGAAGAAAGGAAGAAAAGAACTGCTGGAAAGTTTTTACATGCCAGCCTGACAGCAGAGCTTACAATCAAAACTTAATATCCAAATCAGAAAACAAATTCTCAGATGAGTTAATGCCTTTTTTTTTTTTTTAAAAAAAAAAGCAAAACAACCCCCTCAAAAGCAGGTGGGGTTCACAAAGAATGAGCAAACAAATAGGCTGATCAGGAGCTTCTGAAAGTCACCTAACCTGCACTGTGAAGGTCTTTGACTATGATATTATGAGCAATTCATCCAGAAGACCGGAAAGAAAAGAGGAAAAAAACCCAAAGAAAATGTGTGCAACAATTGTGAGAATATGTGGGAGCAGGAAGGGAACAGGTAGGGAACAGGTCTGATGATGATACTTTTCAGCTCAGATAAAATTTCCAGTCACACTCCGTTACCTGTAATTTTTGAAGACTGAAACCTGTGTGGAAATCATAAAGAAAATCATAGCAGTAGAAGAGACACAAAGACATATTGGCAGGGATGCTTGTGATTTGGTGGATACCATCAAACTCAGTGGGAAAGAAGAACATACACAAGAAATATACTGCTCAATCACTGGCAGTAAAACCCTGAAGAAATGGAGAATGAGTATTTTTGAGTATGAGCTCATTCATAGTGAGTACCATGCCCCAGCACTTTGAAGTCATCTCAGTAAAATACAATGTATTCAACCACAAGTCTTAAAATATTACTTTTATGCCACACTCAGTGCCCAGGAATGAACAGCATTATTATTCCCTGGAAATTATAAAATAACTTGCACTGCAACATTTGCTAAAATAGTGACTGAAGCACAGATAGGAGACAGTATCAGATCCTGCCTTCTGTTGTCTTTATATAGACTTTGAAGGATGTGAAGGAAGTTTTCTTGCTTTCCTTTCTGCCCCCCCCCCCATGAGAAGGTGTCAAAGTCTGAATCAAAGTATAGTAGTGATTATTTAAAGTTAGTATGATGTATGAAAAAGTATGGACCAACATATTTTGCTGTGCCCTGAGGTAATTCAAGTAAAGACCTATGGTATTTGTAGGAAGTCTGTGGTGATCCTAATTCAAAAAAGAAAAAAACCCAAAACACTTAGGCATGCACCGAAATATTTTAACTGGCACAATACTGACACACAGCAATGCCTTTTTCTAAATAGAGGCAAAGTAAAACACAGGCTTAAAGTTAGGTTTAACAATGATAGTAAATGGAAACGTGAGTACTGAAACAGAGCTGTGAAGGACTGACAAACCCAATGCAAGTCAGCCTAACACACTGGGCACCACAGCACATAGCTGTAAATGAGCAAGGCTATGATGTATGATATACTGGGAAAACTATCTTGTATTTGTACTCTCCATTCTTTCTGGAAATAACAGTATTTCCCCCTTTGCATCTTCCCTGTGGATTTCTCTTGATAAAACTCCCACAATGAGAGGAGGAGGGCCAAAGAAAACGTACAAGATCAGGCATTCAAAATACCATAGCTTCTACATAGAAAAGGCCCAGAGCTACAGTGATATTTCATGAGGCAAAGTAAAAATCACCCAGGAAATTTAGTAACAGCAACAATGAGCTCTTCTCTTGTTTTGTAACATTCAACCTTTGTTCTTAAATACCCTCTGCAGAAAAAAAAAAGCAACTCTCTCTTTTGATCATTTCTTTTTTTACATAGACTGTCCATACTTAACACACTTGCAGAACATTCTGTCAGTTTAACTCTGTATTTGTAGTTCTTACACTCCCAATTTGCAGGCTATGTAGAGAAATTCTCTTCCTCTCTCGCTTTTTGTACCAGTTTCAATTTAATTTGATCAGTCTGAAGAGGCTCTGGCAGTATTGCTGACTGCCATAGTGGAAAATACCTTTTATGGCCTAATGCATAAGTGTGTATGTAACCTTTTACCCTCATGATTCTTGTTTGTTACTTTTTATAGTTGTTAGTGTGATTATATAATTAGCTGACCTAGTTCATTAAGCTTGTTCCATCATTTGCTCCGGGATCAGAACAAGATCATAAATAACAGACAAAGAAAAGAGCATTTATTTCCATATGGAGTCACTCAAAATTTTCCCTCTGATAGATTTTTGTAAAGAGGTCCGATAGGAGAAAAAAACTTCTGATGTGAGATTTGAGCATGAAATATTCTTCGTCTGACAGGGACTGGATATTTCCTCTGGTTAATGGAAATTTTTACTTAAAAAGGAGAAAATGGTATTTTATTCCAAAATAATTCATAATTCCTTGGAGGCACTGGGAAATCTGGAAGCTCTTGAAAACTCACGTGACCAAGGCTCCAGTATATCAATGAATGAAAAGCTATAGAGAATGTTTGTGTTTACTAACAGTCATTTAGCTATCTCCATTGATACTATACAACAAAAATAATTGTGATGGAAATTATACCATAGATGTGAACTTTCTTCCTTGTCACCCAGTACCCTGTTATTTTGATTATTTGTTGGTTTTGCCCGTAGTTACCTCCTGTGCGTCTGCTCAGCATGCAGCACTGGTTTGATCTGTAGAAACTACCACAGCATAAATGCCAACCATAAAGAAGAACATTTAAAATGGACAATTAGGAAGTAATCTGTCCTTGAGGAAATCACCTCCCTAATTCTCTATTATTGGCAGATGCTACCAACTGATCTAGAAATGTTTGCATTCCTTCAGCCTAAGCAAATCACTTATGCATTCTACAGGCTTTCCACTGTGTTTGAAGCTAACGTTATAAATGACTGCTGTTCTGGAAACAGAAGTATTGTATGATAAAATGGGAAATTGTAATTTTGCTGTATTTTTTGTATAACATTTTGTAAGGTTATATTAGCACATACTTTGTAAGGTACTTTATACCACTAAATTCTCTTCCCACAGAAAGGAAATCACATTTTATACTCTGCAGCTTTTTAGAATAATTGTTATGGAAGTGAACTGTTGAACTCTTACTAAAAATCTTCAGGAAGTTTATCTAAAAACCTTTTAACAGGGCACTTAAATGACTAAAACTATTTCTGCATTAGGTGCTAAATATTCACTTTAGAAATCTTACCTATGCAGAAAAAGTTAGGTTGCCACTCTTCTCAAAGGCAATTGGTTCTTCCAGCATTAACTTGAAACAGTGAAAAAAGTAATTCCCCTTCCCTCTCCAGACAATTTAACTAAGGACTGACTCATTTTCCAGCCCAGCAGTTCTTTATAAAGTGCGTACATTTATCAGGTTTAAAAACGTAATTCTGCTATGTACCTATAGCTGCTGGATGTAGGTAGGAAGGTTTCATAACCAAACATCTGTCTTCTGAAAAAGTAAATGAGATAAAGTTCATTATGGAGCTACAAGGAACAAATTGACTTGCTTAAGAAGACAGATCACAAGGCACAGGGTTCTGTGACCTCTTTGTCTGCTGCCAGTACTAACTCAAGCCACTCTTTAGGTGCATACCAAAACTTTGGATCTGGGGCCTCAGGATGAAAACAGCAGTGAAAGGAAAAGCAGAAATGACATTTTAAACCCGAGTTAACCTCTGTCCTAAGCAGGAAAAAAAAAAAACCACCAAAAAACCAAAGCAAGCCTCCCAGCTTTTTCATGTGTTTCCCTCATTATATCATACTTTAAAACCTTTGTTTAAAATACCTAGAATTATTATGAGAGAACAGAGTTACCTGGATTTACATTTTCATGAGGGACTACAAGAGATATTTTCTGAAGATCCTATATATTTAACTATGGACACTATATGATAGAAACATGATAGGAATTATAAAGAGACTGATGGGAGAACCTTCAGAGATGCACAGAAAAGCATAGAGACACTTAAATAAATTGTTAGCCCTTACTGAGAGTGTAACACTACTTCAGAGCTGCTGTGACTGCTATGTCAGCCTATGCTACTCCACCTCCACAAATTGTTTGAAACCTTATATATAATTAAGCTGTATTTTCATTTTAGCACCCTGGTGTCATGTACCAACCTATTATGCTTTAGGTTTGCAATAAAATATACAAACCTATTATGCATAGTATGAAGTAGGAATCAGGAATATAATATTACCACCTTTCTCTCTGTTTGCTACTTATTCAGATGCTAAAGTCTTCTGACAGGCATTTGTCTTACTGTGTAAACTATCTGCTGTCTGTGGAAATTAAATCCATAGAAGATTAATGAATAAATAATAGCCATGCATACGCTTCACTTTCCTTTGCTGTGAGCTGATAAGTTTATTCACAGTAAATATGAAGTATCAGTGTAGTTTAAGAGGTATAATAGTGATGAGATACAAGAAAATACCATTTCCTTCACCCATATATAAACAATTTTTTACAGAGCACATTGTTATTTCTGTATTGAAAATGGTAGTGGTTGTCCTACCAGAAGCCATTGATTAACCCAGGGCCTTTCAGATTTGGAACATGGTAAATTTTTCATCACTTAACACTTCTAATTGAAGAAGACTTATTTCAAAAAGAGAATGGAAATGGAAATAAAATTCTAGGCTAAATTTAGAGATCATTGTGTCCTGCCAGTGTTTTGTAAGGCTCTATACTTACTCCCTGCCCTCAACTCTCCATTAGAAAGGGAGACCAAGATCGTGTTAGAGGTGGCAACATTTATTCCTGCTTTGAAGGTAGCATCAATCAGCAATTGCAGCTATCCTGAATCATCCTATAATTACAGCAGGTTCTCCATGCCCTCCTAACCCGTAGGAAAAAGTTAAATTATTTTTATGTACATTGCTTTTTTCTAATACTTTGCAGCCTCCAAGTGAAATGCATCCACAGTCTGAGAAATAACCTGATGAAACCAATGGCTTTAGATTCCATGGTTATAAGTAACAATACACCTGAAGTCTTCCTGTTACCCGTACCAAACTCAGAAATATAAAGTAATCTGGTTATACCCTTCAAACAAGCTGAATCGTTCATAAACAAGTGAAGTTGTCCTTCATGCATCTGATACCTGATCTGGTGCTGCTGAGCAATAAACACATCAATGTTTTTTAAAGAAAATACTTCTATTTACACCCATTTCAAAGACTGATTTAATGATTTTGTTTGTTTGTTTTCATGGAAATCACTCCTACTGGCTGTTGAAACTCAATAGGAAATCCAGAGGTTGTCTTCTCTTTTCTGTTTATGCCTACTCAGGACTACAAGAAGACTGGAATGCCATTTTATGAATAACATTGCAATGTATCAGATACTTCTAGGTTAAAAAAGTCTCACTGGAAACAAAACAATTTTCACATAGTCTGTGACTGAATACAATCCATCTATTTTTATTGAAGCTTTTGGTGCTCAGTGTATGTGAAACTGAGTCCATGAGGTATGATAAGCCTAAGAGGAAAGTGTTGTGGGTCAGTTTCCCTCAGATTGTTGGCATTTATTTAAAGTTGACTTAAAAAATTCTGATGTGAAAAGCAGAATTATTTTTGACTTAACTGATTCACCAATTAATGCAGTATTGGACTGCACCTCCAGAGATGCCTTTCACCCCAAATTCCTGTGCTCCTATATGGCATGTTTATTTTAGGTATGTTTTTATTGTACAGATATAGATTGTGGGTGCAGTGAATGGCAGATTACTCACCAAATTGTGCCAAATAAGTACCAGGGGGAGAGGGTGGAAGATCTTTTTCTCTTGTATAAATGTACTCTAAGTAATTAAGTAGAGGAGATACCATTTGATCTAACAAGGAGAGATTTTCATGCATAAAGAAGGGAAATAACCTTTATCTGAAGTGAGAGAGTTGACCAGTTAAGAAGGAAAGAATTTCCAGAGAAAAGATTAAACCTGTTCTTCACTTTAATGAGAGCTCTGCCTCTCGGTACATCTTCTGCTATACACAGGGGATAACAGAACTATTTGGGCTCTATGAGAACATGTAGATCTTGCACTACATCAGCATGGGGAGATGAAAGCCTTGTCTGATGGCTACAGGTGGAATGTCTCTAACATGCAGTAAGGTATTGGAGCACTTCCCACAAGGACTGACACGAGGGTTTTGCACTGGGCTTTTGAGCAATTTGAAGATTCAAAACTTTAGAGCTTTGGTCAGCCAGGCCAGGCCAGAGTGGCACAAAGAGTCTTCTGTCTGGTTAATTAGCACTGATTGCCAGAACAATTTTAATGTCACACTTTTAGCTGCTTGGATAGCTCTAGCTGATTTCTTATTAACAGTTTAAATTTTTAGAGCATTTCTTTAAGAGGCACTTCTAGAGCTCCTACCTTAAATATTTCCCAGGAAAAATGGAAGCCTAAGGATGTAAAATGCTAAAATAAGTACACCTTTCATTTAGTCTCTAAAATTATGAGTCTCTTGGCAGCTAATCTTCCATACTATCATACTGTAGTGCAATCAGTACTAGTAAAACTGGTTTAGGAAAGCAAGTTAAACAAGTAAAAAAAATTGAACAAATACATCTTAAGGACCTGTGAGTTCTGAACCGTGTGAACTCTTGTCTTTCATAAGGTACTGTTATTGCCAGCTTTGCCAGTCATTCTCTTAGCTGTATATTTGGAAAAAAAAAAAAAAAAAAAAAAAAAAAAAAAGCATCCAGAAGCCAACAAACCTTTTCAAATCTATGACATACCTGCATACCCGAATTGATTTCTGAGCCACTTGCAGGGTAGGTGGGATGCAAGGGGAGGGAAAGGAGGAGTGGCTAGAGAATGGTGGGCAGTACTCCTGCAAAAGTGTTGTAACTGCTAAGCACAGAGCAAGTTTTCATGGATGATGCGATCTCTCTGCAGTGCTTAACATGTTTAATGTATAAACAGCATTTTTTTACACTACAGATATCTTTGAAATATTCCCAACTGTTGCCAACAATGGTTAAATATTAAACCCCTCTACTGGCCATTTACCTGCTCTCAGTACCATCATATATATTTCCCCTGATAAATATTAGAAGACACGGTGGTATCAGACCCTGTGGAAGCTTTTCTACATCAGAGTGTCAAAATACTGAAAGATTGTAGTTCTACCAGTCAGGATTTTTTTTTCAACCTTACTGTAGTAATTGCCACATGCTTTCTCAGAAGTGCAGACTTTGCAAGCTCATGAAAACGAGCAACTATGAAGCATGAGCTTCAAGGATTAGTTAACTTGAAACTCATGGAAGGTACTTAAACTTGAAAAAGCCTGTGTTTCAGATGAGTTCATGGCATCTCTGCAGAAGTGGCAACAATCGTAACTGACAGAAATGTGCCATCTCCTACATCAGACCTTTATCCACCTTTGCTTCTGTCCCATTTGGTTATTTTTGGAGGATACACCAGTTTAAAGTGTTCCCTTAGCATCAAATTTATGACTTGATGCAGGGGTCTCTAAAAATATTTTCTGCTGCTGAGAAGACTCACCTAAAGTAACTGTCACAGTTGAAAGAGTTACACTTTTTTAGTCTTTCTTTCACTGGTGTAGGATCTTATATAGTCAAAATCTTTAATGCACTGGGATTAAAGAGCTGATTTTTCTACTTCAGCCTGATTTTTGGGCTTACAGTCCACTGTGCAGAAATTATAATTGTATCCAGATGGGTTCTTGTACCGCTGTATCCAGCAGAAAAACATGACTTCATGTAACCTCTTAAAAACAAAGTATTGTTTAAAAGTAGCAATATCTACACTGAGTAACAAGTGAAAATGACCATTAAAATCATCTGTGTGTTTATTCAAATTATTTATATGGTTAGTCAAGCCCCTTCTGCTGTGAGCTCTGAACTGTAGTATTTTAATATTAGTCTCTTTCCTCACCATAGCATCCTCTTCTTAGTGTTTCTCTTCAGCTATCTGCTATCACCAAGAAAGTATATAATGCATTAAACTTTTCTGGAGTTGTGACCTCCAGATAAATCTGGGAGTCTGAAGTACTCTTGGGAACTCTTGAGCATTCCCAAGGACAAGCATAACTGCACCATTACAAATGCACCATTACAAATGCACTTTTACAAATTAACAGCTCCTGCATAATCTTCTTGGAGTGCATTTGCTAACAGCTACTGCTAAATCTACTAAAAAATGCATTATAGGAAACAGCACCAATTACCCGCTCAAGAAAAATCCTGGACTTTTCAGGAATAATTCCAGCTCTTTTATCCCATCTTATCAATTTGGATTGATTCATTAAGTTTTCTATGAAAATTCAATTTCAGGTATAATACTTTCTGCATATTGTATTCCAATATTTTGAGAGGAAAGCTTCATGAGTCTCTGATGCATTATTTGGCTGTCTGACATCTTATAATATCATTCTGTCGCAGTTTTAGCAGCAAGAGTTTGTAGGAAATTCCATATCAACTACTTTTAAAGGACAAGAAAAGAAATGAATCGTAGGAAACAAACTGGCTAAAACCTTTCGGTTCAGTCAAGGGCAGAATACAAGAAACTCTTGTTGCCCTGAAGGGCAGCCACAGGCTGGAGGTGTGCAAAACATTATGACTATTTCATTCAAAGCCTGAACTCCCTTAAAAACTCTTCTCTTAAATGGAGGGAAAAACATTTAATTAGATGTACTCTTAAAACTTGTTTCTGTCTTTGATCAAATACTAAATGCATCTGTATTCTTGCACAGTACTTGCATTTGCCTGAGATCTTCCCCACTCTTTTCCCAGATATTTGGTTGGTAGGCAAGTCTGAACTCGGCTGTCTGGTCAGGGGCTACGAATTCCAGGTGAAGTTACATCAGCACACAGTCAGGTCCCAGGAGCACCATGTTTTCCAGTGTTCTTCAAGTGGTGTTTTACAACTTGGCTGGTTTGATTGAAGGAATTACCCTGTGTGTTGATAAGGTGAGCTAACACTGCAGGGAAAGTGCCAAGGGAGCCTTTTGAAGTGAGACCTGTGTGCCACTCCTTCACAAGTAGGAACAGGAAGGCTACTTAAGGTTGGCCAAAGGAGCCACAATTACCTCTGCATCTGTAAAGATTGTGGGCAACTGAGCATTTGCAGCATAGCTGGGATCTCATTGTGAATCCACACTGCTGTGAAACTGCCTCCCCCAAAATGCAGGTGTTTTGCAAGAGTCCTGTTGGCAGACATGGTCAATACAAATGCAGTCCGAGGAAAGGTTAGAATTGACCTTTGGTAGAAATAAATTCCACATGGGTGTCAGAGCATGCATGTATGTGAACAAACACAAGTACAAACTTACCTCTTACACGCTGCATATATTTTTTGTGTAACATCTCCAGCTGAAGATTGTTTTCCTCACTGTACAGACACAGGGAATTGACAGAGTGTGTAAGGTTTTTGCTTCACTGAGGTGATGAGCCCTGTTGTTGAGAATGTCAGGCTTTAAAAGAGGTTATGGAAGTGAGTAGGGAAGAGAGATGTTTAGGAAAGATGCCATGCTGGCTGAGAGGTGTGGAGCATGGGAATTTTGGGTGGTAAGAGCCATCCAGCTGGTTCATCCCTTCTTTTTCAGGAGGTAGACCAAGCTTTGTAAGACTCCCTCAGTGCTCATCAGGTGCAAGCTCAGATGCTTGTGATGCAACTACTTCCCTTGGCAGCCTCTTTTATTCTCTAATAACTCTGTGAACTGAAAGAGCTCTTCCTAATTTTCAGTACATAACATGGAGAAACTATGTCAGTTAAGTAAGACCTGGCCACAAGCCTTGTTCATCTTTAGATGCCAGGGCAAAATCTTTTGGGTTTAAAAAAGATTTAGCTCTCACCTTCTCTTATGTTACCTCTTCTTTGTGTTGCTCCTGTTGGGGTGTGCAGATGAACATGCAGTTCTTGTTCATGGAATATACAGCACTTATCACAGGATGGGAATATGTTTCTGATACAAAGATCACTGGAAGAGACTCACAGTTCCTTTGCTCTGCCTCTGCAGTCTGATGACTTTTCCAAAGCTGCGTTGATGAGGGTCATATGAACTTTTACAATCTGGCAGCACACAGGATGGCAGCAACACAAAGTATTCCCATAGAGATAAGTTCCAAGAAGGCCAAGAGAGCTAATATTAAATAATTGCATTGCATCATATCTCCCTTTCTAGAATTGATTTATTACACATATAAAAGTATTATGATCTTTCCTCCCCATTATTTCAAAGTAAAATGCTTAAAGGGCTAATAAAATCAGTATTTAGTACACTTTTTATTTTGGAGTTCAAAACTTCAAGCTTGACATGAGAAACATTATCTCTAGGGCATGAAAATAGCCTTACCCAGCAGCTTCAAATACAATTATCTTAGTCATTCTTTTTTTTACTCCTTGAAAAATACCAAAATGAGGTAAAAACTCCTTTTGGTTGATAGACAAAAGGAAATTACAGCTGTCTGGAGTTCAAAAGAGTTGCAATAAAACTTGAATTATGACAGAAAATACTGTTTTTTATTAAAGCCTTAGCAGTCCACGAATTAAACAGCTGTATGTTTCTCTGCATGCTTGATACTGCTTATGGTTTCCTGGACAAATATCTTTCTCCAAGATAAAATGCATTTGCCTATCTTCGCATACAAAAGTATTTTATTCACAACTTCTTATACACCTAGATCAATATTTTTGTGAGATTATGACAATTTACAGTAGATAAGAATCCGGTCTGTTGAGATGACTCACAAGGGCTATGGACAATAATTTGTTTATAACTTGCTGCTGTCACCAAACTATGGGAAGAAGTTGCTCTATAGGCAGAATATACTTTATAAATTACCTTGGGTAAAATGTAGGACAAGAACATTTAAGCCACCACATAGAATTTCATGAAAAGAATGAAACAAGGGTTTTCTGATGGAACTGCAATATTTATTTTAATTGAACGAGTGCACTAGGGTTTCACTTTTGAATAGGATCTTCGGATTAACAAGTTATTGTTCACATTTCACGTAAGGATATGTTGGCAATTATGTTCATTCCAAAAATTGCTTTCATGTTTTAAATGACTCATTATGGCCTACAAAACAAGTGGATTAAGGGGACCTAATTCCCTGTACTTTGAGTTTAGCTCTTGATCACATTTTCAGCAGTTTTTAAGTGGTGGTGGCTGCCCAAGCAGTTGTGGTGCCCTTGCAGGGCAGAGGGCTGGAGAAATGGCAGGACCAGATCAGGCCAATAACCCAGCAAGCTCAGGCTGCACCCCCCCACCCACCACTACTAGATTTTGCAAGCATACTCTCAAACAACACTCAACAGCAGTTATTTAACTCTCTGCCTAGAGGTTAAATTGCTTTTTCTTGCCACTTCGGTATCTACATGTACCTCAATGTGTGAAGCACTGATATCATACCTAAAATTTTGAACTTAGCACTCAGCATGTTTTAATTATCCCTAAGAGCACACTCTGTGCTTTGGATTCAAATACACGTTGTGCTAATTGGCTCCTCACAGCTGGGAAAACAATATTTAGCTTAAAGCATGTCCACTAAGTGTTGCTGTTGTTTGATTTTATTGGCATTTCCCTTATTCTGGCAGTCTTGCAGGTTGTGTTGTGTTCTGAATACCATAGAGTAGTCTTCGTATACTTTACGTGTCACATTTTCTCTAAGATTGTCTTTTCCTTGATTATTTACATTTCCTCTGAAGTAATGGTCCCAGTCTGTGGAGTTTTTCTTGAAAAGCAACTTTTCCCATAGCACGTGTCGATGGTCAGGCTAATTACCCAGCTCTGAGCCCCTGAAATTCTGCTGTATACTTTTAAGTGAGGGTTGACCAGAACCAAATGCAGTGTTCAAGGTCAGATATGCTACTGATTCATAACCTTGCTCCTTCCTATTCCTCTATCTTCCAAAACTTTTTTCAATAAATAAAAAGTGGGAAAAAAAAAGCTTTGCTGCCTCTTAAGCCTATTAAGTTCTTAATAGGTACCCTCTAACTTCCTTCTCACTGAAGTTTTAATTTTAAAAAGTAAAATGTTTCAAGTTTTCACCAGAGAAGTAAACATTTTTTTATTTTCAGCAACTTTCTGGTTAAAGAAAAAAAGAAGAAAAAAAAGGCTTTATTTGAAATTTTGCATTGTTTTTCAGATATTAAACTAATACTTGACACTTTAGTTGAATGTGTATTTTATAATTACATAACTCAAAAGCACTTAGAATTATTTATTTTAAAATTTCTCTTTCTTTCCCTCAGACAGTCCTATCTTGATGAAGTTTAAAAATAAACTTAGTTTTTTCCTATTTTTTTAATTTTTTTTTTAATGTTTCCCGTTTCATTGCATTTTACCTGTAAGGCTACTTAGTATCCTTGGTGTGAAAGAGACTAGAATCTCATATCATATTTATGCTTTTTTAACAAAAGCTCTTGAAGAAAATGATCTGGGTATGTTGCAAAATTAGGCTTTGTTATCCCACCTTCATCTCAATTTAATAGGAATAAAATAATAGGGAATACCACTATGAATTGTAATAGTTAAACAAAATGCTTCAACATTGTCTTTAGACACTCGTCGTTCCAGTGATCTTATGACATTCCCTAATGCACACCCTCCATGGTAAAAAATATATTACTCCTATTCATACAAATCAATCTCTCACTCTGCTAGAAATTAAATCATTTCATGTTGGAAAGCAAACACACACTGTAGGGGTGCTGTGGAAAAATTATTTTGATTTGACTGCCTGAATACTTTATTCATTTTCCAGAATACAGATATCAACATCCAAGAATATTCTTTACTACTAGGGGCTGTCAAACCTTTGATGCTGCCTCAATGTGTATGACTACAGTCTGAAGAAACATAAAACCATCTATAATTCATTTGAACAATTACATAGATCTATTTTATGATTTTTAAAAAAATTATTTCTTGATCCTGGCAGCAAAAGGTTGTTTTTATGAAGAATGACATCTGGTTACTTTTATCTTATCACATGTGATGGGATTGTTATTGTTAGATAACACAGTAGTCATCTTAGAAAAACCATCCACACTGCTGAATTTTGGAGGATGACTACTTCCAGCAGGCTGCAACACTAAGCCGTCTTTTCTCAACTCATCCTTTAAATTATTTCTATCAAGCTGTTAGCCTGGTCTGCCCAGCCCAGCAGTGACACTTCTTAAACATGTACCATTTGAACAGGTTCTGCTTGAACAAATATTTTATTCTCCAGCCTAATGACTTTGCCTTGGTCAAGGTTGTCCAAGTTTCCTCTGTCAGTCTGAGCCTTGAGGGTGTCAGTTCCAGGGTCAGGGAACCAACTGTGAGTCTGGGTCTGAGGCTGTTACAGGCTATAGAAATCTAATCAACACAGCCAGTGACCTATGGAGAGCTGCTCTTCATATGCTGCAGCAGACACTTATGTCTGGGTAGCTGAGCAGACCTCAGATGGCCATTTTGACCAGATCTCCATCAATTACAGGAGCCTAGATACTAGGATAACATGGACCCTGGTAAGTTTTAGATTCCTGTTTACGTTTCTGTATTTGCAACTGAATCCCATCTTGATTTCCCTCTATCACTTCTAATCATTTCAGCTGTGGATGAAGATGCAGGTTAGCTGAGAAATGGAAACCTAACACAAGATGCCGCAAGACCCATAGCTGGTGGTCTCTGCTCCTCTTGTTTTTCTGTTTTTTTTTTTGTTTGTTTGTTTGGGGTTTTTTTTGTTGTTTTTTTTTTTTTAAGAGACACACCAGAGTTTTAAAGCCATTTGCTCATTTCCACCATCTACCTCTCATTGCTCTCATTTCCTGGTGCTCTGAGACTACATCTGAGATGCGTATATGCATCTCAGCCAGCTCTCTCCCTTTGGTGCCAGGTGCCAGGTCCTAGTCTCCACAGAAATGGGAATTCCTTGTCCAGAAGGATCAGCCAGGGCTACTACAGTGCCTCTGATGGTGCAAGCTCAACAAATGTAGCTTTCTTCACATGCCCTTCACTAACTTAATGAGGCCTTTTCAAAACCAAAAGTCCAGATCATCTTAGACACTGCTGAATGTTACACATGGCACTATATTTGGCCACCTATAGCTTTCCAGTACAAATTCTTAGATATTCTCTCGTTGTCTGGGTTGACTGAAAGCAGCCATCAACATTCAACTCAGACCTCAGACTTGTACTTTCTAGATACACAGCAAGTTTCTTGAATTGCCATGCATTAGGTGCCTACAGAGTTATATAGAAATAAAGTGTTAGCACACAAAGGGGAGTAGTTCTTTCAGAATGCATTGCCTTAATCATCATTTAATTTGATAGAATGAATAACACTGGGATAAACAAAAAAGTGGAAGAATGAGTTTGCCAGAGATACCGAATGCTGGAGACATAATTTTTCCATAAACACAACTCGTCAAAAATAGAGCAATATTGTAAAAGGTTTCCTACCCAAACTAGGGAAAGAGCAGTATGCAGGCAGTGTTCAGTAGTTTGGATGACAGAAATACATTACTATTTCCATGACCACATTTCTACTAAAGATTAAACGTAACAGTTTCAAAACGTCATTATTTTTTACTTTTAATGAGCCTGTTGTAGCCTCAGAGCTGAGAGTGCATTCTTGCTAGACTTACTCATTACATTTTCTGTAATAACTGGTATTCCCAGTGCAATTTCCTTTCTGAAAACTCCTCCCAAGTCACTTGGTTCATGTTGCTATTCTAAAAAGAAGGCAGAAGAATGTGTAAATCAGTGTCTAATCATGGCTAAACCTAATGTAATATGTGGGATGGCAGCCACAACAGAAATGCTTGCATCTGAATTAAATATTTTAGGGGTTTATTTGGCATGTATACCTTGATATTGCCTGACTCAGATGTGGGGTTTTTTGGATGTAAAAACAAAGAAATCTGTTAAAGAATTGTTTCTCTAGAATTGCTGATTTTGTAACTAACTCTTTGCCTGAGGTCTGCATATTTGCAAAGCATAACAAGCCACAAGGAACTCCAAATTTAATTGGAGAAATGAGTTGGTAGCCTTTGCTATCAATAGTGAAGCTACTCAGGAGTCAAGCTTAGGTATTTGGACTTGAAAGTAGTTTTAGCTACTGACCTGTACTTTTTATTGTGATTAATACATTGTGTTTGCATTTTAGAACACTAAAAAAATAAAAATCTCTGTTTTGAAACAGCCACAATCTGCCAGACATAGATGCAATACATTGAATACAACAAAAAGGGAGCCCAGTTGTGCCTTTTAATATTAGAATTCTGAACATGATGATGAAAAAATGTTTTTGCTGGTGAGAAGGAAGGAAACACAGGAAAATTAGAAGAATTCTTGGGTAAAACCAGAAAGTCTTTATTAGCTGTTGGGAAATTCCTCCTTTAGTTTAATGGCTGAATACTCTTAAGGGAATACATGTATTGATCCTTTTTCAAGTCCATGTGATTCCCTTTACTGTAATTAGTTCCTTTTATGTCCAGCAGTGCCTGAAAGGCAGATCCAAAATGGAGCCTGGGGTCTTGTATCTGAGCCATGCTATATGCTGTTAGAAAACAAAACAAAACCAACCTCAAAACATGAGCAAATTTAACTTAAATTAAAAGCTCTCTTGTGATCATTTTAAAAACACTTCATCATTGCATAAACAATTGTTTTGTTTAATAGAATGTAATTTGTTACACAGAAGTGAAAACCTCTGAAGTTGTTTTTACAGCACAAAAGTGTTGTCTTTAGCAGAGAACAGACACTGATAATGAGGCAGAAAATTGTGTGAATGCCCAAAACATTGATTCATTGTTTAAGCTGTCTTTTAAACTTTCTCATGAAAGTAGTGGGTAGTCTGTAGCCAAATGCCTCCCATGCCCCATCAGAATTAAGGAGGGCACTTTCCTTGCTCTGAGCTTTCTTAGATCTTAATAACATTAAAAAATTAGAATCTGGTTCTTAAGCCCCAAGTGTCTGACATGATTCCCACACTTGAACCTCTGTGATAATTTTGCAAGTCTGTCTGTGTATAATCTAGGGATTCAGTTGATACTGCAAATCAATTAAAGGGAAAAAAAAAAAAAGGTAATAGACTTTCCTAATGGATACAACTTTTGGATTAAAAATCAATTGTAAAACTTTAATGACTAAAGAAAACACATCAGGTAAACTGAAGCCTACCAAGAGTTTTCTTGAAATGCCTTTCTGCAGGGTGTGGTGGATTTGGGAGAGGCAAATTCCTAGACGCAGCAAAATGAAGCCATGTGTGAGTTAGGTGAAATATAAACCTGGAAAGACACAGAGTCAGCTCTGAGGCGGAGAAAGAATGAGGTGGGTATGCTCTCACAGGGAAACCTGAAGCTTGGATTTGCATTAAGGGTGAAGTAAACTTAGACTAAATAGCTGACCTAAGAAGTTCTGCAATTTTGAAGGGAAGTCTTAAGCCTCTGGAGAAAGACCCTGGGAGCCAGAGACCCAAAAGAGCACTCCAGTGCAATGGGAGGAAGGCCTCTAGGAGACTGTGGGTTGGAGAATGTGTAGTGCTTATGTGTTTAAGAAGCAGCAAAACTCAGCTCAGCTTTCAAGAAGTTTGCACATTTGCTTTCACTTTCCATTTGCATGGAAAAAAATTGGGCAGGAGGGTCTGAATAAGCAAGTATGTTATCCTGGCTATCTCCTTTAGCAACGAAAGGAGAATCTGTCAGTTTTGTGCTAGTCTCTGACACTGGAAGGTGGGACTGCTGAGAAGGGAGATCTGAGAGAGACTGCATTCTCTTGAGCAGCTTGCTTCTCGGGGCTCAAGCACAGGCAAGAAGGTTGATCCCAGAGAGAGCCATTCAGCATCCATCCTGACAGCACTGTGGGCGGCCCTGACACAGGGGAAATCCTAAAGAAAAGGGCCCAGAGAATGAACATACAACAATGAATGTTGAAGGTAACAACCCTGGTCAGAGCAGTACCAGCTGTGCACTGTAGCCACACATGAATGTGATAGCTCGGGTGGCCTCAGCCCCTGCCCTTCCCTCCCTGGGAAAGATGCTAAAACCGCGCAGCTGAGAGCGCAGCCACGGCGCAGCGTAGCAGCAGGTAACTGCAGAAGGAACCATATGGCAACTGTCTCTATGCAAGTCACATTTTCCACACTGCTGGAGATTTTAGATTCAAGACTCCCACTGACTCTAAAAGAGAAATAAATGGAGCTTGTTTTGTTTTCTGCAAACACTGCATTTTCTGCAGCCGTTTCACTAGACAGGCTAGCGGCCTCCTTCAGGCACATATCTCTTATACAGACAGGTGGTTTTCCACAAACAGGGCTGTGAGATGTGAATGGATGTAAGGTGGATCCTGACCTTTTGCAGAACCAGATGTAACCATGGAGGGCCCTGTTATTAGGTCTTCAAGTAGTTTTGATGAGTATCATTTGATTCTATAATCTATATGAGTTACTGAACTGTGCAAGTCTGCATTCACAAGAAACATGAGGTTCTGGGGTATTTCTACTGAGTAGCCTGCTAAGGAAAAAATGTTTGAAGTAATCTGCAGGACAGGCTTTTGTTCATGAAGGAGGTCATGAGGAAGTGATTATTCCTGTTTTGGAGATATAAGTGATAATATCAATTTCAGTAGACTTTGAAATAGCAGGCATGTGAACAGACTACCATTTTAAGACTGCTATGGTTGGCTTTAAGTGATTTATTCTTCTAATATCTTGCTACTCACAATTTTGATATTGGGGATGATAGAAAATATGAAATAAAAAAAAATCTTATTCTATGAGTTGTATCTCTGTATACATCCTCTTTCACATCTGTGCATGCCAGGATCCACCTACAGCTTGAATTACAGTGATAGTTTATTTTTAAGTATAAATATACTAAGTTAAGCTGATTGAATATTTCACACATTGCAACTTATCTGGCAATTTTGACATCTTTTACTGCTTCCCTAATATTTGTAGAAAGATTGTAGTTTCTCAGATTATGTTGTACTCAGATGTACACTTTCTGCATACAGCTCAGCAGACATGATTGGAATTGTGCTGATCAGTTGTGTACAGCAAGATGAGAGATTACCACTATATAATTGTTGCTCCCTGAGGCTCACATCCGGATCCCAGCAGTTCTCCTCCCTGTTTATTGAGCTGTAGTTAAAACAAAAGAGGGCACTGACCTTGCAGTGAACATTCGTGGGGAAAAAACCTTTAACTTTGTGCTTATTTTCAATGCAGTTTTTTCTAACAAATTCATTGCCATCCATATTTTTAAAGCAAAGATGATGTCAACATGAGAGAGGGAACTCATAACAATCTCTGCATGTGTGTTCACCCGAATCCTTCCTGTTGCATCCACACAGCTTCACCTAGAACCTTTCAGCTGACAAGGATTTATACTTAGTGCTTGAGGGGAAGAGCTGCCCTTCCCTAAAATACCTCTTTCCTATTTAGCACATTTTCATTTCAGACAATAACTTCTCCTTTCTTACCTGAATGACAAACTTTTATTCTAAATGCTGTGCATGTGCTGTGAACAATGTTCTGTAAATGAGCAGAAAGCATTTGTGACTGTTCTGATCCCGGAGAAAACATGGACAACATACAATTGATAGCGCTGCAACCATTATTTTATTTATTTATTTATTTATTTATTTTACTGATTAGGCTGACATATGTGAGGGTTCTCAGGAGGACAACAAGGGGATGGTTTTTTTCTTTGGGAATTCAGAGATGAAACTGAATGGGCAGAGCACTTAGTAACACATCCTGTTGAGCAGAATGCCTCAGAGTGTTGACAGATTGTCAGTACTAAGTTTTGCAACGTTTGACTGAACTCTGTAGTGAGTTTATTAAAGTGATTTAGTGCAGAGCAAGCAAGTGCAATATGCATTCCACCCTTTTTGATTAAAACAAGGCAGAGCGCTGGAAAAATGCCAGGAAAAAAAAATAACTAAGTAATCCATTCATATCTTTTGACAAAGTTTCTACAAATACATGCCTACTTCAAGACTGATGGGACATGCTGAGAACAAAAAAGAAATTAGTAATCGAGCAGGCAGCATAGAACCCCCTCTTCATTTGTATTTAAGAGTTCACAGTATGAGTATGTGGGAATAGCTGCTGACAAACAGTTCCCTGGGGGGCTGGATCCAGCATTGTTGTGTTAGAGCAGCTGAGCAGGGAGAGGGCTGTGTGTCCATGTAAGGGTCTAGCAGGACAAGCAATGGCAACAGCCCTTCTTTGCCAAAACAGCGCGGCTAACTTTAGCAAAGATTGCAACTTAACGGCATGAAAAACCCCCTCCAGCTGTACTAGTAAATAACAAAATGGAAAATGAAACCCTGTTAAGAGCAACCTGATTCTGTTTCAGCCAACTGGATGATTTACTGGCTAGAGGTTAGGGGTTTTGTCAGTAGTTCAGTTAACGGGCCTGACACACCAGCATCCCCCGCAAATCGGCATGGCACAAGCAGACCTGTTGCAAAGAATGAGTAGTTAAGAGACAATGTTCAGGCTGCAGCTATATGACAAGTGTCTTCTTAGAACTAAATCATATACTATGAGTGCTCACCTACAATCTTTTGCCTTTTCAGCGACTGGCAGAGTACCTTGATCTCTTTCTACCTATCACTGACAAACACCTGACCTTCCCGTCCTTATTTTGCTTTGTTGACACATATAAACTCTGATATGTCAATAGAATATTTTGCATTGGGTGCTTAGGAGAAACATAGGTAAGTTTATAGCTGAGCAAACAGTGCCCCACTTGGCACTAAAGATTTCTTTGCATTGATGTTCTTAACATTATGACAAGAATATGTATCATCCAGTGAGGATTTTGACACATATCACATTTGGTATACTTCTGGACATTATCCATTTAGGATGTACAAAAGTCTATTGAAAAGATGTTTTTATTAAGTGTAGTGAATATGGTCCTGCTGCAATATCACTCTAGGCTGCAATACAATCAGGATTTGGATTTGTTTTTATTATTGTTTTACACCACCACTGGATGGAGGGAAGATTTTATGAAACTGTCACCATCCAAAATTGCCAGGGGAACCACGTTCAGGATATAATAACACCCAGCAGGATGATTCAGAGGCAGGATAGCTGGCTTGTGCAAGTTAGACACAAAACTCAGCTGCTAAGTCTGTCCTGATGGCCCAGGAAAAACTGTGCCTTTGCTGGGAAAAAGACGTAAATATTTAACACCAGGACCCATAGTGCATTTGTTCAGGCTAGAGGTGAATCCAAACTAAAAGTTCCCAATTGGAAACAGATGTAATTTGCTTGGATAGAGCACTGTATTAATACAGCTATGTGTTTTTATTAAACTAGCAGAACTGCATCAGGGATTGTTGTGACATTATTTTGCCAGCAAGTGCATAGAGCTATCCTGGGTTTGTTTACGTAGCTCTCTGTAGCTCTCCTCATCTTTCTTTAGCACTTCCCTTGTAACAGCAGTAACACAGCAGTGTATATGTTTTACAGCAGGTATTTCAAACAAAGTTACTGCACTTGCTTTGTCAAACTGCAAGCTTACTGCATTGCTCATATGTCAAACCATGTCAGATCACAAGGTTTGTCTAATATCCTTCCTTTGACACCACTTTACTGCCTGGCCTGACCTTAGGCAAATTACCAGATGAGTTTCCTTCCCTGATGAGTTTCCCCCACCACTTTTAGACTCCTGAGATTCAGTGAAGAGCTCTTTAGAAGTGAAAGCACTTGCTAGTGTTAACATGCATTCATACACCTATGAGAAACGTATATAAAGACTTAGTTATGGCTAGATTCTATAATTTTAGTCATCTTAATTAGCCTCTAAATTTGAATGGTCCATTGGTTACAATACTCTGAAAGACTGATAGAACATGGCCATTTATGTTGAAAATAGATGCTTTAAGAAAGCTAACTATTATTGTGAGAGATAATGAATTTCACATCACAAGTCACTTCTTAAAAGCCTACAAATGTTTATTCAGTAATGTGTAAGTGCAAGAAAGGTGTTACTCAGGGTTAAAAATACCATGCATCACTAAAGCATGGGAACACTGTAGGTTTTATGCCCTCTTTGCACATGAGATTTGGAGGTCATGTGGTACATTTTATTCTTTCCTTGCCTTTTCCCTTCTCATCCATAATATTCTTTGTATTTTTCTAACCATAGGTTGTTGGACTCCAGACACAGCACTGTAAAAATCTGTCAGCTCAGTTCAAGTCAGACAATGCCCTTGGCTTCTTTTATTTTCCAGTATGTCACAAATGACCATTCATTTCTTGACAGAGGTGTCTGGGTCGGAATACACCCAGCTTCCTGCTGGTAGCAATTAAAATTATCCACTACCCATAGGTAGATTTGAATTTAAGTATCAGCAGAAAAATGACTCTCATAGCCAGCTAGGTCATGCATCAATAGCATTGTATAAGCAAAGGTGGCACTAAAAGGTGAACTGCATGTTACAAAGGAATGAAAGAGAAAAAGGAGAGAAATTCTAACCTCAGTGTCATAGTAATAATGGAGAAATAGTACCACTAACATAGGAACAGGCTACCACAATGCTGGGAGAAAAGTGCCTGAAATGGAAATGATAGTTGTAATATCTGGGGAAAAGAATGGAATAGTCAGGTAAAACACTGGGATTCCCGGAAGGGTAATTCCTAAATCTGAGGATGGGAAGGAGCAATGGATGCTTAAGGCAGTGGTGAAAATGTTTCCAGTTGACAAAGATTCCAAGCCAGGAGGTATCTAAAGGCCCTGTTCTGTCCTCAGTTGATTTCAGTAGGTTTTGTGAGTGAATATAATTGACCAATGGCCATAAATGACTATAAAAATACCTTTTGTTAAAAATCAGTGTTTAGAAATTATGAAAATAGAAAATGAGTAATTCCTGTTGGTCAAGGTCTCGAGGTTTCCAAACTGATTTATGGTCATTTAACTGATCATGCATCTCTTTCTGTCTGCCTGCAGAAGATTGGGTTGAATAAACTCCACCTCTTACTAGATTACAGTAATCTACAGTAAAGTAATTTTACTTGGCTGTAATTTTACTGTTGCTGATATTGCATTATTACACAGTTTCAAATGTGTGTGGTAAGTTGCCTATATAACTGTGTAATAGCAGTAGTCCATAAAGAAGCATTGCTACATGTGGGGGTTCATTCTGTGGAAACGTGTGAGGACTTTGCTCTTGTCAGTGAAAGTTGTCCTTATATCTATAAATCTTTTGCCTTGCTGTTCTGCTTACTCCAAAGTAAGAATCAAGCAAAGTCCAAGCCTCTCCATAGCAGGGCATATTTTTCTTTAACTATCTAGGTAGTTTAGGATAAGATTAAGAATCAAAATATTTGTTCAGATTATTTTTACCACAGTAATTCTACAAGAAACTGCAAAACTTTCAAAGCTGCCTAAGAAAAAAAAAATTAAACAATGGCATGAGCTTTTAATTATACACAATATTTTATTGACTTATATGTTCTTCCCTAGTGGAATTTGTACCTCTAAATAAAGGTGTGTGATCTACAGAGAACATACCACAACAATTGCCTTTCAAGACTGATGCTGCTTCTAAGTTTAGGAAGACCAAAAAATTAAAACAACTTGATCCAGGTAACACCTGGGTTGAATTTAAGTTATTTGATATGTATCCAGCTAGATATACTTAAATGCATATTTTAAAAAACTACATATATCATTGTGTGTCCTATATCCTTTGTGCACAGTTATTATCCCCAGTGTGTGTATTCTGGATGCTGCAATGCAAACGTCCATGCTTCTTCAGAAGACCATGGGGAAGAGATGGCACCAGAGTTCTCTTCAGGGTATGATGTTTATCCTTTGATTTACCTTCTTTTTCCATTTACTATAGGGTATAAACCTGGGCAACACACTTTGGTTGAGTAGCTGTAATTTATATGTCTGAGATTAAGATAAAGAAATCCTATTTTTGGTGCCTGTTAGTACAAAGTTTTGTGCAAGATGGATAGAACACAGCAAAAGTAGAAGACTGTAATTCTTTAGGGATATCCGTAGTTTTTAAATGAAATTCTTTTGTTGTATGCCTTCCTGCTTGCTAAATGTACTCTGCCACAGAGCTTTTGCAGTGCTTGAAGTTCAACACAATTATTTTTGGACCTACTTTCATATTTGAAGAACTCATCTATAATGGCAGAACAGCATGGAAACTATAGGAGTAAAAAAATATCAATGTATTTGTAAAAGATTTGGTTGGTTAAAATCTTAGCTTAGTTGTATTTCATTATCCAACTTTCCTACATGGACTTTCACACATCTCAAAAGAAATTAATTACATAATGATTTCATAAGGATCTGCTAAGAAAAATTATAGATCCGAGATTTCTATTTTATGGTTATTTATTAGTGCCACTTTTAGTTGTAAGCATTAAAAATGTTTAGTCTCTCTCTAATCTGTCAAATTTTGCTCAAGTACACACTGATCAAAAATGTGTGCATAGCAAGTCAATTACAGATGTGATTTTCCAGGAAAAACTGCAAGGCAGTTTGGGTAATCAGTATGACTGAATTAAACTCTGGAAAAAAAAAATGTGGAAAAAACCCACCTCTAGGAGAACATGACATTCCTTTGGGTTGCCTTCACTGAGCACCCCTGTCTAATTGTGCCAGACAGCCACTGGCAATGTGGAAAAGCCTGAGGGGGTAACTAAACACAGGATTCTCCTGGAGAAACTTTCTGCCTGTGCCTTGGGTGGGTGTACAACTGGTCACAACTGTGACTTTGCTGGTCACAACTGATGTTCCCAAGGACTCAGTACTGGGGCCAGTTCTGTTTAACATTTTTAGCAATGATCTGGACTTGAGGATCGAGTGTACCTTCAGTAAGTTTGCAGATGACACCAAGCTGGATGGGACTATTGATGTGCCTGAGGGTAGGAGGACTCTACAGAGGGATCTGGACAGGCTGGGGCTTGAATAGTTCAAGGCCACTTGTATGAGGTTCTACAAGGCCAAAAAAGGTGACCCTCCACCTGGGTCACAACATCCCCAGGCAATGTGCTGCTAGAAAGATGCCCAGGGGAAAAGGAGCCGAGGGTGCCTGCTGACACCTGGCTGAATATGAGCCAGCAGTGTGCCCAGGTGGCCAAGAAGGCCAACAGCATCCTGGCTTGTATCAAATGTAGTATGGCCAGCACTTCCAGTAGGGAAGTGATCCTGTGCCTGTACTCAGCACCAGTGAGGCTGCATCTCCAGTACTGTATTGGGCCTCTCACTACAAGAAAGACCTTGAGGTGCTGGACCATGTCCAAAGAAGGGCAACAAAGCTGGTGCAGGGTTGAGAGCATAAGTCTTACAAGGAGTATCTAAAGGAACTGGAGTTGTTCATTCTGGAAAAAGAAGGCTGAGTAGAGACTTTATGATTTTCTACAACTACCTGAAAGGAAGTTGTAGGAAGGTGGGTGTTAGTCTCTTATCCCAAGTAACAGAATAGATTAGATATTAGGAAAAATTTCTTCTCTGAAAGGGTTGTCAGGCACTGGAATAGTCTGCCCATTGAAGTGGTGGAGTCACAATCCTGAAAGTATTTAAGATATATAGCTGTGGTGCTACTTATGGACATGGTTTAGTAATGGTCTTGGCAGTGCTAGGTTAATGGTTGGTGATCTCAAAGGTGCTTCCCAACCTAAATGATTCTATGATTCTAAAGTCTGGAAAGGTTTATTTATTCAGTCAATTGGGAATCACAGGTAGTTCAGTGACAGCAGAACTAATGAGTTCTGGTTTGCTGTGGCTTTGTGTGACATTGACCCCTTCTTCAGTGTGCATGAGACCCCTCTGAGGCTGAGGGAATGAAAACTGAGCTCATGCAGCAGCCAGAGAACAAAATGGGTCTCTCTCCCCTGTCCAGATCACCAGAACCACAACAGCTAGAGGTATCTCACACATTCAAGAGTCAGGAAGAAATATGGTATCTTTAAAGAATGCATAAAGCTTACATTATTAGAAACGCTGTCTACTAAGACCTATGCATCAGGTATACCCCATTGCTTGAATTCAAAAGCAACCCCTACTAAGCAATAGTTTCTATTAGTAATACAGAAAAGATATCAAAGCTAAAGGCAACACAAAACTGTCCCTACTTTGAGCCACCCTCTCCTTTGCCTCCAGAGTGGACAGCAGTTAAGCTTTTAAAACTCCAGTGGCACAAAATGAACCTAATGCTGGTGTCCCTCTCCCAGACTGGCATCAGAAGAACAAACTGTCTGACCTTACCTATCTGCTTTCAGAGTGCATGCTAAAAGAAGTCCTGTAACATGTTCATGGACAAATGAGTAATATCAGTATGACCCAAATAAAGCATTGAAGCATTAATCCCAACAAATTATAAACTCTATGAAGAAATAATAGATTAGGAGGCAAAATAATTTCATCCAATTCAGAAAATGAAGTGCGACAAAGCTACCCTGTTAACACGGATTTATAGTATAATTGTATCCTGCTGTTTGCTGAGCAAAATTGCAAATGAGGTCCAAAATTAATTTACTCAAATTCGTTATTCGACAGTATCACTAAACAACCACATTTATAAGGAGGAAGAAGATTTCTGCTAATTTCAGTATCTTGAGATATGTGTTCCTTGTCAGGAAAAGCAACCAACACTATGATCTGCAGAAAAGTAATGGGTATGCTGCTATTCCTATAAATGGAGCACTGCAGACAGCAGATCTAATTTTGTTCCACCTGTGGGAGATAGTGTTGTGAGATAACAGGAGACATGTTATGAGCCAGACTCTGTGATCAGCTACATCATTAACTCAACCCTACTGATTTCAATGAGGCTGAACAGGGGTAAAGGAGGACAAACTTGCCCCTACCTGAGATTTCTTCAAGTCCGATAAAACAATAATGGAAAGTCCTTGCAACTTTCTCTCTTTTTCTATTAGTAATTTTTTAAAATTACATATGTACAAGGCTGGCTGTTATTAAAGGCAAGCAAGAGGATACTACTGTGAGATAAAATATGACAATGCATACTAAACAAGGAATTATTTTTTTTGTAAAGGTGATTGGCTATAATTTGGGGCTAAAAGGCAAGGTCATTATTAAGGCTTGAAAGTTTGGATTCTGGGACAAGAAGAACTAGAGAAAATACTGACTTTCCCACTCAGTTTATCAGAAAATAAAAATCTTAAAAGAAGTTTCCACATAAAAAATTACATTAATTAAATGTAATGTAGGGATTTTCTCCTTGAGGTCTCCATGGTGAAGTGAATCTTTTTTTCCCCACAGGAGAACATGTTCCTTGCTTTTTCCAAGGAAACAACTTCTGGGCTTTGCAAAGATGAAACTTCTGCCTCCAAGTGGGAAATGGAAGCTGAATGTCAAAGGCTAAATTCCATGAGAGATGACAAGTGCTGATGGGCTTGAATTTGCACAATCAGCGGCATTCAGTCTCTCCAGGGGAGGTAATGTGGGGAGTTCAGGGAAGGAGGAAGAGAAAACGAGTTCAGGCTGTCATCTCAGAAGGAAAGCTTGTTAAAAACATGTTCAGAATTTGGACTTTGCCAACGAAATTAGCTGAAGTGCCTTAAAATATTTATTTGAGGGGTTTGTTTCATGTTAATAAAGAATGGAACAGTCTCTTCAAGTTCTTGTTTTGCAAAAAGAGGAGCTGGGTGTGGTGGGTTATAACACAGAGCAAGCTTATTGTTTACCCATTTTTTTTTTCTTTCTTTCTGTGTTTTGGAGAAATAGTCCATAAGGAATTTTAGAAGAAATTGGCAAAGTATGAAAAAGAAGAGAATGTGATTTTTTCATGAGGTTAAGTACCTACTTGGAAATGCAGAAGCACACAGCTGGGTATTATATCTCCCATACTATACAAATTATACAAAGTACACGAGAAAAAGAATCAGCTAAGAGCTTGTCTCATTTGAATTTGAGGTTCAAGAACTATCCCTGAATAAATTTTGAAATGAAAGTGTCTCTACAGACTAGAAATACTTTCAAGAATGGGCAGTAGCAAATTCCAAGTATCATTACGTAGTGCACAGTATAGCACACTGAAAGAAGGGATCTTTCATCTTCATGAGAAGATCAGTTGTGGGGTCTCCTTTAGAAACACATCCTGGTCCCCTCAAAACTAGTCTAAAATACCAGACTGGGATGTATCCATATGTTTGTGGATACACATACTTGTGCACACACATCCACCCAGAAATAAAGTGTATCCACAATAAAAGCAGAAGATAAATAATCCTGCTGGAATAAAGTTTGGAGGCACAATACATGAAGCTATCTTTCTATGAGCTGAATATTAATGCACTGCCCTACCATGCTATTTTTACCCCCCAGGAAACTCCTTTCAGAGGAGGGGAAGTAGATTTTATACAGATAAAGACTAATGTTATGTATGCCAGTTGCATGGATACCTGACCAAAGTCCGGAGGGAGAGAAGACCCATCTGACTAAAAGAAGAAAAGGCTGTGAATATGTTATAAAAGAAATGCAGCCACATACAGTGCCACAGCATTCTTCAAATACCTGGCTTTTGCAGGGACAGAGTGTATCTTCTGGCAGATTTTTAGAGTGTTTTTCTGACTTTCAGAGGCTTTTACTGCAGCAGCTAACAATCTGGTTACTGTCATGCAAAAGACCAGCACAGGCAAGGCCCAGAAACCTTTCAGGTGCTAGGTCTGGCTGAGGTCAATGCTATGAGCCTTCCCATAGCTCATTACACTGTAATGGAAACTGGAAGCCTCTGTTTCCCCTGGGATTTTGCAGTGAGGCAGCTGGTGTACATTCATTACCTTTTTGTCACTATGCACCTTTAGGGCGGTGAAGACGTAACCTTATTCTCAAGTTGCTTCAGAGACCTGACAGCTTTTGTGCTTCAAAGGCAGACTGGATCTGATGTTTCTCAATTCTACAACCAGGACTCCTTTCAGCTGGTACCAGCCTGTCCCCTGCTGGGACAATAATGTGGGATCAGACTGACATAAATGCCAATTGACAAGAAATCCCTGCTAATAGAGAAAGCCAGGAATCATAAGCCTTGTGTAATATTCTTAATTTCCTGGCTTATTCCGTGAGTGAGAAATGGACCAAAATGGAAAGAGACGGTTCTTTATCTTTTGAAAACATTAGGCACAAGGCATAAAGAGGAGGCGTTAATTTTTATTATTTGCAGTGGGCTAGAAACATTCTATAGTGTGGAAATTCCCACCTGCTATGCAAATTTAGAGTTTTATCAGTCATTTGTTTGCTTCAAAATCAAAGGCACTGAGTTGTAGTGATAAAAACATCCACCTGACATTGTCTTGACAGAGGAATTTCTACTGGGGATGTTGCCTGGTGCCTCTTTGAAACTCATTCTCTTATGAGGGAGCATTAGCATTAGGATGCAGATAATACTATGGATAGGAAGCACTGAAAACATCTTCAGTGCGGAATGATTTTAAATTAATGATTTTTAAAAAATTATAACTTGCAACAGAAGTTTTTTACCCTCTGAATATGAGAGAAAACATGTCCCCTACAAAAAGATCTAGTGTAAAACAACTTCTGGACAATATATTGTGCTGAAGATATGCATGCATAAAGGGGACTTTGGATTTCACAGAGTATCTTTTTAACTTTTCAGTGAAATAAATGCAGGTATTACTAAAAAGAAATAAAGAAATAAAAAGAAAATAAATAAATAAAGCATCAGAATACTGAAGGTCATTGTATTGTAATTACAAGAGAAGCATCTGAAGAAAATTAGAGAGGATAACTAAAATAGAAAATATATCTATAAACAATCTTACATTGGCTAGGGTCATGTGGATGTCTGAATACCTGAGTGTTGTCCTAGAAGGGTTGGAAAGAAAAGAAAGTTTATTTTATGGTGTAATTTTTCATAGAATGTGTGAACGTGGCAGTCTGACAGCTCTGCCAGGTACGTTTCTCCATTTAGTCATAGAGGATACAGAGCACAGGACTGTCAGGATTAACATTCATAAATGTACAGACAGATGGAAGGGCAGGCAAAAGCAGTGAATCTGGCCAGCTACAGGTCAGGCTGAGTGAGAAAGAGCAGAATACTTGATGTGGCATAGTAAGATGGTAAAATCTGCCTCTGTATTGGAGAATTAATACTTCTGTAATACAGAACAAGGGTGAGTAGAAACTATTTTTCATTATGCTATCAATATAGTAAAAACCCCACAAGTTTCTTGCATTCTGGAATATACAAATTTTACTACAGTAATCTTATTCTTGAGACATACAGGTGCAGAACCACCTTGAAAAGTCAAAAGCACCAGCATATGTGCTAGAAATGGGGATTCAGACTCGGTTCAGTCATTGGAATCATAGCTAGAAAACAGATAGAGAAATATCGCCTCAATCTTTCTTGCTGGAATATACCAACCATCATATATCACAACCTGGAAAATGACATTTTTATATTAATGGAGAGAAATACTTCTCTCTTAAACAAATGACTGAACTCACTTTATTTATGAGTTCCACCCATAAGCAAATGAAGTATGAATTTTACGTGGGATTATTTCTGTATAAACCCAGTTACTCTTGTGTAGGCTTACATTTTAATTCACCACTCTTGGACAGAATATTTTTTATAGGTAGTAGTCAGGATGTCTGTCACAATGCAAATGCCACATAAAGTCACAAAAATATTCAGTATAATAGTGCAGAGAGTCGCATGCTTTTTTTGTCCCCATTTCTTCAAGAGACATGTCCAGTTTTCTGGCACTGATATGGGAAGACTTCAGTGCATCTCTCAAGTCAGATGAAGTCATCTGGACTATACAACAAAAAGCTATAAAAAAAAGCTGCCAGTGTTTCCCTCTGGAGTGTTGAACAAAAAATGATGTGAGTTATTTGTAAGGAAGGGTAATACTGCTAATAGGGCTCCAGAGGCAGGATGGGTGGCACTAAATGGTGTCCAAGCATTAGAGCCCTCCAATCCATCTGTACAATAAATCAGAAGAATTCTTAGGATGCTCTTGACAAAAATAAATAAACCACTCCATCTATCTAAAATGAACTTTTGTGGCATGTTTTTGACTCACCAGTACCTTTCCTGTCAGTTTTAAAGCAATGGATGCTAGACACAGAGCAACCTAGGGGCAGGGCATCAGTGATTAGGACCTGTAGAAGATCCTTTAATCTGGTGGACAGTGGGGCTTATTGGTCTATTTACTGAAACTGCCAGGAAAAATCTGGGGTGGTACCAACTTTCCACCTTATCAAGGAGGCATAGTGCACTGCATAAAGTGAAAGAGTTCTTCATCTATTCCCCTTCTTTTTCCCTGAGTCAAAGGCCAAAGGCTACTACGTATTTTAAATGAGGAGATCACATGGAACTCAAAACTTCCATGACACATTCTGTGTTCATCCTTGCTGAATGTGAAGATTCTGAACAAAGTTGTGTGTGTTGGCAGCAATGTGAGGAAGGGTCTGAAAAATATTCAGATTTTTCAAAGAATTTGCTTCTTCACAGAAGCCCATCATTTTAACTTGTGCTCTTAGTAATAGCAGAAGGCAATACTGGTGAAAAAAGACATGCATGCTCCCTATGGTCCCAGAGTGACCATGAAAAGATATTTTCCAGAATCAGCAACTCTATCTGAGAACAGTGAATTTCCTGCATGTCTATAAGATTTATTTTTTTGTATCAGATGAGGTAAACTAGGTTTGTTCGGACTTTCTTAAGAAGATGAGGGCAAGTATGAAGAACTGAAAAATTAGTCTCTGAAGATGGAATTTGAACCAGCAGGGCAGACCATCTGAATTTAATGAAGCTCTGCTTGACATCAGCAGGAGCATTGAAAGGCCAAAGCATGCAGGATTAGACCTCAAATTAATGATGCAATGAAAAGGAAAAATGCATAATTTTAGAGAACATAATTTTGATGATTGATTTTATAATTATTCATGGCACCTAAAGTGAATTATCAGGATGTTTTTATTGATGGCATTTATTAATACATTAAATTTTAAACTCTGTTCTGGAAGACAGTAGAATACAGGCAGGAAACAGAAAAAGCACATTAAATCCTTCAGAAGAAGCTGAGAAATAAGGATGCTTCATGCAATTAAATGGTACATAGAACATCCAGCTACTATGTCATTGTTTTAAATCTACACCTTTATTACAGGGCAGCTTCAGCAATTTAGGATTAAATGGTTATATCAGATCTTTGAAATTTTTTTGTAGTATAATCAATCAAAGAAACATTTTTAAAAATCCTTTTCAAATGCATATTCCAAAAGAAAATTAGTTAATATCGGCTTAAAATCCCCTTGGGCTACTTTACTTATACAGTGTTTCTGTGGGCCCAAAAATGTGAAGTTTTTTGCCATACTACTAGTAATTCAGACTTGTACCTTTTCCATAGTCGGTATGGACTCCGTTGCTTCTGAAGCTGTCCTGGTTTGGGCCAGGATAAAGGTGATTTTCTGGTTTGTACTTTTGCTTTCAGCTAAGTCTCCTGTAAGTAGTTGCACTTGCGGAAATTAACAGCAAGTTTCTCAGACAGTGTCTGCTTCTAGGACTGATAACACTCGATGTTTATAGTTACTGAGACACACACAGAGACTGGTGTGCAGAGCCAAGGACACTGCTCAGCTCTGAGGAACATTTTACCTTCCAGAAGGAGTAAGGAGGTCCCACCTGAAACCCTCCTCTGGGGAGAACCAGACAAGATAGATGTCAGAACTGACCAAACAGAGTATTCCATCCCATACACATCATACTCAGTATAAATTTGAGGGATCACAAGGGTCAACCCCCTTCCTGCCCTTCCTGCCCTTGCTGCTTCCCCTTCCTCTCCTGTTCCTGGTTTTTGCTTCAGCATCCTGAGAGGATTCCATCCCTTCATCTGCCTGTGGTCCTGATCCGTGCCAGCCTGAATCTGTGTGTTCCTGCCTCCAGCTCCCGACTGCTGCTGACTCCAGGATTCCAGCCTGGACTTTCCCAGGGCTGCCCTGCAGCCTCGGTGGTGACGTGAGAGTTATTGGGGGGAACGGGGAAGGAACGTGGTATTAATTTTCCTGTATATTTGTATATATTTGTATATATTTAATAATTTTTCCTATTTATTATTACTGTTTCATTAAAGTTGTGTAGTTTAGTTTCCAGCCCATAAGTCTCTTTCTCTTATTCTCTCTCCTTTCTTTATCAGTGAGGAGAGGGGGATTAATAGAGAGCAATCTGTTATTTGGTTTAATTGCTGGGCCAGTGTTAAACGATGACAGAAGCTGTAGTACTTAAAATATTATTGTGGTCACAGTAGGAATTTGCACCTGAAAGAAACTGTGGTAGTTTTCCCACAGTGAAATTGCTGCTCATTAGGCCATGAGAGATCATAATTGTTCATAGTATAAATGAACTTACTGATTTTAAAGTCAGAGGTTTTTGCCTGCTCAGAAGTTAGTGCAGCATGTATTAATTTTCATTTTCATGCAGATGGACTCCTTAGGTGTTTGAGTCGTTATCCTGTGTGTACTGTAAGGTATCTAAAAAAAACTTTAGGACCTCAGGCATTCAGAGTTTCCTTACTTCACAAATAGTGGAAAACAGTCTGTCAGATAAGTGAGATGGCAGGAAAATTTCTTTGAGCTCATGAATATCCAGTTTCCTCTTTACCACCTGGTAGCATTTCATCTTCAAGTAGCAGAGAAATAGAAGAACCCTGAATACTAAGAACAGTATCTTTTATGTTTAAAAGAATTCATTTCCATACTGTTCTGTAGAGCAATACATCAAATATCTCTGCATCAAGCGAAACACTATGTTTTATATACTCAGCCACATAAAGAGGTTAGTAAGACAAATCCCACTTAGCAGTCTAGGTGTTTCAACAGTGCAGAGCTTTGTGAAATGTAAAGCATTCTCCTGCTTCCAAAATTTCAATGTTTTCAGCAGTAAAATATGTGACATTCTTCAACATATCCCTGACATTAAACACAGAACTGTTTATTTCATGCCAGCAGCACTGGCAGGAAAGCTTTTGCTGGATTAGAATGTGATTCCAAATAGGGTTGGCTGTGTTTTGTCTTCATAAAGCTCCAGTCCAGATGCAACCAGGTGCTCACTAACTTTCTTTTCAACACCTGACTGGCTGAGATCGGAGGAATTAACTTGCTTTTGCTCCTCCCTTTGTGAAATGGTATGAAGAGTAAAGACCTGAAAACCTCTCAATTTTTCACCACTCCTGCAAATGCTACTGAAAAAATGGAATTTATTCTTTACACTGGCAGATAGCTTATTCCCTCTACTAAATAATAATAAATTTGGATAGACATTTGGACCATTGTGAAAACAGGGGGCTGTCAGCTCTACCATACAGCAGCAGAGTATTAAGCCAAGGATCCAAATACAAGCTAGGGCACATTTCCCCCACTCCATCTAAACAGCTGCCACCTAGCTGCTTTAAATGTACAAATATTCCTATAAAATGGAGTAGCAGCATGTGTTATTTTTCCTTTAGCTCAGTACTTCAGCTGAGTATGATCCCAGTACTGCTGCATGGGGTGGTATTACGCATGCTTACCTTTGAAACCTCCATGGAAGCATATGATGGAGAAAGAAGGTCTTGCCACTTACAAGCTCACAGCTTATCCAAATTCTGATTTCCTACTCTCCTGTTCAATCCAGTGGACAAGACAGCCAGCGCTATCCAGGGCCAGATCTTGCTGTTTATCTAGGAGCTCCAGGAAGGGATGGAGGGGGGGGCACTGTCTCTCCTCAGTATCTGCCAAAGGCTTTCTAGTGCAGCTGCACACAAATTCACAGCTCTGGGGGAGGCTGGAAGGATCCGACAATGATCTCCGAGCAGCGCGGCTGGAAAGCCATGCACGGCATTTCTGTGTGTGCCAGCAGAGATCTGTCAGCCCTGGCACCCACCTCACAGCAAGGCAAGGACAGGAGCACTCTGCTTTCTCCAGCTAGGGACTCCCCAGCTGTGTCAGAGGGCCCTCAGGCATTCAGAGTTTGGTCTCTGCCTGGTCCTGAGGTGATAAATCTGCTTCACCCTCTGTTCTCCTCCCACCATCCTCACTTTTCCTGCTGCAGAGAAAGTCGTGCTCATACACAGGTGTGCCCATACGCTCCATGCTCCCCAAAATGTTCTTCCAGTCAACTTTGCCTGCAAAAGCTCTCCTCAGGCTTTTGAACTCTTTTTTAGTGACAATGTGCCTGTCACTTCTGAAGGCCTGGAGTGATGATATCCAGCCAGTGTAATGGCTGCCCAGTGATCCAAACGGGATCACCATCAGTAAATGTACATGGTTTCAAGTCTCCTGAGCTACATTTCTTCAAGCGTGTGTTGTTATTCTTCCTTCTGTACAGGCTCAAAATGAAGACTGTTTTAAAGACTCTCACTTGAGCTGTTTATTATCTGAGTTAACGCAAACATTTCACTTCAGGTGCTTGAAAGAAGTTTAGGGTTTTCCCTTCCAGCGTGGCCGACCTGAAACTTCTCTAACAATACTTTGGAGGAGAAGTGCAGAAATGTTCTTGAAATAAATTTCAGATAGCTATTAACAATCACAATCAGTGTAGCAATAGAAAAACAGAAGTAAACTGTATTATAACACTTACTAGGCCTCTGTGTGTTTAATGAAATTCAGTATAGCTGGTTTAGAATTGATATTTCCTTTAATAGTGCTATTACAATGGCACATAGTATAGAGAGAGGTATTATTCTTGGCTCTACTACTTACAGCCTCTGCTGATTTAAAAATTAATTAGAGGTCAAATTCATTACAGGTCTGTGTTTTGCCATGTCGTGAGATAGATCACTGTTACCCTGTTTGTAGGAGAAATGACTGAACTCAAAGTCATTTGTCACTGGATGGATGCTCTTGCTGGTAAGAGGGATGCTGAAATCATGGTTCCTGAGAATCTAAACTTATATCCCAGTTAGCAAGACACAGAATTTCCTGGACCCTCTTTTCTCACAGTATTTGCTAGAGCAGACAAGTTTAATCCTGTAGCCAGGATGGTCTGATAAACGTTTAGAATGTTGGTCATGTGCATCAAGCATAAACCCAAACAATGTTTCAAGCAGACCATACAGTCAATTTTTCAGTGCTAAGAAGCCATCAGGATGGCACAATTCACTCACTCTTTTTTTTTTTTTTTTTTTTTTTATGCTTGATGAGACTTTCTCTAAAGAACTGGTTTATTCCTACAGGAAAACTCTCTGTTTTGTCCTCAGCTTGTTCCTTTTTATGTATTCTGCACTTCCTCCTGGATTAAGCAAAGCAGCAGTCTGCATGCAAGATTTGAAGTCATCTGCAACCCAGGTATGCTGTGATTAAAAATTATAGTACTGATAGCCGAAACAAGATTTTAATAGGTATTGTGATAAGAGAGTTGTTATCGGATTACCGGCCTTGAATGAATTTTAATTTTCTTTCATTTAATTAATCATTTTTGCCTCCTTCCTTTCTTGCACTGAGAGTCCAGTAAGACCTAATGGGCACTGGGGAAGTGGGGTGAAGGGAGAATAAATGGAATATGATGTTGCAGAAGCAACAATTTTCTTAACTGAGGCCATGTAAAGGAAGGAATTAATCTTTTAAATTAATTAGACACATTAGCAGAAAAAGATTAAAAGGACTGGAGAGAACCCTTTTGTGATCAGCCTGAAGTTATGAATCTTACAAATTATACCCAACATTATTCAATTCTTTCACAATGAAATGCGGTTTCACATTTTAAACAGACTTTCAGAATGTGAGGCAGAAGTTATGTTTTTAAAATACAGTGGCCATTGCTACGAAAAAATTGGTGGAAGGAATGAGAGGAAAGTGTAACACTCGTCTTGTACATGTCTTAGAAAGGAAGGTTAATGGAGATCACTGGATTGATTATGATGGTCTCTTTCATACTGGAATTTTTCAAGGGTCACTCAGATTTCATGGAACAAGTCCATTGGAATTTTAGGTCATACTTAGTCTTCTGAGGACCTTCATCTACATACCATGCATAGAGACCAGGTTACTACTAACATCTTAGGCCTTTGACATGTAAATAACTGATATGATAAGGTATACCTGGATAATCCTTTTGACTAACCAGGTCTAGGCTACAAAATCCATCAATATCCCAAGCTGGTACAAGACCTCTTCCTTATCCAGACCCAACGATGAGTTGCAGGCCACATTGACCAAGACACTTGCCAAGTGCCTAGGAGTGTTTTAGCAGGGCTCTGGTCCAGTATTCTTGCCTTCATCCAGGTCCATCCCGCAGTGATACAGAGATCAAGCCCCACAGAATGTGCAGTGATGGTGATGGGAGACCCTTTTTGGTCTCTGCTGACAAATGGTTAAACCTCGAAGTGACTTCTACAATCTCCTGTTCTGGTCTCCCAGTCACTTTTCCCTTCATCATAACTTTATTATATTTAAAAAATTTAAATTAACTCTTTTCTAATAAAATTTTTAATTTTTCAAATTGAAAGAGTTATTTGCAGAATTGGAAATACTATTTCATATTTTCTGAAGGAAACCTGAAATCTAATATTCAAGGTGCTACACAAATATTGGGGAGCTCTGCTCAAATAAGAAGACATCCAGCTGGTTCTCTTCAAAGATAAGTAAGAAGAACAAGAACAACCTTGCCTTGAGACTCAATGAATAGTACCTAGGCAACTTTAGAAGCAATGGCACTGCTCCTGATCACTGCAGTGGACCCAAGGCCAGTATTAAACAGTATTAAATCAGTAGCAAAAAATATTGAGTCAGTGAGATAAAGAATAGCATAGTAAATGCCTAACAGGAAAACAGAAGTAACCATTTGACACTGCTCTAATTAATATCAAGTGCACATTTTTCTCTGGCTTTTTCAAGTTTAAATCAGCATAAGACAAAATGACACTTCTGAAAAAAAAAATTACTATATCCAAACACAAATTCTCCATATGAATGCTTATGAGCTCTGAATAATTCAAAGTCAGTACTACATTCTGTGACTGAATAGGAGTTTTACACTTAGAAGTGCTAGGTAGGAGGTAATCTGGTAGGAGGTCAAGCTACTAAGTCAGGAAGAAACCTGTCTTTCCACTGTCTTGTTCTCAGGCAGCCACCATTGGACAGTTGTCTCAGAGATGGGAAATTATTTGTCAATGTCTCTAAAGATAATTCAGAATGCTTCAAGGGATCTCAATAAGCCCTTTCCTGAGAGCAACATAGTCTGGCTGAGCTGTCAGAATGCTGGATGTGCCCCTTCCCATTACTGACATCCTGCTCAATGGATAAACCTCAACATCACAAATGGTTTCACCTAGCCAAGTAAGCCACATGTTGGCTGATCTGCCAAAGCTTATCTGAACCACTTGGGATTGGAAAACTGGGGAATGAAATCTCACGGCAGGCTTTCTTGTGATATTTCCAGTGTTCCCTAATATTGAGGCCAAAAATAATGGGCAACTGATTTGCCAGTGTTTTTATTACTATATTTTGTTATTAACCTCTCTGTTGCCAATGCCAAAAAATTTTCTTTTTCAATGTTCAGAAAACATACAATAAAGCCAACACTTGTGATTTGCAAACTGCATTTGTACCTCAAAATAAGCTTCATTTGCTGTTTCTACTTGGAGTATTCTCTGGGAAGCTGTTTGAGAGGAGACAAGAATCAAGACACAGAGCTCTGTCTTCTCACACCAAGCTGGAAAATGGAGGTAGATGGTCACAAAAGAGAGAAATGGCAGTGCAAATATCTTTGTATAGAACAGTTTTATTGGTGTGTGAGATATTTAGGGCGTGCTTTGCACAACAGGGTGGAGTCCTTTATCAGCATATATCAAAACAAATAAGTGAGCTCAGATTCCAATAAAAAGTTGAAAAGGTTTTGATGCGCATTGCATCTTGCCTTTCGAGTAGCAAAGAGAAAGGTGTGAGGGAAAGGCCTACAGTAGAGTACAAGATAGAACAAATTTCATTGAGTAAACTTGTTTCCTTTTGTAGGAAAGGGTTTTAATTCCAGGTGCAGACTGTTGTGCGAGGACTAGCCCTGGTTGTGTGAAACCACAAGAACATCTAAACTATAAATTCTCCTATTCATGGCTTCTCCCTGCCCTTGCCTTTTCCTTGTCCACACCCCAGAGCCAGGAAGACAGTAGTGAAAATAGAACATCTCCTACTCCAGCACAGTAGAAGGGCTGTAAGGGTTAAGGGGATTCTTGCACTTTTGCATAAGCCCCCAAACAATGGACTGTTTAATCTTTTAAACTAATCTTTTACTGGGCTAGATGAGAGTTTCTGCTAATAAAGGAAGCTTCTTTCTCTCTGTCCACTTCTTTTTTTTTTTTTTTTTTTCTTTTGAGAGAGAGATACTAATGCTTCTGCAGAGAATATGAAAGAAGAACACCCCCTTGCACCACACTCCATAGTGCACAGAAAGTGTTATGTCCCATTCTGAGGGACTGCCTATGCTGCCTGGATAGCTCCTTTATATAAACACATTAATAAAGCATGTCTCCCCTTTTAACCACCCTGAAGCTGATTTCTCATCTGGGAGGTCATAAATTATTTTTAGAGGTTAATTGCTATGCAAATCTGCTCATCATGGGGTTCCAGCATCCAGAGAAATGAGAAAACATTCACTTCCCCAGTGGTAGAGGCTCATAGAGGACACCTTTTCATTTCTAAAACCATTTGGAAAGGATTATGTGCCATATGTTTTCTCAAACATATCACACACTGAATGTAATAAACCTGTATTAGTATGGTGTTAAGGCTGCACAGTTACAACATAATTGTATATTAATGTGCCTATTTTGTGTATCTGTATATTTCAATGTATTCGTTTTGAAACATAGTGCCCAGTACAGTAAATTCTGCTCAGATGAATAGTTATCACATAGGAAAGTCACCCACCCCCTGACATCTTCAGGTAAGCTTTGCAGAGTCAAATCACAGATTTAAAGCTTACATTTAATATGAGAAATGGGCATAACAAATATGGTTGTCCAGATGATGAAACAAAAGGATTTTGCAATGAGATTTTTTTTTAACCTAAGACCAAAGAGGAAAAAATATGTTAATTTCTCGCTAATTTCTCATTTCTTGTATTGTAATATTTAACTTACATTGTGACCTTCATGTACCAGGTTATCAAGTGTTAAAAGCCCCTTTGATGGCAGTTTGTGTGAGCGGGCTCTAAATGTGTCAGTGGGGTGGTGTGGGTGGAGAAACTGTTTCCAGTAAGCAACAGGGAAGAAAATTACAGATGCTGAGAGGTAGAATGTGAAAGACTCCCAAACCCTGAAGCTCCAGAGACTGATGGTCCTGTTGAATCCACAAGAACTGATGAACTCAGGCCACCCAAGAGTCTGCCACATCTACCCAGGGACAGCAGCACTCACTGGTATCAATGATCCACATAGCTCATTCCTGATTCTATTAATAATAAAAACTCTAACAGTAAGAAGTGTTATATGAAATATTTGCTGTAATCTGCAGCCATCTAACTTGGTCTCCTGTCAGGGAATTCTGCAGCACTGCCCTTTGAAATAGCTACAAAATGTTGTCACTGGATTAGCAGATGGGCCAAATAATTGTCTCTGCTGTTCATAGAGGTTTTCAGGGACAGAGTATGCTCCCATCATTCAGAAACCACGAGGGTCCTGAGCAGTCAGGCTACTTTCCTGAGACCTTGGTAAAGCGCTGTGGAAATAAAACTTAGAGAACCTTTGCAATGGGGAAAACTAAGAGTGTGCAAGTCCCATCAATTTTTGCTAAGTCTTGTGGGAGGCTAGAGAAGTATCTTCTGTCAGATAGGGAACAAGATAAAGAGTAGGACAACACTAACTCAAATCAAGGAAAATTACATTACAGCAATTATCAACACTACATTCTGCTGCTACTTCCTCCTAGCATATGTAATATACCTATAGTTCCTTTTAATATTAGAAGTAATAGCTCTGGCATTGGAATTTCTGAATTTTTATTAATAACTCTCTAAACTGGAAGTTAATACTCAGTCAAGTTCCAAGAGAAGCCCAAGAGCTGTATTTTTTTAGATACAAGAAAATGTGGATAAGTTAGGAACACAGATGAAAAGACTTGACATAGAACCATGTAATCATAGAATCATAGAGTCATAATGGTTGGAAAGGATCTACAAGATCGAGTTCAACCATCAGTCCTACACCACCTTAACCAATAAGTTAGCTTCCAAAACTCCACACCTACCCATGTTTTTTAATACCTTCAGGGATGGTGACTCCACCACCTCCCCGTAGTCATAAACAAATGAAAGGTAATTTCATGAGAGATTTTTGACCTGCACAGATTTATGGAAGAATGTTGGAAATATGAAGAATAAATTTCACCAAATAAACCACACCACTTAAAGAAGTGGATGGTAACTTCTTCCTTCAGCACCAGAAAATTATAACTTTTTTCCAAATTTTCATTGACAAAAAGGTGGAATAACCTGTAAGTTGAAAGTGAAAATTACTGTTTTTGACAAAAATATAGTACATTCAAATATTAATGATTATGCTGTATTTTTTTCCAAAAAATGTATGCAAGATGCTTTAAGTACTTAATTTGTTCCCACTCCACCCTGTTTCGAAATCCAATACCTTGTAGGGAATAAGTATTTTCATTGTGTCAGTGCTGTGGGAAAATCTCTACCATTTAAGGCCTCTCTTAGCAGACCAAAAGTTCTACTTCCAGGATATTTCAAAGCTTTCCCCATTGAATGCTCTGGCCCCAGTCAGAGTGGGTGTTTGTTCTGGATGTCCAAATTCCTCCTAAATTAATGGTCACTATAAAAATTAGTAGGGTCCAAAGTTCTCCCCAGAAAAAGGGAGGTTCCTAAAATAACCATGTAGCAGCTTGTAAAAATGTGGTCCACAATTAAAACATTTTAAATGTGCATTTTAAACCTGAAATGTTTAACATTAGATTAACAGTAACAGTACATTCTGACAGTTACCTTGTTTTGAACTTCAAGATAATGCCTCATTGAGCAACAAAGTATTTAGGTGAATTTTTTTTTTAAAAAAGAAATTTACTCATAATTTTATTATGTGTTGTAAATTGAAGTTTAAATGGTGTTTGGGATCCGTAGGAAGCTGAGAAGACAAATAGTACCTTGTTCTTTCCAATTACTTTAAGAAAGATTAGGTGTCCTCTAAATCATTGTCCTGGTTTGGGAAAATGTTTTCCTATTTATCATTACTGTTTCATTAAAGTTGTGTAGTTTAGTTTCCAACCCATAAGTCTCTCTTCCTTATTCTCTCTCTTTTCTTTATCAGTGAGGAGAGAGAGATTAATATATAAATCTGTTATTTGGTTTAAATCTGTTATTCAGCCGGGCCAGTGTTAAACCATGACAATCATGTTGAAACATTTTGAGGGGAAGAAATAGAGATGGTGTCATTTTAATATGACTTGGATGCATCCAGAGAACAACATGAAGATGAATGAGAAGGAATGATGAGTGGGGCAGCACTATGGAGGTGACTAGAGAAGAAGAGTCCTTAGAACCAGAATCGTCTTCTCTGAAGAGAAGAAAGAAAAGTACTTGAACATAACATCTGGGCCTTATTTCACAAATTCCTCTAGAGGAAAGAATCAACAAAAGCAATAGTAGCTGCCCTAATAGAAGTGGGTCAACAGAAGAAGACTGTATGGGCTAGTTTCAATGTATTTTTTTAAAATCCCACTGAAATGGATGAATGCTACAGAGAGATATAAATTTAAGGAGGAGGAAGGGCTGGATAGTGCCCTCTATGAAAAAGAATACGGCGCATATACCTCTAAGAACTGAGTCCTTTGGTATCTTGAACCCAATTGGAAGTCTGGACTGCCTAGAGAGTTGCCAGAGCTCCATAAAGCTGTGGGAATGAAACCCTGCACATCACATGAAGGGATGCCAGGCCCATGCAGAAAGCTGTTTTTGCTAAAGCTGCAGCTGCCTATAGTTATTGGGACAGACAATAAATTCCTTGATGGGCGTTCTGCTAATAATTTCAACACTACGTATTTTTCTTGTCTATGAAATACTGACTTTGCTCTATGGTGGATGTGGGTTTTTTGTTATACCAAAAGTCAGGAAATTCTCTTAAAGTTCTCATAGAAGTGAAATTTCTTTTATTATTTTTTTTTAACATGCAAGAGAATGTTCTCTTACCCTGTGACACAGCTGCAGTTGGCAATTGTGCTGAAATGGAACTCTACAATTGTTAAGAAACGACAAGGGAAGACTCAAGCAATCACTATGATTGATAATGGAGCTTCAACTTTATTGCGCAGTTACAATGCTTATATAGTGCTCTGTGTGACCACTCCCCAGCCACCACACACCAACATAACTTATTACTGGGCACCTAGTGTGTTTACCTATAGAGAATGAATCCCAGATGTACAGGGACGGTAGTAAGGTCCTTTATAATTGGCCTTAGATAAGGAATTCTGTACACAGACATGAGCTTGGGCACACCCCAATTCTAGGGCATTCTACGACATTCTACAACATACAATAATAAAAATGGCTACTCATGGAACAGTTTACACAACAACCTTTTAATTTTGCAAATTGCACGCAGCCTCCTCGATATCCTTCCCTGTTTAGAACTGCTTGAGTTAACCTTCAAGCATGTTACAAAACTCTTAAATTTCCAACAATTTTTTTGCTGGCTTATGAGGGATAGAAACAATTGCAAGCTGGGGTCAGATGAGAATGTTGCAGTTATTGCCTGGATTCTTTTATATTTGGGTCTTGCAGAGTTTTTAGAACTGGAATAGGACAGTTTTGATATCATTGCTAGTTTAGATTAAGCCAATCTTGTCTACAGCAACTGACTCATCTTTTAACTTTCAGAAGGTTGAGGTAAACATTTTAAAAACTGAGTGCAGAGTTCGGAGACATCTCCAGTATGAGTTTCAGTTAATGTAGGAACATTAAATATGGATTTCCTGAATTTGTGCATGTAAAACATCAATTTGAACCCCCTGTGGTGCAAACTTAGATCGAATGCAATGTGTAAAACTCTAAAAATGGAAGAAAAAGAAACATTACTAAATACCTAGCAAATGAAAAAAAAAAGGTATAGGTGGATTGTGTCCATCAGAAATAATTTTTCCTTTAGGCAGAAACCTTTTTGTCAGGTAATTTCTTTATCAGAAATTTTAAATGACTTTTTGTTTTAAATAGTATTATTCAATCAGTAAAGTTGACAAGTACAAATATTTCCCGTCATTGCCCATTCAGCATTTTTCTCTACCATTCCACATGCCAAATAGAATTGTAGGTTTTTCTTGTAAAACTGCTTTAGTTTTTACAAGTTAATGGGGAAAGAATAAAAGTAACTCAGCATGTTTTAATAAAAATGTTGACTCATTGCTTTGCAGAACAGAGCTGAATGGGAAAACCTCCCCAATATTTTTTTCCTCCTGTTATATTAAAAATAAGGTTTCTTATTAAAATCCAAAGGGTAACTTTTTTTCAATCACAGAAGACAAGCTTCTCATCTGTAGAATATCCCAACTGAGTAAACCATTCCCACCAGAGCATTATTGGCAAGAGGAAGGTGGGCGTTGGTTAAAAAGGAGAGGGCACAGATCCAGCAGAGCACTTAAGCAGGTGCTTGACACATACTGATAATTGCATATTTAAAGTTAAACATGTGCTTAAGTGCTGTGCTGGTTTGGTGCCTACCTCCATAATTTTTGGTCAGGAATGCTTGCTGGTTGTGCCTGACTTCAGAAAATTCATAACTTATACTTTTTCTAGAGCCTTTTTGCCAAACACCATTGTCGTAAACCCCATCAATTTACTCAGAAGAGAAGCCAGAAGTGAAACTGTCCATCAAATTCATTCTTTCAGCTCCATCTGTAACAACAAAGAGGGAACCATGGGTTGAGATTCTCCAGGTTGAGGTATTTACATGTGCCTAGATGTTTGGGCTCTCCTTATGGACACATGTAGAAAAAAATTCACCTGTGCACTTCAGAGAAGAAGTAAAGGAAGCATTATAATTCTTACAAGTGCCTGCTTCTCTTTACTGACTGTAGAGCAAAATGAGAGGGTGCAAAGTAAGCATCTTGGTTGTTCACAGAATGTAAGGGTAAGTGAGATGTAACTCACCTCACTCCTCCACTCAGCGCCTGAGCTGCTGTTCCAGGGCTTTACATAAGTAATATACTAAAGAAGAAAAGCTGGCAAGGTTAAATTCACAAGAACATTTTAAAGAACTGTTGGGTATGGTTCTCAAAAACACAATGTGTTTCTATTCGTGTTCTCCCTAGCAGTGGTAAATAGCTTCAATTCGCATAAAATTCATGTTAGCACTAATCTGCAGGCTATCCTACTTATTCTCACAGTGTTTCTCAGTCTGTCTCTGGAAAAAGTAAGAGCCATGGTCTCATCTGGTTCACATTAAGAATCCATGGTTAGCTTCCCCATTGCAGGTCCTCAGAACACTAATCACAATTTCCCCAACTGTATGCACCTGAGGGTTGTTTGGTCAGCACTCCCAACAAAAAATAGCTGTATGAGCTCAGCAAGAGGCTGCTCTGGCTTTCCTGATCCTCTGACAAGGGCCTGCAAAAAATCAAAAAGGGGCAGAAATCAGTGAAGAGATGAAGCACATGTAATTCTTAAGGTTGTTTTCCTACCTTACCAGCAGGTATACATTTGCTTTGTCACAGTTTTAGTGGAAAATAATGCAGCTCCTTCCCCCACCGTCCCCAATTTGTAATTGATTTACCAGTTTAAACAAATGCATTGCATTTTAAACTACTTTGCACATTTAGAAAATCTTGCATAAGCATAATAAATAAACTTTGGGGGAAAAAGAACACATCTTACATGCATTTGAAAATGCTTATTTTCTCTGGGATTTTTTTAGGCTTGCGAGAGATTACAGAAGGGCTTTATTGAGCATAAAGTTGCCAAAGAGTTTACTATTGGTATTAAATACAAGGCAGAGTGCCATTATGTAAATGAAAGTCAGCTAAGAAAGTTTTCTGGAGACTGTAAAGGAGTCTAGTGCTGAGACTCTGAGCAATGGGACATGTAGGTCATATAGGAGGAAGCATAGAGTGGTGATATGCATAAGACCAAGGTTTCCATTTTACTTGCTTACAGGTAGCAACCTACAAAGTGTGTCTTGAACCTTGTTTCTTTGTGGTGATATTTAGAGAATTTTATTATATCTCTCCTCCTCATTCTAGTTATAATCACCAAAGAGGCTGGAAAGGATCTTGAGAACTCACCTTGAGACCCTGAGAGTTATTTTATTTCCCCAAGATAGGATTGGCTGCTGTGTTTGCAGTAAGTAGTATGTTCTTAAAGTCTTTCACTGCTTGAGGTTCCATGTCATCTCCACACAAATCACTGGGATGCATAGTGGCAGGTATTTCTCAGCTAAACCTACCTTACTGCAACTTAAACTTCATTATATCTTTTCCATGTTTTATTGGATGGACATTAGAGGTGTCAAAGACTCAGTCCCAGGGATGGAAAACCTCTCCTCTCATTCTGACTCTTTACATGAGAGCTTGTTATCCTAGCAACCCACTTTGATGGAAATAAATAAGCACTTTTAAAACTCAGTTAAAATCATCTATTTCATCTCTGTTTCAGGCTGAGATGAATTTTGCTCTTGAGTGTCTTTTCTTCACAGGGTTTGTAATGGGAGTCCAGATGTAGATATCAACATCACAAATACCTCTTTGGTCAAACAAACCCTACCCTGTTCATAGTAGGATGCTGGGAATATTTAATTTTCATTTGTTATCCCAAGAGCCCCTGTATGTTGGGCACTGAAGGGATCTCTGACTGTGAGATGGGACCTTCACCAATGTGATAAAGGATGTGCTCTGCTGTCCCATTAGCCTTCAGTATGCCAGATTGCCACCAGCAGAACTAAAACATCATCTGGTTCTAAGGAATCCTTCAGTTCTTGCCTAACTGCAGTATTATGAAATGAGAAGATCCTACATTTTTTTTTTCACCTCATTTAAGGAATAGTAGTAGTGTAAGAGAGCCAATGTACGTTTCCAGATGTGTATTTTCCTCATACTGAGATATTTCTGCTTGTTTGGATTCCTGCAGAGATGGAATGTGCAGCTGCAGCAATCATGACTCTCAATAGCAAGATTAACTCCTCTTAACTGAAGAGCAGAAGACAAATTAAAGCAAAGCAAATGGTTTCCTGAATTTACGGCATGTTTCAGAAATGTGGTTGAACTCAATAATTGTTAGTAGGATGCAAGTTGATTCAAGTTGATTCAAATCCAGAGTATTATTCTTGGCTTTTTAAGCTTCTCATTGTAAGTGGCTATTGCACTATACCCAGCTCATGGCTATCAGTGCAGTTTTAGTAGTCACAGTTTCAGTGATTGTTTTTAAAGGAAAAAAACAAAAACAAAAAACAAAACGTATGTAAAACCACTGCTGTTGCTCTGTAGAAAAAAATGCTCGAGTCTGATCCTCAGGATGGTCCCTGAAATGCCTACAGACCTGTGCTGGTTTAATTAATGTTGTCATGCAGCTTCCATAGTTTTTAATTAGGGTAGGGGGATCTTCAGAGAAGAACTTGGTAATTTTTATCAAGTAAGGCTCTGTGACAGATTCTGGTTACACTGTGACAGTGTGGTGATAAGGGAAATGTTACTGAGTCACAATTTTCTGGAATGAGGCAAGTGGACAGGCTTGTCACCAATTCTTGCTGCTGCATAATTATCTAAGCTGAAAACAGAGTATGTATGCAAATATAGGAATACTGGAGTACTTACCTTTTTTTTTTTCATATTGTTACATTAAAGTAGGTCCAGGACTGTGACTGATTTGAAATTAAATCAGCAGAAGGACGTTTTCCTTCTGTGAAAATTCTGATACTTTCAGTTGCCTCCCACAAGGCATCTACCTTCATCCACAGCAAAAGGAGTATCAGAGCTTTCAAAATCTTGTATTCTTGTGTTGAGTGCTCCTCAGTGAAGTGATAACCTCTAGTCTTTATGAAGATATTTGAGTTCTGTCTGAAGGTTTTGAGCTCTTCTGTTTCCAGAACTCCCTTCCTCTTTGTAAATCAATTAATTTCTGTCTATTTGCCATGCTTGTGGTCTGACTGAAATATTTAATGGGGTGCTATGGCTTTTCTTCTCTCACCTTTGCAAAAAGAATCTACCAACCTCATTATTAACCATTTACTGGAAGAGTCTCACTCAAGTTTATTTTAATATTATCCTAAAGTCTGTTAGAAGGAGGTTTCTACTTTGAATGATGAGGACCAAAGGTTATGGTCATGCCAGTGCAGATGTACAAGGATAGTAAGTTCTGCAATTAAGTAAAAAGCCCCTTTACCAGCAAAGCCATTTGCTTTTCCAGCTGTGTGTTAAGAAAGAAAACCAAGATGAAACTTTGGCCAAGCTAGTAATTGTACTGAAGCAGAATCACAGAATGGTTAAAGTTAGAAGGGACCTTAAAATTCACCCAGTTCCAACCTCCCTGCATGGGCAGGGACACCTCCCACTAGATCAGGTTGCTCGACTTGAATGCTTCCAGGGATGGAGCTTCCACAACTTCCCTGAACAACCTGTTCCAGTGTCTCACCACCCTCATACTAAAGAATTTGCTTCTAATCTCTAACCCAAATCTCCCCTCTTCCAGTTTAAAACCATTACCCCTTGTCCTCTCACCACAAGCCCTTGTAAAGTAGGGATACAAGAAAGCAGAACAACCAAAATGCACCATGGTGAGTATTGTTATGGGTCATGGGGAGGTTATTAATCTTGTTAAGAATGTTAATGTTAATGAATGTTGATGTTAAGAAACTGTCTTTTAATACTTTGATGTGCATTAAGGCTGGATAGCAAAGCTGATTGGTCCCACTATTTACAGCAGTTATAGTTCTCTCTGCATGGAAAACAGGATCACAAGGAACGACTAAAGATACAATTCTTTGTTTGTAGTAGAAATCCTGTTTACAAGCAACTATTTTAGAGCAATCTTATAACAAATTTAAATTATTTCAAACAGCTTAGTATGGGACAGAAGAGCTGCCTGAGGTCTACGCTATTTCTATGAGGTCTATGTAACTATGTAATTAATCACAGGTTGTGCTTCTTCGGTGAGCTTTTGCTCCCAAAAGAATAAATCCACAAACTAAGTGCAAACTTGACTTCTGATTGACAGCTTTAAGAACAGATAATCACATATATTTTCCCCTTCCCCAATTCCCCTTTCCAGTTTTTATTCTAAGTGACCACCACAAAAACTGCTATGATAGATTTCATGAAGAAAAGTACAAAGATTGTATGATAGAATCTTCAGAGTTGATTAAGGAGACATGATCCTAGCTATTGCTGATCCTATAATGGCTTTCTGAATTAGCTTAGATGACCTGACTAATGTGGAAATGAAAATATATATCTTAGCACTGCTACACAATCAGATACAGATCCTGAGTATCACCCTCTTTTTCTTATTTGTCTTGGCATACTGTAAGAAAATATTGCTTGAATATTTAAGACAGGTATGCTGTATCTCCATACTGACACTAAATTCTTAGAGCAGAAAGAATCAACAATATAGCTGACTCAGAATGGGAATAGTTTCATTGACAGATACAGACAAAAACTGTTTCTCATTTACAAGCAGAAGAAATGACCTATGGTGTGAAAACCAACTGCAGTTCATTTGTTGTAATTCATTCTTTTTGCACGTGTGAAATATTTTTATCCTATACAGATACAGCCTTGCTTTCTGCTCCAAGTGTCTCATTTTCATTGCAAAACTTTTTGTTTACATTGGTAGCTCCCAGAATGGTTGATTAAGAAAAAGCTCAGAACTTGGAGCTGGTACTGTTTGGTTTTGGTAACCCACTGTTTCCCTCTATAAAGGTTATTTTCTGAGTATTCACAGTTACATGGGAAACCTAGGGAGTAGATAGGTCACTAAAGACTGGGTGGTGGTATCACAGAAAGAAAGGACCATAGAGAGCTGCTTGGGGATGTGAGCCCTTGAGTAGGAAAGCTTTGCACAGACTCTGATAACAATGATGTAGAGATAAGTGCTAACTGGTAACTTGACCACATTAAGAAATGGAGAGAGAATGGTTTCAGAATTAAGTGTCAATGGGAACGGACTTAGAAATTTGTGCAAAGAAATTACCTCCAGCTGCATGCAGATAGTTTTTGGAGGCACTATCTTGAGGTTTGAAGATAGTTTATGCAGGCCAGATTGGGTTACACGTATCACATTGCCAACATTTGACTGAATGGTTTTATTTGACAGCAGAACCACTTGAGTCATGTCTGTCAGAGGTAGAAGCCAGAGCTAAGTTAGGCTTTGAACACTGTATTTGGTGCATCTTCAAATTCTCACTTTCTGACTGTAAGGGGTGCGGTAGACTGGGTTATGGGGGATTTTTCCAGAAGAAAGGCTCAGTGAACCCAGGCTCTCAAATGAAAGTACGTGTCCTGTGTATATTCCACTCCCCAGCTGGCAACTGGATGCATTTTAACAACTTCCCCACCCTCATCTATTGAGTTCTACAGCACAAATGACATGGTCTTCAATGCCATAAATGATTCCTGAGTTCCAAGAATGCTTTACAGGTTTCTAAATAGTCTTTCTTTAAATATCTTTTTAAAGAACAGACATGTCTTTTTCAGGGATCGAAAGGTCTGCAGGGAGAATCACCTGGAGCAGTATTTGGCTTCTGCAGTCGGGTGGACATCAGCAAGAGCTGAACTGGGATCAAGGCTATCAGACACCTTCCTTCTTAATGCTTCAGAAGCTGTCACTCACACCAAAAATGTTACAGCATAAAAAACATGAAAAAGTATCCACTGTTAGCTGTCTATCTGCTTATTTATTTTGCTAGCACTTAAAGATCAAGGGCTTATTCTTTACATGTGGGTTCTGATTCCTGTCATGATTAACTGTGTTAGTAACAACTAATAGGAAGATATTTATCTAATAGAAAGTGTTGAAAGGATTGGTTTTTTTGTCAGCCAAATGTAATAATTTCTCCCCCAAACTGAGTAAACCTTCATTAAAAATTAAGAAAGTTCACATGTTCTGATTCTTTTTTTTTTTTCCTTTAAACTAACCTCTTCAGTGCTTTGTCTTAATTTCTCATCAGTCTTATGGCATTCTCTCATTTTCTTTCTTCTGTTGCAGTTTTAGAGTCTGTTTCAAAATGGAGGATCTTTAAAAAACTGAACACTTGTGACATTTATGACAAGATGAGTTCACATTTCTGTGTCAATGTTGACACCAGCTTCTCCAGTATCCTGCTTTTCTCACACAATAGCAAGGGTTTTGTTTGTTTGTTTTACTTATATAGTAAGGCCTCCTCCAACCTATAAATATGTATATACACTGTCGCTCACCATACCAATAGGTAGGTGACAGAAACAACAGTACACTCTCAGTCTTTGACAGTCTGTTTCTTCACCATCACTACCAGTTTCCCAGAAGGGCAAACCATTTTTGCTGCAGCTCTACTCAAGGGTTAAATTAACATGTGCTTCCAGATACAGAACTCTCCCTGAGGGGAAAACATGTACAAAACTGAAACAACACAAATATCCATTATTGTAAAATTCTCAAAGGCAGATGCGTACCAAAAATAACTCCTTGTTCTCTACTAACATTGGACAGCCCTGGAATCTCTCCAAGCACAACACTTAGATGAAGGAAGCATTTTAAAATAAGATTTAAATGCAATTAAATGTGAATGGATACTTTGGAGAGGTACTATGCTTTGCACTCCATACCCCTTTGCCTGCTCTTGTTAGAATAATAAATACACACTTCAGATGAGAGCCTGCTGCAGACAATGCCCAGTAAGGACATCAAACTTCCTCCCATAGCCTGTAAAGAATTGTTTCTGTAACTTTGGAGATGTCTTTTTGACTTCCTGGAGAGCAAGCCCTATGAGGAGAGACTGAGAGAACTGGGATTTTTGAGTCTGACAAAGAGGAAGATGAGGGGAGACCTTATCCCGGTCTACAACTACCTGAAAGGAGGTTACAGGGAGGTGGGTTTGGTCTTTTGTCACAAATAACAAGTGATAGGACAACAGGAAATGGGCTCAAGTTGTGCCAGGGGAGCTTTAGGTTGGATATTAGGAAGAATTACTTTACTGAGAGAGTATCTTGGTGTTGGAACAGGCTGGTGGAGGTGGTGGATTCACCATCCCTGGAAGTATTTAGAAAATGTGTAGATTAAGTACTTCAGGACATGGTCTAGCTGGATGGTGATTTTTATTTTTTAAAATTTTTGGGGGGGGAGTGGGGATGTGAAGATTGGATGAATAGATTTTAGAGATCTTTTCCAACTGTGACAGTTGGAAAACTGTGATTAACAAGTGTTTACAGCAGCCAATGCAATGATAGGTCCTTTGTTGAATAGTGATCCTTTTAAACAAGTCAGGACAGGGCTTCTTTATCTGAACCTCAGGTGAAAAGCAGTCCTCTAGGAAGGGAATCTACAAAAACACTCCCAAATTTCTTAAGCTTAGTTTGGAATAAAACAAATAAATAAATAAATCTTACTTTGGAAATTACCATAGCAAAGAATCTCATACAAAAATTGGCATATATGGTCAAATAAAGACAATAATTTAAGTTTTGGTATCTTGGTAGTCCTTTTTTTTCAGTTTGAACAAATGTAGGAGCACAAGCGTCAGTCTGAGCCTTACCTACTTGCACCCTCCTAGATAATCTGAGTTGATTGAGAAGAGGAGCTCAGTCATGGATCCATACAGGACTTTCCAGCCTTACCTTTTCCTTAAGCACAGGCAGCTTGCCCCAGATTTTTGATGGAGCTCAATCCAGCGCTGGCAAAATCAGGACCATGCATGCATATCAGCTTGGTTTGCCTGACCCTCCTGTGGAAAAAATCTGCCAGTCAGCTGTTTATCACTGCTACATAGGGTATCTTTAACAGGAATGCAATTTTCTTTCCGCAAGCCATCCTAGGGTCAAGTCTCTTCAGGAAATCTGTGTAGCCAAGCTAATGGAAAAGTTCAGAGCTTTTCATGCTTGAATGAGGAAAGCCAGAGGAAAACAGAACAATTAGACTTCTCTGCAATGAAGCATTTCCCCCTTTCTTTAATTCACTGGACCCAAGATACATAGTTCAGGCTTCATTTATTTTATGCCTTCACTGTGGTCCCTTGCTGAGTCCCTAAACCCTTCTTTAGACAGTAATGATAACAGTCCTCACACCCGCTACTTGAAAGTAAAAGAAATATTGAGAAAACTGAAATTAAATCTTTCAATGCACACACAGAACTTTCAGTTCAGTGTCTCACTGTCCCAACTTGTCTTTCCTATTTTTGAGGCAAGGATGGTCCCAAACTTCTTTGAGGTCATCCAAAGGAGGCAGCACACTCAGGTGACACTGCCAGAAGGTTTGATCCTTTCCCCACTCAAGTGAGCTGAAATATTTCCATCAGCTTTAAAGGCAGCCAAGTTGTGTTTTGTGTCACATAGGTGGCTGACTGTTTCTGACTGAAAACCATACACCTGGCTGGGAGGGAAGGATGGATTTGGGAGCAAGTGGCAGAGATGGCAGAGAACAGAGTGCTCATGTGTCTACTCATCTCCTGGCTTTCACAGGTAGCTTGTGGAAACGGCAGTAACCAGTTCATGGATAGGTTGTCAAGAAGGTCCAGCTTTGTTGAAATGCTGTAATATCACACTAACACCCACTATACAAACAGGAATGATGTGCAGAGCCCACTGTGCCCTGCCACAGCCTCTGGCCTGACCCAGGGCTGCACTGCCAGGTTTCTCTGTTCAAGCAGTGGACCACGTCTTAAAGGCAGCTCACGTATACTTCACCTAAACAGAGCATGGGTTGCTCTTGGGATTTTGAAAACTATACATAGCAGAACATGGTTTAGAAGCAGGACCATGTTTTTGTCTATTCTACAGGGAAGAACAGAGTTTTAAAAAAGAAAAAAGTCGTGCAACACACTCTGTCCCTTGAAGATATGTCACCTGAACCTGCAGCAATAATCATAGAATCATAGAATCATAGAATGGTTTGGGTCAGAAGTGACCTTAAAATTCATCTAGTTCCACCCCTCCTGCCATGGGCAGGGACACTTCGCACTAAACCAGGTCACTCAAAGCCCCATTTAACCTGGTCTTGAACTCTTCCAGGGATGGGGCATCCACAACTTCCCTCTGCAACCTATTCCAGTGTCTTCCCACACTCACCCTAAATAAGTTCTTCCTAATATGTAATCTAAACCCTCTTTCAGTTTGAAAACATTCCCCCTCATCCTGACATGTCCTTGTCAAAAGCCCCTCACTGGCTTTTTTTGTACCCTTCAGGTTCTGTAACACTACTACAAGTTCTCCCCTTTATATGAGACTCTCTCCCTGGGGACTTTTTAGTGGTAATAATGAACCATTAGAAAAACTTGACATCTTATGAAGTGTACTTAATTGTGGACTTCTTGCAGTGTGTGCAAAGGCAATCTGGATGCCATGGCCATAACTATTTCACCTCTTGCTGTCTCATTGCTGAACCTCTTGCTGCAATACTACTACCATAGTACCTGATTCTCCCACTGTTTTTATTTAAAAGCCTGGTAGCTTTATCTATATGTGAAGTATTATGTTATACTTATTTCAACTAATATTTTTTAAATGTCATCTAATGAAGTTACTGAATTATAAGCACTAATTTAAGGAAACAGGAGAAAGAGCATAAACCTCACCAGGAATGAAGGTGCTAAAGGCAAAGCAGAGTTTGCTGAGCTCAAGGAAAAAACTCCCTTGACAAACCCTAAACCCAAACTCTCAGAACTCAGTACTTCACTTAAGAACTTCACTTCACTCAGAACTTCACTTAAGTTATGTACAGCTATAGTTCTTGTTCTGTTAGGCACCAACAATGTGGTATAAGAATAAGGAGGAAATTTACCTATGTGATAAAAACTTTTTAATATAATTCATTTTTGGAACCTTTCTCCCCCCAAAAAACAAACAAACTCTCAAAGTTGATACAAAATATCTTTACTCTAAGGATGATAGCACAGTCTCACAATCAGGTTATCCGATGCAATAGACTATTACAGATATGTCAGAGTTTCAAATCACAGTGCCAAACAGCAATAAGAAAAGCATGAACATGAAAGCTCTAAATGAAGACCCAGTTAGTGGCCTTACATTCATCAGCAGGTGAGCAGATGGGTTCAGTTGGCACTATTTTCTCCATTGGTAGTATAAAATGAAAAAGGCACTCCCTTCAGTCAGTGGTTTGCATATCCCAGGAGTCCCATATTAATCTCCGTGTCACAGTCTGCATGCAAAAAATGTGGTTCCATGGAGAGGAAGAAGTTAAGAAGTCAATATATTTTATGGCCCTACAAGGAGCTGACAGATGAATCCTGTCCTTTCCAGAGCCACTCAGTGAGACTGCACATAAGGGAAACTGGACTTTTTTGCCGGGTCTGGGGGCTCCCATTATTGTCATATTTATCATTAGCAGCATGAGCACACGTGGCACAGCAGTACTTCATCAATATTCATGTTTTATGTGTTGGTGACTTGCAATCACTAAGCTCAAAGCCACCATCCCCCAGTTTCAAAGAGAGACAGGCGTGGTGTTGCAAGTCACCCTGGTCAGCAGATGCCCTGTGGAGGTATCAGCTGTTCAGATGAAAGGGAAGATGGGATCTGGGAGATAAGCCATGCAAGATGCAGCATGAAGAGAACTTGCAGAAAAGGATTCAAAACAGTTGATTTAAGCAGGCATAAACAAATGGTATTACTTCGTTCCCAGAGATTGTTTTTCATCTTGTCCCTTCAAGGCACTTTACTCAAGAAGTCACTATCGTGATCCAAATTTTCCTGAAGCGTAAAGAGCTCCCACAGCCTCAGAGTTCCCCCTCTCCTTCCTTGGGGCCCTGCCTTGCTCCAGGGGTGGGTCAGTCTGTTTCCTCTGTCCTTGAACAAGACACTGCACGAAGAAGAAGGTGAACTGGAAGGCTGTCTTCCTGCTGCCCACCTGCACCCATACCACACAAAGAAAAATAAATGGTACAGAAATGAACAGCTATGTTTTCATCAATCATGTAGCATCGTTGCTTTTTTCAGAAATTGGACCTTTCTGAACTCATCTGGGGACTCTTGAGATGCAAAACCAAAGACTTCATTTGTCACCCCACAAATGCTTCCCTCCTGTGGACCTGGAGGATGATGTACATCTTTGTTAAACGAGACACCCAGCTTTGAAAGAAGAAAAGATTACTGGTAGTGATATGAACTCAGAGCAGATATAAGTCACCTTTCCAGGAGAGTTCAGCTCTGATTAAAACATAGTTTAAAAATGTGCTTCTCCCAGGAATTCTCCTTGTAAAATTCCCTGTTAGGTTTTCCAGACTAGATCCTTGAATGACATACCAGAGAGGAACTATAACTACAATATTGAGCATAGAAGCATTTAAAAAAACGAAAGAGTTTTTTGAGTGTTAATGGTAAAACCATAAACTTTTGATGCTAAGTTAAAAGGAGCACTGATTCATGTAATGATATTAAAAATTCTACAGCCTGTGTCGTGTAAGACATCAGTATAAATGATACAGCAAGTCCCTTCTGCCTTAAATATCATTGTTGGTGAAAGTGAAGTAGATCAGGGACAACTAAAGCAAGATTAGGTGATGAAAATGGATGGGAATTTATAATTTTTTTTTTTAAATCACAGTTTAAAGATGGATCATTGCTTTAAAAAAAATAGAAAAGAAAAAAATCACAAAACAAAACAGGTTTCTCTGTATTCTTATGCAGGTAGCATAGTGAGAATGAGTTCTATTTTGTTGGTGCTTCTTAGATATTGTTATCTCAGCAGGAGGTCATAAAAAATGGGTTTCTGAGATTGGGATCAGACCCTAATTTGTTCTGTTTTGAAAAAAACCAAAAGTTTCAAAGAAGAGAAAAATCTTTTTGGCTCTCCAGTGACAAAGAGCCAAAATATTTTCTCAAAACATATCTTGGTGTTGTCTTTGGAAGCTTCTGTGTCGCTAAGAAGAATGTCACACTTGAAGAAGTATTGGACTGTTTTGTAACCTACTATCTGAATTCTGGTGCCCAGCCACAGGTTAAATGCACACAGTGAGATTCTCTTTCCTCTCACTGCCAGTTCTACCACTCACTACACTGAAGTCCACAAAAATACAATATGAGTCAGAATATGTAGGCTGTGGCTAAGCAGAGAAAGTTCATTCAAAATTGATTTTCTTTCAGGCATCCCTGATATTCCCTGTTTCAATTGCTCACCTACTGTACAGTTGAGTGCACACTTAAAGGAAGTTGCAAAGCAATGCAGCCTGTCTGGGACATGAAGGAATGTAGAGCAGGATAATCACAACATCATCAACCCAATTCTCCAAGGTAGCTGGCCAATAATGCTGTTCTAATTGAATAACTTATCCACAGCTATTTCCCTCGGGAAAGCCTACGGCTTAGGCTCTCTGTGTAGGCAGATGGTGCAGCATACACAATGAAACCTGTAATTTCCTCTCACTACTGGGCATGTTAACAGCGAGCTGTTTTCCTGGTTCTGCTAGCCCCTTAATATTTTATTTTAACTGTTTTCTTCAAGTTATTATGCACCACACAGCATAGAATGGTGAAATCTGTAATACATTACATATTTATTTTACAGCTAGCTCACTAAGCTGCCTCGTGCTCATTAAGGCTTCTGCTTTGCTAATCAACAATTGTATCTGTCATCATCAGGTATATGCTGAAATGAAACTGTCATAATTAAAAACAAAGGTGCATAAGTCGTCGGAGCTCTGAATTACTAACTAGCAGCAAAGCATAGCAAATAGGCTGCAAGTGAATTGCAAATCTGTGGGGCTGCTTTATTTTTTTTAAAGCATGCATTAGAGAGCATGTGCCAAGCATATTCCTGACTGTGCTGAGAGTGCTGTCCTGGTCTTGCACTCTGAACTACACATCTTAGCAATCTGCTGCCATCCCCTTGTCCTTCAGTGGTGGAACAGCAGCATAATCCTCAGCAGCTGAAAGGCAAATGCAGCCTGGGAGGGCAAGGCAGCAGAGACAGCCCATCAACAGCCTAACAACATGACAGATGACAGACCCAGAGGCAAATCCAGGCCTGCCAGTGGATCAGCCTGTAGAGCCTGCCAACGAGCCAGATGCAGCTACTGAAAAGATATCATCCCTAGCTTAGCATCTGGGTCTTGCTGTGGCCAACCATCCTTCATGTGCTCCATGTCCTTACCACTGACCCCAACTGCTGGGAGAGGCTGGAACAATGAGGAAGAGCTTGACTGCATCAACACTACTGCATTTAAATTTTGGTAGTACAAACATTGTGACTATAAAAAATGTCAATCTGTGTACTGTATAATTATCGCTTTTGCGTTTATTTTAGGTTTTCTGGCAGCGTGTATACATCGCTTTCCCTCTCCCACTGTCTCTCAAAAAAGACAGCTCAGGGATTCATTTTTTGTTTGCCTTTATGCCCCAGAAATATATGTTTAGCTGCTTCACCATCTTGTAGAAGTAGCAGTACACTGCTACTGCAAATCTATGTGTAATTAAACCTCAGCATAAAGATCCACCACTCCTTGTCCCTGAAATGGTAAAATTCTTTCTAATTCACAAGTATTGTCAGAGCTTGGCTTCTAGTATTAGACATGAAATAAATCTTTGCCAAGTGACTGGTGTGACAATTAAAGTGAAAACTAATGATGTGCTATCATGGAAAAGGTAATTGCCCCCATTGTCAGGCACTTCCCAGGTCAGGATACATGCACAGTTTTTCAAAAGTGGCATTCATTTGTTCACCCTGGCATCCTTGTCTGACTGTAGAAGAGTATTAATGAAGTCGGCATTTTTCCTTTTACAGAAGTTAGGGACATTCTTTTTGGATTATTCTACCTCCCTCGAACTTCACTACTGCTTTTCTGCATACTTGTAATTGGCTCAGTCAGTCAAGCAAAATGTAAATGAAGATACTCAAAAATGTCCTGTTGAGGAGAGGATGGGAAAGAGGAAGATATTGTTCTCTTACTTTCTCATATAGCCAGGTGCCTAAGAAATACCTTAAGCAAATGTTTATAACAGTGCTCTTCCTAAAATAGGAAGCATAGGAAATCACTGATCTGCAATGGAAATGTCTGTAGTCTCATCCAAGTCTGTATTCATTTATAGAAGTCAAATCCTGTGGTCCCTGTAGGTTCAAGGTAGGATTAATCTCACCTCAGCCATCTAAGTCACACTAGGGTCCCTTTTAAATCTATGGAAAAAGATAGGCACCTTCAGAAGGCTATTCATCTCGTCCTAATGTAGGCATCAGAAGAATTCATCTGAAATGAATCCTTCTGTGAAGGTACCTGTGTCTTTCTATTAATTATAAAGGAAGCCTATGGTGACTGGCTTTGAATTAGGTTCCTATTTTCCACTTTTGGAAGATCAGGTGAGATTTATCCCCCTCTTGGTGTTTCTTTGGCTAAAGTGAAACGTGTACAAAAAACAATGGGAAATTAAAAGAGCACAGGTTTTCATTTTAGATTCATATATATTCCTATAATTAAGAAAGGACTAGCAAATAAGCTGAACGTTAAAGCTACTTTTCTGTGTTTAACACTATAAAGCTGGAAATAGCACAATTATCCATATATAGCCTTTGAGACGTTTGCAGTGGGAATATCCAGTTCTTTTAGTGAATCATGCAAAGCTGGAAGATCACTCGACACTGATTCCCTCTTCTTTTCATTAATTTATTCAGACAGATAAGAAGATCCCAGATGTATAAAGGCAGCCTGCACCAAGGACTCGGTCTATTCTGATGTAATTCTTGTGGTTACTACAGGGGTGCTGAGAAAATGTGGTATTGAAAGGGACACTGGGTATATTTCAAATCATACAATCACAACTGTTTTCAGGAGGACATGTATGTGATCAGTTCTGGTATTTAGTCCTCCAACTAAAAGTGCTTGATGACCCTGTGGAGAGTATAATAAGATAATTTTTTTTTTCTCCCAGTAAAATCTTGTTATTTTTTCTACATTTTGATGGATGAACACAGTATAAACCAATTTTTCAAAAAATGTTAAAAGTCTGAAAAAACCCAAAACATTCTGCTTTAAATTTTTTCCAAAATAAAGTTTTTTTTTTAAAAAAATTATTTTAAAAATTTTTTAAACTATGCAGAGAAATACTAACTCTTCTGAAGAAATTAATCATTCAGTGCTGGAATTGTATTTTATTCTGCTTTTATCTAGCTGAATAGTCTGTATGAAAAATTATTTTAGAGGTCAACCTAAAACAAATTCAGAACTGCCAGAAAAATGAAAAATTGGTTATTCACATAGCAGTACTATGGGGTCAGTACTTCATCTATTGTTCTCCTTTTGCTGTGTAATAAAGACAGTTAAAAAGTGATGCTGTTTCTCCTCTGAAGAGGTAGAATATAGCAATGTAAATTTTCCCACAGCATCCTGTTGTTTCTTTGGGGTCACCAATAGAAAGGAAATGGGGTCACCATCAGAAAGGAAACAGGGTCACCAGCACATGTTTATACCCACAGTGTCCTCTGAAGAGAAACAAGTGTGTTAGCTAGTTTCACTTACGCCTCTATTGGTATTTTCTGTGTAGTGTGTACTGTACTACATCTACTGAATTAATATCTGAAAATCTATTAATAGCCTCCAATCTGATGCAAGCTGCAATAGGAGTTATTTTTTTAATCTACTAAACAGTCACTTGGAGCAACCAAAACTTTTCTTGACACCTTTTACCAAGGTGTTTTTCTGCTGCACAGACAAACAGAAGCAGATACATGCAGCAATTTCTATGACTTCTTATATATTGGACAAAATGGATCCTTTTTTATTATACATTGGTATTTTGAATATATAGACATGTCTTTGAGAACAGAGGCAAGAAACTAAGCCATCTTTTGCCTTAAGGTGTGGAGGGGATGTGGACATTTTTTAATGGAAAACAACACTGTCAAAACCTGCAACTTCTTCCATGGGTCAATCTCTTGTTTTCCTTAATGCAAGACCAGATGCAGATGGTAGGAACTTCTCCAGGTAGTTTGTTAAAACATAACTTTCAATATTAATGGCACGAAGCAAGGTTCTTTGCATGGGTGCTTTCATCAAGACATTAGGTCTAAAAAAACTCCATTTGTATCGAAGCAAAACTTGCAGGGTCTTGGCTTACTTCAGATCCTAAGGCAGTGGACAGCACATTGACATCCCTTTCTCCTGTTTTATCTCATCTTAAGGATGGAATCCAATAAACAGAAATCAGCTTTTCCAAGAGCACAGGAAGGCAGATCCAGAGCAGGGCCTGTTCCATTTCCTAGTGAGATTAATAGGGGGCCTTTTATTGACTGTGGTTGAGACTGAGGGCAGCCATAAAGACTCTTGGCTCACAATTCTGTACTCAAACCTACTCTAGTAAAACATGTTTGTAAAATAGTCCCCTGCTGATCACCTGAGACAACATTGTGACTGGTATCTCCATCCATTAGTAGGAGACTACTTCCAAAGTCAAAATGGTGAAACCATAATTTCCTGTAGAAAATAAACACATTGTCTGCAAAAAGAATAATGACTTACAGCTGGATGGTTCACAACAAAAGAATGATGATTTCCTGCAAATGCCATAGGATTTATTTAGGTGAGCTGAAGGAGAGAAGATGGGATCCAAATCATTCCTAACTTTACTTCACTACTGGAGCTGTTCTTATACTGGCATAGTGTGAAGCAGCTGAAAGGGTCCTCTGAGTTAATGTGGGATCACCCCAGATCCATAAGCAGAAGCAGGAAATCATAACAAAGAAGAAGCCTCATGCCTTGATCCTCCTCCTATGAAAAAAAAAAAAATTGGCAGAAGAACAAATCTGTGTCTGATCTCTTTTTATCTCCTCTGTCTAATATTCTTTCCCAGATTGCTAATATAAGTATGTAGTAAATATTACACATTCTGACTTTACCTGCTGTCACGCTTCTTTGATCACAGTATTCAACACAGTGCAATATGACAGAATGCAATCAGAGCAACTGATTTAGTATCTTCCTAATTTTTATCTAAATAGTTTGATACAAGAAAAAGAGCATAAGCTGTTCACAAGAAAACATAAGCATTTGGGAGAAAGCACTTATATTTATTTATGTAGAGGAATATATGCACATATATAAACAAGCTTGGAATAAACAGAGGAGAAAAATATTGACAGGAAATGGAGCAAATGAGTTATAAACTCTAAGCATAGGAAAAATAAATCATGTAAGTAAAATGCTGCAGTAAAACCCTGTTTTATAAGCAGTTGTGACCTGTTTGAGGGGGAAATGCGAAAGCCTGCCAAAAGCGTATCACATCCATCTGTCCAGTTTAGAATATTAGTTGGGCTTTTACTTGGACAATTCTCAGCCCCATCCTGTTAATACTTACACATATTAATAGCCTCATTCCTGAACATATTTCAAAATTGTCAACTCAACGAAACTGGAAGGATGTGTAAGATGACACGTACCTAAGACGATATGCAAGGCCAAACATGTGCAGGACTAAGCTGAAAAACAGTAATGTATGGTCATCATGGTGGTGCTAGCCCAAAATTTTTGAGGTATGGCTCATGTTTCTTTATTGATTTAGATTCCCATGACCTTAAGAGCATCATGAAAACAAGTGTTTCCATAATTTTTATATTTTATTCAGCAGTGCAGCTCTGCAAACTTCTGCAGGACTGGCGCTTGTGTTTCTGTTTCATTCTACATGCAGAAATCCTAAGTTTTCAGATAAATGTCCACAGAATTGGATTTTGCTCCCTAATCTAATAATAACAATTTGCATAAAATAAGTGTTCTTTGAAGAAGGCTTGGAACCTCACCATTTCTCCAAGCTGATTTCTCCAAACCCTTAGTGACATATTATTCTCTATTTTCTGTCACTATCCTATTATATCTTAAGTTCTCTGCACAGCCTGAAGCCTGGTGCATTCACCTAGGGAGTTCAACAGAACTCTGATTCCAGCATCTGCATATTTTGAACTAGAGGAGAAGTACACAATTTTTTCAAAAAGCAGGTGCTGTAACTATAGTTTTAAAAATCCTGGATAGCTGTGGTGTTTGTAGTACACCTTTCTCCTCAGCATTTTCCCAGAGGACAGCTTCAGTGTATGTATGTGCTCACCTCCAATGGATGCATGCTGGATGTTCTGGTTATCCTGTCTGAGGTCCTTATTTCTCTCCAGGCACCTCACTGAGAAATCAGGCATTCTGCACTCACAGGTACCAATGCTATGGAGTTCATTGGACATGGGGCTGGGATCTCCAGTGCATCTGTGTCTCATCTCTGTGTATGTATCAGAATAAATACTATTTTTCCAGCTCAGAGAGTTGTAAAGATCAATCAGCTGTTCAGATAAGAGTATGATAAAGCTCTATAAATACTTAAGCAAAGATAAAACATGTTATTGAGTCATTTAGGGCCTTGCCCAGAGGCTGTTCTGGGGAAAAAGCAGTATTTCTCTGCAATGGGCAATTTGCCTGTTACAAAAGAAGAAAAGGCTCCTTCAGCATCAGAAATCCCAACCACAGTCTTCTGATACTAAAATATTAACAGTCAAGCAAGGATCTTATTTATTCTCCACAATATTTCTACCTACTAAGAGCAACATCAGATAACTTTAAAAGATTGCAATAAAACACACATGTATGCTTTATTTGGGAGACTTTATTTTCTTGGCAAGTATTGCATGTATAGATATGTAGATACTTGTCCACTATTGCTCTGTGTTCAGCCTTTCTCACCAATTTTCCAGCAAATAATGTAACCAAAAGTATTTAAAACAGTTTTAAAGAAAATCCTTATCCGACACAATTAATTTTTCTCTGTGGCTACGTAAAATAGAGTTCTAGTTCATAAGCCTTCTGGGTCAGTCTAAACTAAGATTGTGATCAAAATGCATGGATTTTCTGCTTTGATTGGAAACCAGGCAAAACCTTCCATCTTTCTTCTGAATTTCCAGATTTCTTGGTATATGGAAGGTGACAAAGAACAAAATATTTGTGATCTGAAAAGCAAATCCAGCTCAACTTGGTATGATTTTAGTCATAACCTACTGACTTCCAGGAGTTATAGCATGGATATTTCTAAAGTTTCTACCATATCCTATGCCAGGAAGGTTAGACTATGTCTAACAAATACATGTAGCACAGAAGTAATTTATTACAGGTGAAAAAAGAGGTTATTTCTGCCTTCTTTTTTTTTTCCTAATAAGGATTTTCAGCATCCTTTTGACTTTAGGCAGCTATTGAGATAAGGATGTGTTATCTTATCTTTGGAAAGAAAAGAAGTAAAATTAAAGCCAGAGCAGCAATGTACGAACCATGGGTTTTCTTCTGAAAGCCTGCTTTATTTTTCTTTGAAACTGTTAGTAAATTGACTATACATACAAAGAGTTTAAACAATCTGACTGAAAACAGGCCATGCCATCCCACTGTGCCCATTCATATTTTTCAAATTCTAGGCTTGTGTGACTGCACAATGTTTACAATGTTTACAATGGCAAACAATGCACCCTGTGAAGATTCTCACCCAGGTATTGTCATATCCACATAGTGTCACACCCACGTAGTGTCACACCACCTTTAGGCTGACCTCTGGGTGAAATTTCATTTGAGAGTCTGGCTCAGATCATCCCTCTGTTGCTTAGCTCTGTGTCTCTGAATACAGTCATGGGAATTCACAACAAAGCACAATAGATTCTCTCTGCCACAACTGTCCCCACATTCCTGCTTTTGCAATTAGCACAAATGGAAGTTCAGGTCTGTCTGCATAAGCTGTATGGATAAGCCAGCTGAGTCTTCAGTATCCTAATAAAGTTTAACAGTAGGAAGGCAGCAGTAAAAGATCATGCTAAAGAACAAAATCTGTAAACCCTCAGGTTTTTTTACCTTATGCATGGAAAAAGGATCAAAATTACTTTACTGAATTACCTTTCGAGGAGTAAATCCACTAACATACAAAAATACAAAAATTGCTTTTAACTAAAGAACCAGCACACCTTTCTTCCTGTCAAGCAATAGGCACAAGCAAATATCCTTCATGGCTTGAGAACCAAAATAATACAAATTGTCTTCCGGTTGGGTTCGAGTGGCAAGGTTTTGGTAGCAGGGGAGCTGCAAGGGTGGCTTCTGTGAGAAGCTGGCAGAAGCTTCCCCCATATCTGATGGAGCCAATACCAACTGGTTCCAAGTGGGGCCCTTAACATAGTTAAGGAGGGGGGGAAAAATTGCATGCAGGAGAGAGAAGTGTGAGTATGTGAGAGCTACAACTCTGCAAACACCAAGATCAGAGAAGAAAGAGGGGGAAAAGGTGCTCCAGAAGCTGGAGCAGCAATTCCCCTGCAAGCCTGTGGTGAAGCCCATGGTGAGGCAGGATGTGATCCTGCAACCCACAGAGGTTAAAGGTGGAGCAGATATCCATCTGCAGTCTGTGGAGGAACCTACACCAGAGCAGGAAGATACACTCCATGGGAAGCCCATGTTGGACCAGGATCCTGGCAGGAGCAGTGTACCCATGGAAAGAGGAGGACAGGCTGGAGCAGGATTTCTGGCAGGATTTGTCACCCTCTGAGGGACACATGTCAGAGCAGTTTGTTCCTAAAGAACTGCACACCATGGAAGAGACTGATACTGGAACAGTTTGTGAAGAACTGCTGCCTGTGGGAAGGATGCACATCAGAGAATTTCATGTAGGACCGTGTCCCGTGGAAGGGACCCAATGCTGGAGTAGGGGAAGAGTGGGGGAGAATTCCCTCCCCTGAGGAGGAAGGAGTGGCAGATATGTGTGATGAACAGACCACAATCCCTATTCCCTGTCCCTCTGCACCCCTGGCAGGGAGGAGGTAGAGAAACTGGGAGAAAAATTGAGCCTGGGGAAAAGATAGGGGTGAGGGTAAGATGTTTTAAGATTTGGTTTTTATTTTCTCTAATTTGATTGGTAATAAATTATTTTTTTCCCAAGTGTGTTTTGCCCATGAAGATTGTTGGTGAGTGATCTTTCCCTGTCCTTATCTCAACCCATGAGCTTTTTATTATTATTGTCTCCCCTGTCCAGTTGAGGAGGGGAGTGATAGAGTTGCCTGGTGTGCAGCTGTTATCCAGCCAGGCTCAACCCACCCCATTCTTTTTATCTTTTTTGCTTTCTGCAAGGGTCCACACATTGCCATTACTTTTCTAATTTACTATAAACACCCAAAGGAAGCAAAGTCACCACTCTTGCTTTCATTTTCACAATAAACTGATGACTTGGCAGATCTTAGTGGCTGCTGAGTGAGACCTCTCCAAAGACACTGCTACACACAAATGGCTGGGCATGCATACTCTGAAAAACACTTAGGAATTTGGGTAGCTTGTTTTCCAGTATCATGATACTGAATATTTAACAGATGCTCATGCCTATTGCTCACTTTCATAAAGATGAGTGCCTGTGCAACAGTGTTCAAATTTCAGGCAGAAACTTGAAGTACTCTTTTTTTTTTTTTCCTTTACTTCTCCAATCGACTCCTACTTTATGTGTCTTCAGTGTGTACACAAGGGGAAACCAGTGATGCATGGAGGAAAACAGGCCTGAGTATGGTCAGATAAAAATTACATTATGAAAACAGTGGTTTTGTTCCTCTTCCAGCAAAATTAAAACTCACACCTGAGAGAGGCTTGTCATTAAGAATCTAGTAATGCTGTCTTTCCAGTACACCACCTCCAGGAGGCTTAAAAGAATCAGACATCTGGAGCTGTGATGAATCACCTTGGATGTTTTTTTCATGCAATCCTAATATTCAGCTTAGTGAAGCAGGATTTTTCCTGCCCCAGGCATAATGGCCTCTTCCTTGTGCTTCAGATCAAGGGACTGTTGAAAATGATGGAGAGTAGAGTACTGAGTAACAGGGAGAAAGTACCAGAAACTTAATTACTGAAAGGTCAAATGAGCTCTTCTTTATCTTCAAACTATTTTTTAACTCTATGAGAGATTGAATTTGTCCCTAAAAAAACCCAACAGAGTAGCAGGAGACCTACCTGACTCACAGGGCTATTCTGAGGATAAATACGTTACAGCCTGTAAGGCATCCAGCAGCTGTGATGCTGACAACCACAGATGATAGATAGATAGATAGATAGATAGATAGATAGATAGATAGATAGATAGATAGATAGACAGATAGACAGACAGACAGACTTTTTAAACCTTAAATGCCTGGTTTCATTCAAGTGACAGTCCTACACCTCAGTCACATGGAGGACGCCATGGGGAGGAACATGTACGCTCCTTAACCTTAATGGAACCTAGTCACAGACCTTTTTCCCCATCTTGAATATTTCCCCTGAAATACCTCCATGATGGTTTACTACTCTTTTTTTTTTTTTCCTTTTTCTTCTTCATTTTGAATACCTCCCTACTGTAATATTCAGGTGACTGTAGGACATTTACGAGTTTCAGATAAGACATGTGATGTGAGCTACAAGGAGTTTTTTGCTCATACACAAAAGAAAGATAAGCACTTTTCTTCAGAGACTTTAGCACTGAAAAAGATAAGGCACAAACAAACTGAACTGAGTTGCATCTATTACATGAACAGACCAGGATCCCTCTGCTGAAGCTGGGACATGGCTGGGGGAGCCACTTTGGGCCTGGAAGACTTTGAGGTGTACTACTATTGCTCAAGCAACAAAGGATAAACAAACATGCAGGTATGCCCTCAGAGATCAGGGGAAAAAACAAGCTGTGATGGGATAGGAAAGAGCAAAAAGGGTTTATTTACCACATACTGATAACTGAAGTTTTAATGGCACATTTTTCCTCCCATGGAGTAGTTGGTACTACAAGAGAAGGGATGGTGTTAAAACACCCTGAAGTCTTGCTGCCACCTTTTGCAGAAGATGAATGTAATTTTTAACTGCAGCTTTATTGTCTGTTGGAAAAATGACTGCTATGAAGGGATTTAAAACTGCAAATTCTTTAGTGTAGTCAGACATACTTTTGAAAAATGAAGTCCTCTCCTGCTCAGGGGATTAGTTTAACTTTTATAACATTCATTTTTGCAATTCTTTACTACTTCTTCATCTTGTGTTTGCTTTATGAGGTTATTATTTTTATATATATTTTGGTAGCGTCTTAAGAAGGCTCAGGGAGACAGGTGTTTAAAGTTCTAGGTGTAATAAAGAGGAACAACATTTATTAGTAAAGAAGAAAAGTGGCATAAATAGGACTTGCCTTTTGTTGCTCCAATACCCAGCTCAGTTCCCAGTACTGTAGTTGGCAATGATACTTGGAAAGGGGCTGCTTTAGGTCCTTGGGCAAGGAAACACTGATGGTAGCAGTATGGCTGACATGTAGTGGACCAAGTATAAGACACTGGATACCAAAGTTCCAGCTCTGCCTGTCCCATTGTGGGCTTGGATGTGTCTCTTGGAGCCACCCATCTTCATTTATTTTCACTCACGTTCATTCAGGTTGAGAAGTAACTTGCTCAACAGAGGTATAATCAGCTTTTGAGGTTTTGTCATCACACAGGGTATTCCTTTAATATTCAGTTCACAGGATTTCTATCAGTGACTCCTATTTCAAATCTAACAGTCAAAGATGTACTAGAGAGTGTGTGTTTTAGAAAATGGTTGAGTACTGATTGAAAAATTTCTGTACTTGGGAAATCAACCTATAACCTTTGGTAATGTGATCCAGGCATCATTTGGCTTGCACCACTAATTTTATCTCTTGTCTAGCCTGAATTTATGTAAACTAAATGTCCCATTACTCGATTGTAGGCAGTTATATTGACAACCCTGGCTGATCAAAATGTCAATTGGCAACTAATAGACTGATCAAGTAATGAGTTGGTCTCCTTCAGTGAGTTAAATTGACTAAGGCCCTTGAGACTTTCATTCCATGGCGTGTTTTTCAATCCTTACGTTATTGTCTTGGGTCTTTTTTGATTTCTCAACAGTTTTTCAGAAGAGTTTACAAATGAACTGGCCTCAGCATTCCAACAACGGTGTTAAGAAACCAGAGAGATTAGCTAGAGTGTCTCAAACCCTTTCAAATGAGCAATTGCCAACAATTTCTGGGAAAAAACTCTATTCACAAATCCTAGAATTTAAACAAAGCTTTGAATGTGTGTTTGCTGCTGGCTTTTTCCTCATTTTATTGATTTTCTCACTTTCATCAGGGTTTGGGAATGCAAAATAACTGCAGATTATTTTCAGATTTTCTGAGAATCACCACTGAGCCTTAGACTGTATTCTTACTTGAGTCCCTTTCCCCATATTTATTCCTTCAGGTCACTGGTCAGTCCATCCCCAGACATTCAAGTTAATCTTCAGCTCTATCTCCCCACATGGCAGGTACCTTCTGCCCTGTACAATCTGATAACTGTGGTCTGCCTTCTGCCTTCCTGCATGTATGTTATATCAATCACATCTACTAAAAAGAGAATGTTTTCACTTGCATCTAATTTGCCAGGAAGCTAAGACAGCCCTATCTCACCTATCCATCTTTCATTAGTAACTGCTCCACTAATCTTCAGATCAGCTAGAGGCGTAATCAGTAGAGGATAATGTTCATTTCAGAACACTGGTGAAATCGATGTACTGATAAAAAGGCCTAAAAAAACACAGAACAGATCCACTCAGAACCTTGTGTATGACACCTGCCTAGTGATTACTTCTCACTCACACATTCTGAAGACCAGTTACCAGCATTTTCTCCATTTAACATCCATTGTGATCTTTTGTTTTTTTCATATTTAATTATAAGGTTGCACACCATCAAATTAAATCCCTTACAGAAGCCAATGCAAATATAATTTCCTTTATCTGCCGAAGTTCTGACTTCATAAATCAATGTGGATCAACATTAACTGCATTACTTTAGTTTAAAACTTGAGTTAACGGTCTCAGTAGCATTCCACTTTTTTTGCCTGGGACTGAAGTCCTAATAAGAAGGCTCAGCTTCATCCATCCAAAGATGATGTTCCAAAGAGGGAAACTCTTTGCCTCCTTCCTTGTTTTCTCATGTTCTGGGTTGATGCCGTGCCATTTATGGTAGCAGGGAAGGAGCCCCCAGGAATGCTCCTATCAGTAGCTTCTGAAAGCTCTCAGCTCCCCCCAGCGAGCCGCCTCAGGCCATCAGGGACACACAAGGTGTGCTCCTCTGTGATCAACACATTCAAGAAGAGGAAAGACCCAGTGATTAAGAGCTTGGCAGAAGAGAGGTTGAGGAGAAGAAATACCAGGAGAGAGAGAAGCAACACCAGAGGAGAGTAAGGCCGGAGAAGATAGACCAAGGTCGATGAGAAAGGAGAGGTAGAAGGTGCCTGAGCAAATTTTTCTCTACAGTCAGTGGTGAGACAGCAGCCTGTCTTCTGCAACTTATGGAGGAGCACGGTGGAGCAGACCCTAAAGGAGCATGGCAGAGCAGATGCTGTGGATTTGCCACCCGTGAAGGATCCCATTGGAGAATTTGTGGACCTGCAGTCATGGAGGGGACTGTTCCTGAAGTTGTCCATGGCTCTGTGGGCTGCCCACACTGAAGCAGTTTGCTCCTGAAGGATTGTGCCTTGAGAGAGGGACTCGGGTTGGAGGGGTTCGTTCTTCTCCACACTGGAGTAGGGAAAGACTGTGAGGAATCCTTCCCCCTGAGGAAGAAGGAGCAGCAGAAAACAACCTGTGATGAACAGACTGTAAAACCCCACTCACTGTGCCGCTCGGGGAGAGGAGGTAGAGGTATAGAAAACAAAGTAATTTGGGCTCAGGATGAAGGGAGGGGTGGGGTAAAGTAATTAAGCTCTGGTTTTTGTTTCCTCTTTGCCCTGTTTTGATTTGATTAATGATAAATTGAACTGATTTTTTCCCCCCAAGCTGAGTCTGTTTTGCCTGTGAGCATAATTTATGAGTGAAAACCTCATAGACTTTGTCTTGACCCACAAGGTTCTAGGTAGATTTCCTCCTTGCCAACCCAAAAAGAGGGAGGGAGTGTGGGCATCCATGTGGTCCTTCGTTATCAGCTGGGCTCAAACCACAACATTTCTCTTCCCATCTCTCTCCTTCCTGCCTTCCTGCCTTGCCTCCTTTCTTTTCCTCCTTTCTTTTTCCTTTCTTTTCCTTTTATCCTTCCTTCCTCTCCCTCACACACTCTCTCTCACTTTCTTGCTTTTAAAATAGTTTAAATGAAGATGAGAAGTCATTATCTGGTCTGCCTGACCTGTACAATGGGGATACTGACAGTACTAATTTTTCTGGAGGCATTTGAACTGCATAGGTGGAAAACATTCTAGAAATATAAAAGATTATTTTTAAGCATTGTTGCTGCTGTTCATCACATCAGCTGTTCTGGCTCAAATACTGCACTTTAGGAGGGCAATGTCAAATAATAACCAAAATCTAGCAAACAAAGAGAAGGGAGATTAAGAGGTCAGACATGTAGGACCTGTGTCTCTTGGTAACTGTGTCTCAGCCCCTGGACCAGTAGTCAGGTTGGATGCACATGGCAGCTTTCCAGGTCTGGAGGGCTTCAGCTGTTGGGCTGCTCTTCGGAGCACTGTCTCCCTAGGGCAGGAAATACTGGAAGGTAAACAATTAGATGGCAGTGCTGCACAGGGCTGTGTGCACTGATTAGGAGATGCTGCCTGACACAGAGGGTTGTTACTGCCTGGAGTGGGATCTGCTCCTGTCACTATCGGCGTGCAGCAGGTGACATGAGGGATGAAGCTCAGCTAAGCTGCCTACAGAGTTAAAGGGAGGTGGTGAAGAAAGGGGAAAAGTGGAAGGTAGAGCTGACAACTGTAACTAACCCTTCAGTTCCTAAATGAGGAGGGGGGGGTGGGCTAGCTGGATGCAGTGTTGGTGCGTCACAGCGTAGCTACTGCAGCTGGATCAATTCTGAGACAAAAATAGCTACTTATATCCTCTGTCACCACAGCTATTGCACAAAAGTCTCCAACAGAGTCAGACAATGCAACCAGGACTTTGCTTCAGCTATCTGGCTGAAAGAGCATGCCAGAGTAATCAGAGTTAAAAGGTTGTGTATGAAAATCACTATGTTCTTCCACACCCCACCATCACAAACCCTAAGGAGGGTGGGGAAGCAGATGTGTAGCCAGAGCTAGACAAAGGGAAGCATGGCTGCTTTAGGAAGCTTTTTTTAAGGATTCACACCCTACTTAGCACAGAGTGGTAGGCTGCTGTCTGCTGGTAGGCACTGATGGTTCTTTGTATGAAAGAAAGGTGCAAATAACATTTAAGACACTGTGGATGTACCAATGAGCTAGGAAAGCTCTTAGAAAAACCATAGTGTATGCCAGAGAATGGCTACATTCCTTCAGAACTCGCTGCATTGAACTTGTCATTCCTGAGCTTGTCTTAAAGACAGCTCCTCCTTTGTTATTGTATCATCTTTGGGATGGAGTCAGACAGCCCTTATGGAAGAGTTCAACCAGCTGTGTATTAGCTGGGAAGTAGTGGGGTACTAGCAGTGTGCGGTAAAGATGTGTAGGAATGATGTTACTCTTCCTGTAAATGCAATGGAAAGCTGTGGGGTTTTTTCTAGTTTTTTGTTTGGTTGTTTTGTTGGGTTTTTTCCCCCGTTGAAATATTATCAAATTTGATGATGAAAATTATTAAGCAAAATATACTAGGAAAGTATCATCTATTAAATTCCCTGAGAATTTTTGTTCAAGAATAGGAGCAGTGGACAAGTACTTAATATCTTGCTTTCCATTGAGTTATTTTTCCCATACTGAGTTACACAATAAACAGCTCTTGTAGGAATACAGATGTCTCTGGATTACCATTACAAGAATCTTAAAAAAAAATAAACAAAAATTTACAAAATCATTCCAGAAGTACATTGAAGACCTTTTTATAAAATTAATATTGGGTTTCTTAAAAATAAACCAAAACAAAAACCAAACAGGAATTCTAACCACATTTTTACAAAGGCAATAAAATATTTCATGATGGCCAGCATGAATTCTGAAGATTCATGAAAAGATGCCACCAGTGCAGGAAAGAGGCACAGAGAAAGTGTCATAAGACTGTTCTTCAGGCTTGCATGTCCTGTAGAAATGTAATACACTGGCATGGTTTTACTCTGTGTCTAATCTTTATTTTTACTTTTCTGGGTGCCTGAAAATGTGATTACCTGATGATCGTGTCAAGCTGATGTGTTTGTACCTTCCTATAAGCTGAAGTTCAACAGGTGTTGAAGTGCAGGTGTGAGGCACTGTTACCAAGATACAGAGCTATGTACGTGCAAAAAAACACAGGTGATAATCAACCAGACCAATGGCAAATATCTCTTTAGGGGAATGAGGGGAGAAAAAAATTGAATTATTTATGTTTTCCCATCATAGACAATCACATATCACTCTGAGACTGGAAGAAAAATTTAACTGGTTATAACCGGAATCAACTACTTAGTTTAGTTTCACTCTAGTGAAAAAATAAAGCAGCATGTATGCTCAGCCTGCAACACTGTGAATAACAAAATACCTGCCCTACCTGAGGACCTTCTGATGTTTTCATATTCAGGTCTAGATTTTTGTCTATCAGATTGTGTCATTTTCTGCACTGAATTTAACTCAGAGGATCACCATAAAATTGCAAATAATCACATATTTTGTTAACAATACTGATATCTTGAAAGGGTGTTTTCACTCTTCAAAATGCTGCACAAACCTTAATTAATCCATTGATAAATTAGTTCTTTCCTAAGGGGCTAGAAAATTACTATGCCAATGGAATAAGACATTAAAAATATTTCACTACTTCATTTCTTCTTTGCTATTGTACTGTAGAGGTAGTAAAGGTAGTTTTATAATATACTGTAAGGCACTGGAAAAAGAATAAGAGTGCATACAAGAATACTGTAACAAAATTCTTGCTAGTTAGATAGTGCTCTGCTATCTTTCTTAGTGATCCCAGCTGAATGGGAGTAATGGAGAGGAAACAGTGCAAAAAAGCTGGCATCCTTCAGCAGAACTATGAATCCCCACTATCTGAACATAAACTTTGGAAAATTATGTTTGTATAAAGGGGAATTTCTTAAAATACCATGTGTGAATCATTAGCTGATAGTCTGTGGGCAGCAGGCTCCTAGCTGTCAGCTTTACCTCTTTCTCATCAGCAGGGTATTAAAAGTAAGGAAAACAAATGAAGTGATGCAAATGATTGTAATTGGTAAAATGAGGGGCTTAAAAGGTGCTCAGATAATTTATTTTTATAAAAAAACGCTTGGAAGCACTGTACCAAATGACCAAAATAAGTATAAGCAAATCTTGGTACTATTTATAACTTGTTCTTGCTTTACAGCATTGAGATACAGACCACAGGTTAAATGTTATCATAGTCCATTGCTCTTTCGGATCTTCATCCATTGATTTCAGTGAATTTTCACTCACAATCCAAAAACTGCAAAAAGCTGACCCAACACATGGTCTTACTTTACAGTGTGTATAATCGCTGTCAGCTACTTGATAAACCCAGAATGCAAGGAGACATTCTAGCCTTCATAGGATGGAGTTGGACCTTTAAAGCTTGTTGCTATTGCCAGGTTAGCACAGCCAAAAAATCAGTCTGGAAAACAAAACTGGAAAAAACTGATCACCCCTTTTTCTCCCTCTACTCACAAGAAAATTTTAAACCATGAAGCTTGATGGCAAGAACATTTTATTAACATTTAGAACAGGGAAGGGAATGGAAACATCCAGCAGAGAGCAAAAGATCCAAACCCAGCTTTGATTATTAAAATTTTTTCATGTATCAGTGACTGATCTCTTCCCTCTAATATCAGATACCCAGAAATGTTTTGATTACTCATATCTGGAAGTTTGTGCCACCTCAGTTTCTCAGAATGTCATTTGAGTACTTTTTCCTCTGAAGAGAACTTTGTGGCTAAATATATTTGAAGAAGCACCAGAAACTCTTTAAATTTTTTTAGAAACTTAATCACCTTTATGCAAAAATATAATTGGTATAAAAGTGTCTTCTTAGGGGCCCTGTTGGAGCCCTACTTCAATAATTTCCATTTCCTCTAAGCTTCAGTATTTCATTGATTGTAATGATATCTGAGATAGGGTTTATATTCTTATTTTAAGCATTTAGAAGTGTGACGTTAAAGTCTGAAGCTCATCATTGCAGACTCCCTTTGTAATAAAAAAAAGGACAATGGGTACTTGTAGGTAGTGATTCATTTTATCCTAAAATAGGCCCGATGAATCATCCTCTGGAGGTACCTATTTCTCTGCTTGGAAGCTTAGGGTGACTGGTTCAGACTTTGACACTGAACTGCTAGACTTCTAAAATTTGGACCAATGGTTCCCAGTCCCAGGGGCTCATCTTCAGACTAGTCAGCTTGAGAAGTGCTATTAAACTGAACGGTCTGCCAAAACCACTGAGGTCAGTGTGCTACTCATGAAGTGCTAATAACAGCTTTTGTTACTCCTTACATGGATACAGCAATACTCTCAGGTGCTGTCACTTCATTTTTGAAAGCTCAGAGTCTGGTATTTATGGCTCTGGGTACTATTCAAAACTTCACAAACCTTACTGCAGCAAAAAGTCTCAGTATATGTCATGAAAAAGGCCAGATTTAGATTAATACATCTGGGGCTCTAAGCAAACCATGAAAATCATGGCTCTCTCCATCCTTGAGGCTAGAGGGAAGTGATCATGCATTATGTGTAACAGCTTTCTGGTATGCTGACTGTAGGATCTTAGTTTTTTGGTTTGTTTTGTTTGAGTAAGAAGTGTCTCTCCATCTCGATATCCTTCCCTTCCCTTGATTCTGTGTGGGAGTTTCTAAGGAAAGAAAACTCTTCAGAAACATGGCCAAAAATTAAGAGAGCAGCATCTGCTAAACACTACTACTTCATTGAAGCTTTAATGATGTGGGAGTAACAGACTAGACTGCAGCCTGAGGTGGCAATCCTGAGTTTCCTTAGATGAGCATTAAGAAGATTTAAAATGAACAGATATAATTTTAGCTATAAGAACTATGATTGTTGTGTGCTATGATTAATACTGATCACACTTAAGTCCCATTTTCAAAGCATTCTCCAGTGGCCTATATGGGACAAAATTATTTTTTTTTTAAGAACCAGTGAGTGAGATCCAGATGTACTCCTGTGTCTTCTGTATCTGGGAGCTGAGCCTGTGTCCTGGTCAAACTGAGGAAGGCAGAAACTGTGTCCTGCATCTATTTGTTCTTGTTCTGTTGTCTGCAACACCTCCATTGCTCTGCAGTGCTGAACTTTGTAGCCATCTTACTACTTTAATGACCTGAAACTTCTCCCTGAAGTTGTTGGCCAGTTAAGAAACTTGTAATTTGAAGACCACAAGTATCCTGTGTCTACTCTCAGAAGGAAATGGTAATGAATGTCAGCTGCTGAGAGTACCCATGCCAACATGTGCTTCCACTGTATGAGCTCGTAAAGAGAAGCAGTACCTGAATACTGGAAGTGTTAAGCAGGAGCCAGGAGTTTTTATTTCTATTTCAGAAATTATACTTGAGTCATGAAAGGAAAGGGCTTGACCTTTTCAAGTAGCTTGAATTTGCTCTCTGCCTAGCTCAGATTGCAGAAGAATACCATGGTTTCAGCTCTGTATCTTATCCTTCTCATCTTGGTTACTTGAAAACCAACAGTGTGGTTAAAAACAAAAAAAATTAAAAAAAAAAAATCAAAGGGAAGCAAGAATCTTGAAACATGATCAGTTGCAAGCTGTTAATTAGAACAAATACACCATTTCAAAGAAATCCAATCCTTCCACTGATAGAACAGTGAAATACTCAAAAAATCAAAGAAATAAGCCTCACACTGTGGCAAAGCACTAAGTAGAGAGAAGAAGAAATAACTGCCAGGCTTTGGTGAAATGATGCCTAAGAATGCCAGCTAAGGAACAACTTCAGTCTGTAATTCTGTCCATCTTGCATTTCTGCTGCTTCATATCAGAAGTTTTTATGATATCAGAAGTTTTTATGATATTAGAAGCATATGGGCAGGCTCTTGGAACAGACTGAGAGTATATATGCCAGAAAGAGTGGAGGAAGGGCTGCTATATGAAAAAGTCATGAGCTACCAATGCAACACAGACCAGGAAGAACAATCATGGAAGAACAGTGTTATATGAAGGCCACCCAAGTTTATGTTAGTAATCAGCATATTGTCTGAATCATACTGGCAAAAGGTTATGTATGAACATAAAGCAAAGCAATGCTCTTCTTTGAAGTTTCTACAAGATTCCTGAGGTTTGTACTAAAGATTTATTGATCTTGGCCTTCAGAAAAACCTCAGTGAGCCTTTCCTCTGTTCCTTTCTATTTTCCTCTTGGTTTCTTTCACAGAGTGAAGAACTCCTGTGGGATAATGTACTCTGGGTGCTAAATGGCCAAAGGAGAGTCGTGGTATACTCCCTCTTTTCATGCAAAAGCTATTCCAACCTTTACACACTTCTACTTTTCATAGGTTACCTTTGAAAATGTTGCACCATTGGCTAGTACAAAGAGATGTTTAGAACAGAAATGCTTAAAACACATACTGATAAATACATTCCCAGTTTGAATGAGACAAAAATGCCTACCTTTTCTCTGCATTCCTTTGGGTTTCACTCTGATTGGTTGTGTATTGATACTCCAATATAAAAGTGGATGCTTAGTAATTTAAAATTGGCCTATGTCACACTCATGATATTTTTGGCATTTTTGCTCCCTAGTCCATACTGTATACGTTGTTCTGAAGACCAACACTAATACAGATTAAAGCAGTAGACTTGGCCAGAAATGGAATTACTTCACAGCAGAGGCTACAAGATGTTGTTTTAAAACCTTAATTATTTCAGTTTGCCTCTTCTTGTGGCACACATCTGCATTTACTCAGAATGAGATGCTACCCACAGCTTCCTCTGGATAAGCATGTTCCTTGCACCACAAGAGGACACATACAGGGGATCACTCACAATAGCTAAGTTTAGTTAATGATCACCAGGTTATCTCTGCAGCCAGTAAAAGCCTTTTTTTTTTTCCTCCAGCAGGTAAGTGAAAGCATGGGCCAACTGTCTGAAGAAGCAGATGGTACATTTATTCAAAGTCCTCACATGGGGTCTCTGACACCCCCATGCATACAAAATATTTCCCCCAAACATCCCAAGAGCAGAGGGTTAGAGGGACAAGACAGGCTGAGAGCCCTGCCCAGTTGGGAGTCCTGGTTATTAGGCTGCCCACTTACCTTCTTTAACTAGTATTAGGCTTTATTTGACATAAAGGGCTGAAAGTGCTGTGAAGAATCATGAAGTGGCATAACTAATATCATCATTATCTATAACTAAAGCATGAAAGAATATATGTACTCAAAATCTCCCACAGCATGCATGCATCATTGCCCTGCTATGCCTTACAGTTGGATGTCTTGAGAAATACACACCAATAAAGCAATACAGAGTGTATCTTCCTCCAAATGTTAACTTTCTACACTTTTGACATTTTGGGTTATGCTCATCATAACATCAAACATGTAACTAAGTAAAGTATTTCACATTTAACAACTTAAATCCTGAGAGAATAAGAAGTATGCTGATTTTATATATTAAATTAAAGACATCTGCGTTGTTCTGATAGTGGGACTGTTGAATTTGTATCAGATGGTTTAAACTTAAAAAATACCAACTCATCATTTAGAGCATGTATTAAAAATGATGTAATAAAAATAGCTTACATAAACACTTTTTTGTGGGAGTATTCATTTGTGTGATCTGATAATAGAATAACTAAAACTAGGACTTTGTATCACTTGGCTTTAACCATTTTAAATCTAGCTTGAATGCAGAGACATACAAATTCTCTCTCTACAGGCACTGAAGATAGACTGGTACCTTCAAAGGATGTTTCATCTCAGCCTAGAATAGCAGTGTAGGAAAGCTGATTTGCCCTCAATGTGACTGTCATTTATTGCTGATCATGAAGACAGTCTGGATGACAGGTTTAGATGTGAATAATTACTTTTTAGGTCATGAAAGCCCATTCTACGACACAGAAAGAAACTGTGCTGGATTATATCTTATGCTAGGAACCATGTGGAAAATTAGTTGAACTACTTATCAGCATTACAGTGTTACCTCTGTGACTATACACATAATTATTTTTAAAAGGATGGGGAGAGAGGGAGAAGGAAGAAGAGACAGCAAGGAAGGCTTCCTTTCCCTTGACTGAATGAACTTAGGCAGCAGTGGAGCATCAGTGATATCTGAGCCTCCATTCACAACATTTATGCTGTCTGTAACAAACTCCAGAAAGCATCTCTAGCAGCAAAAGAATGCTTTGTAATTTCCTACTGCCTTATTTATATGAGGAGGCTTGACTATAACTTCTGAAGCTTTCCCCACAGAAGTCTGAATGGCTGGGCTCCAAGTTACTAGAAAGTGAAACACAAATTTCCTCCAGTTACTTTCACACCTTGAACACAGAAACCAACACATATGAAGAATTTCACTTGTTCACATAAACAACCTTTTATGTGATGCATTTTCATCCTATAGTAAAACATGTATCTCTATATTACATACATATTTATATACCAAAACTGCCAATGTAATACAAATTTTTTCTGTGCAACTGTCATATTTATGTAAGTTGCATTATTGAACATTCATTGCCACTATTTCACTTGCTCTTATCTTCCATTAAAACTTGTGTAAGTTTAGCTCAGAGGCTCTTCAGGACCTTATGACTTTTATTGCTGGTGGTGGTTTTAGGTTTTTTAGGACTTAAAGCATACCCCTCTTGAGCACTGACAGGGCAAAGAGTGACATAACAATATAGTTAAAAAGAAACAGGTGTCTCATCATTGCAAAATACCTGTCCAGTCACACAGCAAAAGACTCACAGCTCCCATGTGATGTAGCTACACATACACATTCTTTCTAATATATTAAGATAGGCACAAAGGGACAGATTTTCAACTGTGACACAATCACCCATCCATATGCTTGTATGTTAATGCAGCATGGAAATAATTTTAGTGTTTGCTATCATTTTTATCCAACCTGGAGAAAATAACTTCAAGTGAATGCAGTCCATTTTACTACTTATGTGCTTACAGAAAATTCTTTTAAATAGATATGTGCTTTTTACAGCCTGTGTTGATGGGGGATAGTAAAAGTGCAGTGACAGCAGACTTTTTAAAGAAATGTTATGCTCATGGTAGTGACAGCACAACAGGGTTTGGAATAAACCAATTGTGGTTGTCTGACAGCTCTGGAAAAGGTGGGTTTTCAGAGCATCACACAGTGAGGTTGGCATAATTCTTGCCAATGATAGTGAGCATAAATTCAGCAGCACCTCTCCTTCCAGCTTGCTGGATCACAAGCCACTTGATCTGCAGCTCAAAAGTGATCTTGGGCTCTAAACTGTTTTTCATGTCAAGTGAGAAGGGAGTATTCAGAGAGAGTCAGAATACATAAAGGCTGCTTTTGAAAGGCTGTACACAATATATCTTAGGTCATCTCTACCAACACTTGTCAGTACAGTATCTTGTAAACATTAAATTGATTCTAAGCTAAGAAAGTACCTCAGCTTCCTGCAGGCTGTGTATTTACATACTGTTTCAAAGGAAAAGTGAAACATCTTGGAGAAATGCAGCTTCTGTTCAGTCTCTTACTGACAGCACATTGGCTGTCTAGTACAATAAAATGCTTCTGATGATATAAGTTCTGAAAACCTTTTGAAGAAAACACCACAGAAGTCTATCGCACTGTAAAGGAAAATGGGTAAAAGAGAGAAAATTCAAGGATATCACTCCTCCAATGTCCCACTGATGTCATGAAGAGTTAGAGTACCCTTCAACTAGTTATGAGTGGCAGCACAATGTTGCATTGTATTGACCTCCTCTACACATCACATAGCAGCTTAGAGTGGAAACTCACTAATTGGCCCTATTGCTTGAAATTGTAAATTTTTGAAAGTTGCAAATTGGTATGTGAAAAAAAAATGCATTAAAACCCCTCAAGTGTCCTTTGCTCTGTTACTTTGACAGTTGTTGAATATATTGTTCTTTAGTCTTCATATGGTGCTGTGAATATTCTGGAAAAATTGTTGTGATCTTGTTTTTTCTGAAGCTCCTCTAGATCGTCCAGCTGAGTAAAAAGGGTGACAACATGTGGGGGTGAAATTTTCACTTGAGGGTACATTTTTTTTCCCTCAGAATAGTCTGATAAGCCATTAAGGTATACAAAAATCACATCTAATATGAGACATTTCTTCAGCAATCTCTTCGGCCTGCCCTGAGAAAGATGAGGGCTAGGAGGGGTACGACAGGAACTGGGAACAAAGGTGGGAGAAGAACAAGTAAGTTGTGCTTTGATGTAAAACTGAATACCCATTTGTAGTACTCCTCTGCAGGATTCCTTATAGCTGGGTATTAAGAATTGGTATTGTCATGCTAAACATTGAGACTGTGGAAGTTCTGGGAAGCTTCAGTGCACAGAAAGACTTTTGACTCAATTGATGTATAAATTTATGCCTAAATGGCCAGTTCTGGATACAGCTACAATAAGAATTGAGTGTTTAAAACTGAACATGAATAAAGCAAAGGAACAAATCAACATGTTTGTACAAATTGCAGAAACAATTTTTTACTGGAAATGGTGAAGTTCTAATAATATGCCAAAGATTTTCTTAATGTCTAGAGATATTCCAGCACCTAAAACTGATCACAAAAATATTTCTGCATTCAAAATCATTCCTTACACTTTAATGGCAGCTGCAGAGAGGCAGATAGAGCTCAAAAGCATTCTGACATGGCTGAATGGCTAAGTTTGGGGTTGGAGGGAAGGAGTAAGTCATAGAATCATAGAATTTTCAGGGTTGGAAGGGCCCTTTAAGATCACCTAGTTCCAACCCCCCTGCCATGGGCAGGGACACCTCCCACCAGATCAGGTTGCTCAGAGCCCTGTCCAGCCTGGCCTTAAAAACTCCCAGGGATGGGGCTTCCACCACCTCTCTGGGCAACCTGTGCCAGTGTCTCATCACTCTCATGGTGAAGAACTTCCTAACTTCCAATCTAAATCTGCCCTCCTCCAGTTTGAATCCATTCCCCCATGTCCTATCACTACCTGACATCCTAAACAGTCCCTCACCAGCTTTCTTGTAGCCCCCTTCAGATACTGGAAGGCTGCAATAAGGTCTCCTCAGAGCCTTCTCCTCTCCAGACTGAAGAACCCCAACTCTCTCAGTCTGCTCTCATAGGAGAGGTGCTCCAGACCTTTGATCATCCTCGTGGCCCTTCTCTGGACACACTCCAGCACATCCATGTCTTTCTTGTAATAGGGGCTCCAGAACTGGATGCAGGACTCCAGAATCACTTCCCTTGACCTGCTGGCCGCGCTTCTCTTGATGCAGCCAAGCGTACAGCTAGTTAAGGATATGATTAATTCTGCCAAGCCAAAAACTCACAGTTCTCATGGCAATGAGTATCATACTTCCTATTTTCTTTCAATGATAGAAACTACATTAATAAATCCGTACAATTTTTTTTTTTTTTTTTTTTTTTTTTTCATTTGGGAAGATTAACAAACTCTCTCTCCCTTCTCCAATTAGTCTGCCCAATCTATTCCTCAGACAACATGTCCAAACTGTTAAGGGTTATCATCTAATGAAGTGTCCTGTTTGGTTGATTCTAATTGGGCTGATTCTTATCTTATCCCAACACAGCTGTGCTGTCTTCAGAAGAAGCTCCTTAATTAAACTGACATAGAAAAAAATTGCCTTCATCATTTCACATATTCACCTTTCCATAGGATATATGCTGCACTAAATATTTCCTGTGAACAAATTTTCCCTCTGTAAATATTGACAGAATAGCAAAATGCATATATATTTACTAAAAATTCAAATAATTTTGATAAGAAATTTGGCTCTATTGGCACGTTAAAAAAAACAGTAAGAAATATAGAGGAAGCTATAGGCACTTTGGACTAAGAAGAACTGAAACAAAAAGACCTGAAAACTGCATCTTCCGGCAGACCTCATATTTTTTATTCACTTGCAATATTTGTTTCCACCATTAAGATCTTTATTCTTCAAAGCAGAGGAGGTATATTACCCATAATAAATCCCATCATTGTTACTTCTGTACCTGCTGCTACAGTTACTGTAGTTACTACTTACCACAATAACTAGTAGTTACTGGTACTGTAGCAATTGCTACAGAAGATTTTGTTCCTTCCGTCTTTATATGAAACATTTGATTCAACATGCTGTTAAAGTCACTCTAAAACCTAACTGCATCTACTAAATTTTGCTTGAGATACTCCCTCACTGTTTTAGTGTAGTAGTGGTAGCCTCTATTCATTAATTCATTGAGATGGGAAGGGAAAAAGAAGGGAAGGGAGGATTTCAGTCAGAAGGAACCTACAACAATCATCTCTTCCACCTGCCTGACAACTCCAGGGTTGACCAAAAGTTCAAGTATCTCATTAAGGACATTGTCCAAATGCCTCTTAAACACTGACAGGCTTAAGGCATCTACCACCTCTCTAGGAAGCCCATTCTACTGCTTGACCACCCTCTCAGTAGAGAAATGTTTCTTAATAAATAGTCTGAACATCTTTTGACACAGCTTTGAACCTTTCTCATGTCCTGTCACTAGAACTCATGGAGAAGAGCTCAGCACCTCCCCTCCTCAGGAAGCTGTAAGGAGCAATAGGGTTGCCCCTCAGACCTTTTTTCTCCAAACTAGACAAGCCCAAGGTCCTTAGCCACTCCTGACAGGACATTTCTCCCAGCCCTGTCTCCTGGTTTGCTGTCCTCCTCTGGATGCACAGGAGGGCAACAAGGCTGGTGAAGGGACTCTTGAGCACAGACCCTATAAGGAGAGGCTGAGGGAGCTGGGGGTGTTCAGCCTGAAGAAGAGGAGGCTCAGGGGAGACCTCATCGCTCTCTACAACTCCCTGAAAGGAGGCTGGAGCCGGGGGGGGGTTGGGCTCTTTTCCCAGGCAGCTTTCAACAAGACAAGAGGGCATGGTCTTAAGTTGTGCTGTGGGAGGTTTAAGTTGGATATTAGAAAGAATTTCTTTATGGAGAAGGTGATCAGACACTGGAATGGGCTGCCCAGGGAAGTAGTGGATTCTCCATCCCTGGAGATATTTAAAAAGAGACTGGATGTGGCACTCAGTGCCATGGTCTGGTAACCACAGCGGTAGTGGATCAAGGGTTGGACTTGATGATATCTGAGGCCCCTTCCAACCCAACCAGTTCTGTGAACTGCACACAGTGCTCAAGGTGAGGCCACATCAGTGCTCACTACAGTGGGATAATTACCTCTTTTGACCAGTTGCTTGTGCTGACTTTGATGCACACCAGGGTGCAGTTTGCTCTCTTGGGTTCCAGGGCACACTGGTTACTCACACTGAGCCTGCTGTTGACCAACACCTCCAGGATTTCCAGCCTCCCATCTCCCAGTGAATAAACGTGCTCAGGGTTACTTTGTCCCGAGTGCAGAATCCGGCATTTGTTTTAGTTGAGCTTCATGTTAACTGCCTTTCAGTAGTACCCAATATGATCCCATCCATAATTTTACCAGGTCTTGAGATCAGACTGACATGTCTATAGTTTCACAGATCTTCCCTCACACCTATTTTGTAAATATGAATGATGCTGGTGAGCTTCCAGTCACTGGGAAACTACAGATTCACAAGACCTCTGGTAGATGATTGAGAGGGGTCCTGCTGCAGTATCACTAGCAAGTACTCAATCAAAACTGCTAGAACTGGAGTAGGATGTTTCTCCTGACATACACATTGTCCCAAAGGCAGGTGCATGTTTCCTGTCTGGGGCCACCCCTGTGCACCTCAGAAATATTTCCTATATTCAGAGCATTTGTTATTTAAGACATCATTAATATTTGAAAATTCTAAATAATACAAGATATCTGCTGAAGTGAAGGGACATTTTAGAATTATCAAGCCCTAAATACACAGCTTTATCTGCTATTCTTGCATTCCCTTTGAAAACAACAGGTTGTGCCCATAACAAGATACCTGATTGCAGCTAGTTCTTGTGCAGTAATAGTTTACCTCTAGATTAATCTAAAAAACACCAAGCATTTGATAGGTTTTTGTAAATTATCAAGAGGTCCTCCAGCAGGTCAAGCTGGTATGTGAACAGGAGCCATTTCCCTTTGTCATTGTCAGTCTTTGTTGCCAGCTACTTTGCTTTCCTGTAAAGGGACTCTTCTTACAGCTTAGCATGCCCATCTTTCTTTACTCATTTTGGTCCTGCATTCCCCCAATTATCTTTGGATTGATAATCCCCCTTTCCTATGGCAAACACATAAACTGGAAAGGCAGTAGCTCCCCTGACACTAATTTTTTCTGTCCTCTTCCTTAGGCCTTGGCTAAAGAATATGTTAACATAATGAATTAAGAATATTCTTAATTTAAGCACAAGTCCCACAGAAGTTAAATGCATGAGAGATTTGACTACAGTCTCTGAACTGGATTAAATGATCTCATAATCTTTACCGTATTTTCTTCCTCTCTATAGCTACATTTATGGACTGCAACTGGAGGAACAGCTTAATAATTTTCTTTCATGAAGAGTGAAACCAGAACTCATACTTTTCCTATATTTTTTGAGTAGAAGGTTAATTTTTCAGGTCTTGCCAAAAGCAAAATTGCTCCTGTGAAAATTTTCCCCAAGGCAGACTTCAGTTCACTGCCTAAGATTATGGAGGTAATAGAAAATTAAAATTCTGTAGAAATCAAATGTAGAGGATGAGAAATAATGAAGATAAGCAAATCGTATCCCTGATGGGAAATAATTTAAAAACTGTGAAATATAGACCATTTAGCTAATTGACTTAGATTAAGTAATATTACTCTCCACTTCATAGGAAACATACATCAATGAAGAACAGAAATATTGCAGACCCAAAAATAGTCTTCCAGCACTGTTATTGGAGGCTATTGTGTTATGTTTTCAGGGTTACTATAATTTTAAAGATATGCCAAAACCTCTTGAAGATAATTTTAATAGGCCAAATTGGTGTCATCATCTCTTTACACTAAATCTGAACTTGGCCTTCTATTCTAAAACAATAAGCTTCTACAGCAGTGGGATAGCCAAACCAAGCTACTGTGTTTCATTTCTCAACTGAAATTTGAGCATTTCATAGAATTACAGAATCAATTACAGAATCTTAGAATGGTTTGGGTTTGAAGAGACCTTTGAAGGCCATCTGGTTCAATCCACCTGCAGCAAATGGGGACATCCTCTACTAGGTGATCTCAGATCCCCTTCTAACCTGACCTTGAATGTTACCAGGGGTGGGGCTTTTTAAGGAGTTCAGGTAGAACAACACAACCAAATACTGACATTTTGCAAGCCTGGACTGTGGAATATAAATTTTTTTAAATTCCACCACAGCAATTGATCCACTGAGCAATATATTGCATATGTGAGTAGGCTGACCTTGATGGTAGCTGGCTGGCTGCCAGATGCGATGCCCACCCAGCTGTTCCCCAGCAGGACAGAAGGAGGAAATAGGATGAGAAAGCTCATAGGTCAAGGTTAAAACATGGCGATCGCTTACCAATCACTGCTGTGGAAAAAACAGACTTGCCCTGGGGGAAACTAATTCAATGTATTGCAAATTAAAATAGATTTAGGTAGTAAGTAACAACAACAAATAAATACAATACTTTTCCTCCCTGATATCCCAGGCTTAACTTCACTTCTTCACTCCCGAGTTGTCTGTCTCCTTCTGAGTAGCACAGGGAAAAGGGGAATGGGAGCTGGGCTCAATCTAGAGCAGATCCTCTTCCTCTGTGTACTTACCCCCTTTTCTCATGGAGGTCCTCTCCATGGGCTGCAGTCCTTCAGTGTAACCCACGCAGGGACTCTGTGAGGTTCCATTCAGTGGAATTTTCTTGGCCTCAGGTGACAATGTGGCAAACGAAATATTGGGGCATAGACCCACGCTGACTGAAAATGTGAGGTGGAGGTTCCCGCTGTTATAAATGACCAATGACCGAGACTCAATATTCTCTTTAGTAGCTCAATTTAATTAATAAAATTGCAGTAAGCAAGGCAGCACTGGGTGCGGGGATGAGCAGAATCTCAAGCCATCACGCACACCTATCAAAACTCTGGCATTGCCTTTTATTGAATACAATTGTATGCATATTCAAAAGAAAGGTGGGTTTATGTAAATTGTCTTCTGGAAAAGTCCAACCCGTATTACGCATGCAGCTGTTATTCTCGGGGGTCTTCGAGGGTCTTTTTTCCCCATCTGGTGGTCATAAGATGAAGTCCTTCGTTCTGCATTTTCCAGCAAAACCCCCATCCAGCACGTATGTGCTTCTTGTGAAGTGCTTTAAAATGCTGACTTAAAAAAGCTTAGTACAAGGTTCTGCAACGATCAGTTAAAAATGTTACAATGTGGTTAGCGCATCCTGAGAAAACAATGCAGTACTGTTAATATGAAGGAGCTTCTGACTAACTGCTTGCTTCACGCTACTTCAGTGGAAAATTACATGTCTCAGCCTCTTTGTTTAACCCCACAGTCACTTCTTACCCAGTTAATTATTTTTCTTAGATTTTACTTGGTTCCGAATACAAGTTCATCAACATACATCACACTGCCCAGGTGGAGTCGGCAGCCTGGATAACGACGGCTAACGACAGCGGTTAACGACGGTTAACGACAGCGGTTAACGACGGTTAATGATGACGGTTAACGGCAGTTAATGATGACGGTTAACGACGGTTAACGGCTGTTAAGGGCGGTTAAGGACGGGCCGGCCAACAACAGCCTCTTGGGTGGGGGGAGGGGACCTCCCTGACGGGTGAAATCATCCTCGAGAGAAGTGGGAAACTTTAGGGGCGAGATGCCAGGGGCCTGAACCAACCTCAAGAGCGGTGGGCAGCGCCGTGTATATAAAGAACACCGAAGTGTTGATTTGTTGTTGCCTGCTACCGTCCCACCACCCTGCACTGGACCTTTGCCCCATCTGGAATTGGATATCCATCCCAAAGGAGAAAGATCGCCGGATGCTGCTGGATTGGTGGATGGTGATATCACCCTTTTCGCTGACCAAAGTGTGTTTCACATGCACCTCTCAGGTGCACCAATATCTCTGGTGCGGTTCCTTGCCAAGAACAGAATTCAGTTTTTGCTCTTACAGGATTCCTTCTTGGGAAGAAACCCAAAAACCACTTCTGTAACAAGCAAAATAGTCTCCTTTTCAGTCAAATACCTCTTCTCCCCACTTCCTATCCTCAATTTTCCTTGATTTGCCATGTAATTCACTTATCCTTCTCAATTCCTTTGGTTAGGTGATGCAGGAATTTGGAGTTGTGTGAAATCAAAAATCACTTCTGTAAAAAGCAAAATAGTCTCATTTTCAGTCAAATACCTCTTCTCACCACTTCTTAGCCTCATTTTTTTCTTGATTTGCCATGCAATTCACTCATCCCTCTCAATTCTTTTGATTAGGTGATGCAGGAATTTGGAGTTGTGTGAGCAAAAGTCTTCATTTGCTGCTTCTTGCTTAATCTGTTTCCTTTACTCTGGGCTTCTTCCATGGCCTGCAGTCCTTGAGAGTTGTCACAGATAGCCCACAGCTTCAGATCCTGAGGAACACCCCTGCCTTAGAGTGGGTCACCTCCTTCCAAGAATGAATCTCCTGTGCCATCACATGTCCCTTCCACAAGTCACTCCATTTCACAAAAAGAATAATTAACAAATGAATAATATTCTGAGTATTCTATCAACTAAGCATTGCTACTGTTTTCTATTCTAATACTGGTTTGCAAACATAATAGGAAAGCCAAAGTGAATACACATTAGGCTTATGTTAGTTCTGCATTTACTGAGGAGATACATATGAAAAATCATGTTCTTTGGGATTTAGAAGCTTCTGATAAATACAAAAAGACACACTGCAAGGTAGCTAGTAAGACAGAACAACATCTGATCACAGCCTCAATGGAAGTCCAGACTGCTTTTTCAGACCCTTCGGCTAGAAAGCCATCTCTAATCAAAACTGATGTCTCAGCAGAAATAATACATTTAAAGATGGAAATAGCCATGCTGGAAGGAAGCACTGTTTTAAAAACAGAGAAACAAGCCACACAACAATTTTTTTGAAGTCCATCGATGCCAACTTAACATACTTCAGCAGTCAAAAAGTAAAATAGATCCGGCATTCTCAAATATGCTATAAAAAATGCTAGTGATCTTTAAATTCAGGGATCCTGGCAACTGCTGTGGCCATTTTAGGACAGTCTAGAAGTGTACTGAAAGATTCCTTGCAGACATGGGCATTTACATGCTACACAGAGCAACTTTAGGCAGCCTACAGGGCCAAAGCAGCTTGCAGCTCCTGAAACAAGGTGTCAAACATAATCACACTGTCCCCTCGGCTTCACCTTGCCCTGTCCTACATCTGCTTCCATCCTGCACTGAGCATCACTCAGACAGCATCTGGGCTGAGATTTAAAAAGTCAGTTGACACCAGCTGACATGGATGCTGAGTGGTCATTTTCACATAGGAGTAATTCAGTTCTTTAAAAGGATGGAATTACTGTTTTGCTGAGCCCTTGTAGTATTTTTCACAGTTGGCATTAGGGACCATAATGGTCCCCATTAGGGACCAGAAACACTGTCTAATGAAGCTGTGGATGCCCCCTCCCTGAAGTGCTTAATACCAGGTTGTTGGGACTTAGCGTAACCTGATCTAGAGGGAGCTATCCCTGCCCATGGCAATGGGTTGGAACAAAATGATTCTTAAGGTCCCTTCTAACTCAATTCTATGTTTCTATGAAACAATTACTGTACAGATCAACATATCAAATGTAGTAGGAAGGCAGGGCAGAGGAGGCAACATTTATTACAAGCAGATCACTGTGTCTCTTGCAGAAACCAGTCCACTAAAGTTAGCTTTTCTGGACAGGCTCCATTGAAGAAGGTGAAACAACTAACTCCCTTTCTTTCACAGAATCACAGAATCATCTGGGCTGGAAAGGACCTCTGAGATCATCAAGTCCAACCCTTAATCCCCTACCACTGTGGTTACCAGACCATGGCACTGAGTGCCACGTCAGTCTCTTCTTAAAAACCTCCAGGGAAGGAGAATCCACCACCTCCCTGGGCAGCCTATTCCAATGCCTGATCACGCTCCCTGTAAAGAATTTTTTTCTATTATCTAAACCTAAACCTCCCCTGGCAGAGCTTAAGTCCATGTCCTCTTGTCTTACTGGGAGCTACTTGGGAGAAAAGACCGACCCCCCGCCCGGCTACACCCTCCTTTCAGGGAGCTTCTCTTCTCTGGACCTGCTCCAGGACCTCAATGTCCTTCCTGAACTGGACACAGGACTCGAGGTGTGGCCTCACCAGGGCTGAGTACAGGGGCCGAATCACTTCCCTGGACCTGCTGGCCACGCTGTTCCTGATCCAGGCCAGGATGCCATTGGCCTTCTTGGCCACCTGGGCACACTGCTGGCTCATGTTCAGCTTCCTGTCAATCCAGACTCCCAGGTCCCTCTCTGCCTGGCTGCTCTCAGCCACTCTGTGCCCAGCCTGGAGCTCCCCATGGGGTTGTTGTGGCCAAAGTGCAGGACCCGGCACTTGGCCGTGTTGAACCTCATCCCATTGGAATCAGCCCAACTCTCCAGTCTGTCCAGGTCCCTCTGCAGAGCCCTCCTGCCTTCCAGCTGATCAACACTCTCCCCCAGCTTAGTGTCATCTGCAAATTTGCTGATGGTGGACTCAATCCCTTCATCTAAATCATCAAAAAAGATATTTAACAGAACCGGGCCCAGCACTGATCCCCGGGGACACCACTGGTGACCAGCCACTGATTGGATCAGCCCCGTTCAGCACCACTCTCTGGGCCCGGCCCTCCAGCCAGTTCCTAACCCAGCACAGAGTGCTCCTGTCCAAGCTGTGGGCTGACAGCTTTTCCAGGAGAATGTTGTGGGAGACGGTGTCAAAGGCTTTGCTGAAGTCCAGGTAGACCACATCCACAGCCTTCCCTTCATCCACCAGGCGGGTTATCCGATAATAAAAGGAGATCAGGTTGGTCAGACAGGACCTGCCCTTCCTGAACCCGTGCTGGCTGGGTCTGATCCCTTGTCCATCTTGTAGGTGCTGTGTGATTGCACTGAGGATGATCTGCTCCATGACCTTGCCAGGCACTGAGGTCAGGCTGACAGGCCTGGAGTTTTCTGGGTCCTCCTTTCTTCCCTTTTTGTGGATTGGTGTGACATTCAACAACTTCCAACCATCTGGGACATCCCCAGTGAGCCTGGACTCTTGGTAAATGATGGAGAGTGGCTTGGAGAGCTCTTCCCCAGATCCCATCACCCTGGGGTGGATCCCGTCTGGTCCCATAGACTTGTGATCCTAGTGGCTCACCAGGTCACAGACTGTTCCCTCCAGGATTACAGTGGAGCTACTCAGCTTCTTATTTCTCTCTGAAGCCCCAGAAGCCAGCTGTCCTCAGGACAACCTGTCTTACTGTTGAAAACTGAGGTAAAGAAAGTGCTAAATACCTCAGCCCTTTCCTCATCTTTGGTAACTATCTTTCCTCCATGTCCAACAAAGAATGGAGGTTTTCCCTGCCCCTCCTTTTGCCCTTGATGTATCTGTAGACAGACCTTTTGTTATCCTTTATGGAAGTGGCAAGGCTGAGTTCAAATCGTGCCTTTGTCTCTCTAATTTTCTTTCTTCATGACCTAACTATATTCCTAAACTCTTCCTGAGTAGCCAGCTCATTTTTCCATAGACTGTAAGCTCTCTTTTTAACCTGAATTTCCTTCAATATCTCCCTGTTCAGCCAGACAAGTCGTCTTCCCCTTTTGTAGCCTCTTGCACTTATTTTTTTAAACTCTGTCTCTAAGAGTAGATGCAGTAACAGCTGCAAGAAAAATAGAATCAATGAGGTGGAAAGGGAGCATTTCTGGGAGTTGTCATAATTAAATTATAGTTATTACCAGAGTAAGCAGAAAAAACTAAATCATTCTAGCATAGAGACGCAAACACAAAATGTAAGTTTTCTTCCTATTTCATTAGTTTCCCCACATTCAGATTACTAATTATAATTACTGTAAAGGAATTATTAATTAGAAGTTATTTTGCATTAGGCAATTGGAAGACTTGAAGTTCCCTTCTGAAATAAAAATCTGTAATGACATTACAAATGTTGTGATGGTTTTACAGTAATGTGTGATTAACTATTACTAAAGATATATAAGTATGACTAAGCAAACTAATTAACGATGCTGTTTAGCATGTCTCTTTATTCTGTTAATACTCTATAATTTGTTCTTCCCACACCAATATTAATAATGCAGGGAATACATTTTTCTTATTGAAGTAAATTTTTTTGTTCAGAAAAGACATTTTTATTTTCCAGTACCTTCATAGGTTTTCAGACTAATTTTAGAAGCCCAGGCTGTGAGGAGTTAGAATTAGGGAATGAGACCAGTGTTCCAAATAAAACAGATTAAATACACAAAAAGTAACAATGAAAATTAATAAACTATTTAAAAATAACATCTTTCAAATTAAATGTCTGAAATTTTGTGGGGCACCACTGCTGGGAAGAGGGTTCAACAGTTACTCTTGGGATGTTTTCTTTCTCCCATCACCATGTTCCCACTTTTTCTAGCTTACAGCAGAGGGGGGATCCTTTTCAGCTCTTTCTTTGATGCAGGTCCAAGGGCACAGTTGTATAAAAAGACTCAGAGTGTGTCTCTGATATCCTGATGTGATGAATGTCCTTGGTTGCCTTCATGTGACCCTGAATAAAACGTAGATCTGAATGCTACAAACTTCAGGAAGAAAAGCTTTGGATTCTCATTTGCATTTTATCATTATTGGGCTCATATCTATTTAAAACTACGTTATTACAAAGTGCTCTAGAATAGCTCAAGAGGATAATCCTTGCTTAACAGAAGCATCGCATGATAACTTAATCAGCCTTTCCCATTTGCAGTGTAGGCTGTCTGCATCAATCTACATTGGTAATGATCCCAAAGAGTTCAGAAGGCAGCGTGTTATGAGGAGGAAGAAATAGCAAAGAAAAAAACCTGAGCCTGTGATTTACCAGGAAGACAAACCACAAAGGCAAATATGAATTGTGCAATGATCATGCTAACCCCAGACACTACAGGGAGACTGCTTGTCCAGTAATTTAATGCCACTTATCTTAGTATATACCATGCTGAAGATTTCTGGATGACAAATATATAATGTAGTTTTACACAACCTCGCTGTGGGTCCCTGATGACACTGGAGGAGGAGGACAGCCCTTCAAGAAGGGTTTGTCTCACCTACCTTACCTCCAACACCAGGAGCACCTTTTACTGGTAGGTTGTGGCAGCACTACATCACAATTTGAGCTCTTGTTTTCTAGAAAATGTGGGAGCAGGTGGTTGTAGCATGATTTTTTCCGTTGTCTGCAGCTACATTGTGATGTACACATCCCTGGTCATTGCTGAGTGCTGTAAACAGCATGAGAAGTATGAGAAATCACACTTCTGTCAGCAATAAAGCACATTATCAGTTCCAGGCATTCATCAAGTAGGGTACAAGAATTCTTATACACCATAATGGGGAAGGTGGCCAAATGCTTTACTGATTACAAACTCTGTAGCTGTACATATTGCAAAAGGTTTATAAAAATTCTAAAGCTGTACATTTTGGTAACTTGTCAACAGACAAACAAGTTAAATTTGAAAGTAAACCAAATACAAAATGGAACCAGGCTTGCCTGGAGAGAAGCAGTTTGGAAATCTCTGATGGTCAGATGGATGGATGGATGACACACTGCATCTCCAGCTGGATTCTTCAGAGCATGTTAGACTGCAAATAGCACAAAATTCTTCCTTAATTTTCTAGTTATCTGTGCCCTGGAAATACTGCTTTCCCTAGATTGCTATTGGCAGTAGCAGTTTTAGCTCATTGTTAGAGATGTAGTTCTTTACAGTTTTAAAAATAAAGTTCTTAGAATTAGAAAAAGTAGCACTTTACCAGAATACAGTCCAAAAGTGGTTTACCTTCTCTTCAGTGAAACAAAAAGCATTTCCTTCATGTCCATAGAGCCTGTGACATCTTAAGTTTTCTTTAAAAAGTAAAATCTTAGATATATATTCATATCTACAGGACAACACTGTCATATTCAAATACACTTTAGCATCTATTCATAACTATAAAAATATTGAAAGCATGTGTAACACTTTAATTGATAATCACGAAGACTCTTGGAGGAAGAAATTGGGGTCAGCTCACTTCAAACCCACTATTATCTCAAAGGGGTTGTCCTTGATCCAGACCAGCACTGAATTGCATGCACTGATCTCATTCAGTTACCTCTACAAACAATAGTTGGCAGTGAATGTGTGAAAAGCAGGGTTCTATGTATGATATAGCTAAAGCAAGAATGTAACCTCCTAGGGCAGTAAGCAGCAATGCATTGTATCATAGGTTTACAAATCACTTTTAATTTATCAGTCTTCAAGAAGTTTAGGTTTACCATGCAGGTAGATAGCTGTGTTCAGCTATTCTAAGGGATACTTGGTATTTTCAGAACCAGAAAGGATACAGACCATGAACATGACTTTTTCAATGACATGAAAGTAAAAACCTCCCTTAACTGAAGTCCCCAAGGAAAGTCACTAAAAAGATGGAGTGCACTAGAGAGAAAAACTTATTGAACTCATCACCCCTGCACTAAACATGGATCAGCTGCAAGAAAGAAATTTGATATTCCACAAAGGAAAACTCAGTTTCCCAGAGAGCTAGAACTTCAAACCAGGACTCCTAAAGCTCTGTCAGATGAGTAGTTTTCACTGCCAAGAGCAGAAAAAATTGGAGCCAAGTATTTGATATTTCTGCTACAAGGCAGATGCACAGAAACTTTTGTGACTTTGTCCCCTATTTGGGATTTAACAAGGTTTTTATGCTATTTTTACCTGTGTTTAACTTGGCCTGAATTGAGTGTGATTCAAGGTGAGTGATCAGCATCAGGAGATACCGTTGTCACAGGTAAAATTAGAGTTCTAGTACATACTGGCAAAGGCCAACTATTTCAAGTTTTCCCCCCAGAACCAAAATCTACTACTACTTATTGACTCTCAAGTTTGGAGGTTTGTACTAATAGAGGTCTGTTATGGTGACCAGTATTTCTCCTTGCTCCTTCCTTCCATCACCCCCAGCAGCCTAGCACCACTCCTCCACCCTGAATTATTGATATGACAGAACCACAAAGAGGGAATACAGGCACACACGGTGGGGATTCTTAGGGAGCTTGTGATATGGCAAGGCATCTTCTTGGTTATCAAGAGAATATGGTCCCAAGCAATCATAAGCATTACAGGGCATGATCTGTTCTTGAAATGAATTAGTTCCATTCAAAAATCAATTAAATTTAACTCCCAACACTTCCATAGACATTCAGTATCTCTGGTGGTTTAAAGTTCTGTTTAATTCCAATCTGAATTTATTCAAGGATACTTTATATCCATTTGCTCTTGTGCCAGCACTGTACTTCATCTTAAATAGTTCTTTAACCTCCCTGATGTATTTATAGAGAGCAATCACATCCCTTCTAAATTCAAGTCTTGCTTTGCTAGACTAAACACATCTTTTTTTAGTCTCTTCATATAAGATTGCTTTCTATTTCCACAGTCATCCTAGTAATCCCTTTACTGGTTTAATTTCTCTTGAAGCTGGGCAATCAGAACTGCAGATGGTGTTCAAGATGAGGCCTAATTAACATCTTTTATACAGAAAATTTCTGTGCCTTTTACTGGGAAGACCTCACCAGGATTTTATACCTTTTCCCCAAGTGTATCTCAGCTACCCAATGTCAACACTCAGATGTTACATGATCAATCCTCTCCCTTCCCCAGTTTCCTGGTGATGAGCTCCCATTGGTTTCTCTTTCAATTCCCTCAGCACCACAAATTCCCTCAGCTACAGCCTTGCACTTAGAATGCATTGAAAACCATCCCATTTCTCATACTCTGGTCCAACTCTTCTTGTAGAGTACTCTGCTCCTCTTTCATGTTAGTGTTGTCTCCAACCATTGTAAAGTGAGTGTCCACCTTTTGTGGTCCAAGATCAGTAAATAACTACAGTTAAATCAGATGCACCTCACAGAACACTAAAAATTTCCCGTCAGTACAAGTTATTTTGGCTCCTTGGAGCACACTTCCTGCATCTTTCAATTGTTTCATCAATCTTCAGCTGCTTTGCTGAAGTCACGTAGATGCTCCATATTTCTTCTGTCTATAAAAATCCATTCTCTTTTTCCAAGTCAGGTCCAGTTGTCACATCCACCTTTGGTGAACATATGCTTAGCATTAATCTGCTTGCTTAGATGTCTCCTTATTCTCTACTATTTAGGTCAGACTCATAAGCCTACAGATGCCCAGGTCATTTAACTTTACTTGAATACAGACCCTGCACTTCTATTTTCTATTAGGAAGAAATTCTTTACTGTGAAGATGGTGAGACACTGGAACATGTTGCCCAGGGAAGTTGTGGATGCCCCCTCCCTGGAAATGTTTGAGGTCAGGTTGGATGGGGCTTTGAGCAACCTGGTCCAGTGGAAGGTGTCCCTGGCCATGGCAGGGATATTTGAACTAGATGATTTTTAAAGTCTCTTCCAACCTAAACCATTCTGAGATTCCACGGTTCTAGTGATATGGTGCCTTATCTAGTTTGCTACTGTTACTTAAAATCTTACCTCTGTCTGGTTCTTTCCTTTTTAAGCACCATCTTCTTTCAAGAGAAGGACCAGAAGAACGTATACAGCACCCAAGTGGTTCAATATCTCTGAGCCTACTGCAAAAGCAACCCTGGCTCTCTGGCCTGCTGCTCACATCAGATATCCTTCAGTGACTCACAATACAAGCCTTAAAAATACTGATATTCTTCAGCCTTTTCCCAGCCAGCATACATAAAGCTTTTCTCAAACTATTCCCCAATCACTTCTCTACATATCTGACAGTCTCCTTGGGGTAAGTCCTAACCTCTTTGGCAATCACTTTGCTCTGCTTGATTTGCAACCTTTTATCCCAGCTGTTCTGAGTCGGTCACTGAGCTGCAGCTGGAGAACCAGCTCCTTGCTGTTATCCCCACTGTGCTTGTTAGTGGCAGTTTATTAAGTTGTAATCACATATACTTTAAATACACAGAGAACTGAGGTCCTACTTCAGTTGTGGGCTTGGCTTTTGGCATCTTTACTCCTGATATATTATTGGTGTAAATGCACACAACAGTAAAGCAGAAAAAATAATTCTGAGAATTATTCTGTAACTCAATTCGGAATTCGGGTTGGTGCATGCAGACATAAATACTGAAAAACAAACAGAGCAAAATGATGCATGATTAACATTCAGATCTGAAATACTCCAAGAAAGTTTTCTTGGGAGAAGTGGAGGAAACGTTGTTATCTGAATGACTTAAAAAAACTGGGGATACATAGCAGATAAAGAAAGTGTTCAAGGCCAGATTGGACAGGACTTTGAGAAACCTGATCTAGTGGGAGGTGTCCCTGCCCATGCAGGGTGGATAGAACTAAATGATCTGTAAGGTCCCTTCTGACCCAAACCGTTCTATGATTCTATAATGATAATTTCATATCTTGTGGAAAAATGGTTGTCTCAGTGCCATAGCTCTGAAAATTACCTTCTGACGTAAAGATGGAAAGGTTAAAAATTTTTTCATTATTACTAGTACTTGCCCTGAGAGTAAAAGAAAATACAAAAAAGAATAAAAAGTTATTTCATTTGAAGATTTAAATTCCAGTGATTTCATGTCTCATAAGGATCCTTTTACTTTTTTTCCCCTCAATTTCATTTATTTGCAGGGTATTGTCTAACATAAAAACTTATATCTTCTCTCTGTGGAGCACCACAAGAGTGCCTCAAGGAATTTAGCCAGACAAAATGAGACAGATGTATTAAGCAGATGGATGCCAAGGAAGTAGTTTGGTTTCCCAAACAGTGGATGTAAAGGACTGTGGAGAAAATGGAACAGAGTCTTTTCTGAAGTGAGCTATACGAAGGGGAACTTTCATCTTATTGTAAGAGGAAGCTAGAAAATCATGTATTCTGCTTTGATAAACTGATGCCTTGTCAACTTTTCTGACTATTGTAAGAGCATATTCCTCACACTGCTACACAGCTAAAAGCTGCCTTAAAGATAAACAGTAAATAAACACAAGGCACTCCAATCTGACATCAAACCTTAAATTTAATGGACTAAACCCACGTGCACACCCTTACCAGCTGAATGAAATGTGATCATACATCACATTTGCTCTGGTCATGCAGCTGACAAGGGGACTCTACTACATACATCTGCACTACAGTTTTCTTGTTGGCTGCATGACCAGAGCAAATGTGCACACACAGGTGCATGGCACCCACAATCTGCCTGACAGTGCCTAACCTGGAGCCTTTTGGTTTACCATTTGAGAACTCTTCAGTCTTCGCGTGGAAAATAAAAAGCAGTGAAGCTTTCATGAGAACAAGGTGGCAAAACCTTGGCTTGAGCAGGGGAGGTTGGACCAGATGACCTCCAGATGACCTCCCAACCTCAGCCATTCTGTGACTGTGTGAAGAGGGGGCTTTATGTCCAACTCTCTGAGTGCATGGGATCTACTACATAGGCCTTCTTTTTCAGAAGTATTCAGTAGATGAGGAATAAATTTTGTTCCAATGCATTTTATGGGAGTTGTGGTATCCATTCAGTGGCCAAATGGTCCGGGTGAGCCATATATAGATCTCTCATCCAAATCATAGCATCGCTGGATTAAACTATTTCTTTGAAAAGGTATAATTAATCTTCTCTACTGTGTAAAGGAAATAAATAATAATAATAATAATAATAAACTTCAAATTCCCAAGTATGACTTGTTTATAAAAGGATAGTTGCTCCACATTTTCTTGAAAATCAGGTCTTTTAAAAGTATACTTGGTCTGCCACTTAACTGGTCTTTCTCCAAACCACCTGGAACTTTTGAAAATCCTGGACATAGTCATGTACACTCAGAAATAGCATAATAATTTTTTTTTCTAGGTTTCACAAAACAAGTTCTGTATGTCTTCAAATGTATGTATGACTAGGTTGTTCCTGGAGCTTTCTTCTTACTCTTCATGTGCTGAGCATGAGGTAATAATGCTGAAGTCTGTAAAACTAAGGCAGTTTGATCTTTTTCATAGCAGGAAAATATTTTCAGATAGGTCAGAAAAAGGCTATTGCAGTTCAAAAGGGGGAGGCAAGGAGTGGATTCTATTTATTTTAAAATTTTTCAGAAATACAATGATGTAATTCGTTACAAGAAATTAACACCACCTTGCCTTTATTATCTCTCAGAGGTTACATCTTGAGCTTTGAAATACTGGAGTAGTACTGGGTTGTTACTACAGCTCAATAAAATAAACCGGTATCCATTTCTGAAAACAGATGTTTTCATTCACAGACCATTATAACACATATAAATCAAAAGTCATTAACTGCAGTGTGGTAATACCCAGCAATCATTTAGCCACATGATCCCAATATTTGCGTATCTTGAGCTCTTAAGAAAAAAACAACTCAACTGCTTTCTAGTGTCTTAGCCCAGTGTCTTTCCTACCTCTGTAGGATATCAGGGCCATGCTTTAATCTAGAGAAACACATAATATTGCTCTCAGCAGCTAGGAAAACAGACATTTCTGACCATTGTCTAAGCAAGAATCATGTGGAAATGAAGCCTGTAGATAATTTTTCTCTGTGTCTTTCCTGCTCCTCAGATCTATCAGTCACTTAATCAGCAGTAACAGTTCCCTTGAGCCTGTATGTCACACTACATTTAGGTATTGAAATGACAGGCAGGTTCAAAGAAGGGCAGCTAAAATGAAAATATAACCTGTGAAGAGAAACAAAAGGAACTACAGCCCACAGCTGCAATATCTCTGCTGAGTTCCCACCTAATTCTTGGGGAGCTTTGCACAACCTTCCTTCTAATATCCATGATGCACAGGAGTGTGTATTTCTTTACATATAAGTGCCTTAGGGAAGAGAAGTTTCAGACCAGATGAGGTCCCTTCTAGTAATATTGTAGTACAGATATTGGTGACTAATTAACTCAATAAGCAAGATGGGGGGGGAAAAAGATGAGAAGTAAAGCAGTGGTATTTTTCAGTACTGAAACAGAAGAAGATGGGGCATAAGGTTACATTTGTAAGAGAAAGGACTCCCTAGGAAATACTGAAGAACTCTTACAAGACTTGTTGAGGTGGAGCTTCACTGGCCTGGCAGGAGCTGTCAGTCTGGGGGCTAATAAAAAAGAAAGTCCATGTTCCGTTCAGGTGTAAGACTGTTCTTGTATTTTGCAACTTCTACAAGAGTGTGTGAGATATCACAATATTGTAAGCGTGATCAGCAGTCAGTGTGAACATTTTGGTGTGTTTCACCTTCTGCGTGAACAAAATAGGGACCAGCGCTTTCTGTTAAATGATACGAGTATATAATAGATGTGAGAGCCCCAAGTGGGTATTGAGTGGGTATCCAAGCTAACATTAAAGTCATAGATATCCTAGGATATATCTTGTGACTTATATTTGTTGCAGCAGCAGGCTTTTATCTTTTTTCTTTTTTTTCCTAGCTTTCTTTTTCATTCTCTGGGATAGTAGAGAAGGCCACTTCCTCAAACTTCTTCCTTCTTCTGTCTTGAAATCTCCTTGAAATCTTCAGCCTAAGTGCTGCAGACTACCACTTTCATTTCTGCCCCCTTTCCCTAGTCCATACATTCCTAATATTATTCCAGGCTAAAAGGTGAGAAAATCCAGGAAAAAAATGCAGACAGCAAAGCTCATTTGTCCCTGCATATCCCTACTCTCCATGTCTTTATACAATGCCATATGTCTGTAATAAAAACAAGAGGCAAGGACTGGGCTGACCGGACATTTGGGATTCACTGTTCAAACCAGAACAGAGGAAAACTACAAAGTTTGCCATCAATTGCTGTCTATTGACCTAAGCTGTGGTTGACACTCAATATGTCCGTGTTCTTTAAAGAGAAAATTTGGTCTGGCTCTAAATCTCACAAATTTTCCAGGTGCCTGAATGGCTGCAGATAGCTGTGTTTCAACAATACAGTTCTGTAGGATCTGAGATTTTTGTAAACAGTCTTTCCACTCTTGCAGTTGGGCTAAATAGCTCTATCCCTATTATATGCCTGAAACCACTCAGATTTTAATTTTTCCCCGGGCTTATAAGCTCTGGTCGAATTTCCTATGAACTAAGGTTTATTTAAATTTTAATAAACCATTTATTTTATATCATTTTCCCCAGGATTTGCAGCAGATTCTAAAGTGTCAATTAGCTTGACAATAAAGCCCTTTCAAAAATAAAATAAAGCTTTATTTAAACAGTCAAATAATAATTTAAATTATAAATTAGGTGGAACTAAGATTATTCCCTCTATTTTTGTTAGTGGAAGAACATCTGAGCATTAATTGAATCAGTTTCTCTTCAAACTGATGGAAGGAGTTCTAAAATATCCTGCTTTAAATCTCCATTAAACAGTTTCAGATGTATTCAGTGGAGCCAGCAACTATAATTTCTAGCCTGCAGAAGTTCCAGAATGATTCTGAGACCCACTAAACACTGGAAAGATGTAGATTTTCTTCTTGGAATTACCTTTGCTAATGAGGCTGGCTTTCTTCCCTGGAGATGGCTGATCAAACCAGCAGGAAAAATTCCAGTGTCTCACTCCTCAGAGATCTCCCCCAACTGTAAGAAAGTGAACAGGTTGTTCCCTGATTGCAGTCAGTTGGGCAAGAGCCAGCAGCTGGAAACTGCTGTCACTTACAGCACTGAAACTGAGATCATCTAAAGAGAGAAGAAAATGGTTGTCACAGTGAGAGACAGTGAGGGGAAAAGAGGTTGATTGAGATTTCAGACTTTTTGGGTCACGCGGGATTGTAAAGGCCTTTTGCTTCTAATCCAGAAACTAAAGGAGAGATTTCTCAGAGGGTTCTATATATTTTTGTCTCTTCCATATTGAATTGTGTGGGATTGCTCCAGTTGCACAGCAGTAGTCTCTCATTTAGGCTGTGATGCCCTGGGAGACGTAGGCTCAGCAAAGGGCTTGGGGATGCAATGGATTAAAGGGTATATATGAGTTTATTTAGAACTTTTCTTCAACTATCTACTTGAGAGATTAGAACTGGGGAGTTTTTTGTTTGTTTGTTTATTTGGTTGCTCATCTGTGTGGTTCTTATTTTAGGCTTCCTTTACACTTCAGTTGCTTTGTGACCAGTCCAAACCATCAACATTAAGTAAGTGCTACAACATTTTGTGTAAAGTTTGTAGCTATTGGAGAATCTGCAATTTGCAAAATTAGAGACATAGTCTTGTCATTTAAGGAAACTCTGCTCTATAATGCTTTACCAGAATACCTCCATGGATGTCTGTTGCCTCTTTTCCCAGCTATCCCTAAAAATGTCGCTTTTGATGGCGCTACTTATAGGCCACAAGCAGTCAGTAATAACCTCATGACAAGTTGCAGACTTTGAAATATCTAAGTTCTAATACAATTTTGTTTCAAAATTGCACTTCTTTATGGGATATAACATTTTAACCTGCTATTCTCAATTTTCCTGTCCCAACAGGAATGGTCTAGTAGGTCCAACAAAGCATAGAAATTATAATTTAGGGCTGCAACTCTATCCATTTCCACCTTCTCCACCTTTGCTACATTATGATACTGACTCAGTTGCAGAAAGTTATGTAAGATGTTGTAATGCTTAGAGGAATTATAGAATAGCCAGGCAGGATTGAGAGCTTGTTTACCTCTGACTTCTAACTTCTTAGCATATTTCAGTTCACAGACAGACACCTTGGAAGAATGTTTTCAGTGTGCTGTACTGGGAAATACTTCAAGTGTGCACACAATTATAGCTCATTACAACAGTGGGAGTAATTTGCCTGTCTTTTTTTCTCAGTCCTAATGTTGAAATGAGATTCACTGTTATTTTTGGACTGATAGAGGAAAAAAAAAGGAGGGGGTTATGCCAACATTATGTATACTTAGAGGTATGTAAACATCTATAGCATTCTTGTATGTACAAGCTACAAAACCCATTGAGAAGAGGACATCAGCTTCACATTACACAGTTCTAGCAACCACTTTATGGCTTCAATTGCTGTCTGTCTACAAGTTAATATTTTGTTACTTCATTTATATACATTAAACTGTATTTTATTTTGTTCATGAGCCTCTGATTAAACTGGCAGGTTTTTAATCTCTCTGTGATTAAGCACCAAAAGAACAGTAGGGAGTCAATTCTGTTGCCTAAATGGCAAATACTCTAGGATACCTGGGGCATTCAGATGGGGCTGGCAGTCACATCAGATACAGAAATACAGAAGTGCCATTCTGGAATGAGACCTGGATGCCAGATGGCACACCCTAGAGCATCTCAACTGCTCCTACATGCCTATGTGTGCCTAACCAGAAGGATAATCCAGTGAACTTTGAAGCAGACATTTAACTTAAGCTCCCAACTAAAACCGCAGCCTACATTCACAGTATAGTTACTGGAGAAACCTAGGGGCATTAGAAGCCTACATTTAGGAAGAAAAGACTTTAGGTCCTTAGAAGCCTCAAGTTACTTGCCTACCTTGATTAAATAAGCAGTGAATACATGCACTTAAATATAGATTTATCTTTAGCTAGTTTAACTAACTAAAGACTGTAACCATCTACAAGACTTTAGAAGTTGGATTCAGTTCCAGAGTTCACTAGCTACTGCTGTTTAAGTTGTTTTAGGATAAGCAGGACAGCTGCATGGGCATGGCAGATGGGATGTGGGACCTGTGGGAAACTTGCGTGCTTTTGGAACAGCAGATGGAGACCAGGTCACTGGCATACCCTATGGTATTTCAAATGGCAGTAGGTGGTTAGGTGACTGAATCCCTCCCTTCGTATGATGTAGATATCTGAGCTCTGTAGCAATCAGAGGAGATCTAAGGGTTGGTTCAGGCAACTAGGCAAGCATCTACTCCTTCCTGAGGTGCCTCAGGTTATCTAAGACATCCTCAACTTTATGGGCCTGCCCTACAGGCACCTTTCTGAGTTGCCACTGTAGGTTAGGAGAAATATTTTAGGCAATGAAATGGGTTTTGTTTAGTCAAACAGATTAAGCTCTAGGCCTTCACACACTATACTGGGACCTGAAACCATGCTGTAGCCTTCTAAAATTTAGTTGTCTGAACACAGAGCTCAGTTTGTCTTCAGGTTTTATCTTTCACTACTATTTCTTGCTCTCCAAGAAAGGGACAGACTGACTGGAGGAGAAGCTCTGTAAGCTCAGATACTTAGCTCACTCATCTATACTTACACTGTAGACTACTGACTTCCAGTGTGTGAATCTGAAAATAAATCTCACTTTTTGTTTAAGATGTTTGCTATAATCATGGAGAAAGACAATGGGAAATTCATCCTGCCTTGTAGGCTGAGGTGTATACTTTTTTGGAGGTGTCTCTTCACATTTAATATAGAATCACAGACTCAAATAATAGTTGGACTTGGAAGGTGCCTCTGGAGACCACCTAGTCCAACCTCTATGCTCAAAGAAGGGTCAGCTACAGCAAGTTTTTAGGGACCATTTCTAGTGAGTGTTTTAATATGTGCAAGGATGGAAACTCCACAGTTCTCTGAACAATTTGTTCCACAAAAGCTTTTTCTCAAGTTTAAACATAATCTTTTATTTCAATTTGTGCCTATTGCTTCCTGGATACCCCTAAGTAAAGTCTGTCTCTGTCTTCTTTAAAACTCTCTTTCAGATATTTATGCAGCTACATGAAAAAGAGGAACTAGAAACAGTTAGGGAAAGGCAGACTGTGATTTGCTGCTGCTGCCCAGTCAATGTATCCAGAGCCTTTTTGCTCTGCCTCAGGCTCCTATCAAGCTGATGGATCTGGAACACTGTAGACAGTCAGGTGTAACTGCTATGGATGCAAAACACTGCTGTGAGGGATGGATTTCAGTACAATACAGAAGGCAAACAACAATACAGAGCACTCATATATTGTGTAGGGTTTAAAAAGAATAGGAAACATGGATTTTTACATGCACATGGAAGAGTAGTCAGTGATAAATAAAAAATGACAGGGATATTACATCTGACTATTCTAGGGTTCGTGTTGAATTTGGAAGCAGAACTGGTTTATTGTTAGTTTAGTTAGTCAAATAGACTTTCTGTTCTCACCAATTGATATCATAGATATTGAGATAAATTATATAACTTGTATGTTCAATAATGTAATTATTTGGATGCAAAAGGATGCATATTTTTAAAATACCGTATCTGTATCTGTCTGTGACTTGCTATGCATATATCTATATCTAGCAATATGCTAGGATGCATGTAGTAGGTAAACAGATATACTATTTGTTCCTAAGTAGGTATGCTTGTGGAGTTCATGTCCCAAGAATCATTCATGAACCCCTCCTCTATAATAAGGGAGAAGAAAAATATGTGAGATTCTTCTTTTACTGTAATTTTGCACCTGCCAGGATCCCTGGACTGCTGGGAAAAAGTAGTACGTAAACAGGGAATGATAAATTGCACATATGCAATAGAAGAACTGCAAGGGATGTCACAGATGTCATGTTTATGGTGCATGTGCCATGCCATTGATCTATTGTGGTCACTAATCCTGGCATGTCCAGCCTTCTGTGCCTGCACAGACTGATTTGGTGCCCCACATAAAGAGCAAGACTCTACAAGCATTGATGTAAGGTCATTTTTTTTTGTATGTGCAAGGAACTGTTCAGGTGAGATTTATCTGTCCTGGACTATCATGCCTCCCAATCAGTACTGTGCCTATGGCCTCTTTAAGACAGCTCATTTCTGCATGATGAACACTCCTGCCAATTCAACATGCTGATTGCTCAGAATCTGCCTATTTTATGTTTTCTATCGTTACTATCAAATCCAGGACAGAGGGGAGGAAAAAAAAAAAAAAAGGCAAAAAGGCCCATCTTTTTCACTTACACAGATGTGTAGATTTGTCACACTACTTTTCATGAACCAACGTATGGTAACACAGAGCCAGCTTCCTTTGTGCGATATTGAGATTCTCTGTTCTCTGTCACTTTCTTTTGCTACATTTTGCCAGAACACAAAATGTCTTCAGTCACTTACTGATGGAATTCAGAATGATCTGTGTGTTAGTATTAACTCTGATTCTCCACATGTGAAAAAAACAAAAACAAAAACAACAACCAAAAATAACAAAAAAACCCAATACAAAACAAAACTGCATGGCGTTGCCTTAACTCCTTTTCTAACAAACACCCTTTTTACCCAGTGTAAGGAAGTTCTTGATTTGACTAAACGGGACAAGTGAACATCTGTAACAAAAGACATAACTAAAACATCTGGTTCTCTTCAGACATAAACAAATCTGTGCTTCAGGACTGTCTCTTTCCTAGCACCCCAGTAGACTTTGGGAGAGCCCAGGACTTCTATTTACTCTGCCTTTTTAGCTTTTATAAAAAATGCAGGCACATTAACAGTTGCAACGATGTTGGCAGATCAGCTACAAAGAGCAAAATGCCAGCTAAATTGTTCACTGTAATGGAAACTGATGTTGTTTACTCATGGAGAGTGCATTCAGGGCTGAATGCAACCAAACACTATAGTTGATGCCTTAGTGTCTTTCTAATCCTCAGCTGCCTTTTCAGAAGGAGATGGCACTTCCATGAGTGATGTGTCCTACCTACTAATTCTGTTCAGTCTCAGATACCTTAGGAGTTCTCAGATAGGTCTAGTCAGCCACGTGTGGGAAGCTGGCTGAGCCTACAGAGTGGGAGTCAGCTGCAGATTGCAGACGGCTCCATTTAGGCATCTCAGTGTAGGTGTTTACACATGATTTAGTTATTTAAAGTTCCCATTAGAGTCAGCAAATATCTGTAGTTTGTTTCAGTTACTCAAACATAGCCATCTGGTGCAACATCTTTGTTCAAGACAGGAAAACTTTCTGAAGACCTTCCATCTTTCTGAAGGAGCAGCTGGAAGCCAGGCTTGATAGCAGAGATGCAGGTGACTAAGTAGAGCACCAAAAGTCACTTCAAGCACCTTAGAGTATTCTGCCAATCTTTCAGGTGCCACTTCAGAAAGGTGCAGGTCAGTTGTCAGTAATATATCAAACCTACTGTAAGATACCTGCCTCATGCAGATATCTTGACAAACCTAGGACGCCTTCAGGCTAGGCAGGATACCCTATGGAATCCAAAGTGAAATCTGGTGTCTGCATTTATGCAACTGGATACCTCTCCACAGGCTCTGGGGTCTTGACTTAGACATCTACTTCCTGCATCATCACCTCTATTTTGGCAGCTCAGGAGATGAATCCCACCTAAAGTTTGTGTATTTTGGATAGCTGCAGTGTATTCGTAACCAGCAACAAGGAAATGAGTGGCAATAGAGAGGAACAAAATTAATTGCTTCAGTCCTCTCCCCTGTTACAGATCTTTAGTCCACATTTTAAACACTGATAAAAAAGTCTAACTTTGCAAGGGCTTAATTCACTTACCCACACATGGGCATCTGCCATTCAAGATGTCCTCTGTGGAAGTACCCTACCTATTCTGCACCTGCCACATGCAATAGTGTGGGTCTGTTTTAGGTAGTGCCATATCACACAGAATCACAGAACTGTAACAGTTGGAAAAGACCTCTAAGATCACTGTGTCCAACAGTCAACATGCCCCCTACACCCAAATAATAATAATACATATATATATTGATATCCATATCACCCATTGGAGCATGTCCTGAAGTGCCTCATCTACATGGTTTTTAAGTACTTCCAGGGATGGTAACCTCCCAGGGCAGACTGTTCCAACACCAAACTACTCTCTCAATGAAGTAATTCTTCCTAATATTTAGTCTAAACCTCCGCTGGTGCAACTTCAGGCCATTTCATCTACTCCTATCATTGTTCACTTGAGAGAAGAGGCCAGCACCCACCTCACCACAACCTCCTTTCAGGTAATTGTAGAGAGTGATAAAGTCTCCTCTCAGTCTTCTCTTTTCCATACTAAACATTCCCAGTTCCCTCAGTCTCTCCTCACAGGACTTGTGCTGGAGTCCCTTCACCAGCCTGGTTGCCCTCCTTTGGACCTGCTCCAGGACCTCAATCTCCTTCCTGAACTGAGGGGCCCAGAACTGGACACAGGACTCGAGGTGTGGCCTCACCAGGGCTGAGTACAGGGGCAGAATCACTTCCCTTCTCCTGCTGGCCACACTACATTTGATACAGGCCAGGATGCTCTTGGCCTTCTTGGCCACCTGGACACACTGCTGGCTCATATTCAGACAGCTGACTACCAGCAACCCCAAGGTCCTTTCTTGCCAGGCAGCTTTCCAACCACTCCTCTCCAAGCTTGTAGCATGTCACGGGGTTGCTGTGACCAAAGTGCAGGACCTGGCACTTGGCCTTCTTAAACCTCATTTTATTGACTTTGGCAATATCTTCCAGCCCATTCACGTGTCTGGATGCTCTAGGACAGCTAGTATGGTGACAGACATTTATGTGTGTGCAATTGAATTGAGTCCTAAATGGTGAAATTTTGCATGCCTAAAGTTACTTTGCTTGAATCTTAATCTTGATGACCCTTGTTCAAGACCTACACTCAAGATGGTCTTCTAGAGCAAGTGTACAAAAAGCAGTTTCATTCTTTTCATTGTAAATTTGTACTTTCAAGGATTCAGTTACCATTTTCTTCCAGGGTGAAAGAAAATTAAAGAAATGTCTGGGTAAATATTGACATTTTTGGTTTTGTTTGAACCTATTTTTTAAGAAGCTTACTCTATAATTTAAAATTGATCTGTTCTTTAGTCAGATCCTATTGCTCACACACTTATAGTTGGAAAAGTATTCTGTTCTTTAAACAGAAAATAGTGGTTGGTGATAGGGATAACATTTTGGTACACTCTTATAAAATTATAAACACCAAACATCACAAATTGCCATTTGCCAGCTGCCAGTTTCTTCTGGACTAATGATTTCCAGGAGGCTGTAACTTTTTGAACCAAGAAATTGTTCTGCAGCAAAAATTCCTCTCTCCCAAGCAACCTTTAGTTTTACTGCTAGCCCACTGTGAACATAAGGACAAGCACCAGTGAGATGACTGAATCAGAAGAGTTCAAGAAGAAAGAGTGTTTGGGAGAGGGTATCCCCAAATCCTGACACTGTATCAAGTAATTTTTTGGTTATTATATCTGTAATAATTATTACTGTTAAAATTCCCAGCCCAAGGTAGTTTTCCTAGTGTTTATTAAGACATCTTTTGATCTCTCAGCATGCCTACACCTTTTAAAGTTATGAGTAGAATCAGAGGTGCAAATAAAGAAATCCAGTGAGATTTGGAAAGGAAAATGAAATTAGGAAACTGTCCCTCTTGTATTTCCTTCCACACGAAGCAAGATGCCGGGCTTTCTTAAGATTCTGGAGGGCAGGAACGCAGCTACTTGGAGGGCTGAGCCTTTCTGTTCAGAGAATTGACCCACAGCCAGCCTGTGTTGCATGTACAGTGTGTGAGGCCAGTCCCACACTGTGCAGGGAACACAGAAGGTATGGGTCAGCTCAGAGAAGGTATGGGACAGCTATGTGACCATACAGTCTGAAATGTGGCACATCAGGCTGTCCTGCTGCAGTGTGCTTCACCTCAGCATGCACCTGCAGAGTCTCCTTGCATGCTTGGCAGCCTCGCATGCTGGGCCTTCTAAAAAATGTCTTATTGCCCTAAAAAATGATTAGCCTGTGGCTTCGGGGTAATCTGTCAACTGAAGTCTGTGTTATCTATTGCATAGAGTTGCCATCCACTAAGACACGAAAACCTTATTCCTTGTGCTTTTTGAGGGGTCTGATATTCAACTGGGAAGTATTATGTGGAACTGCAGTCTGTGATTTGCATACCTCCAGGAAGGGTTTCTTCTGGGGCTGGATACTGCTGCTCATGGCTATTAAGATCTATCCTGGGCTGGTGATAATAGATACTTTTGCTGTGATTGGAGAGAAAGGGCTGGGAAATATCTTCCAAATCTCTGTATGACACCCCTGGATTATACTTATACTCTGTCCCTGGTTTCTTTTCTTCTCCCATACATGCCATAAAGCAAACAACAGATGTTTCAGTCTGCAATGCAGTGCCAGCCCACAAAGCAGAGTGAAAACAACAAGTAGAAAATAACATCCCCAGCTTTTATTTTATGTGTATTTCAAAGTAAATAAAATGTGTGTTATTGCTTTTCAACCCTGAAACCCAGTGTAACTACAGGAGTATGCTCCTTGTGATTTTGCCACATCCCTGTCTTTTTCACAACTCAAGCAGGCAAACATTTAATCTGATTCAGAATTTTCAAAAGTGTTCCCATCTACTTCTTTCATCCTCACATAATAATTGTGGTATGTTCTTGTGATTCAGACATCATTCTGCACCAAAATATTCTCACTGACAACCTCGGTATCAGCTATACAGAGCTATCAGCAAAGTGAGTGGCACGTTTTCTTTGTTTTTTCCAGATGTAACTGCATAATACTCTTTAATGAGAAACATAGGAGCTGAAAATTGCTCCTTAATTTTAAAATCTACCCTGTGATGTCTGAGAAGTACAAAGAAGAATAAACCAGAAAAATCTAGCTTGAGGCCTTCTATTTATCAAATCACAGATAGATTAATATGTCCCTACCCCACCTCATGGCTTTCTCAGGCCAAACTCACATTAAATTCCATTGGTGTTTTGTCCAGACTAAGGATTAAAGCCCAATCCTCCAAGGTATTTACATCTCTTGGGAGTACCAGCACCCTCTGTTCTCACTGGGTGCTGTATGAAGGGATGGCACCCAGCCACATGGGGAGATACTCAGAACATTGCAGTATTAAATGCTCAGAGGCCAGAATTTTTCCCAACAGCTCCTAAAAAGCAGCTATGTTCAGTATTAGAGTTGCTCTATAGGGTTTCACTTTTTGACATGTGTCCAAAGCACACTAGTTGTACAAGAGTGTTACCAAAGCAAACATGAAGGTCTTTGTTCCCAGACATTATTTGGAATTCATGCAAATTTAGATAGAGCTTAGACACTGCTGAGACTGACACAAAAAGGCTGATTAGCAGCCTGGATTTTTTTGTCTTTGTTCTGCAGAGATGAAAAGTGAGTTTAATATTATAAGACAAAATTATAGAGAAAAGGTAAACTCTTCCCTGTGAGAAGCACTTGTTTCACAAAATGTTATGCATTGGGAGCCTTGTAATGATATAGAAAACTGAGGATTAGGATGTGAATCACAAGACAGTCAGCTTCTGCAATTCATTTTGAAAGAGAAGAGTCCAATAAAAATCCTGTGGATTTCATCATCTGATGCTAGCCAACATTTTTATTCCTGAAACATTGTTAGCATGGGAACAGGTAGATGTGTTGAGCTGGATCCACAATCAGTGTAAATCAATGTATCTCTACTAAAACGCTGAGAAACTACTCTCGTTTCTAGCTGCTGGGGACCAAATGCTCTGTCTTTAGACATTAATGTGTCTTGGCAATGGGAAACTTTGTAAACACTACTGATAAGTCTTGTACTGCCCTTGATATATAACTGTTTAGGTTGTGATGGTTGTTTAATACAGTTTATATTTGGACACATAATCAAAGCACACAGGCTTACATCCATTTTAGTGATTCTGTGTTTCATACTGAATTGACCAGAGGAAAGAGTTACAGAACAGATGGATGCCAGCATGAAAGGAACCTGGATAAGCTGTCCTTAGTACTAGCAAATTCAGTGCATCCTCTGTGTGCCACACCACAGAAGGCAGGTTCAGCCACATAGATGCAGAGGCTTCTTCCCGCATTTACAGTGAAACTCTTTCTGCCTTGGAGGTCTTCAGGTGCACTGGTTTCATGTGGTTGCTATGTCAAGACAATATTTCAACTGTTAAAACAGAGAAAGGATATTTCAGCATGAGTTAGAGGTGTTTAGTCTGCTAAGGTATCTTCCTTGTAGGTAGCACTACCTGAGATGCCAAATGTAATGTTCTTTTAACAATTTTACCTAAGGGCAAAGCAGAAGTTCAAACAGATGGAGCTCCATCACAGATGTGTATCTATGTAACATACATTTGAAGAACTACCATTGGAAACCAGCAGATGAAGCTTTTGCTGTAGCATTGCTTGTTCCGTGGTGTTTGCCAGGCTCATAACTATTTCATACCTTGGTTGTCTCTGTCTCAAACACCTGCCCTCCAACCAAACAAAGACAAAGCTACCCAAAGGGTGTCAGCAAAACCTGCCCTCTAGGTTCAGTGCTTGCAGAACTGGCAGGCTGTGAAAAAAAGCCTCTATACTGGAACCATATGCATCTCCTTTTATGTTTTCTGTTTAGTCCATACATACTGGCTTTTATTCTTCACTCACTAGAGCTACTACAATTTATCTTTTCATGTAGCACCATGTTTCACAAATCAGTTATTTGCTTTTTGGTGACAGGGTTATTCAGAGTCTTAGACATGATTTTTACAAGGCCTTTAAAAACAGCCCAAAACACATAAAATTTTCTTCCTTCTTTATTACAAATGGCTTTACTGTTAACTAGACTGCAATTCAAAACATTTTTGATGTTAATTTGATCCAAGTTTTCTTACAAGATTAGTTTGCAGTCCTAGCAAACCAATAGAAATTGGATCATTGCTGAATCTTGTGCAAAGTAACAACGGAATACAAAGCCTGAGCCAATTCAGAAAAAGCTATCAATGCATCCAGTGAGTTGAACATTTCAGATTTCTATGCTGTTAAGTTAGTTACATGTTACTTATATGAACCCTGCAGAATTTTGCAGAATTGTCATTGTTCTGAATCTAATCAAAGAGGAGATCTGGGGCTTAAGCACAAAACTGGGCAGGCATGTGAGCATGCTGAGTTAGAGGAGAGAGGAAAGCATTCCTCTGGTTCATACCAGAGACAGTCATGTGGCCAGGAAACCCTTCTTAAATAAACACAACACAAGGCATTGTTATGTTTCATTGGCTTAGAAATAAACAAATGGCAATGTGAAATTTCCCTTAGCTGCCACTAATCCTCATGCAATTAGCTGAACATTTTTAGCAAAAATTAGGGTTTATTTTTGGTCTGTGGAAAAGACTTAACTGACAAAGCACATCATCTTGAAAACTCACATAATACATATTGAAGTTTAAATTGACTCAATTCACAGTATTGCTTTATTCAGTGCCTCACATCTCATCTGTTTTCTACACACAACTTTTGTTGTATTATTCTACAGAATAGTGCCATTCGAGTTGAATATTGATCTAAATCTAAGATTCCTGCTTTCAAGGAGTAGTATGGGGACATACTGAGTATGGGGACATGTGAGAACACTCTGATGTTGGATTTCATTTCTCTGTAGATCACTCAGGTCTGATTTTCAATAGAAATAAGGGGATTATGATTCTACTATCTATAAATCTGTATTATTAAAGTGCTGTAGCAGAGGACAGAAATTTAGTTTATAAAGAGGTCATGTGCCATCATGACAGAAGTGCTCGAGAAGACACATTCCTGCAGGACACACTGAGAGCTCAGAAAGCTATACCCTAAATACCATATCTGCCATAATATGGGAAGTGTTATAAATATTTTCTGCCTTTGCTTTGCTCTCCTAAAGGTATTTGGAGACAAAAGCTGTAAGTGAGACAATTTTTCTTTGCTTTTGTTTTTTATTTAATCTAAAAATACAGGTCATTCTAAACAATTCCTTTGTTAGCTGCAAAAGACAACCACAGTGTATCTGCCTCTCCAGTGAAGCATGGAAAAAATTGTCAACAGCTGTGATTAGCCTGCTATCAGTTTTTGTGTACCACAGTGACTTATCCTGAGCTTTCCTAGATGTTTTTCTTGTGTATTCTTATCTGTAACATAATGTCTAAATGAGTTGTTCTGTATCCTTAAAGTTACTTAGTACTAGCATGCTAAGATTTCTACAATCAACATTTATTTGATTAAATTTAGAGGGATTCAGGATAACAACCACTTGTTTATTGTTCAGATGTGATGTAAAAAGCAAAAGTTAATTTTTTTTCAAAATTTCTCAGAGAAGATCTATAAGCACTGATGACAGTTTGTCTAATGATTTTTTCAACTGTGGAGTTGTACACCATTGTTATAAGTGACACTCTTCATTCAAGAAACAATTTTCTATTATTTCTTTATTTCCTATTTTACAACTCCTTTGCCTTTTGTTGCCCTTCTTCAATTTTAAAATCTACCTTTTGATCAAAACAGTTGGTAAGTTACTCTTCTCCACACCTCAGGTATTTTAATCATTCTAGAACTGAAAGGTAAAAGATCAATGACTTGATGTCATAAGTACATCACTTGGGAATCATGCTTCCATTAACACCTTCATCATTGCTCTTTTCCCTTATCATCCTTTATTGCTTTTCAGCTTTAGGCTATGGGATTCACCTCACCTGACTTTGGAGTACTTTCACCTAGGGATCTCTATCTGAGGTGGTTCTCTTGTTTTGCTTTACAGTCTATGGTGACTACAGTCAGTTGAGGCTCAACATGGTCCCTCTTATCCTAGTGTGGAGCTCTGACACAGAGGAGAAATCTTGTGCCCTAGAAACACTTGCTTTTCCCTGTTGACTATGAAAAGAGATTACAGAACTAGCTCCAATGAAGGTTTTTACACTGTTGATGCCTAAAATGAAGATTCATGGTAGGACAAATATGTTGGGGTTACAGTGCCTAATGTTTCCAAACAAAATTGTCACTGAAGTATTTATTTGAACACAGACCCATTTCTGCCTGTGATGATGTAGGTTACTAGAGAGAACTATAACATTAGATAATAGTTAAAAGTGTATAATTTCCACACTGGACAGTCTTGGTCTTTTGATAATTATTCTCATAGCAATCCTGATCTTCTTTCAGTACTGTCAAGACATCACTTTCTTGCTTCATTGGATTTCCTCAAGGACAGATCATTAGCTGAGTTCTGTTCTCTAATTTGCAAGAATTTAGCACTCTATGAGGGATATCTCAGCTTTCCTACCCTAGAAAAACCTTCTGTGATTCCCTACATTCTGCTGACTTTTAAAAATTAAGATCTCTAGGCCAGTGTCACATGAACAACTGCAGTTCCTTGAAAAAGAGAAGAATACAAACATGCAAATTATCTATTTGCAAGAAGACAGTTATTTTGGAAGTAATTGAGAGAGTTAAGAGAAGAATAGACTGCCTTGGGAACTGTTCTTATTATGAAGACAGCTCTTGTGTTATCCTATTAAATTCCTTCCTGTCACTCCTACTCATTCATTCATCTATTCATATCAGATTCCCTTTGTATCTTGTTTTGGTTTTCCCTCACTATATCTGGAGTAGAATCATCCAATTTACTTTTCAAACGTCCGTTTGGTTTATATCCTATGTAAGTAACTGCAGCCCAAGGTCCATTAGCAGCAGAATTTAAGGCTGATTGTACTTAAAATATAGACAGCTTAGATTCTGTTTCCTAGATTAGGCCCCACTCATGGCTGTGCTGAAAAAATATGGATAAATGCACTGATGAAATGATATGTTTGTGTTTTTTCTTTAATGAATTGATCCTCTTTGGGTATTCACAAAGTAGATAGCATACTGCAAGACAACCTAATCAATCATCTGTGGAATGCTTTAGTCATCTGTAATTAGAACAACTCTCAGCATGCCTTGAGTCAGTCGTGGGGCCATCTCATCATCAAAACTGAGGAAGTTTAAAGGTGACAGAGCATCTTAATCTTCAGCACTGACTGCACTGATATAAGTGGTTTGGAACTGGTACAGCTCAGTCACACAAAAACACATAGCAAGGAAATAATTACTTTTCAATGATCTTCATGACATTATAAAGATTCTGATAGCTAACATTAATCTCCTGTTTCCACCACTGCAAATCTGATTACATTTGTGAATATGTCTCAGGAAAAGAAATGCAAGTACATATTTACCTAGCAAGTCTACACAATAATGCCTATAGTAGCTATGAATATGATTAAAAATAGATTTTTACAGACTGAATTCTTAGCAGAATTGTTCACAAACTAAATCTGAATGTTGATGTAATAATTTAGAACAACAGTGAGTCAGCAGAGACATTCTGTACACACACTAACACCAAATTTCCATCTCACTGCCACCAGGTAATAAAAATCTTACGATGTTTTGTACTTCAGAATATGAATAGACCCCATATACTGGAGAAGTGCATGTAGGAAAGATAAAAAAAGCTATCCCTTCCACTATTCCCAACTTATTTCTTCATAGATTTTAACAAGCATTTTGTTGATTTTAGAGTATTTGATTTGGATAGATATTAGGTCTAATTCAGCATAATAAAATGAAGACATCAAGAAATAAAAGACTCAAACAGGTAAGGACAGACAAGTGACATCCTGACAAACTCTCGACAAGGTAGAAAAGCAAAAATGCCTCTATTAGCCCTGATAGCAGCCAGCTGGAGACTTTGTTGTGCTCACATATCATAAAATGACCGGCCCTGGCTTTGGGCTATGCAGTCTCAGCCTCTTGAAGCTGGAATTTTTTGTAAATCCAATATAATGTCTTTTTCTCCACATTTTGGAAAAGAATATTTTTCTCCTGTCCTTTAAAAAAAAAGTCCATTGTTTTCATTGGTAATTAGAAGAGCCAATTAATTAATTTTATTCAAGTAGCAATTAAGTGTAAAAACAAAGGAAGATGCTACATATTTTCATGAAGATAACATTATTGGAACAGCTGGCTGAATACTAGTACTTTGGTTTGCTTTAGTAAAACAACACGTTTTTATAAAATATCATAGAACATTTTTGAAAAAATAAACTTTGTTTAAAAATAGCAGCACAACCGGAGAACTCCAGAAGGTTGTTTAATATTAATTTAGATTTGGGTATTTTAAAGGTTCTATAAAAATAAATATCACAGAGCACCCATGCCACTTGAAGTGAGTACTCTGTACCTCTGTGCCCTGTTCTGCTGGAGAGACACTGACACCAACAGGCATGGTCTTCCTGTACTTCAGCTACAGAACATCCCAATGCAAAATGCTAACACTGAGAGGCCATGCTGGAAATACTCCATGTCCCATAACCAGTGCTTGATGGTCAGCCGTGTAGTTGAATAAAGAGCATAGATAATTTCCTGCTCATTCAAGTGTTTGTTTGAAGACTGGGTAGACATATGAAACCACCAGTGGGAGCTGTTTTGCATTATGATGCTCTCTAAGGAGATCCAGTAGTAGGAAAGTGTAGTTTACTACTATGACTGCTTTAAACATTATGAAGTACAAGAAGCTGAGCAGATATTATTGACCTGGATGTAAATTCAACTGCATAAGAACATTCCTTGTTTTGATGATGTTTAGTGGCTTTACTGCTTCTGGGTAGTGAACAGACTGCAGAGCATATTTCTACAACTTCTGTAAGCCCAAAGGTTCTGGTAAAAGGTGTAAGAAATTAAGATGTAGTTTTGGCCTGATGTCTACATCTGAAATTGCACTGCAAAATTACCAATTCCTGACTACTTGTCTCATTGTACTGTGCAGGGAGAGGTTTTAAAGTAGCTAGCTGCATCTTTGTAGTAACTACACAGGAGTTGCTAAAAAATATAGAAGAAACAAAGGGAATAAAATGGTATAGATAGTTATGGATATTCCTGCCTCTCTTGCACTCCTCAGAAAATATTAGGAAGGGAAACGTCTTTCCTGTTATATTAATCAGGAGCAGAGGTCATGGCAATGTGGAATTCACATAACAGGCATGCATAAGTATCTTGATTTGTCTTAGTCCAGCCATGAGATCAATAAATAAAGTGAAAAATGAGCACGCAGAGTAAACCCGAGTCTGTCAGTAGAAATACACAAGCCCTGTGGCACATTACCTCTCTCAACACAAAATGATTTAATATTTCTCCACAGTATTCTGTCTCTGTTTACCTTACAACAAATATTGGAGTGTAGAAAGGAGAGTTTGTATGAGGATGATTCATAAGGAAACACTGGTCTCTTCCCCTGTGCTCACTTGTTATCTACCCTCAGGAATTCCATCCTCTCTTTCTGCTAGTTTATTATCAGTTCCTTTTAAATTCTCTAAGGGAATTACTACTTGTGAAAAGAGGGGAAAAGATAACATTTCAGATTAACACTTCTCATTTAGAACCAAGATGAGATAATACTGAACCTACTTATTTCACTGTGTCAGTTGTATCTCTCTGGACTCCCAAATAACTGCTGCAGTTATTTCCTTCAGTTTTCCTTTTCTTTCCAGCACATATTGTTGATCTAGCGCAATTAATAATGAAGTGATATTAATTACATTATTGTGAAAAATTGTATATTGTGACTCCATTACCGGTGTACACAGTGCAAAGTTAACAAAAGGTTTTTTAATAACATATTTTAAATACTATGAAAGAAGACACAAAAAATCCTGCAGTCCTTTACTGGGCTAAACAGACATCCAGAGTACTTTATGTACCATTCACCCAAAGAAAAAAAATGTGCTACTGCTAAAATATTGACATGTGTTACACAAATATTTTCCTAGACATTCATAAGCTGTTTGCTCAATGGGAACATTCAACTACACATCTATGAATAAGGAACTTAGTCAAGAGTTATCTTATTCAGTACTGATTTCAAAAAGAAAACAACCGTAAAATTTAATTAAATATAACTTGCTTGACTAATTTGCACCATTAGATGGAAAATATAAGAATAAACTCAACGAGAGCGATTTCATCAATATTATTTCCTTCTGTTGCAAAGCATGAGCTGACATTTTTGCTTTTTGAAACTAGTTTATAATTTGCATTTCATGCATGACGTCCTCATCAAGAATGACTGTGACAGTTCATTTGAAGGGATGTACTAAATTAGTATAAATAGAAATAACATGAGTTTATTTGCTGTGGTTTTGTGTACCAGCATACCCACTGATCTAAGCATTCTATGATTTTGAACCACGGTTTTCTTGTGCTTGCATTTCAACTAGGTTGAGTGAGTAAAGGGCAGAGCACTTGGGTGTCTTAACTAAGAACACCATGAGCAAGGGTTTTTTTCTGCACTTGGAAAAGTTGTTGATGGTCTAGCTGTTTCCCCCAGTATTTCAGCCTCACTGATGGCAATAATAATGAAAACATTAACTTAAATAAGGCAGCAGCTTTTGTTATTGTAAAGATCTTGTCTCACAGGCAATCAGATCACAGATCATCTCACAGATCATCTCAACCCCTTGTCTTTACAAGTGCACTTGGCCTTAATATGTGACTGCAACTTGTGAATGTGAAAGTATGGTGACAGCAGTAGTAGCACAATAGTCATTATATCACACTTGTTCCAGAGTGACTTTCATTTTTGTTGTCTTTTAGCTAATGCTGTCATGACAGTATTCCCAGTTTATTTTTGCAAGTATGACAATATTGCTACATAGAATTTTTAATTAATTTTGCTCAGTACAAAAATACAACTATCTGGAAAAATTTCTGTATACCCAGTAGTCAACATTTATCAGCATGTTAAGCTCTGAACAAATCCATTTATTTGGTGAAGAAAATAAGTTATTAAGAGCAGATGTGAGATTAGTGTGATATTTCCCTTTTTCTTACCTTCACAACCTAATAATCCATACAAAAGACAAATTGTCTTTGCAGACTATTTTATTTGGACTAAAAACTTCCACTGAAAGCTGAGTTTAGCTTACACAGGCCTATCACATCTTGAAAAGGATAAAAAGTCTGGTGGCTTCTGGATTCCACCTTCAGGGCATGACTGGAAGGGTGTATTCCCCCTTGGCTACCATATTGAGGACTGTGGCCAGGCATCTTGGTCCTAAACTTGGACATGGGCCCATTCCCTGGCCAAGACTGCTCTGACCACTCAAGCAGAAAGTGTAGTGCAAGCTTGCATAAAGTTCAAGGTAGAAGGGAAAACTGTCTGAAAATAGAATTTAGGACTTCCAGAATTTCAATTCATGTTTAGCCTTTGAAATCTGCAAACCAGAGCTCAGTTCAACATGGAGGCAAATCTGGTGATGGAGGCAGATTTATGATCTTGTCTATTAAGCATGTCTATTAAGTGACTTCCAGTCTTGGTTTATAGTCTACAGGCCTCTGTTTCAGATGCAGGATTAGCAATTATTACATATGTTGCTACAGGTTGTAAACCCAAGCCCTTTTTTATTTTTTATAATCAATTTGCTTACTGTTTATAAAGGATCTCTAGGCTACAGCCCCAGAGGTAATTCAGAAGGGTTTTTTCCTTCCCTTGGCTTCTTCTATGATATAACCATACTTCCTTTCTTTGGCAGTCCTTTGGTTAAACTCCAATATATGTCATGAAAGTCACATCACTTTGAACCATAAAAAAAAAAAAAAACCAATAAAAAAGGCCCAGTCAAACTGACTAATAGACAAATATGGCTGAAACAGATGAAGTACAAATTGGGAAATGCTGTACTCTATTGTGTCTGTACCCATAATTGTCTTCAATCCAGCAAAGTTTATTAGTTACAGCTTACTGCAGGTCTTATCAGATTCAAGCTAAATACACAGAAAGCTGTATGGGTGTCAGAATTGCTGTTCCACCAGTTTTGAGGGGAACATTTTACTGCAAGTGTTCATGCATCCATGAGCCCATAAGGTCTCCTAGAACCTGGGTACCATACAGACACAGCTGGCTCTTCACTTGTGGAAACTTTTTGTGTGGCAGTGGTGTATTGGGCCCAATGGGCTATAAGTAGTCCTCACATTTCTTTACTGTGTGGACACGTGGTCAAATTCTTGAAATGTTGTAGAGAGACACATGGATAGTGCAACAGAACCCATGTGCTTGGTCTGTATCACACACCAAAAAAATCCCAAGAAACAGCTAAACATCTTCTAGCTTATTTTGTACTACAAGCAGTAAATATTGTGTTTCTGTGTTGCAAAGTCCCAGTTAATAGGTCATCTTGGACTTGATGGATCCAGCACAGGTTTCCCTGATCTTGTGCACTAAGTAACCTGCAGCTCAAGGACCCACCTGAAGGTAAACATGAAGCTGACTGGGTTTGTAGTGGCCAGAGGTCTAAACTTTCTTATTTATCTGATTACTTTTAAAAAAAGCTGCCTCAGATTCCAAGTATTGAAGATAAAAAATATTTACTCAAAAGAGGACATCGTGTTTTACAGTTTTGTGTATCTTTCACAATTTATGTCCTTCCATCATCAAGATGTTTTTAGCATATTGCACACCATATGCTTCCTTAACACTATAATCTTTGGTGAAGATAATTTTCCTACATATACCAATATTCTGAGAATCTAATGTAAGACTTTTTTTCAGGTAAAAGGAGTATTCGGGAACACTTATAAGTTAAAAATAATTACCTGTAGAATAAAAGATACACTTAAATGTTTTTATATTTTTTTCTTTTTTTACTTACAAGTAACTGAAAGTAGAAATTGTTTTATCAATAAAATGGAGACATGTTTAGTTTCTCTTGTGGGTTAAGAAAAGAGAGGAGTAAGAAGAAAAATAGAAATTTACAAAAGAATAACATGTTCCATCTTTATCAGAAAACAAGTGAAAGACCATTGAAGGAGAGAAGCATAGCTGCTAAATATTTTCCCACAAAATTTGTCTTTGAAGTGTAGAAACCATGGCCATCCTAAGCTTCTGAAATGAAAAAGATGCAAAAAGGATTTGTTGTTTCTTTGCTGTCAATGACATTCAGAATAAACTTACTTAATGATGAAAAATATTATGGAAAGGCTATACAGCTGTTTCTGCAGAGCTTACACTCATCTCTAACTATAAGAGAAACAGATTGTCCCTCCTGTGCCTGCAGATGGGTTTCTTCCACTCTTATCTGAAGTATTGGTACCTCTGACAGACATTGGATGGCATATACTACTGGTTAGAGCTGAGGTGTTAATTCCTAAGTAGTGGCTAGGCAGAGCTGCTGACCAAAAAAGGCAGGTAAGCAGACAGTAGGAAAATTCCCACAGACTTCAGTGATTTAACTCTCATTGTAGTATTCTTTCTCACACAACCTTTTTTTCCTATTCTTTTTCCTTATTCTCTACTAAAGGTCCAACTCACTTTAATTAGAGATTAGCTGACATAGAATCACTAGAGTCAGACTGAATGCTATATTCCAATGTTTCACAATGCTTGGTGTTAAAATAATTACAAAAGTCTTAAAGGATAAGAATGCTTGTGAGAAAGATGATGTTATCCATGTCGAGATTTTCTGTATAATTTCAAAAGGGAGAGGATTTTTAAAAACTGAATGTAGCTTGTTCCCATAAATTCTGCTCAACTTCACTATGCTTTTTACACTGTTATTACATTTTCTGATTACAAGAGGTTGAAAACAAAATGGTAAAGGGGGACTGCAATATACAGACACAATTTATTTCTTGCTGTATGCTTTTGGATCTCACCCCAGATAATCAAAAGAAGTAATACTACTACTAACCACATACAGGTTGTACAAATGTAATTTCTGGTGTTTGCACTGAAAAGCAGTTAAGTGGTAGCAGTGAAGTGACGCATAAACACTGCGTCACAGAAGCAGCTGAACACCCAGGAGTGCAAAATTAGTCATGGCAAAAATTTTCTTCCCTCAGGCTCCTTTGAAATGACTTCTCTTTATTAAATTGTCCATAGGTTTCTGCAGTCTACATATGTCCTTGATTGCTTGGGTTGTCTCTGTGACTTTACTGTAGAGAAATATAATCATTTTTTTGCAGCATGCAGAGGAGGAGGAGGGCATGATCATCTTTCAACTGATGGATGTCTGTACCAGTCTTCTGGAATGGTCTCCTTGCCAGAACAAGGTGCCTCTCTGTACACCTGTGTCTAAGCTACCTGTGATAATTGCCACCATGAAGTTATATGGAATACCCCGGAATGCCAGTAGCCCATTGAAATAAAAATAGATGTTGACTCTGAAAAACTCTGAGTTGCTTTTATGCAAATAAAAATCAATTAAGTCTTTGGATAAACACTGAATGTTTGTTGCTGTCTTTAATAGATATAATTGTGTTTAAACATTGGACATAAAAGTAAAATAAGTATTAAAATACCCTACCTTAATGTAAAAAGGTCACATGGCTCCATAAAAGTAGTAATATAAGCAATTAACCTTGTAGTGGTTTTATATGCTCACTGAAATATTTGCAGTTGAAGCAGTAAGTGCAGTTTTCCCCCAGTCATCCCTAGATGTTAATAAGCCCAGCTATATTTTACAAATTTATGGAGTTAATGTAGGAAAATATTGCATATGTGGTGATACTAAAACACAGCCATAAGTGATATGTGAACCATGCACCCAGCAACTTCACATGGTGAGACATATATAATTAGTGAGTACAGAATGCATATATAAATTAAAGAGCTTACTGATAAAATGCATGCTTAAGAATGTAAATTGATTTCCTGAAAAGAAATTTCTGATATCTGTTATTTGTTTTGTCTCTTCTGGACTAAAATGATGATGAACATGACAATGCACTTCTATGTTTGTGTGACAGAAAGCTTATTTGAATTGGCTTTATTTTTTAATGTATTTATTTAGTAGCTGAGCCAAACTATAACAAAAGAGCTGCTTAATTAGATTTTGCTGCTGTTACTCAATGGGCAAATACCACTCATTAATATTTTTCATGTGAGTATTTACATGGGAAAACCATTTTAAAGTAGTTCTTAGGCTTACCTTCAAGCAGTAGGTTCTGCTGCTCAAAGGAATGTGTCTAGCACACTGTGAGATGCTCCACAGTTCCTGAGGCATCCGTGGAAATCTGAAAAATGTAGTACAGCATCTGTGGGAGCCCAGCATCTTCCTGGAGCAGTATCTGGAGGTGAGAAAAGCCAGGGAGGTAACATCATTCCAGACAGGAACATCACTTCATCATCACTCAGACAACAACTGAAGACATCAGAAAAGGCCAGTGGGCAGAACATCACCTTCAACAGTCCCACCAAGAGAAAAAACTCTCTAGTAATAAAAACAAGCATAGCTTGTGTCTGGCACATGCTGTGGCGAGGTGCATGTCCACAACTCTCCTGCCCTCCACATGAAGGTATTGGCAATAAAAGCTCTTGAAAGGGGATGACTCCTGTCCTAGTCCACCTCCTGAACAGCTGCTGGAACATTTTTGGAGGGAATATGAGAATTGAGATGAGAGCTTTGCAGAAAGCCATGTCTGTGCCAGGGAAACTCCCAGCTGGGAGATTATTCCTTGAGCAGGATGGATGATGGCTGCAGTGGACCACGCCAGGGTTGCAGCAGCACCCCTAGAAATGCCCCTCTGCCCATGCCCTACACCAGGCAGCAGAAGGAGGGACCCACCTGGCAGCTCCCTCATCCACAAGCAAGCAGGGGCTCCCAGAAACCCACCGGGAAAACACGGGGGCTTTGCCCCCACACCCAAAGGTCGCCATCCTCTCAGCCCACTGGGAACTCTGCAAATGGCATCCTGAGAGTTGCTATGTGTGTGTCTCTGGCTACCACAGGGCTGGGCCCTCAAAAAGTCATCCATCCCTCCCTTCCTTCCTCCTTCCCCTCTCTGACCTCTCCCAGCTCCCTGCTGCCATGTCAGCCTTTGCTTGGAGGTCTCCCCAGGAACAGGGCTGCAGAGGGGTCTCCAGGTTTGGGCTGCTGCTCCCCCATTGCATCAGGAATATTATGTCCAGTTCTGGGCCCCTCAGTTCCAGAAGGACAGGGAACTGCTTGGAAGAGTCCAGCGCAGGGGGGGGGGAAATCTCCCTTATGAGGAAAGGCTGAGAGAGCTGTGTCTCTTCAGCCTGGAGAAGAGGAGAATGAGGGATGAGCTCATTAATGTTTATAAATATGTAAGGGGTGACTGCTGGGAAGATGGAGTAAAGCTTTTCTCAGGGGTCACTAACAATAGGACGAGGGGCAGTGGTTATAAACTGGAGCATAGGCGGTTCTGTATAAATATTAGGAAGAATTATTTCACTGTGAGGGTGACAGAGCACTGGCACAGGCTGCCCAGGGAGGTTGTGGAGTCTCCTTCCCTGGAGACATTCAAAGCCCACCTGGACACGTTCCTGTGTGACCTCCCTGTAGGTGACCCTGCTCTGGCAGGGGCGATTGGACTCGATGATCTTTCAAGGTTCCTTCCAACCCCTAACTTTCTATGATTTCCACCCAAAACCCTGCTGCTGGAGGGCCCCTGGGACACTGGTCCTTGGCATGGTCAGCCTGGGCAGCGGTCAGCCTCTTGCCTGGGGTCAGGGGCTCCTACAAGCCAGCCCTGAGGGTGGAGTGCTGGAGCCTCACAAACACCTCAAGGAAAACAAAAGTGGGAGTTTTGCTTCTGATAAACCCTGTCTCCATAAAAGAGCAGTTTTTAGCAGTTTAGCAGTTAAAAGGCTGTGAGAAACTTGTACCCGACCTTACAGGAGTGCAGGTCTGGCATGGACTTGTTCTCAAAAGGACTGCAAGCTCTTCTCTCAGGGTTTGTGCTGGGGCATCTTGGCCTTGATGCTGCCTGGAGGTTTAAATCATGAGTGTAAAATAAAAGGAGGAGGAAATAAGTTGGGGGAATCTGGTAACGTGTGCTAGGTCAGCCTTCAGCAGCAAGGGGACTGCTATGGCTCCTTCCTGCTCTGGGTTTGCCTCATCTGTACCTCCCTAGGCAGGAGAGAGAAAAGTGAGTATTTGTGAATATTTTGACTTTGCTAAAATGTAACTTGAATATGAAGGGCTGTAATATGAAGGGCATGCTGCAGGGTGATTTTTGTTTCAGGTGACAGGAGTCCTTTTTTTAGCAAACAAGATTTCCATGCAGATCACCCTGGCAGTACCCTTGTTACCTTTGATTTGTCAGGCCCTGATTAAACAAAAGCTGTTCCTTAGTGTGAGGAGCTCAGGTTTTACTTGTTTCACCTTTGGTCTTCCCAGAGCTGCAATGTAAGCTTTCTGTCTCAAATTATTCTATAAGCAAACTGTGCCATTACTCATCTTTCCAATACTTTTCTTCCTGGGCATAATTTTTTTTTTATTTTCTTGCTAGTTCTGTATTCCTTAATACATTTTTTTATTTGACATTTTAGTCTGGCTGCCTGTGGCTTGCTTTTCTCATAACTCCATCTCTATTCTTGAGTATGATTTTAGTAATGCAAAAGTGGAAACTGATAAGCAAACATCTTATAATAATAAGAGATCTTATAATAATCTGACATGGCAAACTTGATTCATTAGTTATTTTTCCTGCATGTTTAATACCAGGTAACATTGCTACATATGCATGTCCCCTTTTAGAATAAAAAAACCATGCTGGATATCTGCTTACATGCCTCTGGATAGGTGCTTCAAATAATGATTGTAGATTATGTTATGACTTTCATGTAAGCAAAAGTTATGAGTTGTTTTATGTTCTAAGCAACCTGCTTGGTAATTTTAAAAGGCTGAACAGAACATTGAACTTTTTGCAGCTACTAACCTATTATAGAAACAGAGTTGCAGGGGAAATGGTGCTTTGCTCTCTCATTTGACAAAACCCTTACTTTTACTACATAAAATAAAGAGGAATCAATGAATGACTTGCATTTTTTTCTTCTCATGAGAGATGTATGTGGAAGGATGTGGGCAGATGAAAGGTCTTTAACAAGTTGCATTACTATTTTACTAGATTTGTCAAGATTTGGTGTCAATGATTTGGGGTTGCTTTTTTTTCAAGTGGGCAGAAAAAAACCCAGCAAAGCCGGAATTTCAAGAACCAAAGCTGCACTAAATGCCTGTACTTTCATAAATAATAGTGCTATTCTCAGTCTTCTAAGATTTAGGAGATCAAGAACACCAAATACCAAGCAGCAAATAAATCTCCACAGTAAAAAAATTACAATCCTTACTATTTTTTTGTATCTAAACTGATGAAGCAGACAGCAGAATTCTGTGATTCTATGTAATTATGGTGATATACAGCCTGAAGGATGCAATCCTATAACCTTAAAAGGACTTTAAGCATACTTAGATTATCCTCATTCTCCCTGCTCCTTTTCCAGGCATGCACGAGAAAGACCTATACGCCTTCTTTAAGGACAATTTGTTTGGACACAGAAGACAGCTGACACAGTTAGTGAGCTCAGGAGATCCAAGCCAGTGAGAGCAATAATTAAAACAGTTAACATCATTTGGGGACCTTTTACACATTGATGTTCAACCTATGCACCAAAGGCCTGAACTTGACATACTTATGAAACTGAAAAATACTTCTTGCAGAGCAAAGTAGTGACATTTGGGGTTTTTTTGACATTGAGGAGTGTCTCAACTAATTTTGTTCATTCTTTATTGTTTTCTATGGCTGAAATGAAGGCAAGAGGAGAAGTGAGCAACTTAAATTGAACAAGCTAAATACAGTTTTAAAGAGGCATTAATAATTACTAGGTAATGCTACTGTATGGCCTATATAAACATTACAACACAGTTGAATGTAGCTGAAAAGGAATGAAATAACTGTACTTAATGTCACGCATTTCTGGGTCTTCATCTTTGTTTTGCATGATGCATAATCCTCCTCCTTCCCTTAAAACATTGTCAAGGAAGAAACTGATGATAGCCTCTGAGGAATGACTCCCTGGGGCAACATAAAGCTATCTCTTTGGCTTTTGGCTGAGAGTGTGTGCCCCTTCCATAGCACTGAACTTGAAAGAGCCAATATCCCATGTGCAGCTCAGCGTTGGCCAAAAGGAAAACATGGTTTGGCTAGTAAAGCATGGCAACCAAGAGTTGCTTTTTCCTTTTTTTGACCTGCACATTGCAATGTCAGAGACCCTGTCAGAGACAGAACCTAAAATGCTTTTTCAGTGTGAAAGGTACTGTGTTACCAGGGCCATAGATATATACAAGAAATAGAGGAAGAATTAACATGGGCTCTGTGGAACAAAATCAAGCCTCAAAACGATTGGAGGGAAGAAAACAGAGGACAGGAGAAAATAACAATTTTCACAGTAGAGGAAAATCAACAGAAGAGCTTCTTAGATATGTGCACTGGGACCATCCCCTTTGACATATTCATAAGCATGGAAGTGTCTTGAAGCTGAAGTGAATAGTGAATAGGGAGTCAATAGTAAGGAGACAAGTTTGCTGACCATGCTGAAGTACTTACAGACATAGAGAGCAATTGCACTGAAAACCTGCAGAAGAGTATTACAGCACACTTAGCAACTGAATGCTAAAAGGATAAAAATCAATGAGGATAAATGTAAAACGACATCCACCAGGAAAAAAAAAAAGAAAAAACAACACTTATGTGAACCTTACATATGTAGTAGTAGACTTTTCAGTATTTAGGGTTGTGACCCTGGTGTTATAATAGATTATTCAATGAAAACCTCCATTCACTGTTCAGCAGTGGTCAAAAAGCCAGAAAACCTGGCAGTTCTAGCTCAAGCAGTCCTTAATTTTTCAAAAAGCATTTTTAAAAGCAATTTTAATTACTGGAAAAGGAACAGCTGAAAAAGGAGGTAGCAGTCTTTATCATACAAGACGATGATAAGGGAGAAAATGATCAGGAGATGAAATAATATAGATTTTCATTATCATAAGTAGCATAGTGACTGAATCTCAATTGTTCATTGTTGTTTTCTACCAGCTGCAGGGTATGAGCTAGCAAATTTGAGGCAAACAAAACAAGATAGTTCTTTACATGATTTTTAGTTCTCTGGGGGAACTCTTGAAAGATCCATATGAAAGTAACAGATGCTAATATTGTTAAGAATTGGTTTTGATATACCAGCTAGTCATAAGAGTGTAACTGACCTTGATACCCTAGATTTGGTATTACCTATATTGCTTTGATCAGCTTCAGATCCTAATATCCTTTTTGTTAGACCAATGTTTAAATGAAAGAACCAGGATCTTAGTGTCTGCAGTAAATATACTAAAAAATAAATTATCCTTTATCCTCAAAAGTGGATAGTGACTCAGTCTGAAGTTTTTGTCTTCATGGAGGTTGTGCAAGTTGATTATTCATTTGTTACTTTCCTTTCTTCTTAGAAATATGTGATGAGAATCACATAATTAGAATTAAAGATGAGCACATCATAAATACTGTGTGAAAACCAATCTGTGTTTTGGATGAGGAATATATGGCAAGTTTAATTCTCTTGCATCCTTGGCAATGATTCTATGTTAGCCACCAATCTCTTCCACAAGCCGGAGCTCCATGCCACATCATCCATATATGAGCACAGTCTTTCTCAAGAAAAACAGAGACATTCTCAAACTATAAAGTGAACTTCAGTTAGAATATATCCACAGTTTACTTCATTATTAACTCATGGGTTTGGTGTCTTAATCAAAAAATGAGATAGGGGCAATGATTATAGCTTAAAAGGACCGGTGTTTTTTCCTCATTAAGATTAAAAAATGCAGTTAGGAAAGAAAGTCTAAGTTTATATATATTTCCACTCTTTTAAGTGATGAAACATTTAAATTCAAACAAGAATGTACAACAGAAATAAAAAATTGGAGATCCTGAAAGTAGAGCAATGGAAATAATGTTCCACAGCATCTCTTTTAAACTTCAGAAGCAACATAGCTTGTATAATGGGAAAGTGGGTTGTTTTAATGATGACATAGCCAGATTGAAAGTTGGAGCAACACATTATATCTCTTAAACCATGTTTTTAGTGAATATAAAGAAGCACAAAACCAGTATTTTGTGTTATTTGTAGAAAGTAGTAGGCTTACTTTGCAAAGACTGTCTTTTTCCTGAAAGAGAAAGAAGCCTGTTCTCACATCCTCAATGTGGATGCTCATTCTGGTATGCATTTTGATGAATCAGAAAATATACATTGTTCAGCCTGGAAATGTTTTAACATCTCAGTCAGTAATGCTCCTCTTTTTCTTTTCATTTTGAGTCCAGTGAACAACTGTGATGCAATTAAAAAATTATTCCTCTGTTGTAAAGGATACAGCTCTTATTTCAGAATTAAGAAAAAACAAGAGCTCTTTTTCATACATAGCAGAGGTATCTTACTCCAAATCTTAGATAGGAGTAATATATTTCAGCTAAGGAATATCTGTATACAATTAGTATGAAAATTCAAATTAGATTCTAGATAGATACAGATTTGTACTTTAAATAAAGTGTTCTAGATTTTGAGATTAATCTAATCAAGAATATCTTGTATATGCGTATCTCATAAAAGACTACACCGTATTATCAGCATGGTTTCAGTTTTATGCAATGCAATTATCTTCTACATTTCACCCACCTGTCATAGGTGCACTGTAGAATTGTGCCATGTTAAAAGTCGTATTCTTCAATCTTTTTGAAGTTACACACTGTCCTGGTTTGGGCCAGGATACAGGTGATTTTCTGGTTTGTACTTTTGCTTTCAGCTAAGTCTCTTGTAAGTAGTTGCACTTGCTGAAATTAACAGCAAGTTTCTCAGACAGTGTCTGCTTCTAGGACTGATAACACTTGATGTTTATAGTTACTGCCAGAGACTGGTGTGCAGAGCCAAAGCCACTGCTCAGCTCTGAGGAACATCTTACCTTCCAGAAGGAGTAAGGAGGTCCCACCTGAAACCCTCTTTTGGGGAGGACCAGACAAGATAGATGTCAGAATTGACTATACAGAGTATTCCATCCCATACACATCATATTCAGTATAAATGTGAGGGATCACAAGGGTCAAACTCTTCTTCCTGCCCTTCCTGCTTCCCTTCCTCTCCTGTTCCCAGTTTTTTGCTTCAGCATCCTGGGAGGATTCCATCCCTTCCTCTGCCTGTGGTCCTGATCCGTGCCAGCCTGAATCTGTGTGTTCCTGCCTCCAGCTCCCGACTGCTGCTGACTCCAGGATTCCAGCCTGGACTTTCCCAGGGCTGCCCTGCAGCCTTGGTGGTGACATGAGAGTTATTGGGGGGAAGCGGGGAGGAACGTGGTATCAATTTTCCTGTATATTTGTATATTTGTATATATTTAATAATTTTTCCTATTTATCATTACTGTTTCATTAAAGTTGTGTAGTTTAGTTTCCAGCCCATAAATCTCTCTCCCTTATTCTCTCTCCTTCCTTTATCAGGGAGGAGAGGGGGATTAATAGAGAGCATCTGTCATTCAGTTTAATTGCTAGGCCAGTGTTAAACTGTGATACACACTCTAAAAGAGTTTTTGGTAGTGTGGAGAAACCTGCTTCTCATAGAATAAGAGTATTTGCTGCATGAGGGACAGATTTTCTGTGCTTGGTATGTGTATGGTAAACACCAACTGTCCAGAGCTGCATGAATAGAAATAAATTACGGCTGCAGAAAATCCTCTTTTTTACAAAATATACTAAAAATAGATACTATGTTTAGAAACCATGGCTTGTGCTTGGAAATATATGCAAGCAGCCCTTGAGCTGCTGGAGGTCGGTGTTTCTGCAGCATGTTTCTTCAGGTTTCCAGGGACTTGCAGTCTCTCCAGTCTGTTTTATCAACCCCCACTGCTATCTTGTCCCTCTATATATCTTTTCATGGACCATATGGTAGGTGGCATTACTCAGCTAACAGATGTGCCTTTATGATGCCTACAATTTGTACTGTGCTTGCAGGGACTTGCAGTATCAAAACAGAGGTTGGTAGCACTTCATAAGGTCATTATACTGGCTGTTTTTGTTATATGTGTCAGTAAACTCCAGGACTAAGAGAACCCAGAGCAATATATCTGACAAAGATCACATTTTTATATATTGCTTATTGTAGATGGGCTGCTAAGATTATTTGATATATTAGCTTTTTATGGGCCCTCTGCTATGCTAGTGTGATGGGTACCTCGGCAGTCCCTTTCATTAATATCCCATAATAGAGTATTTATTATAGCACCATTGACTCATGAAGACATATTTTACATCTCTGCATAGTAAGTTAAAAAGCTGGATAGGCATAAGTTTAGTGTTGAGGAGTAATAAAAAGGGCTTATTAAAATAGTGTGATTGTTGACTATGCTAGTAAGAATGAAGGTCCACTTTAAAACTCAAGGAAAAGCAAGGTAATCAGTCTTCCTTCACAACTAAATACAGTAAATATTGTGTCAATGAAGAATGTTGTAAATGGACAAGCAGACAATGCAAGCTACACTGGATAATGTAGCCCCCTTAAGGTATTGCTTTATGTTCTTCCAAACTATGGGTTTGAGGGGGCTCTCACTCCCACAGCTTGGTTAGTCCCAGCAGACCCATTCCCCTTTCTTGCAAATGACAGTGAAAGCAAATAAGGCTAGTCAGTTCTGAGGTCTGAAAAATATTTCTCTACACAAAACATGCACTAGCTGAAATGTGTTCTTTCTAGCCATGCCATGAGATATTTTAATTTATTACTGGGAGAATAATAAAGAAGCTCTTTAACAAAGATGAAAACGCTACTGGGCGTCAGATTTTGAGATGCTTTGCATCTGACATCATTGGAGTGGCTGCAGAATAAGTTATGGTACAATGGCTTTTGTCTTTATATTTTGTAATAATTACTTCAAAATTGCTGCCTGAGTTGTGTACATAGCAACCTGTATCCATGTTTATTGTTGTCGATTCTTTTCTTCCAAAATACACCTAACTGTAGTAAGAAAGCAGTAAATATAGTCTGACATACACCTTTATACCCTTTGTACTCTTAAAGCTGAACACATGAGCAGGTATTTACAGACATTGATCCTTTCATCACGACGGGGTGGGAAATGCAAAGAAGTCAAACTGTATTTGTCAGTTATTCTCCACACATGTTAAGTAATAAACAATTGGTCCTTCACTCAGTCCTCGGACCCCTTTGCCTGTTTTTTTTACTGATCTTCAGTGATCAAGGAAAAACATTCGAATCAAATTACAGACCCTGGAAAACAGGCAACTGGGAGCTGGGCCAGAAGACTCTTCCTATCCCCAGAGGAAACCTACACTGACCAAATGAGCCCAGCTTGGCCTTGAGAGAAGGGATAAGCAGTAGAGTGTGTTGACTTTTCAACTCCTAGTTCCACAAATGGCTTGAATCAGACTCTGGAGCTGTATCTGTATCTGGAGCTGATAAAGTGAGCCTAGAACACTGGACACTTTTTAGATTGATAACAGTTAATATATATTGTTATTGTCATTGTATATTACTGTATATTATTCATTAATATATTGTATTATTGTAATAAAATATGTGTATATATGTATATAATACATAGAGGATTTTCAGCATTTATTCTTCATGGTACAATTTGACTCCTTTAGGAAAAACATGGTTCGATCTAGCCAAATCCAAATTAAATTTCTCTGTGCCAGTACTGACCACTGACAAATCAATCTAGAAATTAGAAATCTTTTTCAGATTACAAAGTAGTTTAGCAGTAATGGCAGAGGTGACTTGACAAAAGAAGAGAAGTGAGAAAGTAACACCAGTGGTGGGACAGTGAACAATGGTAAAGTTCAGTTAAGGCTTCATGAATTCATTCTTATAGCCCATTACATGCCATTCTCTCCTTTCCCCAAATTTTAAAGGTGCAAGAACTTCCAGCTCTATACTAGATTAAAAGATTTCCATGTTCTTTTTGTAGCATATGACTTTATAACTGCAGTCCATTTCTGTTGTCCTTTGCTGATAACAATGGACATTACATTCCTCTTACCACCATCCTTGTGTAATCTGTTGACCCTTTCCTTATTTTAGCTGCAAAGTAAACAGAAACAAATTCCAATTGAAATCCAGATTTGACAAACAATATAGCAACAACTTATCAGTATCTAATTTTTTCATGAGTTTACAATGTATTAGTACCCATTGAGTTATATGTTGGAGATACAACTAAACTTTAGGCTTTGAACGGAAAATCACTTTGTATGACAAGGAACAAACATAATCTGAGATACCTAATGGGATAATCTATCAAAATTGAAGAAACCAACAAGCTTGCTCATGTAAGAACAAACAAACCCCATTAATGCTAAAAACAGAAGGAATTTTCTATCATCTCAGTAGACTAGAATTGATCAGTCACCATAAAATAGATAATTTCTAAAGCAAAGATCTAATAGCAGATAAAATATTAAAAGGATTGCAAACAAAGTACAAAATATATTAACGTAAGATAACCTCTTCAAATTTAGCACTACAGTGCTAAAAGGATAAATTTTTTGTGAGATTTGTTTTCTCAGATAGCATCAAATGCCATTGTCTAGTTGGACCTACACAGCCATCTTAAAATAATACACTAAAATTTTATTATATGTGCAACTTATGTTGTTTGGTTTACCTTTGTTTCTAAAGAAACAAGGTATATGCGATCTTTATGGATGTCAGTAGACTCCACTAAATTTGAAATCCAGTCTCAACCAAATTTGACAAACATCAGATACATTATTCTAGTGGTTTTTTTCATAGACAGCTCCAGTGAGAGTTCTCACAGCCAAGTTTAGCACTTCTCCCTTCCTTTCTAGATCTCCTGATCCCAGGAAACTTCCAGTCTGATGTCTAGTGACTCAGGTTAAGCAAGAGGAAAACCACAATTGGTTGGCTACTGGAACAAGCTCCCTAAGGAAGTGGTCATGGTACAAAGCCTCCCAGAGTTCAAGAAGCATTTGGAAGATGTTCATAGCCATATGGTCTACTTCTAGGTAGTACAGTGAGGAGTACTACCTAGAGTACTCCCTAGAGGAGTACTACTGAGGGAGTGGGACTCAATGGTCCTTATGGGTCCCTTCGAACTTGAGACATTCTATGATTCTGTTATTCTCTGACCATTACCTTTATAATGATACTGCTCTCTTGAGATCTGTTTGGATGCCTTGAATTAAGGAGTCTCCCACATTCAGTGTGAAAGCTTTGCGTAAACACACTGTATAAAAGGTGGATGGCTGTGTGTCCTTGTAATTACTTTTTACAAGGAAAAAGCACCTCCAGCTGCACTGTATCAAGTCATAAAGTCTCTCTGACTGGTAGGAGTATTTGAACTCCTATCTGAACATTTCACTTTGGAAACATTCTACCCTTTCCTTTGGTTCTTCTGCAGGCTAGGTGGAAGAGAGAGCATGACTTTTCCAGGACTATTGGAATAAGAAACTTTTGAATCAGACAGGGAAGCATCCAGAACTCTGTGACAGCTCAAATAGTTGCTTTTGTGACTAAGTTTGTATTTATGTTTGTGCGTCTGTATCATAGTTTTTCATAGATGTGCAACCTGGTGGACTAAAATATATGTCTTTTTTAATAGTATCTAAAAAGTTTTCCTAAACAACAGCATTCATCAAATGAATCCATGTACCAGGTTCTCAAAACCTTGTTCACTCCAGTAACTATAAACACAGTTTCTGAGTAACTTAAGGAGTCCTGAAATGCACGTGATTTAAAATATCTCAGCTCTAGACAAAGACCTGTAACTTTTTTGTTCTTCTTCACATAAAAGACATTAATTTCTTTAGGCACATGGTTTTTAGGAGTGAGTAATTACATTTACATAACTTGTTGGCAATATAAAGTGATTAAACTGGATCACACTTCAAAAAACATTTCTGAAGGGGTGTTTTTCAGAAAAGTATGGACTTCCAGTTTATTTTCAACTTGCCACTGAAATACTGCTATTTTTTTCCATTGGCTCTGCCAAATTATCAATGAGTCTTCCATGTGCCTAGTTATGCAGTGCTCACAGTGGTGAGAGTAATAGGACCCTGAGTCAGATAAGCACTCGGGTTCCAAAGTAGAAGTAAAAGTCTCCCTATGAGGTGTACTTTTGTCAGGCATTTCATTGTCAAATGTCCCAGGCAAGGGATCATGGTCTCAAGAAGAACAGCTGAAACAGAGAGTTTTATTTAACTTACAAGGGAAACACAACGATCAAGTTCAGACATCATTATTACCACAGCACAGCAGAATATGAACAAAGCTGTAAATGGAGAGACTTGGCATCACACTGAATCAAAGACAGGAGTTTTTCTAATGGTTCTGTATCTAAATTCAAGGCTTGGTTGTTAAGCAGCGTAATGAAATACCTAATCATTAATTACATAATTTTATAGTATTATATGTCTACTTGTCATGCAGAAACTAAATAAAATTAAGTAATTTAGGAAATATGCCAACCTTACCAACTATAACACGTGTCAAGTTTTATTTAAAGGGATATGGAGAGATGGTAGATCGAAAATAATGTTAAACAGTAGCACAGCATAAAATATTAAGTCTGTAGATTTTAAAGCCTATACACTAACACATTACATTATAAAGATGAATTCTAAGCCAGTGTTAGAGAGTCCATTTCTCTTTTAGTCCTTGTGGTATACTAAATACGGAGCTTGCAATAGCTGTAATGATAACAGTATTCTAAGGCTTTCTGGTTTTATACAGGACAAGAAATAAAAATTAGCTATTTAGTATGCTTAATGCATGCATCTGTAGTTATCATAGTGTGAAGTCACTGTGAACTGAGAAAGATATTTTCCTAACGCTGTATTTAACAGAGCTGGATTTATAGTAATCATTAGTAGTGATCTCTACATAGAACTGAAAGCACTTTACAAATTTACATACCAGCATCTTCCCCATTTAGCAGATGAGGGCATTGCAGTCCCTAATAAGTAAATACTTTAAATATTGTTAAAAAAACCCCTGTGGCTTAATCTGAAATGTTGCTTAAACTACATAATGAAGGGTTATGGTATTTGATTGGAGTTGTACAGTTTGGATTAACATGATTCAAAACATGATTTGTAGTAAAACTGAGTGCATGCATACTAATATATAACTACTGAACAGTGATTGTTTTCTGTGTAAAAAAATTGTATTCAAAGATCAACCCGTGATGAGGCACCAGCCCTGGGAATACAAGTTATCAGAAAGCCAATGCTATGTACCAAGATTATGCTGCACTGGCTTTAAATTGCAAACAGACCTTTCCATATGGAAGCACCCTTTTACACATACTACTTCAGAGGAAGAGAACTACTGTGCCTATCACATTAATAATATATGCATTAAAAAAACCACAAAAACCTTCTCCAAGAAATATTAATATTATGATAGTCTAGGAAAGTTCCAGAACATCTCTGTACATTAGTTTTATTCATATACCATCACCTTTCAGCCTATAGACTCGTGAAATTTATATAGAACTTCTACATTAGTGATTTTGTAATAATATTCTTTCCTCAGTGCTGCTGGTTGGAGTGGAGAGATTCTATTGTCAATTTCTGAGAGAGATGAAAGAAAAACAACCCCATAGCAGAGGGGGAAAAAGCAATAAATGGAACTTTCTTCCAGGCATTCTGGCCATTAATAATTGAAAATCCTTACAATGATTTGAGACAGATTACTAGAACAGTTTTTGAAAAATAACCTGCTGCATTACTTCCCCACTAACCATCTCTGCACTCTTGGCAAACAGCTGACAATGTTTGGAACCTATGCTGTTCAGATCTTGCAATGAAGTGTCTGTTTCTTAGAGCCCTGAGTTCAGGGAAATGTAGAAGTCCTGTGCTCTCTTGTCTCTGTGAATAAAATATTTGTGTCTTGGGAAAGAAAAACAGCAAATCGTAGAGGCAGATCGTAGAACTTGATAGAAATAATAAAGCTTTGTATTAAAGTGATCTTTAAAGGTAGTAAAACAAGTCTACAGTAGCTTTTTGATACTTCCAGAGTGATTTCCTATATTTAGCAAGACAGATTTTTTTAAAGTATTCCCAATTTCTCTTGTTCACTCTTGTCTAGAATGATGCTGAATATCCTTTCATTTGTTCTCTGTTTTCATAGAGTGTTCAGTTGGAAGGGACCTCAGTGATCATCTGGTCCAACCCTTTTTAGGTCAGGGAGACTTTTTTACCTACTCTTACTGAAGTACTAAAATAGGTACATTTTTCTGTTGCATTCTGCAAGGGTAGAAAATTATACAGCTGTGGTTCTTTCTCCTCAGCCTCTTATTTTCCACAATCTCATAGGTAGATTGTCTCTCCTTCTGATGGGCACACGTATCCTTTCTACTGTCACTTATGCAGTAATAAGATGATTTAACTATACATGTTTAACATTTTATTAACCTAGTCATTATAGTTTTCCTCTTTATTCCATAAGCAACATAGAAGGTAGTCAAGACTGTGGCTGAACTTTCCATCCTAGTAACACAAATTTATACTGCAACCCTATCCATAAGCTAAATGGTCTGTCTCTATTTAGTCTGGGTGACACCAGTCCTTATTTTTGTCAACCATATTAACAGTACACTTTCTATAATATATGCAATAATCAAATTTCTTCCTCAAAGCATTCCATGTGTGGACTAGTGGGTGAAATAAGAACATTGCATCTGTCCATCTCTGAAAGCATTGTTTCTTTATTCAGTGTCTGCCCTGGTGCTGATAGAGGTGTCAGAAGAACTTGCTTATCATACATGTGGGTTTATCACTTATATGAATCACTTTTATCACATTTCCAGAGCATCCCCGGAGACAATACTAACTGCTTCATTTTTAATTACAAAGCCACTCTTTGTGTTCCTATGGACATAATCAGATAATTTGGATCCAGTCCTATGGTTGTATGTGTCCTTTTTGTGAGCTGGAATGGATCAAGAAGCAAATAAACTTAATAAGCATGTTTAAGGGTCATCCTCACAGGGATTAGTTAATTTGCTACAGAAGGGCACTGACAGCTTTTTTTCAGCGTACAAAAATTATGCTCAAATACCAACAATACCAAAACTATTCCAGTATCTTCCACCACTCTCTCTTAAGCCCTCTAAAAGTACTCTTTAATCGCTCCAGTGGCAAATGGCATCAGCATGATGATTCTGATCACACCATCCAAATGTAGCACATATGTTTATACAAAACTTTCTTGGCTTTTATAAACTGACTTTTGTAACTTCATAATGTTTGAGTGAAAAAATGCCGTAGAAACTGTATAACGTGTACACAGGACAAAAATTCTGTACATGTAAATCCTCACAGTAATCATTTATCCATGAGTCCTAATATGACAAATTTTCTGCTTAGGTTCTCTAGTGGTTTTTATTTTGAGGGACAATTATTCATACTTTGCAACATTAGGATCTTATTCTATAAATCAATTACTAAAAGGTATACACTGTAAAGTAAATTTTAGGACCAACAGCAATATAGTAAGTAATAGCAACGAGTGTTCATGATCTGTTATTCCTGTCTAGCACCATTACAACCACCTGGCTCGTGTTCATCCTTCTCCACCTCATTCTTGTCCTTTTATTGTCCTCCACCTTTTAAACCCTGGACAACTCCACGAATACAGCAACAAATTTACTGGCAAGGTCTGCAACAGCTGAGCCCATCCCAGTTGCTCTGTGCCAGTCAGCCAGCTGGTAAGCTGGGAATGATCTGAAATGATCTGAGAACTGGCTGTAATGCTGTTTCACAGTCCAAGAAGAGACCCTGCAGTATTTGCCTTAGAAAGGTGTTTTTTTCCCCCCCTTTGCTGTGACATTGTTTGCTGATTATGGCTGTTGGCATAGAGAAGTTAATATGGAGGACAAGAAAGAAACATAAGAGAAACACTTTGGGAATTGCACTTGGAGAATAGGGAGGCATTTCCTAAAAGGGAATGAAGAATTCTGCAAAATACAGAATAAATGTGTACAGTTAAAATATCAAGCTCTTTTTCATGGTTGATGTAATACTAACGACATTATTAAAATTAAGTTAACTGTATGAGTAGATAAATGACTAATTCACATCTTGGTGGTATTGAGTACTTTTGATTTTATTATTTGTATATTTCCTTTTGCTATTTCCCATTGCTTATCTTAAAAACTCTGTTTTCTTACTATTCTGCATCCTGGCTATTCTGCTACATTTATTCTACTACAGGTTTAGGAAAAGAGGAAGCTATGGGGCCACTGTTCAACTGAGGTGTCCTTTTCTAATCCTGGAAGTATTTGCCTCTCCAGATCTGTTGTCATGGAGCTTCAATGATATAAAAATTGTGTTCTTAGAGTTTTAGTTACCTTAGCGCTTTAATTTATATTGTTCCAATACACTGAGTGATGCTCATATTAATAAATTATAAAGTCATTTGAACCTGGTCTCCCCCAGCAAGGTGATTGCCCAGTCATTCAGTTAAGGTCATCAGTCTCTCTTCTGCTTTAATAAATGTTTAATTTTATTCTATATAATGTGGAATAGCTCTAACAATGTTGCATTCCTTGGTGAGTTTTAGGAGAAATTGGAAGACAAGCTTTTAAGTACAATGAGCTTCTAATGATAAAGCAGATGGATTAATGTGATACAGAAGAAAAGCCTTTCTAAGGGATGAGGAAAGAGAAACTTATGTCTTATCCAAACTGCCAGCACTAATTATTGACTGCATAGCTCCATATCACATACTCTGGCAAGGTCTTGATTTCATCACCAGCTTATTTAGGGAATTTTGATCTTTGTAAACTGAACATACAGTGAGAATGAGGTAAAGGTTGAGAATGATTGATAAGAGAGGAAACACAGGTGTGAATTTAGACACTACAAAACAAAGAAACCAACACCACAAAACAAAACAACAAAAAACTAAAAAAGAACCAACCAAATAAAAAACAACAAGACCAACAAAAAACCCCAAAACCCAACAAACAAACAAACAAAAAGCAATCAAGTAAATCTCCTGTGGTTTAAATTCACCCAAGTCACCATTACAAACATGCAGTTCCCAAGGACTCTGGCCATTCCAAAAAATATGTCTTCCCATTTCTCAGACTCTTGCTTTATCCTGGTGGGGAACCTGACAGTTTTAAAATCTTGCTGAACTTCACAGACGATAGGCACTTCCCTCCCTCCTGATGCTTCCACAGGAACTTTGATAAATATGTTCAAATTCAGCAGCTTAGGTGTTCCAGTGTGTCCTGTATAGAATGTGACTTAAGCGATGCAATTGGACTTGAAACCATGGTAGCAGCTGTCCCCCTTGTAAGTCATCAAGTCTCCATGGGAACTCTGAGCATACTCCTCAGGAATAGGCAGGACTCTGTCTCAGGACTAGGGGTGTGTAACTTGCTTCCTCAGGGCATAATTGCCTTTAGAAGCTACTTACAAATTCTGTACAGTAATGAATTTTCTCTGATAAATTAGTGAAGCCATTTGTATCCACTATGGCCCTGGTATGATAATCATTGGGTTGACTTTCACCTTGGTAGTACACTTGGTATTTAAACAGCAGCTAAATTTTCCAATGTCCAGAAACGGAAAAAAAATCACACTTACGACCATCAACCTGCTACTAAAATGGCTATAAAAGCATGAGATTCTATATGAAAGAAATAAAATATGCTTTCACTTCCTCTGTAACTAATATGTGAAAATGAGGAAACTATAGCATTTTTAACAGCAGGGACTGCATAAAATATTGCATCTGCAGCCCAAGTGCCACCGCTTTGTCCTGGGATTTCTGCCAAACCAGGATGCTGTTCAGTTGTAATTAACATTTCTCATCCCAGCATCATTGTTGATGAGTCCCCACGCAGTTTTGAGTACAGCTGCCTGCTACAGTAGTTCATTATGAACACAGGACCTCTGCTGACTCTCTTCCCTTTTGCTCTACTTATCATGGGCATTTTTCACTTCTTCAAAAAACTCACAAGGTCCCCTTCTTGCTAGGATTTGTGAGGTAGCTCCATCATCTCTTATTTGAAGATCTGCATATTGGGTTTGGCTTGATTCATTTGAGGTTTGTTGCCTTTAGGAAGTCTTCCCTCTTTTGTTTGGATCTGTGGGACTTCATTTCTTACTGGACTGATTCCACTTTGAGCTAGACAACCTTCACCCCTTGTTAAATTATTTGTCCGTTCAGTTTGGTGCTTGGATTAGCCATATCAGATTCTGATGCATTTCAGCCTGGCTATTCTGAAATTCCTTGGCATCTCTTCCCTGCAGTCTCTTGGAAGCTTTGAAAAAACTAAATGGAAGGCTAACCAGTTACAAGTGATGTAGTGGTGTGAGCAACTGCTCTTGAGGATACATTTTATAAATGACCAGCATGAAACACAGTGCTAACCAGTCAGTATGAGAAAATTGCTCCAGAAAACAGAGGCTTCAGTTAATAGAGAAATCAAAAGAATACAATGGAAAAGGACCTATTTAAAAATAAAATTAATAGCTTTTATTATATTTTATCTATATTATATATTCAACTTCTTGCTTTTCCTGGAGTTATTGTTACTTATCAATTGATCTAGCCAGGGGCCAGAGTCTCTGTTTCAGCAGCACCCCAGTTTCAAATCATTTATCCTTAAAAAAAAAAAAGATATGAGATAAAACAACAAAATACAAAGGGACTTTAATGAATCAATGAGACAAATGTGGGAAGTATTACTAACCACCTTCTTAACACAATATCAGCCTAAGCACAGAGGATATTTTTAGGATATTTTAGAAAAAAGAGAACAACTAAAAGGTGAAGTCTAGCAAGTATGACTGTTTAGCAGGGGTAGATGATGCCATGGTACTGAAGGAGACTGAAGCAGAAAAGTGGGTGGAGCTAGATCGCGTGTGCTCCATAAAGCAGAGACAAATTATTTTATCTTTGCTGCCATATAAACCATGAAGACAGGGAAGAAAAATCCATGTGTTTCTGCCTTCAGCTCCCAACTGCTGCCGACTCCAGGAGTCCAGACTGGGACTCAGGGCTGCCTGAGAGTTACTGGGGGGTGGCATGAGAGTTACTGGGGGGAGGGGGAGAGGAAAATGGTATTGCTTTTGTGTATGTTTTTATTTATTTAATAACTTTTCTTTTTCATCATTACTGTTTCATTAAAGATGTATAGTTTAGTGTCTAACATGTAAGTCTGCCTCCCTATTCTCTCTTTCTCTATGAGGGAGGGGGATTAATAGAAAACATCTGTCATTTGTTTAACTGTGGGCTCAGCATTAAGCCATGACACATATTTATTTCTGCTCAAGTAATATGTATCTCTCGAAAAAAATCTCCAAACATGAAGGAAGAAAAAGTGTTATGCCAAAGATGTGGCACCAAAGAGAACTAGATAATGAATGTTCACTTCTCATGCTATAGAATTGTCAGTGAAAGGAGACTCATCAATCCTGAAGGGTCGGCTTTGACCATTTTAAAGCCTAAATGATGAAACCAGTTCAGAGGAACATTGCTTAATAAGGGTCTCACACAAAGCAATTAAACACAATGATTTAAAAGTAACTCAGCACCCCCACATTCTGGATATTTTTGGAAAATGGCAATTCCAAGACTTTCCAATACAGTAATAAAAGGCAAAAATAAAAAGAAAAGAAAAAAAAAAAAAAAAGAAAAAGAAAGATTTCTTAAAAATTAAGCAAGTATGTGCATTCAAAGAACAACCATTAGAGTAACTTTTAAAATAAGTTTTGTGGCTGATTGGATAATGCTGGATGAGATGGACAGAGGAAAAAGTCTTCTGAAAATCTGAGAACAGTGCCTGGTAGGCAAGGTTTATACAGGACCCAATAAATCCTTCCCTGAGAAATGATGGGAAATGACATGCCTTTAGTGACATTGGTGGAAATTAAGGATTTCCTAATACTCCTTAGCTCTCAGTTCTGCAATACAATCCTTGTGTAGAGCCCTAACATCATTGGTGATTGATTTGGTCAACTATGCCCACAACTCCACAGGTGTCCTGGAAAATTTTTCTACTCGCACAAAAATGATTTCAAGAATGAGTGATTCCACTCAATAGTCAAGAGAAAAAGCAGATTTTTTTTCCTTCTCTCATTTTACTTGAAATGATTCAGACTTGATGAAAGAAATGAATATGAATCAGACATATTTATAAGGCAAGGACCCTACAGTGTCTGGAGTCATTAAGATCTTTCATTTTTCTTGTTCAAGTCAAAGTACCTGTCATTCTCTCTTGAAGCTCATGCTGCTTCATGGAGTGCCCAGTAGTCTCAGAGAAAAGGTTCTTTCTATAAAGACCAATAAAACCTTGTCATTTTGCATCTGGGTACACCTTTTCTGACAGGATAAAATCTTGTTTAGAGCTCTATTTTTATTCAAGCATCTGCAGTTTTTTGTTGTCAAAAAAGAGAAGCACTATGGCTTACTTTTGAGAGCATATTTGCCTGAGATAAATATCTTAAAGGTGGTTAAAGCTCCAATGAACTTCCAGCATCTGAATGAGACTGTAATAGTCTGAAGGAGTTTCCTCTGAGGTCAGTAAATATTTTTAAAGCCAACACATTCTTTCACAGATTCTCACATGGAAAAAGAAATCTTAACAAATTCTATTTCCAGTTCTTTAAAATAGTGTATTATATTAAAGTTGACCATTAATACTTCTTTTTAGGCCATAAAGAGGAGTCTGAAAAGTAGACTTTTTTGTGCTTCAGTCTTTGCTATAGGCATCAGTGGATGTTGCAGAGTTTGCTCTGTTGCTTTCTCCTAAGCCAAAAACATGCAAAAGCTCTGAGATCAAAAAGAAAAGATTTACAGGCCTGTGACAGGGATTCCTCTGCATGAGTAGCTGAGGTACACATTTGGCTTTAGCAAATCTGATGAGACACAGTGATGAACTGGTAACAATAGATGAGGAGAAGGCTGAGATTCTCAACAACTTTTTTCCTCAGTCTTCGCTGTCAGCCCCTCTCCTCATGGCTTTCATGTCAATGGCCCAAAAGATGGAGACCAGTGGGACAAAGTCCTCCTCATTGTAAGTGAAGACAAGGTTTGTGACCGCCTGAGGAACCTGAAGATGTACAAGTCCATAGGACCTATGAGCTGCATCCCAGAGACCTGAAGGAATTGGTGGATGTAGTTGCCAAGATATTCCCCATGCTATTTTAAAAGTCATGTCAGTCAGGTGAAGTCCTTGGTGACTGGAAGAAAGGAAATATCATGCCCATTTTAAAAAAAGGATTGAAAGGAGAACTACTGACCTGTCAGCCTCACCTCTGTGCCTGGGAAGATCATGGAATGGATCCTCCTAGAAGACACACCGAGGCACATGGAGGACAGGGAGGTGATTCAAGACAGCCAGTATGGCTTTACTAGTGGCAAATCACAGAATCATAGAATCAGATGGGTTGGAAGGGACCTCAGAGATCATCAAGTCCAACCCTTGACCACTACCGCTGCGGTTACAAGACCATGGCACTGAGTGCCACATCCAGTCTCTTTTTAAATATCTCCAGGGACAGAGAATCCACTACTTCCCTCTGCAGCCCATTCCCAGACATTGCAGCCAATGTCTGATCACCCTCTCCATGATGAAATTCTTTCTAATATCCAACCTAAACCTCCCCTGGCACAACTTGAGACCATGCCCTCTTGTCTTGTTGAAAGTTGCCTGGGAAAAGAGCCCAACTCCCCCCTGGCTCCAGCCTCCTTTCAGGGAGTTGTAGAGAGCGATGAGGTCTCCCCTGAGCCTCCTCTTCTCCAGGCTGAACACCCCCAGCTCCCTCAGCCTCTCCTCACAGGACTTGTGCTGGAGTCCCTTCACCAGCCTGGTTGCCCTCCTTTGGACCTGCTCCAGGACCTCAATCTCCTTCCTGAACTGAGGGGCCCAGAACTGGACACAGGACTCGAGGTGTGGCCTCACCAGGGCTGAGTACAGGGGCAGAATCACTTCCCTGGACCTGCTGGCCACGCTGTGGCTTTCTATAATGGAGTGACTGCATCAGTCAACAAGGGAAAAGCAGTAGATATCATCTATCTGGACTTCTGCAAGGCCTTTGACACAGTCCCTCACAGCATACTTCTCTAGCATACTTCTCTATAAGTTGGGGAGATATAGATTTGATGGGTGGACTGTTCAGTGGATAAAGAATTGACTGGATGGTCACATCAAGTGGTAGTGGTAATGACTCAAAGTCCAGATGGAAAACAGTCACAAGATGAACCTTCTGAGGTTCAGAAAGGCTAAGTGCAGGGTCCTGCATTTGGGCCAAGGCAACCAGAGACATGAATACAGTCTGGGGGAGGACACACTGGAGAGCAGCAATGTGGAAAAAGACCTGGGAGTACTAATGGATCAAAAGCTGGACATGAGCCACCAATGTGCAATTTCAGCCCAGAAGGACAACCTTATCCTGTCTGCATCAAAAAAATGTGGCCAGCAGGTCAAGAGAGGTGACTCTTCCCCTCTACTCTGCCCTGGTGAGACCTCTCCTGGAATACTGTGTCCAGCTCTGGAGTCTCCAACACAAGAAGGATGTGGACCTTTTGGAGTGTGTCCAGAGGAGGGCCATGCAAATCAGAGGGCAGGAGCACCTCTCTTATGAAGACAGTCTGAGGGAGTTTGGGTTGGTCAGCCTGAAGAAGGGAGGCTCATGGGGGACCTTATAGAAGCCTTCCAGTACCTGATGGGGCCTACAAGAAAACTGGAGAGGGTCTTTTTACAAGGGCTTGTAGCGAGAGGACAAGGGTAAAGGTTTTAAACTGGAAGAGGGTAGATTTAGGTTAGAAATTAGGAGAAAATTCTCTAGTATGAGGGTGGTGAGATATTGGAATAAGTTGCCCAGGGAACCTGTGGAAGCTCCATCCCTGGATGTGTTTAAAACTAGGCTGGATGATGCTCTGAGCAAACTGATCTAGTGGGAGGTGTCCTTGCAGGGGGGTTGGAACTAGGTGATCTTTAGGTTCCCTCCAACTGTAACTATTCTGATTCTATGATTTTGTGCTACTATCTCCCTAAGTAAAATGAAGCACCTCTTTTCTTTGTCAGGACTCCAGTATGGAAACCGGGTGGACCACTAAGCTCCAGATAAGTTTTTATGCACCAGAGAGAAGACAGCTGGACCAGAAATCTGGGCTGTTTAATACACCAAATACACCAAAATCTGCTGTTTCCTCATAGAATAGCTCAGCTCACAAGACTCCACAGGCAGCAAGTGTAGATAGCACTAGAACCTATCTATTATCTAGACTATTATCTAGTAAATGTCTAGCATTTTTGCTCTTAAAATTACCATGTTACAAGCCTTAGTGGTAATACTATCATATCTCTTAAAATATACTGAGAAAGCATTTAGTGTTGTACCCCTACTATGGGCACAGATCAGAACATCTCTCCCCCTTAGTATAGGAAGCTATCTCTGTTGACACTGAGCAGTTTTACAGAATTCCTGCACCCAAATAGCCATATCTGTGTAACATAAGTAAGATCTTTTCAGGGAAGAAGACCAAAATCAATATCAAACTGGCTTTCTTTATGCCTGCTAAATAAAATAGGACCTTGGAGTAAGCGCTGTGCTGCTGCCTATCCACAGGGATCTACTGTTAATGTGCCTCTTGGAGTGGTTTTAGTACAAACTGAACAAGCTCTTCTCCAAGAAATACCCGTGAGGGGTGCAACATGCCAGGGCCACTCTGTATGTCAAGATAAGACTGAACCAGATTTAGTTCCTTCCTTCCCAGGTAGTTTTCCCAAGCTATTCCAGAAGACTGTGCATCCTCAGAGCTCCCTCGCTACCTTCGCATCACAGAACAGGAGATGCAACACATGTCCTTAATTTTGTGATATTTAAATATTGTTCTAATGAGCCACAGCATAGCCCTTATGTTGCTACAGCCTCTTACATTATTTAAACTGAAAAATATACATAAACCCATATAATTATTTGCTGTGGCCAGATGTACACCACATGGGGCCTAGGGGAGACCTATGTCCAAGAGCTGTGTAGATTGGACAGCAGCCAGAAAGTCTGTGTCTTCGGGATACAAAAACGTTCCCTCACCCTGGCTTATTTAATAGCACAGACATAACCTTACACTCATAAACAAGTATTCCAAGTGCCAGAGGGAGATTTAAACCCTCAGCTACTCTGGACCTCTGTAACAGGAGAAGGCAGCCTGAATGCACCTCCTCACACTCACTAAATGAATCACAAAATCATTCTACAGGGGGAGGTGTGAAAATAAATTAGCTTTCCCCATCTCTTACCAAATGAAACAAATGTTTGGTAGTCATGCTTTACATTCATTTAAACTTCACAAAATAAACCAGTATATTTATTCTCCAGAGCTAATTCTGTGTGTGTCAAATGCAATGCATTTTTAATGTGCAATCGAATGTTTTGATAAAAAATACATAAGTGTAGTGCCTCATAATTCTGCACAGTAAATTCTAACTTTATTTGGACCAGAACTTGTGTTCATTATGGTGAAAACATTAATGAAACTGACTAATTAAAATTACTAAGTGCCATCTTTGTCCAGTTTCCATCTGTGTGAAAAATGAACAGTTTCCTGTTCCTGCCTATTTTCCTTTTAAATTTTACATCACTGTGATCAATATTGTATCTTGCAAGAAAAGTAACATGCTCTGTCAGAAGTTGGGAGTTCAGTTTGGTCTGATGCATGATCAAATATAGGCTGAGCCCTACTTATGCTTCTGAGTAATTCCCTGTTTTGATGGAAAAAATTGTGACCTTCTTATAGAAGAGAGCAAGAAATACTACCCAGTTGCCAGGGCAAGATGATGGAGGAGATGGGACTTTACATCTATTTAATCCACCTGGGAAGCATCTGTTGTTTCCTCTCTGCTGGGAAGGGTGTCTTTGCACACCATTTTGGTGGTGTGTGCCCTCAAGGCCTGGTTGAATCAGGTAAGCAATACTTAGAATAACAAGTTGGCAACACAAGAATCAAGTCCTTTTTCTTCTTTCGGAATTGCAAAGATCCTGCACTTCCACAACATCTGTTGCAGGCACCCATTGCATTCTCCTCATCATGCCCCATTAATCTGCTTTTTGTGAAAAATAAATTGTGGCACAGAGAGTGTTCAGTTTTAAAACATGCACTCAGTTCACATCAGAACACAAACAGCATCCAGAACTCATGAGTAGTAATTTATATACTGAGGAAAAAACAAACAAAAAAAGTGAACTCAAGTGGAAGAAATTTAGTTACTTTTCAAATTGTTAGCAGTCTCAGTTTGATTGTTTGTAGATAACGGACTTTTTGCACAAGGAATATTATGAATGACACATGAAAAATACAATCTCTTGGACTTGAGACATAGCAGACCAGCATTCAGTGCTGGTAAACATCACTTAATGAGAGGGACACTTGTTCCTCTTCCTCAGAATCCCTGGTTGCAGTTTAGTTCTAGTTATTTCAGAAATCACATTCTTGAGAATATCCAATTATTTGTGAGAAATAGATTCAATATGAACACGTGTCCCTCCCTGAAATGGTAAGTGAGGTTCATTATATCAGGATAGAGAAAGAGACGTTCTGCTGGGTTAGGAAAAAGAGGAAATTAATCATCTTTAATCTTAGAAAGAAATGTAGAATTTCCTTTTGCTTCTTACTAATGCTACAAAGCCAGAAGAAGTCTCTATGTGAAAGGAAGAAATAAGATTCCACATAAGATTTTGAAACAGAAAATACAAGCTTGTTTTCACTATTCCACTACCTTGTTTAATCATTGTAAACAATTTTTTAAGATTGTATTAAAATATTGCAAGTTCAGAGGCAGATAACATACAAGATGGGATTAATGAGATTCACTTAATTGGGGGAGATAACATACAGAATAGCTTGGTGTTTTATGGTAGTGCTGATAAACAAAATCAATAGTACAACCACAGAAGTAGAAAACTGGTATCATCATCGTTTATCTGCCGTGTGATGTACGTACCTGTCAACGTGTTTTATCTTCAGAAGGGCAATATTAATCCATTCGCTACACCAGTATCCAAAAAATTCACTCACTGTAAAATACAAATACCCTGTTTACTCACAGAAGTGCTTTACAAAATCTTAATATCCAGAAGTGGCAGGAACTAATGCAGTTAAAGTAAAGATGTAAAGAGAAGAGTATCAAGGGTAAACATAAAGTTTTTATGATAATCAAAGTGTACGAAGAGTCAAAAATTCAATGGATTGAATTAAGCAAGCATTGTAGAAAGTAAAAAAAAATAAATAGTGGACCAAGGAAGAGTAATAACAGTTTCCTGGAGTGAGTAAGGAATAGGCAACGGAGGAAAAAACAGTTCATCTTCTGAAGTATGATTTTGGGAAACTGGAGCGAATGGATTAAAAAGAATAGCATTAGACATTAAATAAGCACTTTGATTCATTAAGGAATGGATATGGATATTTACTTAAATCAGGGGTCACAGTCAGAGGCATAACAGACAAGGGAATGACAAGGAATTACAAAATACAGATAATGTTGAAACTGTTGAGAAGTACATCAGAAACATTGAGATGTGGATGAGAACACATCTTAATAATCCTATCTACACTGAAGTATATAGGAGAAATAATAGAAATCTTGGTAGCAGTTTCTGTGACTTAATAGGAGAGAGATACTTCAATCTGGAAACTAAAACTGCATTCATTTGTAAACAACATATTGAAGACCTCCACTCAGTATGTGCAGGTCAACTAAACAGTATAATGATGGAGAGCAGTATTACAATATTTTGATGCCCACATGAACAGTCAAGACTGTGCCCTCCACTGACATTTTATTCACAAGATTTTACCTCATCTCTGAAAGGAAACTAGAGAAAGAGATGAGTCTCAAAGGTGAGGGTGAAGATGATGATGATAAGCTGTGAAGTTGTCTCTTACGAAGCCCAAAGGAAAAATGGTCTATGTAGAACACATAGTTTGACCAGAAACTTATTTCCTTAAGAGGCACCATAACCAAAGCTTTGTTGTAGTAAAAAGTGTAAAATTAATTGATAATAATAACTGTATGACTAGTAAAATATAAATATATAAGCACAAGATTTTGATAGAAATGTAAATTCCATTTTTTCAGGACATAAATCAATCTCTACTTGTAGGGATTAGAGAGAAACTTTCTAGTCAACAACTTCACTTTTGTTGTACCTTATTGTAGGTCACATGACATATAAAGTATAGATATATATTGAATACAGACAGGCCATCAGTCTGGTCTGCTCTGGTGTGGTCTGGTCTTGTTATTTCTTCATTCTGAGACATGTCCTCTCTATAATGTAAATTGATATTTAATGAAAACCAAGATTATTGACAAAATACAGACCAGTATTCTTAACATAGCATTAACTTTTCTAATACACTCTATAAATCTCAATTCTGAAGCACACAGAACACAGGAGAGGCTTTATTTTATGTGTGAGCAGCTATATTGGGAAAAAAAAAAAAAAACAAGCAAAGAGGCAGTTAAAGTTTGTGATATACCTTATGAAGACCAATGGTTACCATCATGTGGTTACCAAAGAAACCTGTAACTTAGAAGATATACATTGCAAAGGCTGACCATAAGGAAATTTAGAGCATCCTTGTATGCCAGGGAGTTGTATTGCAATGGACAAATTTGGCGAAAAATGCAATACCACTGCCATATCACACATTAAAATAATGTTAGAGGCCAAATCCTTAGACTGTGGAGCACTGTACTGTACAGCTGCTGCCTTGATTTGTCCAACTGCATGTCCAGGTCTAGCACAGGTAGCTATATCTTCAGTTTGTGCCTACTGCAACAGTTGTGACAAAGCCAATTCATATCCTGTCATAATCCTTCAATTCTAGCTGGATCCTTCCCCAGTAGATCACATTTGTGACTTAGCAAAGACTGAACAAGCAGATCTTGTGACGGTCTTTAAAGGAGGCTGTAGCAATGTACTTTCTGATAATACACATGCTTGGGTACTTTCGTCTCCTGTGGTGTCAACTCAAATCATATCCCTAGTTGTGCTTGTTTACCTGCAGCTTTGTGCCACTTTTCAAAACGTGGCTACGTTACATATTTTTGCTGTAACAGCACTGCTAACTGTTTGATTTCACACTTATTAGTTCTCATTCGTACGTGGCAGTCATCATACCTTGCATTTGTATAGCTGCTGCCACAACCTGTTCATATTGTATCCAGTACCAGTTTGTTCCACAGCTGCAGGAATTGTCCTCATTGGGAAAAGCTAAATACAGGGGAGAGGAATGAACCTATTCACCTTCTCAGGTGCTCTTTTGCTGGAAGCCTTGGAATGAGTAGCATGTGTCTCCCAAACCCCAGCTAATTTAAACAGCTGCAAAGTGTAATGCACTAAGTAACACTGCATTTGACACATGAGCTACAGGGATCATTACTGATCTGTTTTGTCACCATCAAGGAAGTTTCTGCAATACCAGGTTGTGCTCATTTTATCACATATTTTCCTGCCTTTCTAATCTGTTCTGGCTCATGCTGTTCTTTGAGAATTGCCCTTCATGTCAAGAGCAGCTGCCATGAATTTGAGGAGAAGGGAAATTATTGCTATTGTCTGCAACCTCTATCTCCAGATACTGGCTACAACCTGTATCTGCAACCTTCAGATTACTTTTCCTACACCCTTACTCCTCTGTTGATGGTCTGACAGAAACAGTATAGATGTCTCTTTCACAAAATATTATCTTTTGCTTTGAGCTGTTGAGCAATGGTATAAAGTCATAGAATCACAATGGGTGCAACTGGAATGGGGCTCTGGAGGTCATCTCATCCACTCCTCCTTCTCAACCAGGACCACCTAGAGCTGGATGCGGAGGCAGCTTTTGAGTATCTCTAAGGATGGAAACTCCACACCCTTTCCAGAAACCTGTGCCAGGGCTTGGTCACTCACAAAGTGAAAAAGTGTTTCCTCGTGTTTCCTTGTAACTTTTCCTGTTATCTCAATATGGAAATGGAACAGAAAAGAAGGCTTTACATGGAACATCCCTGAATATGATTTCTTGTGTGGTTCTTTGCTTCCTAATCTTCAATTTCCTTTCTCTGTCCTTTTCCCCTTTAGTCATATACAAGTGTACCTTTAAAAAATACCCTTTGAATAGAAGAATGATCATAACGCTATCAATAAATATTGAAACTTATAAAGTCTGTTTCTGAAATTACTTATTTAATGGTTTGACTTGATGATTTATTTAAATTCAAGTAAAGTAGAGATTAAAGCTTGATATTAAAAAATGGAGTCATTATTACAAAAGAGTCACATAATTTAGGTTTGTCAATTTAGATTTATAATTGGCAGACAAAGTTCAATGCAAATAGACATAGTTTAACAGACAGAATAAAGAAACCAGGAGGGAATGTTTCAAAGTAAAATGTTAATGTGGGAATTATTTGTGTTAAGGATGAAAAGAGAGAGAAGTCTTTCATTTAAAAAATGGCAATGCGGGATGCTAGGATAAAAAAAAGAAACAGATATTTTCATATTAGGAACTGAAGAGCTGATTTGCACAAATTAGAAAAAAAAATACTATCATAGCTTTACTAAACCTCATACAAAATAATTTTAAAAGCTGTTGTGAAAATACTTGTTTGATATGTTCTTACTTTATTCTCTAGTTTTGCTTAAACAGGGAAGTCAGAAGGCCAGGCTAAGAAAAGGAAAACAGTATATCAAAGTGGCATCAATGGACATTTACACACTTAATCACCACTGAAACCATTTCTTCTCTTCAGATTTCTGCAGGTTAATTACTTTTATTGTAAAATCTGTTCCCATTATAGATTTATGTGGCTTTGATCTGCAGCTTTTGACTTCCTTTTTTTTTTTCACACTGAGAGATTGATGGTCCACAGAGTAGCTGGATTTTGGGGACTGGAGCTTTGTAATTTTTACAGTACTTAAACAGTATAAACAAATCTCCTGCCAGGGTATTTTTTGTGATAAAATGCACACACAGTATGCCACTTGTCCCCTGACAGGGCATTTTACTGGTTCTCCAGTCCCATTTGTGGATTTCCCACATCCTTTTCAAATAGCTTAGTTTCAAATACTTGACAGTCTACCTCCTTCTGCACACTTACCCAAACTAAATTTTTTAAATATATCATTACTAGCTGTGATGCTGTGAGTCAGTAGTTAACCTTCATCTAGGATCTGTAAAAGGTATTGGCTTGCAGATGTTTATTGGGATAACAATATCACATCTTATGGATTTAAATCTGTAAGTGACCCTTAGGCCTAAGTGTGAAAGAAAAACTGATGTACTCGGAAAATAAATTATATTTACAATGCAAAAGAAGCCAAATGAAGAATATTCCCACCTAACTCTGGCAGAGCATATTAAAATGAGAAACATAAAGAAAACAACTTATCTCTTTACAATAATATTTTCATCTCATCCAAGCTGCAAAAAACCCCATCCATTGGGAAAGTTACTGAAACGATAGTGATAGTAGTTTAACTGAAGCTTGGCAGAACACAGAGTACTGGTTAAGTCAGTTACAACAAGAATAAAATGTGAGCATCTTTAAATCAATATCAGTTCCTCTAAAGAGTGTAAAAACTATACATTTAAGTAAGGAGGCATCGATTCTTCAAATCACCAGGCCATAATAACAAAAAGGACGAGAGTAAAAGACTGTAAAACTGTAAGGGAACATCCCATGTTAAGGTTAAGTGATTTTTGCAGCTTCCAAAAATTTTTTGCTCATAGGATCAGAAATTGACTCATCTGCTTATATTGCTAATAGTTTATATTGATGAGACAAGTGCCTGTTTCTACATAGGCTTTCTAAGTTTTTTTCTCCTCCTAATCAGTAATTTGTTGTATAGAACTATACTGAGAAAATATCTGAAATATAGACCTTAGGATATTTTTCAGTGTGGTAATACAATACATTTTTCTGCAGTCATAATATAAAAGCACTAAAGACAGATGGTATCTCTTGGAGACACATCTAAGATCTGATTTTCCCTCTAGAGATGTATTTCAGAGCATTGACTACAGGGGACACTACGATGGCTCACCTTTAAATATAGGACCCAGTTAAGTTCCTGAAATTCTTCAGCAAAAACTGAGTGTTGGTATTAAATTCTTTTCTTTGTTATATTTCTTTGCAAGAAAAAAGGATGTAGGTAATGGGTATTTTGTAGGTAACATAAACTTAATCATGGAGACTAAATTCAGTTACTGTTATAAATATTCTGCTACTTATCTTGATGTTGCTGATAACTTGGCTTGATTAAGTTCCCTGCTGTTGGAACACATGCCTCACAAGGGAAACTTACTCTGATTGGTAAGCCATATTCACTAGAAATCCTACTCTCATTGCTCTGGATAGAATTTTGATCAATAAGTATTTAAGTTCTATACTTTGTGCTGCATCTGTGTTCTGTTGAACATTAATTTATGGAAAAGATTTTACAGAAGACAAGCATGAAATTGAAAAGTGCAAAATGAGCTAAGGCTGCAACTTCATCACTTTAAATAATACTGTAGGCCTCCAATTATCCAATAACAGAGAAATAATAAAGGCTGTATATAATGTTGTAATAGATTTTACGCAGATAAGGCAACATTTTTCCTCAAAGAATAAATCATTTCAGTTCTTCCTGGCCACCAAACTAAATCTTGTGTTAATCCAGTGTGGTTTATCACAAACCAAAATGGTATGAATGATATATATTACTTGTTTCATTAAAATCTGATTATATTATAATGTAGTAATCTAATTTCTTTAAGTACATCATTATTCCTTATTTCATCTCTCAAGTGCGAGTGCAGTTTTATTGTGAGAATGAATTAAGCCAAGGCATAATAACCAAATTGATATCCTGAACAAAATTCACACTATGATGAAAGTTTTAGTCTTAAGAAATGTACAGATGGCTGTGTTAAACGATCCATAATAAGTGTACATTTTTTATGGGTCACATTAAAAATAAAAACAATTTAGATAAAATTATGAACCTGATCGATCTCTTCAACAACAATTTTATGCTGAAGCAACACGAATGACTTTATAAGATTTTTAACCAGTTGACATCTAAGCAGATAAAATAAGAATACAGCTGCTCTGTGAGGAATTTAAGTGCACTTCAAACTCGCTGTGGAATTAAAAAGTATGATTTCTATTGTTAAAAATATTTTTCCTTTGATCACAAAGCACAAGTCCTTTTATCCAAGCATCCATGCACAATGAAACCTACATATGGTCTGCACTGCTGGTTCTTAAACTGGCAAGAATTCCAACTAAAAGGTAATTACAATTTCTATACAGTTAGAACACAGTTACTGTCATCCATGATAGTGCTTACTTTTGACTTCCAAAAAGTAAAATGATCCCTTCAAATGGAATAATTCAATAATTTTTCCCATCTCAAATGATGTAGTGTTGAGTCTGTGCTTCATGACTTAATTTGTGCACTGCTGTACCTCCCCTAATCTTGTACCCCCTTTGGATCTTAAGGGCCATATTTAGGAAGGTAAATGTTTTCACTTATGGATGATTAGTTCAGACTGCTTGGTGTAATCATTTGTCTTCAGCCTTTTTTTTTTCTCCTTCTGTCTGGAGACTGACCATTTCAAAGAACTAGTCAGCTATGAAGAAGCAGAGGTACTCACATGCACTGTTGAAGCATATCTTTCTCTCATATGGTCATTTTATGCAGCCAGGAGATATATTTGAATGGCAAAACCCTCTGGCTATTAAATATTTTTAACTATGCGTTGCACTCTACTGCATCTTCAGAGAAATTATTTTGCAGCACTGATTACTTGGACCAACATGCAAAAAACATTTGATGCAAGGACTGTTTTTTCACCAAATAATCAGTGATTCATTTTAAGACATAGCACACTTTTTGCAGGTCCCAGGGCTACAATATTTTAATACATTTTTTTATATTTTGCTTTCAAAGACAGCTCATTCTCTGCATTAAACTTCCAGTGAGAGCATGAACTTCTTAACGAATTGGAGGAAATGTAAAATAAACCTGTTTGACCTTGTTAGATACTGAAAATATGAATCAAGAACAAACCTCCAGTGAAAGTATAGGTACTGGAAAAGGAGAGAGGAGAAGTAGGGAGTCTTACATCCTCAGCTGACACCCATGGGTAGTGCAGTGGTGGTCCCAGGTGAGGTTCTGTCTTAATTTTGTTGTGCAATATAATGTGATAAGAGAGGATGGACATGTATAATCAAGGATTTTCTTGTATAAAACTTAAAAGCAGTGACAGAAGACTTAATGGTTCTTTTATTACTGTGCAGGTATGTCTTATCAAACTGGATTAAACTGTAATCACCACCACTTAATAGAAAACATAATATGCTCTGGTCAATAATGGCAAATACTCAGTCCAATAAAATATTTTTTAATACTGCGACTTCATTATGACTATCTTTGTTCTTTGTCTGGACTAAAATTTATTAGAGTCCTTCAAGAGTATAAGAGAGCCTTCTGATGCTGAATACAGTCAGCAATAATATTTAGTATATACTACAATGTGTTTATATGTGTATATAAATCTTCGTCCTTACAGAATACTAGTATCAAATGCAAGAAAACCTTCAAGTATACTAAAAATTCATATGATACCTTAATATGCTGCCTATCTTGCAGTTCAGATGTCAATATCCTTCATTCAACTATGTGTCAATATCATCTCCAACCGTATATGTGTGTTGCTACTAGTGGTCCTGCCATTGCATCAGCCTGTGATATGCAAGATATTTTCTTTAGGCTCAGTGGTCACGATATTTTGTGCTTCTAGTGTTGTGTAAAAGTTCTGTGAAGAACCATGAAAGCAAGTAAAGGTTTAAGGTTGCATTCTAGCATTTGGAAAAATAATTCCACTGCTATTACCATTACTCCTGTCCCTTCCCTAACGCCATCTCACATCCTTATGATTACAAAAGATTTGACATTATGGGAATTACTAGCATAACAGTCTTCAGTGGAAAGCAGAAAAATGTGGACTACAAACGATTAATTGCTAAATGCTACCAATTGCCTAAACTGGATAAATCTTGAAGGATATTTGAGGTAAAGGCAAAAAAATCTGTTTGCACAATATCAGTCTGAGTGGGACAGTGGGGTAATCACCAAGTGACACAGACTCTGAGGTGGGCTACAAGGAGAGCAAGCAAAAGATGCACGTTATGGTGCAGTAGACATTGCTGATGGGCACCCATTGCCTTGAGGTAAAAGACCATGATGATACTGCTACTTTTTGATTATTCTTCTTTCAGTAAGACCTTCCTGGAATCGCCTCCAATTTGTAGATCTGTGGTGTTTAATAAATATGGAAATATTACACATCATAAATAAATGTGTGAATCACTTCAGTCATGTTGACGGCCTAACCACCTTGGTACTGGAAGCCCTGAGTGTTGGAGGGTTGGAGGGTTCAGACATTGGAATGGGCTGCCCAGGGAACTAGTGGATTCTCTGTCCCTAGAGATATTTAAAGAGACTGGATGTGGCACTCAGTGCCATTGTTTGGTAACCACAGCGGCAGTGGTCAAGGGTTGGACTTGATGATCTCTGAGGTCCCTTCCAACCCAACCAATTCTATGATTCTATGATTCTATGAGTAGGGTGCTGCAGCAGGAAGGTTTGCTGTGGGGGCCAGGCACACCCTGCACCCACTGAGGGGCTGCTGGAGCCTCTTGTTTCTGCCTTTACCTGGTGTAAACATCAGATATTAGGTGAAGGGTGCACCTACTACCTCTGTCATAGCTGAACCATTATTGTTCAACTTATCTGTAAATTGTTTTTCCAAATAATCCCATTTCATTGAGGGAAAAATCTCCAGCTTTTCTGTTTTGTTGTTTTGGGTTTTGTTTTTAAAAAAAAAGCAGTGGATTTACGGTTTAAGATAAAATTTCAAAACATAGATTTTGGCTCTTTTTTTTTTTCTTTTTTTTTTTTTCTTTTTTTTTTTTTTTTTTTTGTGGCAAACTACAGACATTCCTTATTTCATTTTCATTTATCTTATTTCATGATGGGATAAAGTGACTTCAAGACAATAATAAAGGAAGAGAGAAGGCATCAATCTATGTATCCCTGCCTGCTAAAAGAAAATTAACTTCAAGCTAGTCAGCCTGATCTTCAGCTGCTATGAAAATCCCTGTAAAATTGCTACTGAAGACTTAACATTTATGCACTTAGGTGTGATTTTTTTCTTTTGGGAGAAAGCTTTTAGGATGACATGGCTTCTCCACCCATGGTCCATCATGCCATTTGCTGGGCCTGAATTGTAATTCCTAACCAATGGGACTTTATTGTGTTGAACTATTGTTGCTTCACCAGTATATTCTGCGCCCTTATAAAGTTTGTTAAAATACTTATCCTGTGATCAACACTTTGCTCTAGGTCTTTAACTATAGTGTAACTCCTGTTGTGGTCTTTCCATATTTCCTATGAGACTGTTCTTGATTGAGTTGATGGATTGCATATTCTACTTAGTTGGAAATAATTCTATCTTATTGATGTCAAGAAACTAATTTTTTCAATTATTTTTTTATCAGTGGCATTTTTTTATAACCATCCCTAACTAAAATAAAACCACCTCATTACTTATTATTAACTCCAAGTGTGTTAAGTGGAGAGACTTGATTGTCTCTTCAATGTAATGAAAATTATATTGAGTTATATTTGCCTGCCATTTTTCATCTTTTACAAAACATTGTTTTGGATAATTTACTTGGGATTAATTTAGATTTTTCTTGTTAGCTATCTTTTCTCTGTTTGTTTGTTGTGTGTAGGATTTACATTGTAAGTGGGCAATGATTTGTACAATGTTCACCAATTTAAATTAGATTATTTATATTATATATCTCAGTTTCCTTCTCACCTCACTTGAGGGATGTTTTTTCTACCATTACCTACAGTTATAGTTATTTTTCTTCTTGAAAAATTTCAACTGTACCCTTTGTGAATGAAAAGAATTCTTCAGTTATGTCTTCAAAAACATATGCAGACTCCTCTTAAAAACAATCTAAGTTTACATAAAAGACAGTAAATCTGCTGTAGATCCAATGTTTTTTAGTAACAGATGTATTTTTGCCAACAAAATATTTCCTTTTCTAGACCCTGAAGATGCCAAACATAACTGTTCATTTGCCAGGTAGACATGCAGATTTTATCTCATTCCTACCCCTCCCTCCTCCATTCCCCATTTGCCTCATTGTGAAAGAAAGCCGAAGTTCTTTTACACTGTGTTTCCTGTGTGATAACCTAGTTCATTTCTGATGATCACTTGTCTTGCTTGAAACTGATTTTTCTTGTTTGCCTAGCAGCCTGGTAAACATTATTTCATTACCAGAGAGCAAGTCCATCAAAGATTTCAATTAGCATTTCCACTTTTTCTCATTATGTGGGCAGATGACCATTGACAAATGGTTCATGTTTGCAAGTACAGTGCTCATTCATTTTAGCAGGTTGTTATTATTTGCATAAGAGCAAGAGCAGAATAATGGCTGTAACCAAAGGTCCTTTTGACTGAATACTGTGATTCCAGCAGCTGTCAATGGCAGAGGGTAAATCAGGCAACTACATAGTGGCCCTTTCCTGATATGTTCCCCCAGACTACACGTGAATCATAGAACCATAGAATGGTTTGGTTTGAAAGGGACCTTAAAGATCATCTAATTCCAACCCTCATCCATGCCCAGGAACACCTTCCACTGGACCAAGTTGCACAAGGTCCCATCCAACCTGGTCTTGAACACTTCCAGGGAGGGCGCAGCCACAACTTCCCTGGGCAACCTGTGCCAGTGTCTCACCCACTCACAGGAAAGTATTTTTTCCTTATGCCTAAACTGAATCTCCCCTCTTCAAGTTTTAAAACATTTCCTCTTGTCCTCTCACTACACATCCATGTAAGAAGCCCTACCCCAGCTTTCTTGTAGGTCCCCTTCAAACATTGGAAAGCCACTATAAGGTCACATCAAAGCCTCTCCTCTTGGCTGAACATCAGCACACATGAGCTAGAAATGTCCCCATGGCCAATAGTACCATAAGATTTTTTATTCCTTCACATCACCTATTTGCCTCTTCATCTTGTGCAGTTCCATTGCATCCATTGCATCCTGAGGTAAGTGCACTAGTTCAGGAAAAGGATGCCTGAGGATCATCTTTGCAGACACAGCAGCAGCAACTGAGGAGTCATTGCACAGCCCTAGCTTGTTTAAGTTTAGGGTTTGGGTGGGTTTTTTGTTGGTTTGGTTTGGTTTTTTATTGTAGGTGTGGTTAAATAAACAAATTAATAATTTTCAAGTACCTTCATTTTCCAATGCTAAGCTTTTTTTCAATAGGGAAAGTGTCTTCACCTTTCAGCTGTAGTGCCACTTATTTTCTTAGGCTTAACTTCTAATTTGACTTAATTTCTGATTGTGTCTCAGGTAAGGATGGAGAATAGATTCCAGATCCTTTAAAGTGTGTGTCTGCATTGTCTGATTTCCTCCATTTCTGCAGAAAATATCTTTCTGTCATTCTTTGCCAAGCTCTTCTGGAGCTTTCCAGGAATAACAAACTGGAAGCTTTGCAGATTCTATTATCTGACCCATTTAACTGGATGGGGTTATTTACTGTTTAATTCATGGTAAAACTCTTAAGAAGTAGAGTACTATCAAATGAACAGATATCCCCTGATTCCAAAATTCTTCAGACTTTTCCTGCAAGAAGGGCTTTTCATGGAAAGGAGTCCATACCTTAAAGATGTATTTTTAGATGTTTGTCTGCCCTGTTTCCTGACAGTCTTATTTTAACAGTGCCTTCAGACACTGATATGTAGAGTGTATGGGATGGAAGACATCAATCAGCAGTTTCATGGTAATATGTTTAAAACTGAAACTAACATCTATGCTGTCATCAAAACTAGTCAGGTCTTCTACTAAGAACAGTACTAATTTTATTGCTTCTTCTTCCTCTATTTACCTAATAGATCTCAAGTAACACTGTTCTTGAATTCTGGATTCATTGTCTGTAACTGCTCAACCAGCAGTTTCTGAAAAGATGTTTTTGGCAGTAATTTGTTTCTTCTCCTTTTTCAGTATTCCTGGTATATGACCAACTTCCAGTCATGTGATGTGCTGAACTCAGGATGACTGATTTTTTAAACTAGCCTATAATGGTAACTAATTTCTGATGTGACATTTAAAGCAAATAATAACCACCTGCTAAAATGAAAGAAAGTTCCAGAATCTTCCAAAAGGGGCACTGGAAGATAATGGATGCCTGATTTGTGATCCACAAAATTACTAAGAGCCAACCTTTTATGCACAATTTCATTTAAAATTATTATTCATGTCTCAGGATAAAATCCAAAATCTACCTTAAATATATCTGTCACACATATTACCTTTTCCTTCAAAGGCATGTTTTTTATCTTTTCTGCGTCTTGTTTTGTATGGTTTGTATTCTTGAGATAACTTCTTCCAGCATCTGCTGAGCTTTGCAGTGAGAGTCAGAGATCTAGCTTTTGGTGGTTGTGGTGGCTCCTGTAATTTTTGAAATATCAAGCACCCCCTCACACTCTTTTTTCTTCTTTCCTCCATCTATTTTTGTCTTTGCCAGCATATGCAGGAAGTTCCCTGAGATGGATTGGTAACTGGCATGGACCTTGATGGAATGAGATGTTCCCCTGATTTTCCTACCCACTTTCAATGGATTACAAAGGGTAAATAATTGAAGTACAGATTAATGAACAAATTTTTATTTTTGTTTACTGTGAGGCTAATACCCCACATGATCCTGTGAATCAAGACATAGTCAGACTGAATTTGTCCTGAAAATATGTGTGCCCAACAAGTAAGATGGTATTTTGAAAAAGTTGGTTTTTCAGCAGAAGTGACCAATGATCAAGATTTGGACCTCACTGTGCTAGGCATGGTACTTCTGCTACTGATTTAAGATGGAGCAAGATGAAGTTTTCATATTTTCTTGAAAGATGTTTTCAAGACTTGTTTTGCAAGCTTTGACAAAACAAAATACTAATACATGGGGGAGAGTTCATTTATTCACACATTTTTCAAAAGGATATGGGTTCAAACTTAGAATTTTCCATCACTGCCACATATTTCAATTACCAAAAGTTAGTTATGCAATGAGAAACAATGAAGAATGAACAAAAAAAGTAATGATTTTCTTTTCCAAAGAAACATAAATAGCAACATTATTGCTTTTAGGTTTCTTTAATTCCTAGAAATAAATAATTTAATCCTACGAAACTATCACCAGAGTAACTGACACTATAAACCACTGTGTTTACAATGAACCTCTATGCAAGCTGGTTTTACTAGCTCAATATTTTGAATTAACTGAATAATAGTTAAAAGCATTCCCTCTAGAGTTTTACAATAGAATTGAGTTGGGCCTTTGCAAACAAAACCAGAACTTGTCATAAAAAATGTAGTTCCAGCTGCTTTATAGAAATTACCACACACTCAAATCTCAGAGGATTTCCCTTAAAATGTGAACTTGTGGCCTTCTTAGTAGAGAAAGAATAAGACAAAGGGAACCAGGCCAGTGGTGCTTGTCTTTTCCCAGGCATCACAAAAGGGCTTTTGGCAGGGGAGCAAAGAAAAGAGAAATGTGTGGCTAGAAAAACAGAGATGTATGTTGCCTTACTACCTGTACTTGTCACCATTTCCTGGTGAAAGGAGCTGTAATAAGTTATTCAACTGTAAAAATAGAATTCACAGAAAATTGGGGCCACAATCTTCATGTCCAGAAATATTTAACTGTAGGAATAAACAATTGTTCTTATTACATATTCTGAGCAGTATAAAGCATAAACTAATTAATCCTTCCTATTCTGAAGAGCTAGTATGTATGGGAGCAAGTATGTAATTTTATTCTCTGTTTCAAGAGGGAAAGCTGAGGGAGAAAAGGAAGTAATTCAGCATTGAGGCAATCTAAAAGTTGACAGACTCATACCTTGGACAAGCATATCTCCTTTCTTTATGCCCTCTTGCCAAAATGGACTTATTCCTCCATCCTGGTAGGCCTGTTTCTGTGAGACAGTACAATGAAAACAAGGAGAATCTGGACTGCAGGGGTATTGAACCAGGGCTGATTTCCACAGCTAGAATGGAGACACCTCTTAATGTACTCCCTGATGTCCATTGCAGCCTCAGGCAGTTCTGAGCCACTGACTTCAGAAGGATCACAATCACATCAAAGTTTTCAAAGTACTGCAGTATCCTAAGATAAGCTGAACATAATAGCATGCCATTTTCCTCTTCTTTGTGGTTTTTCTCCCCTGTGAGAATATATAGGTAATAACAAGCATACTGCAGCTGGAAGAGACATTTCTCAGAGAAACAGGCAGAGCACAAAATGCCCAAGAATAGTTGGTATCCCCATTAAAGAAGAATTTCTCCTGTGCTGGGCCAATTCCTGAAAGATCTCTTTGCTTCCTTTATTTGTTGTGAAAACATATAATAACACAGGAAACCTTTGTGCAAACCCACACTGTATATGCAACATTACTGAGTTATAATTTTCTAATCTTCTCAAGATTATAATCAAGATTCAATACATAATTGAGATTCTTCAAGGGGCCCCTCTTCAACAGATCCCCCATTATGAGTTCAGAATCAAAGCTTGATTTGAGTTTTAGTCACACATGCATAAGTTAAGTTAATGTACTCTTCAAACTGGGAAATTAATTATAATATTGTCTTGATTGGTATTTTGGAAACACCTAGAGTTCAGTATTCTCAATCAGTTACTACTTGTATGGAAGAAACTTCTCCAAAAATATCAATATTATTTGATTTCCAAATAATTTTGAAAACCTTTTAGGTTTTGTATCTGAAAGAGTACAGATAAAAAGTTAAACCTGAAAGAGTCCTCGTGGGGACAGACTTTGGCAGCAGATCAATGCCCTTTGACTCCAGGAAAAGTCTAACTGGGAAAGTTGGCAAGATAATGTCCTTTTTTAATATTTCCTAAAGCCTTTTCTTTTTGTAGAAAGTGCTGAATTATTCACACTATGCTAATAAAGTTCAATTGAACCATCTGAGCAGTCTCCTGAGTTTATTAATAAATTATTTAATAAAGAACTGAATTTAGTCACATTGTCTCTACATTAAACTGGATAGCAATATAGCAATAATCAGATAAAGAGCAAAGATAAATAATGGGACACTGAATGCAGGCAGAATTGTGCTGAGAAATGAGATAACCAGTATTCCAGCCTGAAAGAGCCTGGAGAAATGTATCTGGCAAAATCTGGAGAAATCCTCTAGTTGTAAAATCGTGCTCACTTCAAGGTGGTAAAAGTAGTTCTATGCACTGAGTCAGGATACAGCTGAGATAGGGAATTCTGACAGCAGCTTCATTGACATCCCTGGACATAAGGCTCCCACACCATCTACAGGCATCCATTTCAAAGTAAACAACACAGGGAGCACTGATCTGCAACAGAAGTAGATGCAGCCTACTTTAAATTTGTGTTCTACAAGTACACCCATTCTTTCCCTCTGTGAACTAGGTTGTTGCTTTCTATTTATTGCAGTACTGAGAAAATAACCTCAATCTTCCCTTTGTTCAGCCCTGCCTCCTGTACAATTCCATCTGATTTTTATTTTAAATCAGCATTAAGAAATACAGCTATTATTCTCTTCAGATGATCTGAATTTTCCATATGTACAGTTTTTGACCTTTTCCCAGCTGAAGTTGTCTTTTTTTCTGTAAATATTCAAGTTAGATTGTATGCCCAAGGAGTTTCCCAGGCATAGCTATGGACATGCTTATTTGAAAGACTGTGTCTCTTGGTGGATCATAGTATAGAACAAAATTAATGGAGCTCCTTGTCTCAAGAACAAGGTTCTAGCTATGGTAAGGCTGGGTCTAGAAACCAGGAACACCTTGAATACTCCACCTACTACTTAATCCATAATAGTCTGGATTGAGTAACCTCCCAGTTGATTCTTCCTAGCTGGGGGTGAGTAATGAGAGTTGGAACTGAAAACAGAGAAGAGATATCTATTTTTTTCTTGATGTTTGCATTATTGGTGGGAAGAAAAAGTGTAAGAGATTGAATCCCAGGAGTTGTTGCATTTTCTGGGAAGGAATTTCCCAGCCTTGTTTTTCTGTTCTTTGCTTTAGAGAGTTGACGCTTGCAGCTGACAGACTCATCATTCCTGCAGAAGTGAGTTGTGGTGGCATGTTATGATCCCGACAAGAAATTTATTTTCAGAAATCTTGGTCAAGTGCCAGAAGATCACTATCTTGGAGTAAATGCAATGTTTCCTGGGGCAGCAGGATGAGAAGTGTTGGATCGACAACACTGAATTTGCTTTTGAGTAAGAAAGGCATTGATTTCTTCTTTACCAAATCTAAGTGCAAGAAAATATTCTCAATGTGAAAAAAATTCTCATAAAAAGAGAGTCTGTGTCTCTGATAACTGTTCAGAAGATATCACTGACATATTGGAAAGTCCTGCATCAATCCCAAAGGATCTTCAAAACTTGTTTTGGGATCATAATTATTCTTGGCCTTAAGAATAGATATAAGGTGTTCAAGCACACAGAAGAAAAATGGAATTGCTACTATGAGTTTGTTCTCATGAATGTTATAGGTGAGTGAAGAAAATTATTTGCCAAAACATATCCTAGTCTTGCTTTGAAACTGGTGATGAACAAAGACAAGATATTCTTAATTTGCTTCTAATACTCAGGCAAGTGATGGGACCTGACATACATAGAATGAGTTATATTTAATGGTAATGTTTGTGATGCACTATCCCAATTGTTGATTCTGTAATAAGTGAGGTATGGTTTGAAGATGGTGTTGAGCTCAACTTTTGCTGGTATATTTACTTAGATATATCCAAGCTAATGAATGTCTTTTAACATTTTTATGTTGCTGCAAAGAACTTTGAAGCACTGATGCAAAAGGCACTAATAAATTAGCTCTGCTATTAATTCAGTGTTCTATAGTGCAAACCCTGTGGACTAAATATTAAGATTTAGGCCATGAGATGGATCCACAACCTGTGATAATTTTGATTCTTCTTACTGCATGGGTGCCACATTAAAATAATTGACAGAATATGTTCATTGTGTAGGACTTAATATTAATGCATGGAGCATCATAAACTGTTTAATACTTGGCAGGTAATCAGCATTTTGACTGACAACCATCCTCTCCTATTTAACTCTTCACTGTGGGCTGTTGCCATCATTCACTGCTACCATATATCAGTGTGCATGGCCATGGGTTGAGACTTGGACAATGCATCACTATAGGGCTATTTACGATATATAAAGAATCTCTCTGAGCCTGCTAGAAGAAAATTCTGTTAGTAGGATGAAGGTAGTCATAATAATTATAATCCAGCAATGACAGCAAATCCACAGCAGCACTCCCTATTGCTTCAATGAAGAGTATAACTCAAGATATGAGAAGCAGGATTTAGCAAGTCACTCCAGTCACATTCTGCAGTGCTTCAATTCACAGGTTCCCAAGATGTGATTCATAGTATTTTGGAAACATCAAATACTATCTCTCCAACAGCTTGCTTACCTTATGTGATCAAAGCCCTAGAGACTAGCTGCAGCCTTGGGTTGCAGGTCTTTGAGACTTCTTAATTTCTTCAGCACACCTCTCAGCATTAGCCTACTCTGGGGAGAACCACACCCAAGCATCTCTTCTCCAGTTTGACCACCTTTGTAGTTCAGACATGTGAGAGAAGCTTCCACTATGAGTCCAGAATAAAGCATGAATTTACTTCCACAATATGCTTTAACTCCAGATTCTCCAGCTCCACAAACTGGAATTAAAATGTACCTTTATTATATGCCTTAAGCACCTATCAGTGGTCGGATATATACGATACATGTAGAGAATCTCAAAGGCTTCCTTATACTCTGAGTCATGTTGTATAGAAAATGTAGGTCTTTTCCTCAGTAAATACACTAACAATGTGTATGTCTAATATTTAATTAATTAAAACATATAATTAGCTCCCTGCTAAGCTTACAGACATGTCCCCTAGAACTATTCCTTTTAAGGGTTGTTACACTATCTGTAATATTTCAGATTAAAAATGTATTACATCCTCAGGTCTCCTCATTATAATATAATTTTTAAACAAGCCAAGTCACCACACAGTGTGAGAAGTAGTTTCAAAGTAGCATTTGTCTGTGGGATTCATAGACTGAAATATATTTACAATGTGTATTTACTTGCTCAAAGCAAGCCGCAAAAGGTTTTGAACATGACTTAAAATCACTAAAAGCAAAAGCACAAAGCTTTCCTTTTGATTTGAATTTTTCTTTGTGAAACCATATACATTTTCATTCACTTGTATTTCTGAACTGGAGGGAAGATGAGAGAGAGTTCAAAGTCCTCCTCTTTCCCTCTAGCACAGCCTACGTCTCCTCGTTCCCCAGTCTGACAAGCTTAACCTTTATCATGGTGGACAGTTGTCTCCTTGCTGGCCCACCACCCTCCTGACACTCAGATAATGACATGATAAAAAAATAGGTACCAATGCTGTATGGAGGGAAGCTGTAGTAACTTTTATCCACTCACTACAAAATAGAACAGCAACATGCCCTTGGCAGCAGCGTGAACAGAAACACACCCCGAGTAAAGTTTTTATCCTCTAGAAGCATCTTCCAGAAAGTTTAGCACATTGAGCCATGCCTGTGTGCCAACCAGAGCACCTGGTGAAATAAGGAAAACTAAATCAGCTTGCTAAAATAAGAAATCAGGAAGCTTCCTCACTAATCTCAAATGTTTCTCTACTTAGCTTTTTTTATGGAAATTGAATATTAGGGAAAGGGAACTACATCTCAGATGTAGTCATTTTGCAGGAGGTGTTTACAAGAAAGCCAAAGATATTAAGACAGTTTTAACCGAATGAAATTCAAGACAGACAACAGCTTTTAGACCAAATAAAAGCACATCAGGGAATAACTTTCCCAAGGTCATGTTACTCATCAGATGCAAAGCTGGGACTCAAACTCTGCTCTCCTGATACACAGCCTAATCATGCATGTCTCAGTTCAAAATTTGCAAAGAATATACCACACACATAAAAATCCTGTTTATGGATGGCATTTCCTTAGTGAGCAGGGGCAAATACAAGTTCAGTTGTTTAAGAGCCTGCATAATAAGGAGATTATGTAATTCCTGAGGCCAGCTAGGGGGGTTGAAGGTCTTATAAACTATAAAACATTTTCTTATTGTACTATCTTCTAAGATGTTCTTGATTAGCTCTCATATGGTTTGTGTGCTACATGCCTCTCCTATAATGAGTAGGGTGAATGCACATGGTACTGACTGACACACAGTTCTTAAATGTAGTTCTTTGTGGAATTAATTTCATGATTATTGGAACATTTTTGTTTGTTTGTTTATGTGAACCTTAAAGGGCGTTGGTTTAGATGAAGATTTGCCATGTAAGGGGTGTATTTAAGGAAATTATGTTTAGATTCCTGTGGAATATCTCTACTAGAGCTATCTATGATAATAAATTGATTTTGATTTTTGCTCAATTTATATTTAAGTTTTTGTGAGCACTATATGTTCATTGAGCTATGATATGCTCAATGGTATATGATATGCTCCTTCAAAGTTTGAAGAAACTTGTAAAACACAGAATCTCTGAAGTCATCCAAACTTTCTGAGCATGCCTTATGCAGGAAAAGGCAATTGTAAATTTTTTGTTTTGTGCAATGATAAACAGGTAGAAATTTTGAAGGTAGCAGAGTGTCTGAGAGATTTCAGCTATTGAAGTGATGGCCAGACATTCAGTTTCTTATTTCAGATAGAACTTATTCACAGCTGGGGAATTTACAGCCATGTCAATGCTGAATTCTGTTACTTGCTGTTAAATTTGGGTCAACTGTTGTTCTCTGTCAAGGGATCAGAAAAAAAGTCTAAAATGGGGCTTATATCCAGCGTATTAAATTACATCACTTTTTGCTGTGTTTCAACACAACACACCATATCACATAAGAAATGTCAACAAGAGAAATGACAGAAGGGCAGTGTTAGAGACCTGCAATAAACAAATGCAGTTCACATAACCCCTCTTTCTTTAAAATAGAAGCTAGCAAAGCAGAGGACATTTCCTGGGGATTAATGGTCAGGAGGAAATATTGATGGGATGAGACATAGCCAAAGGCCACTGGCCACTCATTCTTCAGGAATGGCCCTTTGTGAAGGTAATACACATAAATATTAATGACTGGAAAGGAATGTAGTTTGCTCATTTACAGGGTATGGGAAGCAGCATCTCATTTTCATTTAGGTTTTGAAATTATGGTGGAAGTTGCTAAGGCTTTTATTATTAGTAGCATTAGAACTAGTATTAGTATTTAGTATTTTATATTTCTTGCTCTCTTCCTCATTTTGCCCTGAAGAACTTGTGCCTAACTTGGAGGGGCCAAACTTCTCCACAGTTCTAGGAACTGAGGCATCTTAGTGTTTTTCTTCTTACTGTCTTTTCTATTTCTGACAAACTTTGCCAAAAAAAGCAAACTTTAGAAAATACTAAAATGCTGTGGGTAGCAAACTGCTAATAAAGTGTCACACAGTTTTAACGAACTGAGTGCTTTTTTTTTTTTTTTTTTAATATCTGATGCAGTCTTCCCATAACACATTTGAGGAAGTTTTGTCTTGCCTAATTAGGCATTTATTATTAAATTATCTGTCTGGCTTGGCTACTCTAAGTTTTCTTTACTACCAAGTAAGAGAAAAAGATTATTTTTCAGCTGCAATATATTTTGGTTTAGGTCAACAACTGCTTGCTGTTTTCAGTCTTGCCTCTGAAATCCCAATTGTTTTCATTGATTTTAGGTAACTTACAGTGATCACTTCGATTTATTAGGTGACCATTCTTCAGATGCCTACATTCATCCAGATGCATTCATCTCCCTAGGTAAAGGTTTGCATTCTGCCTAGCACTTGAGTAGATCAAGTGAAGTAGACCTGAAGAAAGTAATGAGCCCAGAATCCCAGCATTTTTAAATGATCTGTGTTGGGCTGGGTCTTACAAGCCTTCAGAAAAGACATAATTCTGGAACATCTGAATTTTATCAACTAGTTCTTCTGTTTTCCACAAGTATCAGATACCCTTGACTCCTCACATTATAACAGGCAAAATTATGCTGTATTTCAGTTTCTCCAGGGAGACTCTAGTCTCTTCCTTCTTCTAGGTTGGCTCCTCCTTTGGGCTATGCTGGCTACCTTCCAACAGAGGCAGAGAAAATTGACTCAGTCATGTATTCACCCAGCACTAGAATTCAAGAACATATTCTTTAAGCATCTTAATTAGGTATTTCTTCTTGAGGGCTGGCTTTTTCGAAAGGATAAGTGATAAAGGGAGCGTAAAATTTTAACTTGACTTGAATTTGTGTCAATAATACCCCATATGAACCAATGCAGTAGTTTACTAAATTTTGTTTCCATTTGCTTGAAAAGATTTTTCAAATTACTTCCTCAGTATATGCTAACAGTTTCTCCAGTGCACCAATGAAGACATTTAAAATCCAAGGACCAGGGGGAAAGAGAACAGTTTGGGTGTATTGAGGAGCCTCAGAGGAGGATGCTGCTGCTAGGGAGGACTGGAGTCCAGTAAAGACCTGAGTTGATTCTAAACCTTCCATAGAGCTTTGGGATCTGGACCCACTCCTGCCAGATAGGTGGATGGGTACCTTTTTCTGCTCCAAGGTTTCCATCCCATAACTCACACCATCTGAGACCCGAGCCCCTGAGTCAGCTGAGACCAGCCTGAGTACTAGGCAGCAGCCCAGTTTCCCCCTCACCCATCTGCACCCATCTGGTTGTGTACCCTTCCCTCCCAAAGGGACAGAGGTTTAGTTATTTGACATTTTCTGTATCAGACAGTTGCCAAAAGCCACCAAGGGCTTTGCAAGTCACAGCCCCAGATCACTTCACTTCCTCGGTACCTCAGGCCAGTTTTCACCTGCATTTCCGTCCCCTTCTGATCCCTGCCTCAATTGTATCACAGAAAGTTTGAATTTAGACATAATTTTGTAAAATGTTTCCCCTACTGCTTCCTTGGGTTTTTTCCATCTGGTGCTGAATCTAGTCAAAACTGTACAGATGTAGCCAAGGTCTTGCTTATATGAGAGGTTCTTTTAGTTAGGCACTACCCCATGAGAGCTTGTGGTCCTTAATGCTACCTAGGTATAAGCAGCCTCTCGACAGTAACAAATTAAATATCCATTTCCATCTTCCCAGTACTGATCATTGGGAAGGAAAGAAATTATTCACATCAAAATAATAGTTCTATAATCCTCATAATAATAATTCTACAATCTCCAGTACTCAAGGTGATACAGTAACATATCTTATTACATGATCCACTCTAAAAATAAGATATAAGTCTTTGCAGTGTTGATAGAGAGGTAATGGTTTAGACAAAAAAATATTCTCCATTCTCAATATTCAGATGAGACTTTTTTTCTCTTATAGGATTGCCTTCAGGTTGAATAGATCCTTAAACTTCTTTATTTCTTCTTACAAACCTTTTTGACACTTACAAACATTTTGTGTGCTGTTAAGCTGTGTACATTTTCTGGAGGCTGTAAAAACTTCTGTAAATTTTTACTATTATTTGAAATAAATACAAGGTCCCAAAGTCTAGTACATCTGACCTTTGAAGAAGTTCAAATTTGATCTACCTTGAAATAACGATGCTTTGAGCTGTCTCTGTTGGTACAGTCAGATGTTGTAAATGATCAGGTTCATCTTTTAAAATAAATTCTCCACATAGGTAAAAGATAGTGACGTACTGTGTTAAAAATTGCACTTGACTGCAATGCAGCATAATCCAGACTGTGATCATGCTCATGCTCATTCAAAAGCAAAAGTAACCTGTTTCCTAAGCTTTGTTACCCTCATCATTAAGCTCACTTGCCAGGACTAGACCCACACCAGGATGCAATGACAAAAAGGCTAAATATGCCATTTGTAGCAGCCTATAAATCTTAACAAAAACCCCAAAACAAACAAACAAAAAAACCAGTTGGAATGTGTGTAAGCTCTGCTGCACTCATCAAAAGTACTCTGCAGGATTTCTGAGGATTACATGAGTTAGAGAATCTGGACCTGATTAGTCTTCTTGACCCTGAAATGACAGAGGCAAATGTCAGAGGGTGGACATGGGCTTTGAAGAGGCCGTCCTTGACCATGACAGAATAAGACCAGCAAGGGCCATACACAGTGTCTTGAGCCTAGGAGTCAACTTTTTCAGTCTGCCCTTGCTGGAGAATCTTAGATGAAACACCATAAAAGGAACAGTTCTCTGTGTTCTTCCCTAAATCCTGTGTAACCACTTGTTTAGGTAAATCTAATTACATTAGGTTTTGTATAGTTCAAGAATAACTTATTTGAAGTGTTTTGAGCAGCTGTATTTCTTAAAAAATCAGAGGTAAAGCTTTCAGAAAACCTCTTATTCAGCACAGAGTTATGCAGATTACTGGATTTTAGGCTTACCTGCCACTGCCTAGCATGTCTCAGTTGAAGTAATCTGCTTTTCAGTGTTTTCTTGTTTTCTTTGACTTTACTTTTATTTATGCACAAACTCCAGTGTGTAGAAGTTTTCCTTCCCACTGCTTCCTGTTTCATTTTACTTTTCCTTTGCTCACTGATGCTAGCAGTCACCTAATAGCAATTTTAGAACAATCAATCAGCAGTCAGTGCAAGCAAATAACTTACCAAACACTTGAACCCTGTAATTGTGTTCTGACCTTGGTTTTACTAAAGGTTAGAGTGATAGATTCTTTGCAGCAATGCTGTACTTTGTTGTCCTGTAAATGCAGTCCACCTGCCTGAGATGAACCTTAATGCAGTGGGAAAATCAACTGCAGCCACATAACATCTAGGAGTACTCGGAGAAGGAGTTGGTGATGGTGTAGAGAGTGTTGGCAAACAAGGCACAACATTATGTAAGGCAAAGAAAACTTAAGGAGAAGAGTGTCTGAGGCAACTGAGTGGAAGACTTTGTCCTTACGCTGACATTGAAAGAATGTGAGAGATTTTAGAACATCTCATTTTCTTCCCTTCAGATATTTGGAATTTAAGAAGATTATTAAAGGATATGCAGTGAGATAATTTCTCACTTCAAAGTCTGCCCTCCACCCCAAAGTTAGGAATAAATGCTGTCATCCCTGTAGTTAAAATAAACCAATAGAGTTGTTCATAGAGTGGTATGTGATTCAGGTGTGAGTCCTACTGAGTCAAGTACAGTCAAGAACAGAGATTTTCTACTACAGTGTTATTAATACCATCACTTGCTATGCAGCCCCATTAAGAAACATGAACTGTTCCTAAACTTTCCAGGAGAAGTATTTAGAGACTGAACATGAATTGGCTGAAGCACATAGACCCTCTTTAGCTGTTTAAAATGAAATAATTCTCCCTTGCTAGGAAATGGGATGGGGTGACTGAGTTATTGTCTCAAGCTGTTTTAGGTTTTGAATGTGGATGGTGTTTCTGAGAGGAATATGGCAGACATTATGTGCATGTGAAATGATTGTGCATGTATGTGTGTGAGAGAGAGAGAGACACACACACACACATCCTCAAGAAGGCAGAAGTTGAAAGTGGTCAGAGATGCAAACTGAGAGCACCCTGCACTGCTACATGTGCTTGTGATGGTGAGGGACTGCCTTGTGCTGTGCTATGCCCTGGCCAGACATATAAAGAAATTCTAAGAGTGTATGTGTCAAAACAGGTGTCACATGTGAGCATAAGCAAATATTTGGGGGAATAGAAGCTTGTTTAAAACATTAGGATGGACAAATGTTGTTTGATTAGTGGCAAATCTGATACAGCAGGAGCCTTCTAAGGAGAAGAGCAGTGAGATGAAAGGAAACTGGAGTGACTTTCAAATCCAAGTGCTGAACAGAGGCAACCAATCACTTTCATAATCTTCTACCCAGATTCTTGCAGCTGACTGTGCTGTAGTCTTCCATCATGACAACAGTGTGCATCTGTCTCAGGTCACTATAATCAGTGGGGATGGCATCCTGTATTCCTCTGACTAAGAGATGTCCTCTTTGGAGTTTACAGTTTACTCCTCTCTGGAGTTTCTCCAGATTCCGACTTGTTTAATTGACATGTGCAGGTCCAGTGTCATTATGAGTTATTTTCTCATATTTCAACCACTGTCAAGCTCGATGTCATCTCCCATAGTGTTGGTGTCACATCAGCCAGCCCCATGAGTGGTGTCACACAGCCTAAGGGATCTCTAGTAGCCCCAGTCACCAAAAGTCTGAGATGAAAGCAGATGTTAGTCCTGTTGGGTCTGCCCTGCAGTGTAAAAGGAGGAGAGGAACAGCCCAGGGCAACTCTAAGAACAATGTTCTGTAGGCTGTCAAGTGAAAATGGGGAGAAACAGTCTCAGATGGGACGTGGAACAAATGTATTAGTTAAATTTCAATCAGATGTGAAAGTATGCACAAGCAATGAATCTTGAATTATTGATAGGAGGCAAAAAAAAAAAAAAAACAAAAAATAAAAAGGAAGAGGATGTTGAGAGAAGAACAAGTGCAATGCAGTCAAACTTAAATTACCAGAAAGAACCTGAATCATGGGAATAATGGTTGTATAAGAAAATACAACTTTAATAAAGAAGAAGTTTCTCCAGAAGAAACCTGAACATTTGACACTGGAGATGTAATTTGTCTTAGGAGCATGGAAAGCCAGCAGATCCAGCGTAGAAGATAGAGAAATAGAAAAATGAAGCCATTAAAAACCTATTGAGTTATGCCACCATAAAATTGTTTCTTTTTGGTGATTCTGTGTAGTTACATAGTTGTTAATGAACAGAGAAGCAACAAAAGCATAAGGTGTTATCTTCACAGACCAGGGTCTTCCCCATACATTTTCTAGGGCTTTGTTTTTCAGAGAGACTGCTGGTGGTTTTCAACTGGAGTGCTTTTTACACTTCTCTGACAAAGCCCCTTTTCAGATACTCTTTATTCTATTTGCCAGTAAAGATGTTATTTAACAGGCTGCAGCACCAAGCGAGATGAAGCATCAAATTTCCCAGTGTTGCACACTAACACAAAGACAGAAGTAAGGTACACTGTGTTGTAACAGATAATTAGCATGCACTGATAGAAATTAATCAAGATCAATAAGCACAATGCATGTACCACAAATGATCAAATGCAAATATTTAAATTTAATTTTCACAGCAGCATTGCACAAAATTATTCAATGCAATTAGTAATTCAGCAAGACCTGCAATCATACACCTCCCTTACTATACCTGGCAGATATTTGAACAAGATTTGATTCACATCTGGGAGTCTCATTGATGTGAAATATCATAAAGGCTTGATGCCTTGATGCCAGATGTGAAATTATCCTTATTAGGTATTTTCTTTAACAATTGTGTTTTACCACAGTGATTAGACCAGATGGAGCATAAATCCTTTCTTACCTTTTCTTTTATTTTTTTTTAAACCTACGTCCTTTCAAAATCCAGTTACCATAACAACTTGATTTCTGTTTTTGTTAAATCATCTTCTTTATATATCACACCTAGAACTTTGTCTGGCTTACAAATAAATGCAACTAATTTATTTTTTAGTTATTTATTTGCTGTCAGAAGTCTGTCTTCAACTTCTCTCTTGTTTTCTTTCTGTCTTTTTTGGTTTTTGTTTTGTTTTGGTTTTTTGTTGTTTGTTTTGTTTTGTTTTTGTAGAGAGGGGAATAGGGAGAAAAGGAGTCATGTCTTTTGTTTGACATGTTTAGTATCAACTATAAGTAGACAGAGTGGTAATATCAACCTTCTACAAAACAACAAAGCAGAAGGGCTCCCAGCAGAAATCTTTGGAATCTCAAACCATACTTACACAGACCTCTAATGATATTTTCTAAAGGACATTTCTTTCCATTAAAATTAAATACTCCTAGTAATTTCACAACACCAGAGCTTTGTACATATTTCCCTCTTTGCTTGAATGGGCCAATTCAAATCTTCTTTTATGATAACAACATAAAACCATATTGCAGTAAAATACCTTCCCTTCTGTCTCCTTTTTCTCCTGCTTAATATCTATTTGACTTTGTCAGAGAGGAAAGAGAGACAGTGGGAGGTGTGATAAGTTAATATCTAGGAATAAAAAGACGCTACCTAGCAACATTTCTCTGGAAACTAAATCTAATTTGTCAAGCAACTCTGAAATAGGGACTACATTGCCCAGGGGATTGATAATGGCATACAGAGCATTTCACGGCAAGCCACTAAAATATAAATGCAGCCCAGGTCAGCAGCAACTGAACACTGTTACCATCTGACAGATGTTTAGTGGCCTGTATGAAATGTCTTAGTCTTCATCTGAGTCCTAGTGGGAAGGTGGCTGCATCCCAATTAGCATTAATTGGCTCCCTTATTGTTAGCTTCAGCAAACGTGACGCAGGGCAGTGGTGAGCTGAGGAGAGGAGGGCTGGAGGGAGCACACTGGGACACACCAGGACAGCTGCACCTCCCGTTAAACCAGACACTTCAACTACAGCATTCCTGGCAGACTGTTGTACAGCCCCTGGATAAAAGCTGGGAGTGATCAGTATCCTTCCAGGTGCTTGATTCAGTGGTTCACATCTCCTGTCCTTAGAGCAGAATTTTTCCCTCTCTAATCTTACCAGAACCACCTTGTTTGAAAATGTAAGAGATTCAGTTTTGTCTTTCTATAGGAATAAAGCCATCAAAGAAGTTACCAGTTTTTTGAGATTTTTATCACTGTGTGTATTTTCCTCTAGACTGTCTCCTTGTCTAACATATCTCATAAAGTCCAATGACCAGAACCAGACACAGTGCTCAATCTGAGGCTTTACCAATGCTAACAACATGCTCAGAATTATTTCCCTTGCCATACATTGATGCTCCTCAAACAGAGCTCAGGACACAATTTCCTCTACTGAATCTCACATCAAGTCATGTTTTCTAGGCTGTATAACACATTGAGCCTTGAACAAACATATTTCAAGTGTTTTAGAGATTGTTTCAGATCAACCTCTAACCATTGAGGACAAATTTTTCAGGTGTTTCTGAATGGATAATCTGACTGATATAAATACTATTTAAGCTATTCTTTTCTTGTTTGTATTTACCTACCTCCCTGTTAAAACATGCTTTGTTAATTACCAAATCACACCTCAGGTTTTGATTAAGGCAGAGGGGCACTGAATGTTTCTGCTCCTCTCTCTTCCCTTCTTTGCAAGATTCACTCTCTTCCCTTCTTTGCAATAAAGCCTTTCCTTGACTGTGTGCCTCACTTCTATGTTCAGAAAAGTTTCCTTATCACTTGTATGTTCCTAGTTCACTGAAGTAATGCTGTGCTTTTACTATCTGGTGCTTTGCTTTCCTACCCACTTGCTTGTGCTATTTTTCACAGCTAGTGTGAAAACTCATGATTGTTATGAAGCTCATGAAACTCATGATTGTTATGCCCTTGGTAAAGCCTATTTAAATGACTCCACCCCCACTGTTCTTAATCTCTTAGATCAGGAGTAATTAACTAAATGTCTACAATTTAGCTGAGCTAAATGAGAGTTAGGAACTGAAAATCAGTTCTATCACCAGAATATCTTGTCTGGTACCATTTGAAATGTCTTAAGTAAGCTCTCCAGCCTGTGGCCAGTATTCTAGAAGGGCATGGCACATCTGTTAATCTTAAGCAATATCTATTGGGATGTCTCTCAAATCCTAGGAAGTCTTGAACAGTACCAGACAGCAATGAGTATCTTCATGATACTCAAACCCAATGGCATCCAAGGAGTTATTCACCTCCTTCTAAAAAAGGCATCTGTAGCTGACCTCATAGCATTCTACATTTTGGCTATTTTAGGAAGCAGGGACTTCTTCATGCAAATATCTAGATGCTGATATCTAGTGCTGTTTGCTATGCCATTGTCCTTAGCTGTCCTTCCAGAGAGAGTGACTTGGGTATTCTGCAATTCCTCTGTCATACCCACCAGCCTTGTGCACGTGTCCTGGATACCTGAGGACATATCAATGGCACTGACTATGTGCCATGGTACCTGTCTATGAATCACAATGGGAAGATGGACTACACAGGATCATCATTGTTAGTTTTAGTTCAGTATGGTCTTGCAGAATTGGAATTAGGCAGGACTGTCTAGAGATTACTGCAGTTTAAAGAGCAGTGTGAGTGATCTTCCTTAGATATATAACAAAATGGGTAATTAGACACATCGGTTAAGAAAAATCAAAAGCAACAACAAGAAAACTCCATACACGTATAAACTGACTGTACTTTACCTCACGTTGCATGAGGTTAACTCATGTGTTAACTCATGGGGTTAAACTCATGTGTTTTCTTTAGTTTGTAATTTCTCAGTGCACGTTCAGAAACAACTCTCCATTCATACTGGTTTCATAATCTGAAGTGCACAATTGTGTTTTAAGCTTCTTATTGGCACAGCTATGTGAGATCATGTGATAAAATTAATCTGCACACCCACAGAATAAGCTTCAGGTGACAATGTCAGGACAGTGTCTCAAATAGTGACCTGCCAGGCATCTCCCAGGCTTATCACATGGTCCATCAGCCTGTGATGTCCAGGAGAATTCCCACAAGCTGAGATGAGAACAGTGGCAGGTGAGAATCCAAATGAAGGATTCCCAAAGAAGGAATGCCTAATTCCAGACCCTCCAAAGGCTGTCGCAGAAGAGTCAGAAGCCCCGTGATCCATATGTAAACCCTATTGCTGTGAGTTGCTGGGAGAAGCTCTCCAGATCACCTTTTGAACTAAGGAGGGTTTTCAGCAAGAGAGACTGGGATCCAGAGGGCAGCAACTGGACAGACTGAATGTCTGGACACAGCTTCTACAGGGAGCCACTTCTACCTATGAACAAATATACATTCTCCCTAGGGAAACTCCATCCTGTCCAGGTGAAGGGGGGAGCAGATGGAGACGTGGATGCTGCCTGTGTTTGTGTGGATGCTCTGAAGGTCTGTCTGTGGTCTGTGTAGCTGGGGATGTTATATACATATACACATATGCATATGTGTGTGCTTTGTGTGTGTGACTGCTAGGAATACATCTGCCTTGCTACTAGTTGGACTTAGGGATGTGGAGCAGTGACAGCCTCGCCTCTCTTGGACTGCAGATCCTGTCTGATGCATTTTCCTCTAACAAACCAGTCTCTATATATAGTCATTTGAAGGCACTGGGAAGAATTCCATTGTGACGAGCTGACATAGCCCCTGTGTGCACTCTTAGATGTTTTGTCTTATCACCTCATTAAAAGTCCTATATGAGAGCTTCATATTAGCTCCAGGTTCTTCTTGCGATCTCTACTTGTCAGGTGCGTTAGGCTGCTCAGATCACTAATCATCTAAAGTGAGAAGTGGCTCACAAGGTGACAGACACCAAAAGCCTTTTAAAAACTGACTTTCTACCAGTAAATCTTGCCTCAAGAGGAATGATAAATAGCTCTAAAAATCAGATAAAATTGCTCTTTGATCGTGTTACTCTTTTAACCCTAAGGGCTTATTAGACCATTGTGTCTCTCTTAATGCTAGAAGTTCTCTCTCAATTACAAGGAGCTGATGGAAAATCCAGGCTGCTGAGTATGCTTGGAAATGCTGGGGAAAATACCATACACCTCAGTATCAATGCTTTTAGGGCTTTTATCCCATCATCAGTTCTTTCTGTAAGGCTGGTTTCTTCTAGATTTGCTGGGGACTTGCATAGGTGACACCCCAGCCAATAACATATTTTATCGTCAGCACGAACATGATGCAATACTCTCTCATCACAGCATGTTTTCTTGAAATGAGTTTTTAGCCTAGAAGAATAATTCTCCTTCTTCTCACGCTGTGAGATTCTTAAAAGGATCAGAAAGTTCAAGCAAAAGAGCTTAGGAACCATTCATCTCCAATAAGCATGAGAAGCAGAGATGCATGTTAGAAGCAATCTCTTTTCTTGAACATAGACAACATGGTTTGCTGCTTTGAAAACCTTATGCATATGACCCCTGGTTGTTGAAGAATTTCTTATGAGTGTCACGTCATGTTGTTCAGCATAGCCAAGTTTAGACCATGTGTGATGCAGTGGATCTTCAGAGCTGTTCTGATATAGCCTTCTAGGCAATTAAAGTGGTCATTTCCTGCGTCAGTCCCATCAGAGCTGTCACTACCTCTGACTTTTCTCCAGTCAGTGTGAAAGCTGCTGTAGCTTCTCTTGCCATGTTGCAAATTGCAAGAAGAACACTTGGGCAACCTGTCCATCACAGGGCAGGCAATAAGCAAAGACAGGAGCTGTAAGCCCACGTACTCTGTGCTCTTACCTGGGAACACAAAGTAGCAGCTTATGTGCCAAGACTGATGTAATATTGAAGATGAAGTTGTAATTAAATGTCAGAAACAGAAGAGTTCAGTGTGTACAATCATATAATTTAAATATGGAATGTCCCAGTCATCTTGATTTCCAGGAAGATCAACACAAAAAAAGCTGAGACCAGCATGGACTTCGCTGTCACTTTTGTCTGAGCTATTGCAGTGCAGCAGGAGTCCCTATGTCCCTTGAAGACAAGGCCTTGGCCCTGGAAACATAAAAGATAACAGCTTTCTTGACTGTTTGACATTTTATTTCACTCTAAGTGTGTGGATATTTCATGCTACCTACTAGATATTGCGTGTGACAGGCTTCCCAAATTCTGGATATTTGCTAGCAAGGCTGGCATTTTTCACAAGTGGCAAAGCTTTTGGCAGTGTCTTTTCCACTCCCCAGTGGTAGTGTGCATAGCTACCCTAGAGGCTGCACACCCATTGACAGTGCAATTGGCAGGAAGAATGCACAATATTTGCAAAAAGCACCATCTTGAGTCTTGGAACAAGACAGCTGCTTTTTCTTAAATCAAAGATTACCAAGTCCTTTAGCAGGAAAAAGGAAAAGCTGATCTCAAGGAGGTGTAAGTTTTCCAAAATCTGTATTTTCTGGTCACTGCTTCTTGTCTTGTCCCATGGTAATCCTGTGACGGAAGCATGGTAAGATTTGCAATCTAATGCAAGAAGCTTCTGGTTGTCACTACAGTGCTGGCCAAACTCAGAGCTTGTCTTCTCATTTTATTAACACTACTAGATGTTACCATAGCTGTCATGCCATTTGTTTTCCATCTCTTACAGCTGCATGGCCTCTTCCTGACACAGAGGGAAGTGAAACATGAATACCCTGGAGGTATTAAAAACAGTATAGATGTGGCACTTGAGGACATGCTGTAGTGGGCATGGTGTTTTCTATGTTGATAGTTAGACCCAGAGATTGCAGTGATCTTTTCAATTGACAGTTTTGTGATTCTGTGATTTTGTCCTCTTCTTGAACAGGCTGAAATCATGTATTATGTAGTGGAGTAAAAACTTTATCACTAGTCACCCTTTGTACCTAACAAGTGCTCTTGGAAACTGACCTACAGTTACCAGTCACTCATGTGGACACAGACTGTACCAAGTGGAATGCCTGCTGGGATTTGGGAGACAGCCAGAGCATACCTGAGCTCTCTCCAGTGCAGCATAGTGTCACCATAGCCATGGATCACTAACAGCCATGCTCCACATATATAATCCCAAGAAAATGCTGCTGCCAGGATGTGGAAAGCTTAAATATCTGTCAAGCCAATGACAGAAAAGACATTTATCTTCCTCACCCCACTGAAATGATCACTTGTAAAATAACTCTCTTTGACAGTAATAAATTATTTCCACTTTAACCGGAAAGGTAACACTGGATAATATTTTACATTATTCCAGTCCAGTTCCTCTGAATGACTTTAGTGAGTATATCATATCTCTACCAATGAAAGAAACTTAGATTCATCAGTTTTGTTTGGGGGGAGAGAAAAACATCATAAATGTGATGACATGGGTGGTAAACTTGGGAAAAGATTTTTTAAACTGAAGATGATAAGCCACTGCTCTCAACATATCCTTGTAGGATTTATTCTGGGACACCCTTCACCTTTTTCTTGTTATGTGTGCTTTGCCTCTTCCCACCATGTTATTTCTTTGCTTCCTGAGACTCCGTCAAGGGACAGATGCTGAAGATGAGTGTGGAAGATACTCCAAAGTACACAATCCCACTCCTCTCACTTCTCCTGCTTGGCTACTGTAGGACCAACGATGTTCACGCAAGTTTTCTTTATACATTACTCAGGGATTATTCAGGCATTAGTCAGGCTTATTCAGAGATTATTCAGGGAAGAACCTTGGCCCTTCAGCACTCACTAAAGAGACTTCTACTTTGAGGTTTGAAAGTACCATTTTCATTTCCCAGATGGTAATCAGAATAACAGTTGTTAGAAAGGTACATGTTTTCTCCTTTCCCTTCCCCTGCTCCGGTCAGACTATTCTGACCATTTCGTCTAATACACTATTTAGTCATACTAAGCGTGACCTGTCACAGACTCTTAGTGCTTTATCTATGTATTTTCTAGACGCTGGAACAAATTGCTCACAAGCAAAACAAGTGACATTTGAAAGAAATGCCATTCCGTCAACAGCAGCTTTAACTTAAGATAAAACACTGAACACAGAGACACAATTTGTTGTTTAAAATCTGACACATCTTTCTAAGCCCATAAAATACATCTTACATTTAGGGGAAAAAGCTATTTCAATCCTTAAATAAAAACAACATTTAGAGATGCGGGTTTGAATTAACATCATTAATATTTCAAAAATTAAATCTCTAAGTCATTCAGATGCAGATTTTCAACTGGCAAGCTACCACTAAAAACAGCAGGAGAAAAATGTGTGTGTGTGTGCATGTGTGCTCTTGCCTGTGCAAATTAATAATAAAGATATTGTCATGACTTTGTTAGAGGAAAAATACATCATGCTTCTTTCATGTATGCCTGTTTTTATCAACTCTTCATACATCCCTGTGGCATGTTGACATCGCAGTTTCTTGCTTACTGGAAGACTAACATTCTTCTGGTTGCAAATAACTAAAGAAACATTTTATATATCATTTTGAAATTGCTTGGTTTTCACAGCCTTGGAAAAAAGGAAACATTCTAGGTCTGCTCTCTTGTTTTCTCCCAGCGAAAGGTGGTTGTAAAAAACCCCTACACTCTACAGCTTTCACCAGCTTGACCACTGATGAAATAGAAATACCTGTACTTAATTACAACATAAAATATATTGTTAGACTGATTAAAGGATGACAATATTTGAGGGATACTTCACAACTGCATTTGAGTGATGTTTCAAGATAAAGCCACAGCAGCTAAAGTGGCTGGGACAGCCCAAGGAATCTGTCTCTATGCACTTCTGAGTTCTGCTTGATTTTTCTGAACCTTACCTCTGAACAAAACCTTCAGTGTGTATTAAATCTTCCACTTTATGGGCAAAAGCAGCCAGTGACAGAGAGACTGAACAAGACCATTAGCATCTGAATAAACTTGTCCTGCTAAAATGGGAGAGACTGGTAGCCCCATCAATTAATAGTCTTCTGTCTGTTAATAGTCTTCTACCTAAACCCTGGCAAAGGTTGGAGAGAAAGAAATTGAGATGTTCCCAGTTTTAGAAAGTGTTGATCTCCTATATTTTCTTTAATAGTTGGAATCTTTAGCAGGATACAAAACAGCAGACATCCTGTACACCTCCAGACCCTTTGTATTACAACAAGATGTGAAATTATTTCACTGATTAGCATGAAAGTAGAGTCTGCAGTGTCCAAATATCTGTATATTCAGAGCCTTTGCATTCATTAAATATTTAAAGACATTAATTTCTTGGGGGTTCCTGTTTCTCTTCCTTTTGCTTAGTTTTCAGCTATAAACCAGTAGGGCCCAAAGATGCATGAGCTATCAGTAAAACTCAGTAATGGTTGGCATTGGTCTTGAGGCAGCCTTCTAAGGTACCAGGGATGGAGCTTGACTCTCAGAGGCAGAGGCAAGCTGAGGAGCCAGATAAGGTGGTGAGGACCACTTTTTCTCTTTCTTTATTAACAGTGGGCCACAATAGGTGCACAACTACCCTTTGAGTCCCTAAGTCCCATAATCAAACATTACAGAGATCTTAAAAATCAGCACTGAAATATTATCTCACCATCTTGTGCTGATGGACATTTACAGAATCGCCTCACTCAGCATCCTTGCATCCTGGGTTCACACCTCAGCTTTTGCAGGATTCTCAAAATCAGACTACAGAGCCCTGATTCTTTACTGAGGAAAAGGAGAAGTTTTCATACAGCTCAGTAGGACACTCACCTGAGCCCTGGAATAATTTCTGTACCGAGCATTATATAAATATTTATCTAACGGGAACCTTGAACAGAAGGAACTGAAGACAATCCCACTCAAAAGCAAAGTTAGAACGTCCGCCTGGGACACAGGAATGCAGTTTTTAAACTCATGGTCCAAACGCAAAAAGCAAAACCAGAGATTTGACATCAAGTCTCCAAACTCCAAGGACAGCCCTTCCCTAAGCATAAGTGAATTATTTGATCTATGGATTCTACTGTTCCTTTTGGAAAAGACCATCTTGGCTTTTGAAGCAAGGAAATAATTAAATATTTAACACAGTGAGAGAAAAAAAAAGTCTGAGTAGAGATGTTTGCTGTCTCTCACTCTTCTGTGAGAAGAACACTTGTAATTGGAAAACTTGCATCTCAGCACCATTCTGTATATGTCAGTCTAAACAAAACAGGACAAAGTTCCTATGATAAGCACTGAAATAATGAAAAACAGTTAAGTTGCTATAGCTTTGGTAGTTACCTATTTTCAGGGAGCAATTCAGTAACACAATTTTAGGATTTTCTTTCAGAAGATATGATTTAGCAACAGTAAAACTGGAACAAATCAGTGGAATGCCAGAAGACATTTATTACTCTATAGTTGTTAGTAGGAAACAAGGACAAGACATGCTTAAAGAGTCCTCAACAGAAACATGGAGGTTTTGTGATTAAGGGTGAGAAGTTTCAGTCTTAAAGGACAATGCTAGAAGAAATGGAGAAGGTGATAAGGAGATAATTAAGCAGTGGAATTTAATAGGTATAACATAGGTGAAATGGGTTAGATGGCAGATTCTGAAGATCTGGGAGACATCCTCTTTGCTTTCTTATTACTAAGATTAGAAATACTGGTGAGACACTTCCAATAGTCTTAGTAACATCACAATGTCTGCACTGAGTCAAAATTATGTCAAAATCTAGACCTTGGTCTCCTAATTAGATCAAGAAAGTAAGTAACAGATGGAGAAATTAATGAAAGAACACAGAAAAATGAAGAGCCTTTGAGGCCAACAGTCTGGTGAAAAATAAATATGCTTTCACATAATTATTTTTAACATAAATAGAGCATTTATGAACAATGTGGTGTTATATTTTCTTAAGGACTCTCATTGCTCTCATTTAGAATATTTTAAAGTTGTTCTATTTGTTCTTTAGACACACAGACGTGTTATGATTCTTCACAAGCAACTTGGAGAGCACCTTCCTGGTCTTTTTGAAAAAGGAACAAGTGAAGTGTACATTCAAAATGAAATATCACTGCCTAAAAATATAGCAAATTGTGAGTGAGTAATTCACAGAGAAAAAATTGTCTGAAACATATCCCCTTCTTTTCCTGATTGCATAGATTGCATAAAGAGCCTTGGCTTTACAGAATTCAGAATTACTGATGAATTTGTTTTGGACTTCAGAGCCTTTGAATATCAGCTTTTGGTATTTTTTACTCAATAGGCAGGGAAAAGAAAGATTTTGAGTGTTTCGGTGAGGTAGAGTGAGACATAAGAATCTTCTGGTTACTGTGAACATATTTTCCATATGGGATTTGGAGACGAAAAACTTATAATTAGACATGAAACAACAGTTAGCCTGTTATTTTTTTATGAATGAGATAGTCATCATGAAGACACACCAAATAGCAGAAGACTTAAATAAGTGAGTGAAGATTATGAGACGTTCTTGCTAAAAAGTATCAAGAATGAACATGTCTTTATCAATTAATACAAGAAAACCAGAGACCAATAGCTGGGCCATTGGCATCATCTGGTTTATATCCACCCTCCTTAAGCACATTTGTCTTAGTGAAAGCTAAATTCATTGGTAGAAAAGAGAAGAGAACAAGCTGCAAATTATCTCAGGACCATTACAATGATTGCCTTTTCCTCTTAGTCATAGAAGTGTCCCCTTCAGATTACATCTGGAAGAAATAGGGCATAAGAGACAGAAGTCCCAAGACGAAAATTTTCTTCTTCTTGTCCCTGAGAGAGTAAAAAGTTACCTCTAAATGAGCATCATAAATGAGAAATTTGCTTCATTCTTAAACAGAGAAGAACAATATAAAATATAACCTGCCATCCTGGGACCTGAGTTGTGGTATTTTTGCATTTTTATGGAATCCAGAAAATCTGTTCTGTATATCAGCATTTATAAGCAAACATTTTTGGAAAAACATACTCAGAGTGAGGGCAAAAACTGAAAATGACTCAATGCAAAAAATTCTACTTGAGAATTGGCTGTTGAGAGCAGTTTCTGTATAACGCCTGCAAGTCCCACGTTACAACCCTGCCTTGGAAAGCCACCTATAAGACTTTATCAGTTCTTTCCATTGCTTTCCATCCCTTTATCCCTTCCTATGAATATTATTTCTTTCATCAAGCTCTGTAGTGACTAGGAGGATGAGCAAAGAAGAGGCAGAGCCTGGGCATTTCTTTCCACCATACATCACTGCGAGTACAGCTCCACAGGCACAAACAAATGAGGACTTTTATTGCCAAGAAAGCTATAAAAGTTAAAAACTTGTAAAACTGTTTGCCTGTGTGGATTCCATTGTTGACCAGTAAGATGACATGGCTTAACACACTTAAAAAGTGACATAACATTGAAAAAACAACCAACCAACCAAAACAACAACAAAAAACCAAAACCAAAACAAAAAACCACAAAACCCAAAAACAGAACAAAAACCCAAAAAACCCACAACCAAACAGACTAGAGTACACAGGAATAGAAATACCTTGCCTTGTCTTTGAATTAGTGTTAGCCAGCTGCCATAGTGTGTCCACATGGAGACTAAGTGCACCCTAGCTAATGAGCAGGAAATAGACCAACCTCTAGGTTAATTCAGTCTCTCTGACAGAGCAAATTTGTATTCTAGCTGTTTACAGTATGTATGATTCATATTATGTAGGCCAGTGCAAATTGTAAAGCACATCTTGTACAATCAAGCTGTAATCAAACTTCACTTCCACAGACAATCCAAGCATTTCAGCTAAGAATACCCTTTTTGGAGTGTTCTTGATCATAAATTCTAAGCATTAAATTACCACAGCAAGCTTTCATACAATTTTGTTGATTATGTTTCTATTATAATTTAACTAATATTAATACGAAGTATTTTTCACTATTTGCTAAGTTATGTTGTTCTATCATTTGATGCTGATATGCCTTTTATCTTGTACTTTAAAATTTGTCAAATCTAGTAGGATTAAGTAGTCCATCTAGCAAGGAAATAAGTGTAGTCTTTGCTTCTTTACTACCAAAGCATTGGAAAAGAATAAATGCAAACTGGAAAAAAAGGAAAATAGACCTTCAAATGTAAAACAACATAAGAAACATTCCTGAAATGGTCTGGTTCTGGTACTGTACATAATTTGAGAATTAAATATTTTAATGTACTGTACATAATTTGAGAATAAAATATTTTAATGAAAGAAATTACAAGACTGTTTTGTATTGCATGATCATGCACTGAAATGTAATGGTATATCAAGATTATATGTAACTATTTCAGCCCTCATATTTCTTTTAAACATACTCCTTCAGACTAAAAAAATAATATTGCTACAGTGGCTTAATCTCAGACATGCACTCAAACCAACAATTTTTTCTCCTTATCATAAATTCTCAATCTAATACATTCACCAGGTTGTAGACAGTTTTATTTTGAATTTTAATTCTCAACACCGGTCACAACAGTTTTATTTGATATTCAAAAAGCAGCCACATATTCCCGTTGGGATTCCATTGTTGATTAATATTAATGTTCCTTTGAAACGAAGAAGTATCCAACTGTCTTCACTTTTATTCAACATGAAAGATTAGCCTTCTAAAGGATGGGCCATCCTGATGTGACACTTCATCTTTTTGTCCTTAGGGTTTGGAAGCTGAACCTTAGAGATGCCAGACAGATTTGGGAAATTTGATCTCTCCACTTAAGCCCGTGAGCAGCAGGATGCTCATCATCCAAGGGGGCAGGAATTCACCTCTGCAGGTCAGCTGGTAGGAGCCCATGTGAACAAGAATGCTGATCATTAGTGCTATCCCTAAGATGTGAGGGTCTTCCTTGTTGACTGAAACAGATCCCATTAGCACAAAAAGCACACATTAATGATGGGAGAACTGTGATTTGTAGCATGTCACAGGAGCAGCAGAGCAGGCTTAATTCAAGTACAGTGGTCTCTGACTATTTGATAAAATGACCACTGAAACAAAAGAGAAAATTTCCATGTGCTGTGGATGCCAAAATAAATTTAAAGAAAAATAGACTGATTCATGAGTTGCACGTACTTTAAAAAAAGATTCAAATGAAGTTTTCCACCTCATATAGCAATTTGTAAAAGTGATAGATGAGCATGACAAGAGCAAAGGAGATTTGATATCAGCTGATCCATTGCTTGTTTGTATTATAACTAAGCTTCAAATAACTCTTTCACTGATCATATCTACTTCCATACGAGAGAAACAGGAAGATATTGGAATCAGGGTGATGCACCTTGTGAGAGTCTGATGTCACTGATTTGAAATTGTCTCAAAAGAACAATTTTAAAGCAAATAGCCCTGGCTGGGGTGGAAGATCTGGCCTGGACAGAGCTGAACAGACAGTGACACCAGGAAAGAGATAAGAACTAAGAACTAACTACTGGGTGGAGACTACTCCCCTTTTTTGCAGGCAGGCCTGCAATGCTGGGACATCCCTCTAATGCTGGCACGATTGCCCTGGCCAGGGTGGAGGAAGCCACCTTGATTGTACTGATGCTGATGGACCTGGCTGAGGGGGCTGGAACGGAGCGGGGAGTGGGGCCTGGAAAGAGATAAGAGCTGTGTGCTGGAACCCCCCCTCCAGGCAGCCTGTCTGCAATGGCTCTGATGCCAATGCCCCTGGCTTCTGTGGCAGCTGACTGACAGCTGCCCCTTTGGAACAAAAGGAACTCAGGGGTATATATGGCTGCCCATGCTGTGGCTGTTTCATTGTCTCTTGACCCACCGCCATCTCGCATCGGGCCCTGTCCAGGATCAGTGACATCTTGAAGAAACTCGCTGGGCAGCTGGGCCCTGGTGGTGACTCTCTGTCTCTCATTCTTTATTCCCACTTTCTTACCCTTTTTTTCCTCCACTTTTTTCTCTCTCTCTCTCTTATATCTTCTTTTCCTCTCTCCCTCTTTTGCCTGGCTCTATAATTTTGCCTGTGTCAATTGTCAAATAAAGTCTGCTTGCACCCAACCCTTCTGCGGTTGGAGTTCCATGGATCCAAAACAAAAATAAATTTTAATGTTACCTCAGACCATAACACACCTACACAGAACTTTTCTTTTGAAAAAAATCTGGTTGCTTTTCAGGTGCATACAATTACACAAAGAAGAAAAAGAGAGGACATATTTTGTTCTCTCTTGTGAGATTCACAGTGAAAGGGAATTCTCCCTCTGGCCATTAGTAATAACTTCAGGGTGACTTAAAAGACTCAATAAGACATAAAAATGTCAGCAACATCTCAGCCAGCATCAATTTGGTTGAAGAATCAATGCAGAAAGTTGCTGAGGATTCAGTGATATGCAGTCATAACTGTAATCCTTCTCACCACCCAGCGCTGTCACCAGGAGTGTGGCATATCCAGAAAAGGAGGAGTAACAAAGGCAGGTCATTAACAAACAAATTATTCTCTGTTAGCTATTCTGTGGCTAAGTTTACAGGCACAGTATAATTTTTAATATTAAGAAGTTTATGCAATTATTATTTTATGTATTTGTATAATACAAAAGCAATTACTACAGGAAAGTTTCATTTCTAGTTGTCCTACAGTTGGAATGCAAGCTTACTGCTTCTGCGACAGCCAAGTTTCACTTCAGAAGAGTTCAGATTAAAACTGAGATTGCATACATGTTTTACACACAGCATCTCTAACAAAAATAAAGCATCCCAAAAGGCTCTCTAAAGCTTGAAGTTTGCCATATCAGCACACTTCTGAAGAAAACATTTAGACATGTCAGTTAACAAAAGCATAGAAAACTCAAATGTAGACAAGAACTGTAATATTAAATATCTTCTGCCTTCCACTTTCTGAGGTGAGTATATTCTCTGCTTTACCTAGTGCCATCTGCACAGAACATAAAACAACTCCAATACATGAGAGCTACTAAAAAGCAAGTAGAAATTTGAACTGTAGATTGCAGTTCAATGATAGCTTAATTCTTATGAGAACTCTTGCTCAAAATCCACATCAGACAATCCAGTGGGATCTACACATTTAATAAAGTGATCTATTCACACACAGCACACCTGAAAATACAAGATATATAGAGGTGAATGTTGAACCCAATTGTCTTAAAAGGCTCTGCTTGCTTGCCATGTGTAGCACCAGAACATAAATTTTAGGCAGTCGTTTATGCATTGGCCATTCCTGGGTGGACTTTCAAATTGAATTCCAGTAATAGTAATATCAACATGGAAATACCTAGCAGCACGGTGATCAGGTAAGGAGGCTGCTAAAGATGTATGAACATCTTTAGACCATAATTGTTCACAATGTGCTAAGCTTTATTGGCCATTTGCAGTACTATCTACCTTTTTCAGGTATTTTATGGCATCATTTCTTTCTCCCAAATGACTTCTTTCAATTAAGTGCGACCGAGGTGGATTTTTTTTTCTGGACTCCACTGCTTCTACAGTAATATTTTCTCATAGTGATGGATACAAACTGCACTGTGGGAATATTACCAATACAAAAACTGGCTGATGATTACTGTTACCCCAGCAGCATGAATATTTACAGCTGTACCACAACACACTACATTCACTCTATAGAATAAAGGATAAAAATCTATTCATGTTGTTTCTCTTGCTCACATGCATTAATGAAAGTATCAGTATGAAGGTTTCAAGTTCATAAGGTTCTTTTATGACAGTGTCTTTCTTTCAAAGCAATAATGTAATTTCTGACTCTTAAATGAGGACCCTCATTTTTATTGTAGAATCATAAAAAAGGTTCTGAACTAAGTCATCTGGAAAGCTGAAAATGGCCATCTCCTCGATCTTTTCCATTCTTCAGAGTTTATAATTATATACTCTTAGGACTACAAAGGGCATTTTCATACACAAACTCTCTACACTAGAATTCCCTCTGTACGGAGATACTAAGGAGCTGCCATTAGATTTTTACCCAAATAGTAAGTTTTCAAGAGAAAATGGCTGTTTTTTCTTGGAGTCTATGGTGTTTGTACTGTATAGACTGGTATGATTTCCCCTAGGAGCAGAACAAGCAACAGCTAAACCTCAGTATCCTATTTCTTGGACAATCTCATATGCCACCTGTTCGTATCTTTAGAACAAAACCAAAAGTACCAGGAGACCTTTGTGCAGATATTAACCCTGTTCAGTTCCTAACAAAGCAACAAAGCACCCCATTCTCAGTGTGTTTACCCAAGAGTGACAGCCTCTTTTTTTTTTCTCTCTTTCCCCCCCCCCCCATCCCCGTCCCTTCCTGTGTGTTCACAAATGCTGAGTTTGCCTCACAGACATCAACTCTCTGCATCAGAGGTGTCTTCTCAAAGTCAAACTTCGGGCTGGTAGCCAGATACGCCACCTAAAGCATACTCAAAAGGAAAAAAGTTTCTTACCATTTTCCAGCTGCACAAAAAAGGGAATGGTGCTGCTCAGACATTTCATTTCCATGCATTAAAAGAACCATTTACCTTTCAAATATAAAGATTTAAGAGAAAAACAAAAGTGTCACAGGCAAAGGAAATAACTTGGATGGAGAATTCTTCATGGTTTTGTTCGGAAAGTACCACAGTAACTATTTTATTTTAATGTCGTTACTATTGAAACAAAGTATCAGCTTCACTCATTCCCATCTCTCATATTTGTTTTTCACACAAAAGTTGCACAAAGAGCCACTAGTTATAACCTGTAACACTTAATAATTTTGAACTGAATAAGAAAAAAAAAATCCTCAATAAAAAAAAAAAAACAAGCAAACTGAATTGAGGATTTGAAAGAAAATAATATTACTCAAGCACTGTAAAAAAGAGCTTGATGATGGCATCATGTGATATGGCACAGGAAGGACCACTAGCTTTTATCTCTGCTTTGCCAAGTGGACTTTGTGATAATACAGTTCTCGTCTACAAAATGACTAGAAAAGGAAATGAGTGATCCTTTTTTTGAGATTCAGCTATCTGAATAAAATATTGGTTGTAATAGCAGTGGCCCTCCTGGTATCAAAAAATGAATTTATATGTAGTAGGACAATTGAGTGTACAAAACTGATTTCTTATGTTAATATATAACCAAAAAAACTTAACTACAAGAACTATCTCTAAGGCAAATGGCTTCAGCAAACTCAACTGAGTTGTCTTCAAGTTCTCATCACTGTTACTATTAGCAACACAGCGAACAATTTCCATGAGATATCAATGTAATAAAAAACAGGTTAGATATGTAGGTGTTTATTTATCTATCTTGCTAATTACCCATTCAAATGAAAGGGGAAATACAGCTGACGACCTTTTTGTTCAATTTAGTTAAATGAGAAATTTTTGCATGGTATTTTTAGCATATTCCCACTCTTCCTTTCCTCCACAAGAATGTTTTGCCTTCAGTAGGCTGTATTTCTTTTTCTATTTCCAATTCATTTGCCACATAGCTTAAATCATAATTTGTTCAGTTAGGAAAATGTTCATAGCACTAAATGCAATAACACTCTGTTGTCCAAACCATTACTGCTAAATAAAAGAGTGCTAGCTGGCTCCCACTTGTCCATCTACCTAACTGCCAGGTCATTCTTTAATTATTTTTTTTTTTTTTTACTCCCCACAACAGAAATCTCCTACAGAGGAGGATGGTGCTCAGCAATATATATATAGATAGATATAATTACACCTAAGTATTGTGCAAGTCTGCTAAGTGGGTGTTCTTATGGACTTTCAAGGTTTCAGCTGAATTTGACTCCTTAAGAAAAGAGAGAAGCTATCACAAAGGGCAAAGGTGTTTCTGCAAAAGTGATTTTGTGAAAGTGTTGGGCTAGGAAAATGATGTTATTCACATTCAAAAAAAGTTTGCATTTGAGAGAACTGGAAAAAGTACATATTACAGAGTAAAGCTGGATTTTAATATAAGCTATGTGGATGGAGTGAGAAAGACTTTTTTGAAATATTATAGAGAAAGAATTTGCACATTTCTTCCATGTTTTTGTTTTGTGGATGTAGTGTCAGGCAAGGCAGTGGTATTTCCCTGCTATTTCAGTGATGAGATCTGCTTAGTGAAAAAATGGAAGCTTTTTTTTACTTTTCTTTTCTTTTTTTTCTCTCTTTTTTTTTTTTCTTTTTGCTTTGGTTTTTTGGTGGTTTTTGTTTGTTTGTTTGTTTGTTTGTTTTTTGTTTCCTATGTTGAGCTTGAGCTGACAGACAGAGAAGACATTCTCAAAGTGATGTGAGAAAGACAAGCTGGAGTTTGAGATGAAGCAGGGAAACACAACCTGAACAGGCTAAAATCTGGGGAAAAAAATCAATGTTGAAAGAGATGCTGAGTGTGAGCTTATGGATTCTGCTGCTTGAAGGTAAGATGAAGGTGGGCAAGTCAAAGAGAAGCCCTGAGAAACACTCACCAATAAAGAATGAAATGGCTCAAGAAACAATGTCAACCCTGGAAGTCATCCAGGTGAATCACAGAGAATCACAGAATTACCACAGTTGGAAGAGACCTCTAAGATCACTGCTTCCAGCTGTCAACACCCCCCCAAAACACAAACAAACAAACAAACAAAAAATATCCTTATACTCACTAGAGTATGTCCTGAAGTGCCTCATCTACACAGTTTTGAATACCTCCAGGGCTGGTGATTCCAACACCTCACTGGGCAGCCTTTTCCAGTTCCTGACTACCCTTTCAGTAAAGAAGTTCTTCCTAATGTCTCAGTCTAAACATCCCCTGGTGTTACTTCAGGCCATTTGCTCTGGTCCTATCATTATTTACTTGAGAGAAGAGGCCAATACCCACCTCCCTTTAACCTGCCTTCATGTAGAGAGTGTAACAAACAGAGGAAGATGGTGAAGGACAAAATTTCAAAGAGTATTCCTATTACTATAAGAGTATTTCTAGCCTTGACAGCATCGAGGATAAATAAGAGTTAGGAAGGAAATGGATCATTGCTTCTGTAATGCGGGTGAAAAAGAGTTTGGGTGAAAGTAGTATCTGCCACGGCCCTGAGTATACTATTAGATCTTAATGGCCCTGATCAGCTGAACCTGGTGTAAGGCTTAAGCCCTGGCCTTGACCATTCTCTCCCCCTGCCTGTGGCTCACAGATTCCATTTAAGTTCATGCCTGGATATCCAGACCTGTCCTGAGCTAAGCTGTAGGTAGCACAGTTTCCCTTCTTGTCTTCTGCTGTACCTGACTGGATGTCCCAGAAAGCCTCAAGGCCTGACTTGTTACTTTGCCTTGGCTGTAGAAATGAAGTTAATCTCATCTAACTTATAGCTAGCAATGAACGGATAATGCTGTATGTCTGTTGCAGACCACCCTGAAAATTCATTGCTTCTGGTTCAGTCACTCAGAAATTCAACTAAGATACATTTTATTAAAAAAAAAAAAATAAAAAAAAAAATTACCTGACTGGCTTTGCCCAAAATGCTCGATATTGAACGCATATAAGCGCATAAAGCAGTTAGATTTTACTGTATTTGATATTCTGCTAAATTATGAATAGAATTTTTTTTTTTTTATTTCACTAAGTTTCTGAAATTCTTCGTTTCATTTTATTTTTGTTTTTCTTTAAATCATCTTGGCCTTACTATCAGTTCTTTACCATAAACAGTGAGATGCAATTAACAGTTGATGCTGTCATCAGCACTAATAAAACTGCTTCTGCTGTCAAGGCCAAAACCTTCCGGGATGGTATATTCCAGTAAAAAAATCTTAAAAATTTTTGGCAAGGATATGGGCTGGTCTCCATTCGGTTGCTATAAACACACTATAAATGTGCTAAAAATTAGTTTCACAAAACTATTAGAATATTGTGGGTTTTCTTCACTATAAATAGATGTATGGAAGTATGTAAAGTTAAAAGAGGTTAATTAAATATGTAGAAGTCAAATGCTAAATGCTCAAGTAACACACCCCACCAAAAGGCTTGCTGGTGGCATCATCCATTCAAGAGAAACTAATACACAGAGAGCTGGGTTGGGGGCAAATTAAGTTACCATTTTCTGCAATTGGTTATTTAAAATTTAAGGAAGATATGAAGGGTTCTGTTACTCTGACAGTAACAATCACAACTGCAAAAAACCCCAGAGATCATACTGTAGATCCTGGAAGAACCAAGTGCTCAGAATTTATGCATTTTCATCTGCACTGATTTTATAAATGGTCATAGTAATACAAGTGCAGAAAAAGGGAACTCCTGTGACCAGGAACAACTGAATAAAAGAGAACAAGTATCCCTGCTTGGTTACTGAGGCACAAGCAGAACATTATGACAGTTCTTTCAGAGGCAAACATAGCTGTGTCAGTGTTACGCTTCTAAAACAAGTGCTCAGATTTACAGCTTAACTCCAAATAGAAACTGGATCTGGCTCAGAGCACACCAAGCTAACTGCTACGCCGAGTACCCCACCATAAATACTACCCCAGCACTCCACAAGCTTTACTATGTGTTTGTGAGCTTGCAAGCAAAGGTTAAGCTGTTGATTTTGACTAACAGAGCTATAAATTAGTTTAGGACCTTATAGGCTTCGTGTTCACCAGCCCACATAAACATCCTGCCAACAGCTTGTTTGACAGGCAGTCTTTTAAACTGACTTTGTTTTCAAGTAAACCAACCAAAAAAACCTGGCTGAGCTAAGAAAAAGCAGAGCCTGCTGCTCCTGGTAGTCCTTGTAAGTCTTATTTCACAGTCTGAGAAAACCAGAGTACAGCTAAGGGACTACTTACATTATTCAGCTGGGAATAATTTTAGCTGATCCCTGGCACCTTAATGATTTTTAAAAGCAAACAGTACAAAGGCAACTGCTTTTCTGGATCCTTAAATACTATTGTAATACCTCTCCTTGAAATAAAAGGCTCTTCAAGATCCATAAGTCTTGTGATTTCACTAGGTGATGTAGCAATTACTTGGGTAGTCCAGAACAGGCTATAAATACAGCACTGTGGTCATTTTTGTCATGGCAGAACTAATCAGAAGTAGCAGAGCAATCCCCAGCAGATGGTACTTGAGAGTTTCAATCGCCCAGGTGTCAAAGAGGCACTCTTTTAATGTTTCACTATGCTCTTCTGGAAGTAGTCCTTGACTCAGACACGAGTAACTTTCATCTTCAAGATCATCTCCTTTGAAAATATCTCTGTGAAAAGTACTTTGGTACAGACTAGTCTGCACTTTCAAGAATTAAAAAAACAAAAAAATATGCACACAATATATCTGCATAGGCAGCTTACCTTTGCCTGCTTTGAAGTGTTTTGGCAACCAATAAACACAGCTCAGGGGGCCTTGATCACTCCAAACCTACACAACTCAACAGTAATAACTGGATAATATGGAGCAGGGTTGCTCTTTTTTTAAATGGTGCATGTTGAATTCTTGCTCTGTCAGAGAATGAGAATGTTTCTTCCTTCAAACATGTTTAAATTTTGGTCTTGCTACACCCATCTAGTTATGTAAGAAGTCCTCTGCCACAGCAGGTTTAAGGACCATTACATTGCCACTGCATAGATTTTCCTCCTGCTGAGGTAGTATCATATTATTATTTACTTATCCTGAAATGAACCTGATATGTTTTGCAGTAGTCAGCTTGATGGCTCACTGTGGCTGAAGAAAAAGACATAATAAGTAACATTTTGATAATGATGCCAGTGGTACTGAAGCAGTTAGAAGTACAAGGAGGTGGTGTAGGGACAAATGAAGAAAAATAAGAGGAGCAGCAGTCTTGAAGCATCAACTGAGCAGAACTGTTCTCAAGCTCAAGCAAGTATTTCAAGAAGAGATCATCCTTAGCTTATTCCTGCTTTTGAGAATGATGGACTTGCAGGATGCCTAAGGAGTCAGTTCTCCAGCCAGTACAGACCATAGAGCAGGCCACTCTGTTGGTTCCTAGGACTGCAGGACCATGATTATCTGACTACACAGCTTTGACACATCAGGAGTGGTTATATATTCTATGTTTTCCACACTCCTCCAGTATTTCATCAGTCTGGTGAGCCAGGTTCTATGTCAAATTGATGTCATACTTAGCTCTGTAAATCACTACAAAATCAGATATACCATCGACTTGGGAACGTAGGTTATGTATCTCATCACAAATGTTACTGAAGAAACTTACAGCAGCACTTGAATACACAAGTGAAAATAAAAAGAATTTTAGAGCAGCTTTCTGCAGGCACTTCTCAATAGCTTCTTCCACAGGTCAAGAGCCTGACTTTAGAAAACCAATATTTTCCCTAGATGCTGGCCATAAAGATGTCTTGATTAAAATCAGTCATGATAGAACAACAGTTTCAAAACTATCTTAATTCTTCTGTCTTTATGAAGCATGTGTAATGCATTGCACTGGATTTCTTCTGGGGGGTAGAGCTATTTTAATGATCTACGCATCCAGTAGAACACATAAACCTCAGATAAGCACTCCAGAAGGCTTCTCTTTTGAAAAGTGAACCCACTCTGCCTGCCTGTAGCCTCCCATCCTAACAAGCCATCCAGCAGAGCAGGAGTTGCCATGGGTATTTCTTCTTCCCAGCTATAATTTCTGTGCAGCAGGAGCAGTTAATCAGCAAACATAACATTTTCTGCATGATTTTCCTCTTCCTTTTCTGCTCCCCAAATATTTTATCAGACCCACAGCCCTGGCGGATCTCCATCAAGCTATAATCACCCTAAAATTTTCTTTACCACCTCTAGGCTTCTCTCCAACTCAGGCAAATAAACTGCCACAACTATTTACAGTGGCCACAAGCAAGCAACAAGAACAACAAAAAAACCCCAGTGAAACCCTGGATTAATTCCATGGGTCCAACTAAATTTCTGTCTTTCTTCTGAAAGAGCCTGAGTTATTTAAGCCATATGAACAAGTTCCTTCCTTATGGCAAAGGGATTATGAAAATATGATTATGAGAACAGCCATTAGTAGAAGCAGAGTGGGCTTTTTAGAAACATAATTTAAATATGCTAAGGATGCCTGGAGAATTTATACAGAGACCATGTTGGTTTGGAAATACTTCAGTCTCACCATATAATGAATAAATGTTCAAAATGTTCTTTTGCCCTTGATATGTGTGTAATAAAAGATAATAATCTCATCAAAGAAATAAAACAGACCCTAGATATGTAATAAAAACTAAAAGGAAGTCTCCTTTTAAAATGCAAGTGCAAAGCAGAGAGGTTTGGTTCTTGGACTGGTTAAACACCAATGTTAGATGAAGAAACTGAGTGTGTCATGTTTTTTATTCTCCTTCTTCTGTCTTAATCCCAACACCACTTTGTCATTATTCCAGGACCAATTTTTATTATTTCCCTCTTCATGTTTTATAGCATTTGAAGTTATAGGAAAAACCCACATACTGTTATTGGCATATAGTATGACTGAATTTAACCTTGAGAAACAAATGTCAAAGAAAGCCCCCTAGAAGAAAAGAATGGAAAGCATGTGCACAATTGGGTTTTTTAAACCATTATTTCTGTACCAAAAAGTGTTAGGAACACAGGAATTATCTACTGACAAGCAGCCAGTAAACACCAGAAACAAGCAATCAGATGTTAAAAGTCATAGATAAAAATCAGATCCTCCAAATTAAATGTTCAACATACTTGAACAGATATCAGCAAATATAAGGAATAAACGGCAGCACTCCAAAAACTGGCAAGCTGCCAAATAAGAATCCTAGCTAGGTTAAAAAGCATAAATGAAAAAGAGACTCCTGAAGCAAACCTGGTGGCAGGAAATGCAAGTATAAAGACAGAAAACAAAAATTTCAACAACTGTTTCCCTTCAATGCACAGCAAATGAGCAGCAAATTAACTTTGCTGTAATTCTACCATCCCAAGACAAAGTCCTTGGTCTCCAAAGGGTCTGAGGATTTCTGCCAACTCCCTGGGTTACACAAGTTGCCTTAAGGAAAGTGGAGGGGTTTCAAGGACTTTGTAGGAGAAATGGTCGTTGCAATTAAAAGTTTTCCCATCAGCCCATAGATTTGGATTTAATGTCGGGTTATCGCAAAGAGTTGTCCCATCCACGGCCTTGCAGACCCTGTGTATAATCTCAGAGAAAAAGCAGATCAGAAGAGAACAGTTATGGATTGACAAATCTCTGGAGACTGCACACCCCAGACCCCATATAGAGTAACCATGTGGAGGGTATCCTCAGAAAGATTAAGGTTCCAAGGCACTATTCTGACAAGTTGGTCATTTTTATATGCAGACATAGCAAGGTCCCTAATTAGTTCAATAAAGAGAAGGCACAAACCTCAGTCCTGTTTCATATCGGCCAAATTATGGATTATTCCCAAAGGAGAGTTAACATGGTTCCTATCAATATTTCTATTGTTTCTACTTAAATAAGAGTTGTGTTTTTTAGAACCAAGGCATTGTGTTCCTACTCCTGTTCTTCTTTATTGTTCTTGGTGGCTTTTGAATAATTGTTCTCTTTGTGGAAAAAAAAAAATATTGTCAGAAGAGGTGCTATATTCTGTAATTAATAACACGAACCCCAACAGAGAAAAGGAAATGAGGCAAAGCAACTCTGTTGTGTGAAAAAAAAAGTCTTAATTCACAATACTATAAAATATAGTCTTTATCCCACCCCATAGTCAAGTACGAAGTAACAAAAGTTTTTCTAAGATGTTACATCTGTTTTGCATATATAATCCATAAAAGGCTTCCAAGTGCCCTTAAATGAATCCTCAATCTTCTAAAATTTAGTCCTCCATAAATCCTCTGGTTCTTAATCTCTATGCAATCTTCTTATAATGGACTAATTTCAGTGAGAATTTCCAATTCTTCTTAGTCTTGGGGCAGGAGGAGGTAAAGTAAGGCATGGGGAGAGGGGAAGTTACAAGATAGGAGATGAAAATTAACCTGGGTTTATACAGTCTCCATTTTTTTTTTTTAAATTTAAAGGAAAAAAAAAAAAAAAAAAAAAAAAAAAAGATTAGTAGTAGATGCCTGATGATTTGTAATGAATTTACATAGCTTTCCCAATAGATCCAACCATTGTCCCAGTATCTTATGCAAAAGTTTCCCTACATACTAGAAGATACTAAACAAAAAGTAAAGCAACTGTGTTGGCTCATACCATCTGTAGCAGCAACCACTGGACCTACTACTAGTGTTTCTTTATCACTGATTGTCCTAGCTTTGCAGCCTCACTTTGGCATTGCACCTTGAGGAGTGATTTTATTCCATGTGAAGTTAATGAAAAATATTACCTCATTTGACCAGTGGAATTTCACACTAAATTGTCACATGGAAGGCACCATGGTAGAAAAAAATATTTGAAGATCAGACTCTATTTTATTGTACAGAACTCTGTGACTTTTCTCTGAATAAATCCAAACAATACCCTACATTGCTACCATAAAAAGAAGGGAGAAATGTGTTATCAAAATTCCTCCTATTTGATTCAGATATAAATGAGCTTTCAGCTATTTACTTATACTAGTGATTCTATGAGTGTCTTCACAAATACTATAGGTTTTACAAACATGGAACACTGTTCAGACAGAGAGGAGGAGTTCACAAATCTACTTCCTACAGGTTAGTAATCAGAATTTGGGTAATAAAGCATGGGAAGAAAGGCAGCTAGTAAAATAAAATCAGAAACAGGAAGTTATTTAAGTTATGAAATTTGCTTACTAATAATATATGTTAAAATTGTCATCCCCTTCCATGTTCTAAATCTCTTCTTTTGCCTACTAACCAAGTAAACTGCATAATAGGTGGGTCTCTAGAGATTCTGAGCAGAGAAATACATGTGAAGCATGTACACGAAGCAGCACAGCACTTGAATCTCAGACTCATATTCAACTTCATTTTTCAGCATTTCTGTGGGAGAGATGACTAGCAGATAAACACTGGTGGATGCCTCAGCTCTGTCCCTTCCAATATCTGATGCACAGTCCAGAAAAAAAAACAAACTTGTATATCTTGGCAGTATAGTATGGAAACAGCTCTCCCTAAGGCTGAACTCTTCATTAACTGGAAGCCTATCTAGAATGTTGCTAGAGGGATGATAATGTTTGCTTTTATGGAAGACGAGAGCCAGTTACATCTTCCACAACAAAAAAAAGTGAACCTCAGGTCTTTGCCTTCTCTTTGAAGTTCTAGATATCCATTCAGTCCCACCAGCCTGACTGTGAAATAATAGCAGCTAAAAACATTTCTGTTAAAATAACATTTCTGTTAAAATAACCATGATGTTAAAATAACCAGATGAAAATTTTAGAATTTGACCCTAACTCTTCTACACTGTATCAAGCAGTGGAGAATAGTTTTGCTATTGGCAGTAGAGAGATTTTTTAGATTTCCTTCAGTACAATTACACAAGCAGTACAAAATCATAGCCAGCCCTTTGGAAAGCTTTTTGTTTCGTCCATGAGGACATGTTGGTCAGTTTTCTGTAAATGCAAAACAATTTCAAAAGCTTAAGAGTGCTGCTTAAGCATTATTTCTCTACACAAACTTTTCTGTGATGGCTGATTGTGTCTATTCAGGGACTGCACAGCAAGAACATTATGCAGCTTGCTTTCACCTTAGTTTTTTTGCCAGATGGTAGAGACCACATAACAAGAAATCCATGGGAAGGCCTTAGTGTCGATGTGAATTGTCTCTCACACTGCTGTCTTGCATCTTGATGGAAGATTTGTGAAGCAATCACAATTTTCTCGAACTATTTTAGACTCAGCATGGAGTTGAAGCCTCAAAGTATTTGTGAATTTCAAAGAAAGCCTTGAAAAACAGGTAATGCATGCATTTTGGCACCACACCCTACCCATTCCTCACAGACACATTTTTTTTGTCTGGCTAGTTTCTGCTCTCCACCCAAAAAGTCTCCTGTTGCTGACATCCTAGAAATTACATGTCACTAAGACTATATTTCAACTTGACTGATCAGAAAAGAGGAAGAAATTTTTGTGGGTCTAGCAAAAAAATTCACTTGAATCATTAAAAAACCTTATGAAATCTTGCACAGAAAATAATTTTGGAGCATTTGAAATTCCCTGTTCACATTTTTTTTTCAGTAAACTGCAACTTTTTCATGATGATCATCACTGAATGGTGTGGGTTGGAAGGGACCTTAAAGACTACCTAGTTCCAACCCCCCTGCATGGGCAGGAGCACCTTCCTCTAGACCAGGCTGCTCAAAGCCCCATCCAGCCTGGCCTTGAATGCTTCCAGGAAGGGGCAATCCACAACTTCTCTGAGCAACTTCTTCCAGTGTCTCACCACCTCATACTAAAGAATTTCTTCCTAATATCTAATCCAAATCTACTCACTTTCAGTTTGAAACTTTTCTGTGTAAAACTATGCTTCATCAATTTTTTTTAAATTATTTTCAACCCGTGATCTAACAAAATGGCCAAAATATAGTATTTTGAAAGCTACCTTTTTTTCATTAAAAAGTTAATAGTTAAAATTAATCTGATTAAAACACTCCAGAAGGTCTTTGGCTTGGTTCTTCCTAATTACTGCAATAGCTTTTAAGGTAAACGCACCTTATAAACCACTCAGTTATTGATGGTAGAGATCCAAGAGTGAGACAAAACTGCCTCTCAGTAGTTTCTTGATTCAGACTCTGCACCAGCCTCAATAGTGCTCTGTGGCTTCACGTTCAGAGGTGATTCATACTCCTGTCTTCCAGAGTATGTCCTGAATTTGCCTGCCTTTGCCTAAAAAAACAAAATGTAAATACGATTGGGATTATCTTCTGTAGAATTCAGATGTACTGAGGTACTACCAATCTCTCAGAAAACATAGAGTGGGGATAGGAGATCTGAATTTATGAAATCTATAGAAATGGGAAACATTCCATTAAGTTCACCTTGCACATCATATCCTGTACTCATGTCGCTTCAGCTGTCCAGTTCTTCCAGACTGATCCTGGAGCATCAGGATGACTGGGGTTTTTTTCCCAGCACATAAACCCAACCTGGTTTTCCACCTTGCCTAGTAGTTTTTAATCTAGAAGAACCCAACTCCTGTGAAAGGCAGCAAATGCTCTGCCTACATCAGGGGCCACGGAGCCTTTGGCTGCCTGGCAGCCTCTCCTTCACACTTCAGTAACTAAAGCTGCTGTTCAACAAGCAGCCTGTGTAATGCTCTGAGGTTCTGCTGCTCCTACTCACTTCATTTCCTTGCAGGAAGGAGTGCCAGAAATAACATTTCAGCTAGCAAAAAGGAATTTTCAGCTCAAAAACCCAAGATTTACAAAGTCCAAGTTTTTCAGAACTACTTGCTTTCTTTTTTGCCCCTGTGCAGCTACCTGGCTATCTAGCTGATTCTTTTTTCCCCAAAAGAAGTCATACCCCATACACATGCCCACTGGTACTGTGAAATCCTTTTCAGCCACGTCATTTTAAATCAATACATTATTTAATGAACCTGCTCAGCTTGAATCAAAATATCCTGCAAAGCAACATGAAAAATGGGATAAAACTGTGCAAACTCAAGTATTTTGTGTTTTCTAGTGCGAACCTCCTACTCTTGATCTAAACCTCTTTATTCCTCTCAAGCCATCCCCATAAGAACTTGGATCCTTGGGCATGCACAGCTGCCGGCAGAGCTGCAGAGTCAGACATATGATTTCATCTGGCTTTGCACCCCATAGGCCAAGAGAAGTGGGCAGGCTGCCAGAGAAGTGATTTCTTCTGCTAGAAATAAATAAATAAATATTCCTTGTATCGTTTCTTGTGCTGGACACAGTGGATTTAGGAAAATGGTACTGGCCCTGGTACTTTTTCCAAGAAAGACAGGAATTAAAGTACTGTTTTATGAGTACTTTCCCCCATAGTTATCTATATGCTAAAGCAAATTTTCAGTAATTCTTGGAATATTAGGAAAGTTCCAGGTGGCTGAAAGGAAAAAATTTTCTGTGGCAATATCTTAAAAGGAATAATGAGACCTGAGTCCACAATGAGGCTATCAGTAGGACTGCAGTCCATGGTAAAATGAAACAGAAAAAGAGAGAGAACTTGATTAATACAGCATTAAAGGAGAACAGTGCAATTAATGCCAATCACCCTGGATTTATGGAAAATAGACTTTGTCAGAGAAAATTTCCTATCTTTTTTGATGAGGTTACAGAACTGATTCATAAAAGTAATGGTGTTAATGTAATATACTTAGATTTCTGTAAGGCAATTGACTTAGTACCACTTAATATTTTGATCAGGGAACTCAAATGATGTAAAATATAGCAGACACATTAAATGAATTAAGAGCTGGCTAACTGATAGGTTTCAAAATGTATTTGTAAACAGGCATTCACTACTATATGAGAGTGTTGCTGATGGAGTCCTGAACAGATTTTGGACCTTTAAGGAACCTGGCAATAGGAAAAAAAAAAAAAAAAAAAAAGTGCCAAAAATCATTATTGATCAAATTTACCGACGACACAAAGATTGGTGGATTGAGAAATAATGAAGAGGAAAGGTCAGAGACACAGAGCAACCTGAACCTCCTAGTAAACTAGGTGGAAGAAAAGGATATATGCTCTAATACAACATAAACATCATGATCTAAAAACAAAGACAGCAAGTTTTATAGATTATATTATTTTTACATTGCTCATTTACAAGAGTTAATTTTTTTTTATATTTTTTTTTTCAATTAAATGGTCTAAGCCACATCCTGGTCCTAGGTATGTAAAAGGCATGAGCTGTTCAAGCATCAGCTAACAATAATATTCTTTGCATGACTTAATGCTGTTTAAACATAAATTGATCTTAATGTAAACTTGTTTAACTTCTCAGTGTCTTGGGGGCAGAGGTGGGAAGAAACCCTTCCCATACTGAGATATGTTTTTATCCAGAATTAGGTATCAACCTTCCAATTAACTTCGTGATGGAGCTATCAACTCTGAAACTGGCTAATAGCAAAAAATAATTCTCTGACACAATTCTTAGCCAGATGTGGATTTTATTGGTGAAAAAAAAAAAAAAAAAAAAGGATTCAGTTAAAAAATTACAACAAACCTCATCAGAGTTGTGCACCAGGGTAGAAATAAGGTGCCAAGAAATAAACCATCCAAAGATTACTGTCAATAAATATTCAGGGAAATGGTGGAAAAGGATTAGGCTGAATAACAGTCACCTCTAAGAAAAAAAATAAGGGGTCAAGGCATACAAGTTAGCAAGAAAGCTGTGATGATTCCTCATCCCATTACCTGTGTGACAAAACCAGACCATTAGCAATAGAAAATGACTTGAGGTCATACAATTTTCATTTCTTTGACCACTGCCAAACATGATGAGAAATTCCCCGTGGGCTGTCTCCAGAGAGGTGCTCACTTTCTGTAGTCTCTGGAAGGGCTGTGAAGGGGCTGAGGGTACCTGCTAGCCCCACTGCCTCCCAGTTTGCACCCCATGTTTGCAGCATCCTGCCTGGTCACCTGATGGACAGCCAAGGTGCTAAGAGATTGAGCAGCAATGACACTAAACCCTTGGTTTTGTTTAAACCCACTGGCAGAATATGATTTAGAAATTATTTGTATGGGCTAGGCTTTTTCATTTATTTTCTTCCTCCCCCACACCAAATAAAAAATATCATGTGTTTCAGTTTCATAGGGAAACAGGAAATCTTATCTCAACAACTTAACTTAACTTAAACAGACCCAGATTTTATAGTTCCAGTGCCACTTCATATTGGACCCATAGCTTTTTTGCAGTAAGACAAAATATATTCCATTGCTTAGATTCTAATGTTACCCCAAGCCTTTTTTCTTTACTCATGCAAACAATCCTGCCATGGTCACACAAGTATCTGAAATGAGGATGTAGCAAAGTGGGGTTTGGGTTCTTCTCTACAGTTACAAGTGATAGAACAAAACAGCCCCAAGTTGTGTCAGGTGAGGTTTAGCTTAGCTTTTAGGAAAAATTCCTTTAGTGACCAGGTTGCCAGGCACTGGAACAGGCTGCTCAGGGGGGTGGTAGAGTCACCACCATCCTTGGAGGTGTTTAAGAGATGTGCAGCTGTGGTGCTTAGGGACGTGGTTTAGTGGTAGACTTGGCAGTGTGCTAGGTTCATGGTCGGACTTTGTGATTTTATAGGTCTTTTTCAACCAAACTGATTGTATGATTCTATGAATGCACTTGTGGTAAAACTAAATTGTTACCAATAAAGGAACATAGGAACTGCCTTTCAGTGTCAGACTGCAGTTTATCTGAGCAGACTAAAGGGTTAAAACTGAATTACCATAATCCCATCCCTATTTTGTCCTTAATAAGCACAGCTAAATGATAATGTAAGGATAGTAAGATCTCCTGTGCCTGCAGAAGGTGGGACAGGGTGGGGAACAGGGAGATGAAGATCTTGGCAGCTGAGCACATTCAAGCTGAGACCTTCTGGAAACTCATAAGGCACAGATATATATTTGGATTCTAGGAGGCATACATTAACTATGTATTTCTGCAGCAAGAGCTGGTGTTGATATTTCAGCAGTTTCCAGGGTTTCTCAGACAAGCCTTTTATTAAATAACTGGCCAAATCTCATAATTTCAGGCTGCCAGCTAACTCAGGAAAACAACATTGTATCAGTTTACGTTTCAGATTTTTAAAAGCTGTCCACAAGTGTTATAAATCTCGTTAGTTTTTAAAATGAGGGAGAGATTAATGACCTCAGTGCAGACTTAACTCTGTAAATGAAGAATAAGCAGGCCCTTTGTTAAGAGTCCTAGAATACCTTGGAAATAGGCCTCCCCATTCCTGAACATTGGTTACTTCTGCATTCTTCTCAGCTAAAAGAGCATTCAATTCAGAACGGTAGGAAGTGATTAACAGCCTGAAACACTGGAACATAAATGTTGAAACAGATCTGCTGGCTTTTTTCTGCCAGGCTTTCTTTGGCAAGTTTAAAAAAGTATTTTGCTTTGAGATCATATGTTGCTGTTTTGATTAATAGATACTTCCGCTCATAACTCTGTACTAGCCTCTCTTTAGTCTTAAAATGAGTATATTCCTTGTAAATATGCACTAGAAATTGTTTATGAAATTTTTAGCAGTGTCATTACAGATGTTTTATTTGCCTGAGGGTATAGTTTAAACTTGTTTTGCAGCTGAAGAAAATATTCTTGTAACTACACCCTTACATGCTACAGAAGAATATTTTTAAAAACCTGGAAAAATGCATATTTTAAAGCCAGGTTCCAGAGACTTTCAAACTCAAGTTAATAGCAAGTACTTTGTGTTTCTGTTGTCCATACATAAAGAAAAGAGCAATCAAGCCTAAAAGAACAGAAATGTTGAATATGCGTGGAGGAAAAGGAGACTTGCTCTCCTAAGGGACAAAATCTAATCATACACCATCTGTTGAAAGCTCAGATGGTCTGCTGGGAACTCAGACTCTGCATATGTAGCACTTGCAAGCCTCTGGAGCCTAAGCTACATATAGAAGCCCTTAAGTCCCCGTGGCATATTTCCAAAGAGCACATCTTCTGTCTTGCAAACCTCCTGAGACCAAGAACTCAAAATGCAGTTACACATTCTAGGGCAAAATACCAACTTCTCCAATCCTCTTATATACCAGAAATAGGAGCAGGAGCCTTCCATCCTTGCCTGTTAGCTTTCCAGCAGACACGTATGCATGCATACAGAAGCTTTACAAGGAACTGAAACACAGCTCCTTTTACTTAAAAGACAAATTGTAAATTGTTACTGAAGATTATTAATCTGCCAAGGGTAGGATCCCACCCACTCAGCGTGCAGCACCCCACACAGATGTCATCTGTCTCTGGAAAGCTCCACAAGCAGATGCCTGTCTCAGTGACTGGAGAGGGATCTAAAGCATCTCTGTTAGGGCTGCTTCAGTAGACACCAGAAAGCTGAGCATCCAAATCAGGTAAGCTGAATCCACCTCCAATACCTGAAAACTGTGCCCTTCATTTTATCTTTCTTCCCTCCAGGTCTTTTTGTATTCAGATTCCCTTGCACCTTGCTGAGTTCCTGGAGCAGATATCTCTTCTTCAGCTTGAGCTACTAAAAATGCTCCATTATCCTTTTTTATAACTTTCTGGTTCCACTGCCAGGTGACATATTTTGTAAGCTGGTCTGGAAAAAAAATTAGACTCTAGGTAGGTGACTTTGCTGCCTAAATGACCTGCTGCCTTTTCTACCAAATCTGAATAGCAGGAGCTAGCTAATTGCTTAAAGCAATTATGACTCAGCGATTCAGGAATCACATCCATTGCTCTGATGATGGGAAGAATCAGGTCATCATGCAAGAAAAGAGAGTAGAAAGGATAAAAAACAGTGTAATCAAAATAGAGCTGGCATCTTTATAACACAGACGTGACACTCACAGGTAATTTCCTACTCTCCACAGCCTCCTTTAAAAAAAAAAAAAAAGTAAATAAAGCACCCCGCAGAAACAACCTGCTTAGATTTATTTAGACATGGAAAATTTATGTCACAGGGCTTCTTTCTCTTTCTTTTCTTCTCCACACTCTGTAGGTATTTTATTGGCTTAGTAAAAGGCTAACGCTGGCACAGCTCTACTCAAGTCTCAGCCCTCCTGCCAACATCCCAGCAGAAGAAAAGGATGGCAAAAGCCCTTCAAAACAGTCCCTTACAACTCCTTCACAGCTTCTGCAGACACTCAGTAATGCAATTGGAAAGGTGCAGACAAATGGGGAACACCTCCAACTGTCTACTGGAAAGGCAAGTTCTGTGGTTATGTGTGCATCACCCACCACTCACCTGATGTGCATCTCAAACAGTACAGCTCTTTCAGGACAGTGACAGCTGTGTGTGGATAAATTATAAATAAATAAATAAACAAAACTAAAACAGGACAGAACAAAACCAAACAAAAACAAAAAAACAAAAAACAAAACAAAAAAAAACCCAAAGCTAGGATTACAGCAGATATATAGAAGGACGATGTGTAAAGTTGGTAAAGCAATGTAATAAATGTACAAGCACAATCTTACTGAGATGTTTCTTTGATAGGGAAGTCACAGTTCACAGAAAGTGACTATAGAGCTGTTACACGAATTAGTTGCATTTCTTGCTTCCAAGCCCAGCCTGCTATTTTTAATTACATTTTTAACACAATGCCCATGCAGAGGCTTTCTAATTCTAAGTCTGTCAAAAATTATTTTTATAGTCTTGTTAGAAACTACTAACAATAGAGCTTTTCTAATGCAAAACCACTGGCTTATCTTTAAGAACTATTATAGTATGCTGGTGTGGTCTGAGTAAACTGTATATTGTGATGACTTAAAAAAAGAGAAGAAACAAAAACTTAATCGACCCAAGTGTGATGCAGGTAGGGCTTCCAACTTGAAATTCTTCAGGACTTCCTGTGTACACAGTGGAATTCTCCAAAGTTTCATTTATCATGTCCTTCTACAATACCATACAGTTTTCTACACAATGCTAATCTGTGCCAGATAAGAAAATCTTTGGCTTTAGCTACTTAGATAATTATAAAAATCCCTTGCTTTTGCTCACCATAGCCAACCTTTCAGGAATATAAATAGCACAGCTCATCCTGCAATCAGAAATAAGAACACCTCTAACAGCTAATGGATCAAAGGTGGGATTATGCTGTTATAACTGGTACTTTTCAGAGAAACTGAAAGTTTGATGAACTGAATCAAGTACCAAGTGCAAGGCTTCTCTTCAAGCTAAATACTTTAAATAAATAAATAAATTAGAGTCCTGTAATGAAATACAGATTTCCCTTTCACAGAGCATTAACTAACCATTTTATGACTTACACAGATTCCATTGGCGTTTCTAATGACAGCATAAATATTTGTGGAACAAGATAGGTTTCCCAAGAGGTTTGCATCATAAGATGAGTAACCTTTCCTGATGAAAAACAAGCATTTAAGTAAATGTATATAAAAAAAAGATAGTATTTTCCCCATCAGAATTAATTTGGGCCCAGTATTTGAAAACTGCTTAATACTAGGTAAATTTCCAAGCTGATGTTGTTCACATGAGAATAAATAGATATAACGAGCCTTGCAACACAGTCTCAGAATGAAAAAGACAAGGATTGTGTGTGAATGGGTTGCTCATATTTGTGGTATTATCACTGACATAAGAAAAGAATCAGCATTGTATTGAAAAAAAACCCCACAAAAAAACCCCAACCAAACAAACAAAAAACCTCAGAAATCTAAAGCCTTAAAGATTATAAGAAGGATAAATAATACTCTGCTTCTACCAAGCTGCTTTCATTTTCTGCCCCAAACCATGAATCTGAATTATTTGACTGAAGGCATGAAATTATTCCCATGGTGCTGTGGTAAAAAACAAAACCCTCTCAGTTCTGTTTTAAATCCTTGTTAAATATTAGTCCTTTAGATGACATTGTCTGAAAACAAAACTCCTACAAGTGATGTTCCAAATTAGGTTTTCTAATACTTAAACTACTAAAACTTTGGAGAACATTGAGACAAGTTAGAGAAGGTGCTTATGTGACTTTTCAGCTACAGCAGAAAGAAACATTTGTAAATTATGATGTGATCTACGAAGCAACTCAGATGGTGTAAGAATAAGGCTTTGTGAACATAAGCACATTTCTACTTAAATTACTAGATCAGTCCAACATATCACAATGTTTAAGATACAAAGTGAAATGAGTAATCATTTATTCCAAAAAAATCTAAAGTTTCTTTTTCTTAAGTACCTTAAGTATTGGGCTCTATTTTCGTCTTCTTTTTTTTTTTTTTTCCTCCATATTTTTCAAGTAAGGATTGCAAACAAAGTAAGGATCAGTCTCAGACATGGAAATAAACCGAAAAGACAGAAATTTATATTAGTAGGACACATAACACTATCTCATTAAACACTCCCAGTTCATGTGTTCACTAATAAGACTTCAACATATTCAACAGTGTTCTCAAAAAGGGATGGAGAGCAAGGTGACACAATTCCCACCTGCTGCTCCTGTCTAACATACACTGCAGCTGGTGGTATACCCAAGCACGTTGTCAGATTTGTCTTCTCATATTTTCTAGGGTGTTGCCTTTTTGTAGCCACATTCTGAGAAAATTTAGCTGTCAAGCTGAAAGCCAACTAAAATATCTCTCCAAATGTAACACTTAGTATCTGCTGAGGCTGGAGAAGTGAGAAACCAAAAGGATGCCCTGCCAAATCAGAAAGAGCTCTGCAGGCAATGGGATTGGAAGGGAAAGTGGAGGCAAGCCAAAGGAGGACGAGAGAGAAGGCTGGGTGGATATTACACACACCTATTCATGGCCATGACACATCACACACTTGGCAAAAAGGAGCTGGTGGAACCAGGACTAAAGCTAAATCATTAACACAGAAAAAATGCAGACAAGGCACTGTGCTGTGACTTGTCTTTATAGTTCCATGTGCTGAGAGCATCTAAGCTGCATCTGAGGTCTTCATGGATCTCCCCTACCTTGAGCACACTTCAGTTCTGATGAAGGTGAAATTTATTTCATTTTTACATTGGGATTTTTTGCTTTTTCCCAAAATGAAAAGCTCAGTTTAAACATAAAAGCCATAAACTGGAATTCTTCCATGGTCCTTACTACTGCCTGGCCTCATTTCCAAACTTGACAGCATGTCTCTAATCAACACATATCACTTGAGAAACACTGTGTTTCATAGTGAAACTAGTGTAGGTAGGTAGGTGATCAAGCTCTTCATCAGACCAGGCAATGCTCTCCAGTGCTATAAATACCTACAACACAGGTGTGCCACATGTATATTTAAGCTTAAATCAAAATTGAAACTGTAGAGACCTAAGCTTTCAGTTTAGTATTTGCAAAGATCTCAGTACTGTTTGGTTTGGTTTGGTTTAAATCTCTTTTATCTCCTAACAGAAACTTGATAACACTTACCTTTAACTAACATTAATCTGAGTCAATGCCTGTGAGACTAGCTCAGCCTAAAATGCTAAGGCTTTGCTGAGTGTGTTTCAATAGTCAGATCTCTTGCTATAATTGACTGAGGATGAATGAGTATTCTGAAGATCTTTCCTATCCCTTCAGGGGTTTTCAGTAAATCTTTTATTCAAGTAATGTGGAATAATACATTCTTCTATAAACCAGTGTGTAGCACAGTTTGAATTTTCCCCAGATCTACTCTGAGAACAATACTAACTAGGCTGTAAAATTAAATCCACACCCAATCATTTAAGTCCACAGATACCCCTAGGGAGATAAGTTTTTATATATAAATAAAAAACATAAATATATATAAATATAAAAAACAAATACCTTCGAGATTCATATATAGCAGCTGCCCTCTCACCATGTTGTACCAGAGGAGGCAGTATCCACTGACCTGTAGGTAGAGTCAAATTGATGCAACAGTTTTCCACTTAGAGAACTGTTTGTCTTACATCTGTTTTGGTACCTACTTTTCATACTGACGGTTCTTTCCCAGATGCAGTATCTTGGGCTCTTTATGCTGAAAAACAGAAAAAAACCCCACCCAATCAACCAACCAACCAAATCCCAAAACCAACAAAAAATCACCCCCAACTGTTTGCAAACATTTTAATGAGAAATAACTGTGTTTTGAACCAGTTTTGAACCAGCAGTTACTGCATATTTTCACACAGGAAAATGAGTACAAATTCTTCTCAGGCTTATCTTCAGATACTTTTCCTGGAAAACTTTATGCCACTCTTCATGTCCCACTTGGAGGCAGCATTGAACCAGGCACATTTCAAACAAAGGGGAGTAGCAGGGGTTTGAAAGTTCCCCAGTAAAACTTTAGTTCTCCATGGCTGATACACCTCAGTAAGTTCATCCTTCCCTCTGCATTTGTATAAACACATTTTGCAGAAGACTTGGAAAACACAGCACTTGGTCAGAATTAACAGCTTCATGCGGATCAGATCAAAAATCTCTTCCTGAACCACAGCTATTAAAAAGGTACAAGTAATCACTGAAAATAATTCTCAAAATCCAGTGCTATAAACCTCCAAGCAGGTTCTTATAAGCTAACAGGACAGCAAAATGTGTCAAAAAGACAAACCTTGACTCAAATCACTAGCATTCTGAAGCCAGAATAATGTGGGAGCTCAAGGCATTTAGTAAGAATACTCTGATTTTAGCAATAATGTGACATGATGCAACCTACAGCTATAGTTGGGCAAGGATTGTCTTCTCCATGGTCATTTGTACATTTTGTGGGAGAGGATTCCTGTAGAATAACTATGCTACCTGTGAGTTATCAGGTTACCAGAAAGCCTCTTTGGCAGATGCAGAACTCCCCATACAATATCCTATCTACCCCACCTCTATCATTCCGCCCTCAAAATTTAAGGTCAAGCTTGACAAAATCTGGTACTTTATTTTGTGCATGGTCAAAGAAGCCTAGAAAACTCCAGGTAATGCACAAGTTTACCTGAAGAAGTACTTACTTCAAATAGTCTCATCTTTCAAAAATGGCAAAACATTTCTTCTCAAGTCTACAGAGGACTGAAATCATTAGGTAAATCCTGACAACTCTTTTCAGAAAGGCACTACAAGCTCCATCTCCTTTGACTTAGCCAGGTTCCTTAAGGCATATAGATTTAAAGAGACACTCAAGAGTCAATAGAGTAGTACACTGAGATTCATGAAGTTGTTTCCTATTGACACACAGGCTGAATGAACCTAGAAGAAATTAGCATTATACAATTTCAATTCATTCATTTCCCATGAAGTAAGGCACCTTAAGGATTAAAGAAATACACCCCAAATTCTTTTTCCACTGACTGCAAGTCCATCCACAATAAAAAAATACTGTAGAACAGTTAAATAACCTCAACAGTATCAGTGGTGAACAGAAATCTTTCTTAGTCTAAGAAAAAAGACCTTGTAACACTTCTGAAAGTAACAGTTTCCTTTCAGAGCCAATCATTGCAGCAGTATGAACTCCAAAACTCAGCCAGAAACCAGACACTGCTTTTGTTGCTATCCCATCCTTCCTTTTACCTGTAGTTGCTTTCCTAGAAGCCTTTTGCCTTACTTGTTAATGTTAAAAGGAGCTGATGTACAAGTTGATGGTAAAAGTGAAACTGAGAAGAATGCAATACGCTGAAAGTAGTAGTGCTTATCCTGTGCAACACATTCCTTATTAGATATAAATATTCATTGCCTCATTCTCACTATACTGACAAGGACAAACCCTCCTCAGCAATAAGCTGTTGATTTTTCTAGTGTAGTGTCTTTGAAGACAAAGTGGAATCAACAAATAGGTATGCCAGTTCTCTAAAACTTTAAAAATATTACATGATTTGATTTTACTTCTCAAGTTATTAGAGGATGGTACCCTTCAGACACTCACAAAAAATTTTCTTTCTTTACCAGTCCAGAGTCAGGTCCAAAATCCCTTGTAAGTTCTTGCAAACACTTAAAAACCACTGGTACTTTTTTTAGTTTCCATTGTGCTAAAATATTAGAGAGGGAATGGGATATGAAAGGATAAAAAGAGACTGGGATCTTAATACAGAAAAAGCTGAAATCTTGTAAGCAATAAACAAATGGATCAGGACTTCTTCATATTCACTGAGTTTTACCTGTGGTCATTAGCAAACAAACTTTTCCACTCAGATCTCTTCTTTCTATATAGGCTACTGGATATTCATTAAAACACATTTATAGAAAAAAAAATCATTACCAAACACATTTTCAGGTTATTGCTTTCTAACAGAAAAAGGACACTGTTGAGAAAAGACAGCAAACTGAACAGTTTACGTAAAACGTTTTAAAAAAGAAAACTAGACATTTTTCAGGTTCTTACCTTTACTTTGTATCAGGAAAATAAGAAAAGTATTTTTCAAAATTCAGATGAAATCTATATAATAAATAAAATTTTCTTAACTGTTTTAAAAACTGACGCTACCAAGTTCTTTTTTACTACCTTGATTAATACTATGGTCCTTTGAAAGGGCCAGTTCCTTTCAAGAATTCTTTTATTTTATGATTAGAGTATAACAGCTCACAGGATTACAAATCTCTGAAAGATAAGGAAGGTTAACAATAATAATGTATTTCATTACTTGTCAGAATTTTCTGCTTAATTCTACAGCCCTAGAGAGATCATCACCTTCAAGTAATCAATCTAACAAAGCATATTTAGACTGAGTGATCCTGAACTTGATCTTAAAAAGGCAATGGGAAATTAACTGCAGCTCCCTTGGGATAACTGGACTCAATAGAAAGAAATACTCCTGTGGTAAGAGATTTTTTATCAACTGCACACTGGTCCTACAAAACCATGCTCGTACCTTGGTTAAGCAAGATGAAGTTTCTGCTAGAAGCAGGAATGGTGTTAGTGTCCACCTAGCACTGGAATTACTTCACATATACATAAGCCCACAATTAAGATGGACAAAGCAGGCAAAAGTCCTGCAGTTATGCAGTCCAGAAGCTTTGCTCTTCTCCATTAAAAATATTGTTATAGACATAGATGTTCTTAGCAGAATTTGGTGACTGGAGATTTATTTGCTTATAACTACTGCCATAACTAGAATAAGAAATTAATTCTGTCAGATATTTTTAAAAAGTTGTCATTGAAAATAGAGTAAGATTCCCAGCTTTTATGGTTTTCAATTTCAACTCAGTCCCCTGCTGGAGGCATACCATCCAGTAGATATTTACTGATTCTAATTTGTTTTTGTTAATTAATATAACTGCTTCCTGTCACTTCTCTTGGCCACAAACAATATTTCAATGCACAAAGCTAATGAGGAAAAGTAGTGAAACAAAAAATGGGGAAGATTAAGAAAGGGGGAAGATCCTCTCCTGTGGGTTTTCATGGGGGTTTTTTGTAGCATCGGAGAGGCTTTCATTTCAAGTCCTGCTGCTTCCTGTCTGCTCCCCTGGGATTTATGCACTGCTGGACAGAATGCCAGTTTCCCATTGTTACTTGACAGTGGCTGCCCCATGCTGCGAGTTTAAAAATTCATGAATCTGTAATGCAAGAAAGGGACACATTTTCCCTACTGTATAACGTGAACACTGCACAAAGGTCAGGACACAAAAAGCCTGGTGGAATTAAGTGGAGTATTTGGTTTCATTTAAAATCTCTGAAGGGATGTCTATGTTAATAAACAATTAAAGTTACTCTTTCCTACAGAGCCAGCAGGCCATCCCACCCTAAACTCACTGGTGTAAAGGAAGTATCCACTCACAGATGGTTCAGCTCTCCCCAGGGAGAACTGCCCAGATAGAGGAAATCAGAATCATGTTTATCTGTCTCTTTCTGCCCTTGCACCTAAGGCTTTCATTCCTTCTTTATCTCCAAAATTCCTTATGAAACTATCAACTTCCTCCCTGACTGTGAACTAGACAAGATTTTGGTCATACTGTTCAAAAAGAGAGAACAATGTGTGTTGATACAGAGCAGCATTGGTCCACAGATAACTGCTTGTGAATCCCAAATCAAGAGTTTCCTTCCCACCTCAGGGGTTTAGCCTGTCACATTAGCTGGGTCACCTGGCAGGGAAGAGGCACATCTGGCCTCTCTCACATCCTGCCCCTGGCACTGCAGCCTCTCTTCCAAGGCATGGAAGGAGAAACCCAGATGCATCTGGAGCACAGGGCTGCAATTCTTCTGACCCTTACAGTACACATCTTAAATTTATCCTACCAAACTGCAGGAGACCATCAATGGTGCTTTTCCTTTAAAGTCTATGTAAAAAGTCTGTTGCCATTTTTCCTATAAGCCTCCTTTAAGTATTGAAATTCTGCTATAAGGCCTGGAGTCCTCTCTTATCTGTGATGAAAAATCCCAGCTCTCTCACCCTTTCCACACAGGACAGCTGGTCCAGCCCTCTGATCTTTTTTGCGGCCCTCCTCTGGACTCACTCCCAAGGGGTCCATGTCTTTCTTGTGCTAAGGACTTCAGAGTTGGGAACAGTACTCCAGAAGAGGTCTCACTAGAGCTGAGTAGAGAGGCAGAATCACCTCCCTCAACATGCTAGCCATGCTGCTTTGGTACAGATACAGCTGGCTTTCTGGGCTGCAAGAGCACAGTGCCAGCTCATGTTGAACTTCCCATCAACAAACACCCTCAAGTCCTTCTCAGGAGGACTGCTCTCAATCCCTTCATCCCCTAGCCTGCATTTATACTCAAGATAGCCCTACTCCGGTTGTAAGACCTTGCACTTGTCCTTGTTGAACCTCATGAGGTTCGTGTGGGCCCACTTCTTAAGCTTGTCCAAGTGTCTATAGATGTCATTTTGTCTCTCCAGCATGTCAACCAGACCACTCAGCTTGCTGTCATCTGAAAACTTGCTGAAGGTGCACTTGATCCTATGTCACTGATGAAGATATTAAACAGTACTGGGACTGATATGGACCCCTGAGGGACACCACTTGTCATTGATCTTCATCTGGACATTGAGCTGCTGACCAATTCTTCATCCAGTGAACAGTCCATCCATCAAATCCATATCTCTCTGATTTAGACAAAAGATCTCTTTTCCCAGGCAACTATCAACAAGACAAGAGGGCATGGTCTTAAGTTGTGCCAGGGGAAGTTTAGGTTGGATATTAGAAAGAATTTATTTACAGAGAGGGTGATCAGACATTGGAATGGGCTGCCCAGGGAAGTAGTGGATTCTCCGTCCCTGGAGATATTTAAAAAGAGACTGGATGTGGCACTCAGTGCCATGGTCTGGTAACCACAGCGGTAGTGGATCAAGGGTTGGACTTGATGATCTCTGAGGTCCCTTCCAGCCCAGCCAATTCTATGATGATTCTATGATTATTCTATGATGATTCTATGATGTTGTGGGGAACTGTGTCAAAGTCCTTACAGAATTCCAGACAGACAACACCTGTAGCTCTTCCCTTGTCCATTGATGTGATCACTCCATTGTAGCAGGCTACCAGGTTGGTCAGGCAAGACTTGCCCTTGGTGAAGCCAGGACAGCCACCTCCTTGTCCTCCAGGTACCTTAGCATAGCTTCTAGAACAATCTGTTGCATGATCCTTGAGTGCAATGTTCGTTGTTGCTTGAGTCTAAGTATCACCAACTAATGCCTCAACTATCACAGACTGACTCCTCTTCAACAAGCTTGAGTTAGAGAGGCCTGGTTGGACCAGCCCAAGAAAAGACATTAAAAGTGGGCTACAAGCTGAAGCTGCAGGGTCAGAGATCTTCTGCTTGTTTCTTCCCAAGTAGTCATGCCTGGCACCCTCAAATCCAAGCACTGTCCGTATGAGCAGCACACACTCAATGGCAGAGTTTTCTCTTGCCACTCCCCTTGAGAATAATGACCCATTCCCTTCTTAAAACCATTTCCTGAACTAATTTTTGGCTTTTTGAGGAAAGTATGGCCTCTGACTGCACAAGAAATGATTTTGCAGCATTTCTGTTGTACCTTGGGCTGCATTTACAACAGAGTTATTCGGTTTATCCATACTCTGGTAAGTCCAGCTCAATAAGAGTCACCACGCTGTGAAGTAACACTTAAGCTGAAAAGCAGTCATTGAGTTGCTGTATAAAGGAATGGCATTAGAGCTGACAAATTGTGCTAACAAGGTATAGATTTCACCCCCTGAAGAGCCAGGAAAATAAATTATGGGGACCCCACTCAACTTTAAAGTGACTAAAGCACCACATTAATGTGAATTAACATGTTCAAAAACTAATGACGGAGATACCTAAGACAACAGCCACCAGTCAAACATAATGCTGGGCAAACAAAGTCAGCTAAGCTAGTTGCAGAGGATGATACATGCATTGATTCTAGAGCTTCTCTCTGTAAAATACCAGTTTGTTTGGGTTTTTAAAATCCATTTTATTGTTGGAAAAGCAATAGACACTCTTGTCTTAGGTTAGCGCAAGTGGTGTTTTGGAAGCAGGGGGACCAGAGGAATGGTTCTTGTAAGAAGCTGCTGGAAGACCCCCTGGTTCTAATGGTGCCCCCACCTCTGCCCAGGCCTGAGCAGATATGGGAAGCTGGATGAGCCTCTGTGAGTAACATTCAAGAAAGGGAAATTGAAACTGCAAAAATATATCTTAAATAGACCAGCAGAGCAGAGGAGGAGGTGAAAGCAAGCAATGACAGAGCAGACACCAAATCAATGAAGAAAGGATAGAAGGTGCCCAAAAAGAGATGGCAGCTGTCCCCCTGCACGGTGGAGCAGTCCATGAAGAGGCACGGTAAAGCAGTCCCCAAAGGACCACAGTGGGGTAAATCTGGATTTGTAGCCCCTGAAGTGTCACGGGTGGACAGACATGAAGAAGCAGCCTGTGCAGGGTCACAGAGAAGGGCAAACGTGGATCTGCATCCCTGTAGGAGCCGGTGCCAGAGGAGGTGACTGCTCCCGCAGCAGCCGTGACTCTGTGTGCAGCCCAGGCGGGAGCAGTCTGTGCCTGAGGGACTGCACCTGTGGGAGGGACTCATGGCCCAGGGGTTCCTGAAGGACTCTCTGCCATGGGAGGGACCCCGCCTTGGAGCAGGGGAAGAATGTGAGGAGTCCTCCCCCTGAGGAGGAAGGAGCGGCAGAAACAGCGTGTGGGGAACTGACCCTAAACCCCCCCTGCCCCTCCCTGTGCCCTGAGGGGGAGGCGGCAGGGAAGGATCCGGGACCGGGGAGAAGGCGGGGAGTCAGAGGACAGTATTAAGATCTGGGTGTGATTTCTCTTTCTCCTGGTACATTAAATAAGGGTTTTTTTGCTTCCTAAATTGAGTCTGTGTGGGTTTTGCCTGTTGCCGTAATTGTGAAATGAAAACCCCCCTCGATTAACAAAGCCTTTGGGTGAATTTTCTCCTCTGTCCCACAGTGGAGGAGGGGGGTGAGGAAGCAGAGGCCCGGTTGGTATCAGCCGGGACTAAACCGTGACAGCTCTAAAAACTGTCTCTTCTCAAGGGACATTTGTTCCAAGGGACAGGTTTCAATAAACAGCTTTGAACCAGCATGACTGATTTCTGTTTCTTTTAAAATATTTTTCACTTTTCCAACTGTGAAGAACTTCCAGATGTGTGTATCTATTTCCTCAATACCACATGCTTTGATTTCTTATCTGCTTCCAGTGTTATACCCTCAAACAAAGGGCATGAACAAGAGATAAGAGGGCTTTTGTGTATTTTCTGTTTTTTTGTCTTAATCTTCTTTGAGTGAATAAGAGGGCAGGAGAAACGGTAAAAGAAGCTGCTGAAAAGACAAACCAGGAAACTTAAAAGTTGGGAAAATTCAGCACTGATAACTGAAAGCAAAAACCAGTTTACCCAAATTAGGATTTCATCATGGAAAATCCAGTAATGTACTGGATTTAAAAGCTGGCTACTCTCCATCAATCCTTCAACTCTGCAGACACCAAAATCACTAAACAACTCTATTTTTGGCAGGGCAGTTAATTCCCTGAGTGCCAAGATTTTTTTATTTCAAAATATTTTACTTTCAAATTTTGTTTAGATTTTTGAAGAGAGGTTGAAAATATCAAATGGAAAAATACGAAAAATTAAATCTGTCTGGGGTTGAGAAAAGTTTTAATTGTTGAGAGTTGGCATGTTCTCTTTCATCTCCTTATTTTAATCTCTTAAATTATTTTTCATATGATAGTAATCAAACAAAAAACAGAAATCCATTATGCCCACCATATCAGCAGGGTCCAGACCACCTAATCCAAACTAGTCCCCCAACTCTAAGCAATGAAAAGAAACTGTTACTATTGTAGCACAGATCAGATAATGTTAAAATACCTTGAAGCGAATCGTGCCACAGGAATATTTAATTCTACCCATTCAATCCATAGGAAATGTGAAGACCTCTCTCTGATGCATACAATGTACATTAAATTCTTGAACATCTGACATTTAGTCAAAAGCATTGTCCTCCAAGTGCCTTCAAAGTCCTTCAGTGTTCCAGAAATCCTATCCATCTAGTTTAGGCACCCATGCTATGTGGACAGCATTTTTCCCTGGAGGCATTAAAAGACATTTGTCCTCCTTAACTGGCTTTGTAAGGATCTCATTAAAGGTGGGCTGGTTAACCAACTGCCTGAAGTGAAGGTGTGATTTAGGTAGCACGCTGGATCCTCCCCCTGGTAACATCTCCAGCAGAAGCAAAGTTGCTAGTGTGTGTGCAAGATTGCTCTGTGAAGTATAACAGTGATTTTTAAATTCAAAACTTTTGGGCCCTTTTTTATGTTTGTTCTAGTGGGGAATAAAAATCAAATACAAAAATAAAATAAAATAAAATAAAACAAACAACAACAACAAAACCAAAACAACAACAAAAAACCCCAACCAAACAAGAAACCATAAAAACCCAACAAACCAAAACCCATAATATATCAATATATCAATATATCAATGATTACCCAGATGAAAAAAAAAATATTTATACTAGCTGTCAGGGAATGTCACATGAATGCATCACCCCTAAGAAGCCTGCTGGTGTCCCATGTCAGACACAGAAAAGCATGAACATCAAAATAGCTGCTGAAATATACAATGAGCAGGGTGTAGATTCAAACAGTACATTTTGCAGCAAAAGCAATGCATTTCCTGATCAAGGCTCACAGTTTTTGTTTCAATCATTATAGTAAGTGCCCAGATCTCAGAAGAAGAGTTATCATTAAACCCACTAATTTCTATCTCACTAAAAATTCCTCTGCCTTCTTTGCCAGGGCAGTTTCAGTCATGAGTAGTACTTGCAAAAAAATCCACTGATACTGTCTGAAATCTTGGAAACTTGACCGAGCCATAAGCAATACTTCCCAGCAATACTACCCACCTCACAAACTGTGAAAGAAACAAATTGTTTAACCAAAAGTCACTGCTGGAAGTGATGGGAGAGGAAAGGCAAACACAGTAGATTTGATGAGTTGGCCCCAAATCTATTGTTTAAATCAAAACTTTCTCCTATTAAGTAACAGTCACTGCTGGCACATCTTGTCGCTGTCTTCCTCCTCAGTTGCACCTCATTCACAGTTTGTTGTCTCTGCAGTGTGCATCAAGCTTCTGGGACCCAATAAACCCAATATGGTCAGGCTGCTGTGTAAAGAGGGTTATGGACAGCTGCTACTGACCTTGATGGTCACTCTCTTCAGCTGCCACCCAACATTTTCAGGAGACATATGCCACATGCCAGGCAGCATTAGCAAAGGATGAGAACTCCTGGGCCATCTTCACTGCTCTGGTTTGGTCTGGCAGATAGGCTTGAAGGTCTCAACCCAGCACAGGCAGGGCCTTTATCAAACCTCTGAAGACAAGAACACCAAAAAGGGGATATATTTCCTTCTTTTTCCTAGAGCTTTCAAGTACCTCTTCATTCCAGTTATCTGCCCCCAGGGCAGCCAGATAGATCACTTAGTTTGGGTTGAGCATCTACCAGAAGCCAAGCTTTGTGGCTCAAATATCTCACACAATAACATCCTCAGCTCCCCCATCTTTTAATAAAACCCCTCCCAGCTTCCAAGATATTGACAAATACACAGGTAAAAAGATGTTCTGCTTGCTGACATGTGCCACCAACCTTGTCTCACACCAGAGTGTTTCAGTGCCTTTGGGCAGCTGACCACCTGTGTCTTCTGAAGGACACTGCTCCTTTGCCCCAAGTCCCAGGCCACCAGCACATTTCTGAAGACTGTCAGGGCTTCATAAAAACATCAGCTGGATGATTTTTTTCATGGTTTATTAAAATGTGAGTGCACAAACCCAAACTTTTCAGCATAAAGGCAAAAAAGAGAACTCTTTCTGATTCTAAAATAATAAATTTTGTCTCTCTCTGTGCTGTACATAGTTGGTACCAATTTGATAACAAGCTCATACATGGGGCAGCAAATCTCATCAGGACACCAATGTGAATTTACTAGAAAAATAAGTGGGTGAGAATTTTCTCCTGAGTTGCAAATCGGGGAAGCTATTTTCTGGGTGGAAGGACAATCTAGATTTTTCTGTTTGGGATTGCATATTAGCTAAGCTTTAAGAAAACAACTTGCCAATACTTGCAAGAATAAAAATGTGTGTAGTCTTTTACAACAGAAACCAGAATTGTAATACTACCTTCCACATGATGCTACATAACTGTGGCCATATTTAGATAACACCTTGCTATGCTGAGGTGGCTTTTGTCTCTGGATATTAAAGTGATCTAAAATGCACAGTATTCATCAAGGAAACTTTGTCAACAGCCCCCTTTGTTTTGGTACAGATGGCATCAAAGACCACGAAGAATAACTGAAGCTTGGTAAGCTAGAATACCATTTTTTGTGCTACCCTGTCACAGAGATGGTCCCAGTGGCTCTAGTACTCCAAAAAAATGGACAAACAAAACAAAAAGCGTATGTTTAACACTGTTAAACATTCTCTTTCTTTCACCCTGGCAGGTCCTACAGGAAGAGTACACACCTGAAGATTTAGCAGTGTCAGTGACCCCTCTGCACTCGATATCCCAGGGACTCATTTGCTGCTGATGCTTCAGCAAGAGTTTTGCCACCTTTTGCTTTTGGCTGAACCTTGATTTCCTACAGCCTTTTCCACAATTCAAATGGAGTGACTTTCCCAAGGCCATACTGGAAGCGTGGGGCAGAGGAGAAAGCAGCACTCTTCACACCCTTAACAACAGATCTCTTTAACACTCATCACTCGGTGTTAGGATGATTTAAAACCCCTGTACTTCAATCTCAGAGCACAGGGGAAAGTGGAAGCCCAAAGATCCTTACATGGGCACAGTGGGAGACATCCAAGTAGCTCAGTTGGGCTGTGTCACTGTAACAGTCACCTTCTCACTGTACTTCTTTTTGTTGTATACAATACAGTACACATAGTAGATTAAAAGAAAGACTCCATTTATCAGAAAATTGCATCTGTGGTTGTAAAAAAGCTGAAAATTACTGCATGACAGTGCTGAAAGAGAAAGAAAAATATTTTAAGTTCTAAAACTCAAAACAAACGCATGATCTTTATTAACACATATTTCACTTCAGTGACTAATAAAAATAGATTTTAAAAGTTTATGTAAAAAATTCAACACCTTTCTCCCTTGGGAAATCCCTCATGAAATGCTTTACAATTAATGGGGGGAGAGGGGTGGACAAAGAGAGAAAAAAAGGCACTACAAGAAATATGACAACCCAAAATTAGGAGATCAAGTAGGAAAATTATTACAAAGCCCCTCCAGCCACATAACACATCCACAGAGTTTTAGGATTTATTACAGACCATAAAGAAGCAAAGCAGAGACCAAGGGTGAGACACAGTGCCTAAATATAGGTGCCTATTGTGTTTTTAAATGCCATATGGTCTCTCACTTTTCTTTCAGCTGCCAGCCCTGGAGGACACAATGTCCTGTAGATTCTGATCCGTGTCTACCTACCTGCACAGGTGCCTCAGACACCCCATGGTGTCCCAGATGGCAATAGATGCCTATGTTTAGTTGACTATTACGTCCTTAATTATGAGAACTAAGTGATATAATCATACAAAAGTAATAGCAAGAGTCCCAGATCTGCACTACTAGGAAGTGATTCAGGTACCTTAACTTGGATGTGTCATGCCACTTGGTTATCCATGCCATGCCATGAGAATCCCAAAAGACCTGCATCTTTCTGGGTAAGCAGGACTTCCTTGAATATCTTAAATCATTAAGTACCAAAGTAATTGATTCTCCTCCTTTTAGCCTGGAGGCAAGTTCCTAATGCATCCTTTTCTTCTGTAAAATTCTGGAAAGCAAGTGTAGCTTCTGCCATCCAATCAAAGAAAGATGAATATTCTGCTGCTGCTTAAAGGAGAAGTGAAGTAACACTTTTCTTCTGTGCCTTTGAGGAATATATAAAAAGAGAAAACATCACCACAGAGAGCAGAATATCTTGTTTTCAAGTGTACCCTTTGGGGAATGATGAAAACCCAACTAATAGAATTAAGAAAAAATATAAATAAAAATCAAGGTATGAGGAAAAGAACATTCCAAGTCGCAGTAAGACAGCCAGCATCAAGTAGCAAGGCAAAAATATTGCCCTTATAGGAGTGTGCAAAAGAAATTACTTATCTATATCACTAATTTGAATAGTGTCTATCATCATAGCCACTAGGTGTTCTAATTACAGAAAAGTAATGATGCAAAAGCTGCTAAGCAAATGTTAAACAAAACTAGCATGTATTCTGTAAACCCTAAAGGGCTGTTAGACTTAAGTACTGAAAGACAGACAGAGGAATGAATTCCTCAGAGGGGAAGAAAATTCTAGGGAGGAAGAGCCTTGCTCCAAACCACAGCATTCAAACTGAGGATGCAATCTTTAATATGAGGCCTGGTGGATCTCTGCTACTATTTATATTACTAATAGCACCACTGGAGTCAAAATAGTTTTTCTGAAGACTCTAATTAGTGTCTATTATTATCTCTGTTGCATTTGGCCTTGAATACTGCCATGAGTGTTTAAGACTGCTCTGACGCAGAGTATGCCAAGTTCTGGTTACTCCCAGGCACAGGGGGAAAAAGTATGTTGGTAAGTGCATAAAATAGGGTTGTGGGTTTGTTTCTTTCTTTTCTTTTTCTTGTTTTCTTTTTTCCCCCTGTTGCTTCTTTCTCTTGGCTGACAGGTCCTAAGAGCAATGGAGGAAAGAGTGAAATGGGATTTCTCAAACAACCAAATGATCCAGAGCTCTCAAAGGCAGGCAGATGTTTTTTACATTACACTGAGACTCTAAGAAAACAATAGGGCAACATTTCAAAAATCTTATGCAAATTTCACTCATTCAGCTCTTTCTGTGAGTCCTGGGGACAATGAAAAAACAACCTGAAAGACAATTCACATGCTCATCCCAATATGGTACTCATCAAAAAAAAGCTCCTTGCCTTCATCCACAGGGACTGTGCAAGGCTGATTTATACTTAGTCTTCAGAAAATCTCTGTAAGCCTGAAGAATTTTTAAAAAGGTATTTAATCATGATACTTTTACATGGCTGAAGTATCTTACCTATGTCTAGATGGGGGGATGTTTGTGCCCCATTTAGAGAGATCTGATACTTCTTTCTTCTTTCTGTTGGCTTTGTGACAGCCTTCACAAAGCCCTCACACTACTCTGAGACTTCTGTATGCCGAGTATTATGCCTTTATTTTCCAGGTAAAACCAAGCCCTTTCAAATGCCTTTATCATTTCATTTTGAGGGTCTGCAACCACAGATACTATGAACAAAGGTATTTCAAAATCTAGGTGTGGTTTACTTCATCTCAGTATGAAAGCATTTAGACAGAACAGGTGAGAGGGGGCTCATAAAGCGACAATACAGCCTACTTTTATGGTCAGTCTTATGTACTCTGCCACTTCCATGCAGTTGCAATATAAGGCTTTCCTTTACACCAGCAGTGATAGTACAGTGTTATCTTAGCATTGTGTCAAATACCTCAGAGCCCTTAAATTTAATCTCAACTTTTTTTACCAAGTTTCCCTAGTACCTTTGACAGAAATTGTTACTCCTTTTGTGGTTTCTTTTTTTTTTTGTTCTCTCCAAAAAGCTGCCAAAACTTGCATGTGCCAATACTTGCATGTGCCAGTTAGTCTCCAGTTTACTCAGCTCTATTAAAGTATTCCTTCTATGAGCTTTTTTTCACAGAATCACAGTCACAGAATGTTAGGGGTTGGAAGGGACTTCTGGAGATCATCTAGTCCAACTCACCAGCTAAAGCAGATTCACCTGGAGTGGATTGTACAAGATGGCATCCAGGCAGATTTTGAATGTCTCCGTAAAAGGAGACTTCACTACCTCTCTGGGCAGCCTGTTCCAGTGTTCTGTCATGCTTGAAGTAAAAAAGATTTTCTTCATGTTTAGAGGGAACTTCCTGTGTACCAGTTTGTGCTGATTGCCCCATGTCCTGTCACTGGGCAAACACAGAAAGGAGACCCATCTTTTTCACATCCACCCTTAGGATAATCACAAGCATTAATAAGATCCCCTTCTCTTAAGATCTTCTCTTCTCTGGGCTCAACAGACACAGTGCTCTCAGCCTTTCTTCATAGGAGAGATCACAGAATCATAGAATGGTTTGAGTTGGAAGGGACCTTAAAGATCATCCAGTTCCAACCCCCTGAATGGGCAGGGACACCTCCCACCAGACCAGGCTGCTCAAGGCCCATCCAACATGGCCATGAACACCTCGAGTGAGGGGACAACCTTCTCTGGGCAACCTGTACCAGTGTCTCACCACTCTCATAAGAAATAATTTTTTTTCTAATGTCTAGCCCAAATCTCCTCTCTTCCCATTTAAAGCCATTAACCCTTGTGCTATCACTCCACCCTTTGGCTTAGTCTCACCCATTAGCACATCCCTTGCATTTGGGCCAGGCACCTTCATCCATCCCACCAGCTTTTGCAGTAGGATGATAGGACAGGCAGCATTTCCTTGGGATTCTGTCTAGGAGGCTTGATGCTATGAACAGGAACCAGAGATGAAAGGAAAGGTACTTGCAAGGGAAACACCATGTTGTGGGAGGATTTGTGCACGTGGTTCTCCTGTGACACCATACCTCACATTCCCACTCCTATTGCAGTGACTAGTTACAGAAATAATTTGTGCTGTATCATATTTACATGTGGTGAAGGGAATCATTTCAGCAAGTACAACTACTTAGAAGAGCTGGAAGCAAAATTACAAGACAGAAAATTTTTTTCCAAACCAGGACACCTTGACAGTCTAGAATATCTGTAAGGGTTTTTCAGGGCCTGACTGGTCACATAGGAATCTGCTTTAGGAATCTCCTACAGGATTACCAATGGATCTAATGACAGATTTGCTCCAACAGACACACACAGAGGTGATTTTTTTTTCTATGCCACCTCTCCCATATGGCAAAACCACCTGGAAAAAACCTCCAACAATGCTGTAAAAATTATCCAGGCACAGGCTTTTTTTCTCCAGCTAAAGCCAAAATCAATTCCACATCCCCAGTTTAAGACACTGTTAGGTCTGTATCTTGATAAAGGTACAAATTTAAATTAGGTGGGGTTTTTTTGTGGTTTTGTTTGGTTGGTTTCTGTTGTTTTTTTTTTTCCAAATTACCACATCTTAAAAATGCAGCAAATCTAGAATTCATTCATGTCAAAGTAAACCCCAGAGTGAACTGCCATTACCATCCCCACATGCAAAAAAATTAAGTTTTTGAAGGAAAAGAAGAAAACATTTTTGTGGTAGGTCTTTCTTTTCTACCAAGAGAAGAAGAGGCTTTTTGACATCTTAGATGTTTGGAATATTGGAAATAATTCCAGCAGAGATTAGTGGGCAACAGGAAACTGAGGAAGATGTTCAAGGAGGCAAATATACAAAATTTATTTCATGAGTCCATGGTTTAGAGAAAAAATGCAATAAATAATGCACAGATCTGCTTACAAAACTCCATCATTAATGAGAAATAAAGTATATGGGCTCTTTTTCTGTTAAGAGAAAATGTTCCTCCCACTTTTTCCCCATTAAGCAAGTTATTTTTATCTGAGTAGCATTTACCGAATGGAAAATCTTACTCTTACACTGGCTTGGGCTACTTCAATCCATTTGTTTTTCTAAAATTGTGGTTCCAGGGAGAAGTGTGTGGAACTTGTTCAGATTCAGGAGTTGGAAGAGGGGATAAAGTAGTTTTTAAAAAGGTTGTAGTTGTCAGCAACCCCATCCAGACACAAAAATTGATTTAGTATTTAGAGAAATAAAGGCAGCAGGAAATTAGTTGCCAAGTGGCCTCTTTTCCTGTATTACACAACTCACTCCAGCCATATTTTTTTTTTCAGTATTAAAATAAATGTTTCAGTGCATGCCTCACAGTTAAGTGTATGTGTTTGGAGCAGAAGTTGGCACATCTCTCCTACTTTGATTTTTCTAGAACAGATAAAAAACAGAAGTAAGGTGCAGCATTACAGCCTTTTAAGGCTACACCAAATACAAACTTGACAACACTGTCACTTGTCTTGGTTGGTAGTGAAGATGTTGAATCATTAGCACAGATACTCCAGCTCAGGCTGTAATTTTGTCTTACTTCTGCTGTGTAGATACAGCCTTACCCATAGTGTGTTAGGGCTCTGAAGGGTATTTAGCTGCCCAGTCCCATGACAGAGTTCTACATGTATGACTGTCTGTTAATGGCTTTTGCTAATAGACAGCTTCAAAACATGCATTGCAGCTGGGGACATTGATTAGCTAATTCTTCAGTAAGATATAGCTGAGAGAACCAAATTTGTTAATTAATGAATAGGGAGTTTAATATTGCATCAAAGTAAATTGCACATCTGGCACGTTATCTAGGTTATGCACAGTTATACTGCTTCTGTTTTCAAATGTGTCATGATACTTTTCATACACAAGATCTGAACATAAATGGGGATGCCAGATTTCTCCAGCCATTGCTACCCTGGAAAATGTCAAGTCCTGAATTTTATGTACCTGATAAAGGAGAATTTTGGCCCTGCTGTCTAGTATATAAACACAGATCAAAGGATTAGGTGGTGAACTCAGCTGTTTAAAACCGAATCTGAGATAGTTATTAATTTGCACTGTGTTGAATGTACTGGCCTGGTGTCTTGAATCCTAGTTCTGAAAGAAACTTGATACATCCCTGTGTATATACCAGTTAAACTTCAAGAGATAGTTTTCTTCCTGAGCAAAATGTTGAATCCCACCAAAGCATTATAACTAAAAGTTGTAATTCCACATGTCATGAGTATGAATTCCTTTTCTGAACATTTATGTGCAACTAGTCAGACTTGCAGGGTTACTCACATAAATATCTTATATGTAAACCTGCTTAGCAAGTATCAAAATTTGACTTAATTTGGTTTTGAGAATTACTTAAAATAACTTGATGAAGTTTTGAGAATTCAAAAGCAAATTTTCTTCTAGGGAGCTAGGGGGATATTTCTTTATTAAGGATTTACTCAGTATCACATGAAAGGCCAGAGAGATAAAAGTCCATCCTGTGACTGTGAGTGATTTACTAAGTGTGATTCCCCAGGGATCAGTGTTGGGCCCAGTACTGTTCAATATCTTTATTGATGATTTAGATGAAGGGATTGAGTCCACCATCAGCAAATTCGCAGACGACACTAAGCTGGGGGAGAGTGTTGATCAGCTGGAAGGCAGGAGGGCTCTGCAGAGGGACCTGGACAGACTGGAGAGTTGGGCTGATTCCAGTGGGATGAGGTTCAACACGGCCAAGTGCCGGGTCCTGCACTTTGGCCACAACAACCCCATGGGGAGCTCCAGGCTGGGCACAGAGTGGCTGAGAGCAGCCAGGCAGAGAGGGACCTGGGAGTCTGGATTGACAGGAAGCTGAACAGGAGCCAGCAGTGTGCCCAGGTGGCCAAGAAGGCCAATGGCATCCTGGCCTGGATCAGGAACAGCGTGGCCAGCAGGTCCAGGGAAGTGATTCTGCCCCTGGACTCAGCCCTGGTGAGGCCACAGCTCGAGTCCTGTGTCCAGTTCTGGGCCCCTCAGTTCAGGAAGGAGATTGAGGTCCTGGAGCAGGTCCAAAGGAGGGCAACCAGGCTGGTGAAGGGACTCCAGCACAAGTCCTGTGAGGAGAGGCTGAGGGAGCTGGGGGTGTTCAGCCTGGAGAAGAGGAGGCTCAGGGGAGACCTCATCGTTCTCTACAATTCCCTGAAAGAGGCTGGAGCCAGGGGGGGTTGGGCTCTTCTCCCAGGCAGCTATCAGCAAGACAAGAGGGCATGGACTTAACTCTTCCAGGGGAGGTTTAGGTTAGATATTAGAAAGAAATTCTTCATGGAGAAGGTGATCAGACATTGGAATGGGCTGCCCAGGGAGGTGGTGGATTCTCCATCCCTGGAGATATTTAAAAAGAGACTGGATGTGGCACTCAGTGCCATGGTCTGGTAACCGCAGCAGTAGTGGTCAAGGGTTGGACTTGATGATCTCTGAGGTCCCTTCCAACCCAGCCGATTCTATGATTCTATGATTCTATCAAGACTAAGGATGTTGATCAAAGCATGAACAGAAGGGCATTTGTAAATATATATACCATCTCTTTCCAGACTTACTGGCATACACTTCTCATTTTTGCTGCTTTCCTAGCATGCAGTATCACAGGAGACTACCTGAAGGAAAGGGCATCAAAGCTGTTTTCTATGGCTGTGTTGGATGGGACAAGAAGTTAGGGGTGCAAACTCCAGTGCAACCCCATCTGAGCATCAGGATGAAAAGGGTAAACAGTGAGGGTAACAGGGCATGGCCCTGAGGCTGTCAAACCTGCCTAAGTGAAAGCATCTCCATGATGGGAACATTCTAAGAACAGGTTTTGCAAAATTCAGTCAGGTTGTCAGCAGAGCAACAACTAATCCTGTAATTTATCCTGCTTCAGGGCAGGAGGATGAGGAGGGACTTTATGGAGTCCCTAAGTCTCTAAGTTAGCTTTCTGTGAGTAGGAACTAATCTAACATCATCAGATTCTTTTTGAGTACAGAAGTTCAGCACATATATAAGATCCATCCTGCTGTTTAGTGGTGGTATTATTATTGAGCCATTGCCTTTTATGTGTTAATTAGTAAAGTCAGCTCAACTAATAATTCTTATAGGCCGTAAATGCCACAGCTACAGTTGCCATGGCTTCAAAAGGAAAGCAGCCTAAAGGAAGTATTTTGTGGAAAAGAATCAACTCCCCCAAAATAAGAAACTACCAACATCCATAGAAGCAAAATTAAAAAAATTAAATCAGGATTAAAAACCATACAGAGAATTTATCTGACTTCCAGGAAGACAACGAGGTTCTATACTTCATATTCTTCCTCTCTTTGATGGAAAGGGCATCATTTTGGTTTGTCTAATGGAGACACTGATGAGACTATAGTATCTTCTACTACCACATTGCCTTAGTATCTGCATATCTACCTCCCAGAGAGAGTTTTCAGAGGTGAAGAACTATGGTTTGTAGGAAAGTACAGGATTATATAAAATATTATGTGAATAGCTGCAATCAAACTTGTTCTGAAAGCATTAATAGGACCTCTGTGTATGCAGCAGAAGTTTCTCAAGAGATAGATACTCTCAAACATGGCTGGAGAATTCATGGAGGCTTTTCTTGTGCTATTGCACAGGGACTGAGCTACAACCTGAGCTAGCTGAACAGATGTTCTGCTAGAAAAGGAAAACAGCAACAATTCCAGATGACCTGCTGCACTTCTGACTTTTAAAATCCCATTTGTCCAACAGTAAGACCCCTTCTGCTATTAGAAAACATGCACACCAAGGACACAATCTGCTTCTCCTTCCCAGCTCCATGTAGACACCATTCTAGGAAATCCTAAAGAAAAGCATAAGGGAAGAGAAGGCAGAACTTGAAAATACTAGTTTCTCTACAATGTTATTTTCTCCCTGTTTTGGCCAACACCTCATGCAGGGAAATCTAATCTCATAGTATCTTAAACAAAGATTTACTGGCTGATAGCAGAATCTGTGGGTGTGTGAAAAGCCTGACAAAAACCTTAAGAATTTATTTATGGCTGCAAATATTACATCCATATGGGTAAGTTAATTTGCCTTGAACTTTTTTTTTCAAACATTGTAGAGACTGTTACTGATTTAATAGTCTACAATAATAGAAAAAAAAAAACATAGCAGTAGAAAAGCTAATCATTATAACAGGAGCAAGGAGTATAATTCCATTTAAACAATTAGTTACTTCTCTTCCCCTATCATGATTTTTCCTTAACCACAATTCTCTGCTCATTAGGAGATAATTACCTTCACTGTTAAGCAGAGTATAAATGCACTGTTTACACTACAAACAGGAGATTTCAGAGTTATATTTTTTGTCAAAAATGTTATTGCTATTGAAGTAGACTTATTGTATTACATCCAGTAGGCCACTAGACGTGCAGGTATACCTGTGTATGTTGGGTAATGGTTCAAAATTATTTTATTCCTAATGAAAAGCATGAATGAGGATTTTCAGTCCAGACCATTCCTATCAACACTCTGAAAGCCATGCCAGCAAGAGGTCCCTTCCCTCACCCTCCTCTGCTTCTCTCACTTTCAGATACAATCAGCTTCTGAGTTGTGTCGTGTTTCTCACACAAGATTAAGTGGGACTACAGCAATAGAGGATTAAGCTATCTGGCAAATGAACAGTGTAAGTGCTAATTAAACTTCACACCACCTATGTATGGTAGGCAGTTAAATAACATCATCTTTATTTTAATAGATGAGAAAACGTGAAACAAAGTGAGAACATGAAGTCAGAGCTCAAGAGCCTCTCTTGCCCATCTCCATCACTATTCCTCTGGTTTGAGATGTGGTTCTTCATCTCAGCTGTCAGTTGCCTGGGTAGATAGAGATACTGCTCACAGAGGCATGGAAAAACACCTCAGTCATTGGACTTCTGTATCTTAGTCCACTGCTAACAACAACCATGGCATTAGGAAGGACCTATAGGAGTCATAGTTTCTTTTCTGGAGATCTTCTCCACCTCAAGCATGCAGGTGACAGGTAAGAAACACTATGGTTCACTTTTAGCTACCGAAGTACCTAAGTTGCTCTTTTCCTTCCCTTGATAGCAGCAAAGGGTTCAGTGCAACCAGAAGAAGATTAGACATGCTTGAGTTGCCACATGTTAATAAAAGAACTTATATGCTCCTGCAAATAGTCTGGCTCCTAGTTAAGAAATTTACTGACCCTATTTTTTCCACCCTATTATATCTCCCCTATTATTTGCTGAATGTGCTGATTTCACACTGGCATCTGAATTTGCACATAGAAATAGTCATTAAGCAATAGAAATGTGTGGTAATCCTGTTACCATAGACTTTGTAAATCCTTCACTCCCACTAGTTCCTGGAAGGCCAATACTGTAAAGTTAGGATATGTTTCTTACCTGAAGGATTAGAAGATTTGGAACATTTAAAAAATGACACACAGCACCTTATGCAAAACAGATATTATTTTAAAACTTTGTTATTCTCTATCTTGTACAATAAAGGATGACAGAAAGAAAAAGTTCCCAGAAAAATGTGATAATGTGAGGGTAATATAACCTGTGGAACTGTGTCTTTCATTAACTATTTTTAATGATTTTTTTTTTAATGACCCTGAGGTCATTATTTCTGATGCAGAAATTATGACTTTACAAAATCAGTGGAGTGCTATTAAAAAAGGACCTAGATAAAAATAAGATTCAGTAACCTATTCCTATGGAGACAATAAAATGTAAAATGTGTGTTTCTCCTTTATAAATTTCCACTGAATTGGAAGTCCAGTCAAAAGCTGAATACATGCCACAAGAATAGCTTTTTATTTGGTTCAGCACACAAACTGAAAAATCAAGGAAGTAAAGTGAAAATTTGGAGGGAAAAAAGTGTCAGAAAATGAATAAAATGGTGTTTGCATAGAAAAAAAAAACAGGAAAGTTTTCATTCAGTTGGGAATGATAGGCTCATCTACATTTTCAGAGATTGTAAAAACAATAAATAAATAAAAGAAATAGCATGCCTGAAAAGCTAGTCTGTGGAACCATTAAAAAAACCACAAAGAGGATGTGGGAGCATTTGTCACTTCTCTCCAGCGTGAGCTGATTAAAGCTCTCATTTCTCATTTGGGTCCAACTCCCCCCCACCACATGGCTTGGAAGGAAGAGTTGAGCTCAGGTTTCCCTCCACTAGACTCCCAGCCCATGGAGCCTCTCTCCTTCCCAGTGAATATTTGTTTATAATTATTTGATTTCAAAGTGGAACAGGTCCAAAAGAGAGAAAGAAGAACCAAAGGTGCAATACTTGCTTGCTCAGTGGGAAAGGTCTCCTTAAAAGAGAAAAGAAGATATCCAAACTCCTTTTCAGAATCAGAGAGCGATGGGTCTTTAGCATGTTGGGCTAGTGCCCTAATCACCAGAATTATGAGAGCTGGATTTCCTTCAGCAGATGCTCTTTTTGAATCCAGCTCAAAAAAAAAATTGAAAAACTGTGTTTGGAGAATGCTGAAACTAATCTTTTTGACTTTGCCAACACCTCTTTTTTTTCTTTGCTTGCTTTTCTCCATTCAAAGCTGTTCTTTCAATTTGACCTGAAGTTGCCACTGGTTTCAAGTTGAATTTTGAATGTTTTCAAGTCATAAATCACATGCTAGAAACAAGAAAGTGGCTTGCTGCAGTCAGCACTAAGCTCAGAGCACGTCTGCCTCTCAGCCCAAGCACCCTCTGCTCTCCATACCAACTTCTCACTCTGACAGACCCACATATCTATGTTATATTTACTGCTTTCAACTATCAAAAACTTGGGTTTATCTCACAATGGAAGGTTAAGAACAAATAATGTACTCTAAAGCTGCTAACTTTTTGGTTAATTTCCCATAAAATTCTGTAAAAGCTTGCACGTGTACTCACGAGCCCCTTGCATGCAAATTCCCTCAACTTTCAACCTGAAGCCATCTCATGAACAGAGCAAAGAAGGTCTGCAGGCTCTGTACGACCAGAAGAAATGTCCATGAGATGGAGGCAGTGCTCAAGAGTCTCCTGCCAAGGAAAGGGGCAGCACAACAAGGAGCCCACCAGAGAGATACGGTAGGAAAGACCCAATCTTTTCAAATGAACACCGCAAGAGTGATTTCTGCCCAGCTCCTTTTGTACTTCTCCCTAATTTTCTTCAGCATGGGCTTTCCTATGTGGTTCCTGCTTTGTTCCTGGTTTTTGACAGATAACATGAATATCAATGTGCATTAAGAGGTGAAGAGCAAATGCATGGAATTGGTCTCTGTCTCTGTGTCTGCAGCTGATGACTGGGTTGTATTTGTGCCAGCTGCTTCCAAGTCTGCTACACTGCCTGAGCGAAATATTTAACTGCAACAGCTTAATCTTGAGCATAATTAAAAAGTTTTGACTTCCTGTGGCTCTGACACAGCTCAGCTCTAACAAAAGAGTAACAACATATGAGTTCTAGCAAGGGAATTCTTTCTTGTTGATGGGTAAGGCTGGACTCCTGGAAACTGATGGGTGTAACAACCACCCTGCAATGGAGATAACAAAGAAGTTATGGGTTTTTATGGAACTGTTCTACTCATGCATCAGAGACCTCCCCACAAACACTGCACTAACAAGTTATTCAGATATTTGTCTAGAGAAGGAGATTTTTAGAGCTATTTTAGCTGAGGTATCTGTGTTTGAAAAAGTGTAGAAAAAATACAAGACGACATAAAGACATGGGCAGAATGCACATGAAGATGGGTGCCTATGAATGGGAGCATGAGTATGTTAACAAGCCAGAAAAAGCAACATTCTATACAGAGAAAGCACTGAGGAAAGCGTTTGCTACACTGGAGAATTAAAAAGCATAAATAGGCCAAAAAAAAGGAGGAGAGGTGAAAATGAGTATGAGAGAAACTATCCCTGTGATAAAGCAGTGGGAGGTGATTGCTTGAGAAAAAGAAACCGGAGAAGAGTATAAACTGGAATGCAGACTATTCAGTATCAAAGCAGAAGACAGGGACATGTACAGCAAAAAGGCAGAGAGGAAGAGAAAGGACAACACTTACATTTCAGTTATAGGAAAAAAAGGAGCCTGAACATGGCTGTAGGCTTTTACTAAGGAGATCCATCAGGTTTGTCAGCTGAGCACATTCAGAGCACGGAGGGCTGCTAAGAGGACAGGGAGGAGATGTGCACCTCAAGCAGGAAAGGACCAGGGAAAGAACAGCAACAATCTGATGGTCATTCCTCAGGCTGGAACAAGGAATACTGGCAAAATTAAAACCAATTAAAACTGATACTCTAGGCCAGCCTCTCAAAAGGTACAATGTGCTACAGGAATGAGGAGATACAGAGACTAGCAGCATCTAAGAAAGGGTCTGAAGACATGATTTTTGTCCTCTCTACTTGTGATGCAGGAGTGGCTTCAGTGATTAGGGCAGTTTCACCACTTCTGAATTCCTAGGGAAGATGCTGTGGAGACAGGAGTAGCAATGGTGATCCTGGGGTCTTCTGAAATCAATGGCAATGATTTTTCAAGTAGAACACACTGCATGAGACATTTTTCTTCATTGTAGGCGTAATCTCTCAGTCCAAACTGTGCTTTCTCAGTGGTCACTGGGGAAAAGATGCACCTGCAAAGAATTACTTACCTGTAATTTGGGTGCCCTTTTTAAAATGGGATGAGTTGTCTGTTCAGTCACCTCTCTGTCAGCTGTAGAGGGAACCAAATGGTTTATATGTAGACAAGAGATGGCTAAATGAAACTGACATGAATCCCACACATGATACCACCTTTCAATAAAGCCATTTCCAAGTGGTGAATAGGAAATAAGATAACCCAAAACATGCTCATTTCCAGTATATGCGAGAGCTTACTTTTATAAAGAGATTATATTTCTACTTGAGATTTTGCATAACAGCCAAAGAAGCTGCTTTCTAATAATAGACTTAATATTCCTAGAAGAAAACTTTGTCATCTGCATGCAGTGTGACTTGGCCTGCATAGAAGTTATGCATAAATATTTTTGTTTTCAAAAAGGAGTGAGAAAAAATAATTGAAACATCAAGATTTCAATTATTTAGTTGTCACAAAAGCTGATCTTTCAAGTACTAAAAATGTGAAATTTGGGGTTATTTTTACTACTAGTAACATATGTTTACAGGACATATTTCAAGCTCTCAAAAACATTTAAAGAGAATGCTAAGTAGGGCCACTGAGTATTTTCAGACAAATTTCTGAAAGAAAGACAGTTTAGGTTGGAGTTATCTGCTGTAATTCAGATGCTGACCATTTAGATATTTGAATCCAAAGAACTTACACTCTGTTCCTTTTAGGATGGCTAAATAGATCCCATCTCCCAGGTGCAATTAATCTTTTGCTAAGATAGGCATTTATAATAGAAGGTGTCTTTCCACCTATTTTCCTCCCCTTAGTAACAATCAAGCCTAAGGTAATTTTCTCATACCTAAGTGCATAACTTTTCAATATGCAAAATTAGGGAAGACAGTCCTCTTCTAAATATCCCAGAAAGACTCACTTCTCTCAAGGATATGGTCTCCCTGTCCTTTCTAGCTACTCTTACATTCCCCTTGAACATAAAAGATTCTTTCTGCAAGTTTTTGTCCACGGAGCCTCCCACCCAAGGTCAGAAAATGAGGCTGGAGCAGAGGTGCAAACAGAGTCCAGCACAACCTCGGTTGCACTGGGCTCCTTCTTGTTCTCATGTCTCTGTTTACAAACAAAAGCAAGATCAAGGCCAATTTATGTAGCTATTTGTATGCAAATTAGGGGAGATTTTCAGATGTATTCAGCTTCGTGTAGGAGGCAGGCAGCATTTAAAAATGTAGTTTTTCCCAGGAGGATAGCAAGGTTTTCAGTTTCTATTTTGCTCATCCTGCCTTTGTTGTCAGACTTGTTCCTGACACTGATTTGTAAACACTTTAAAGTCTAGCATGTCACACACTTGGTTACATTCAACAAAGACTCTTCCTAAGTTTCCTCTCTTCCTCTCCAGCAGACACTACCTGGTACTTTCTCCTTTGCTCTTTCTGAGCACCCTCTTGCACTCTACCATGGCAGATAATGCACCTTCTTCTCCCCCCAAAATGGACATCTCATGCATATGCCAGAGCTTCCATCGATGTTCCATTACCTTCACACCAGGGCTTTTTCTGGCAAGCTTTGCTTCATTGTCAAATTCTCCTTCCCTTTCCTTCAAGTTTCCCAAGGACTCTGAGGCTTCCAGTTCTTTGCTTGAGCCCCACACCTCAACCTCTCCATTTGCCTTGCTGGAGACAGATTTCTCTTCTGTCTCCCCACCCAAGCCTCAATTGCCTTCTTTAAACTGGGCACACACCTCATTTCTTTGCTGGGCACCAAGGTTCTCCCATCACTACCTTACAGGCTTGTTTATTTTATCTGTCTGTCCATTAACATTTTTGTATTTCCAGGTGTGCTGCCTGCCATCTGTAAAAATGACTACACTATCTCAACCTTTGCTTCATTTCTGCTGGATCTTGACTCCTTCCATACGTATTTCTACTTCCAGTATCACTCTTTTTTGCTCCACATTTTTTCTCTTCTTTGCTCTCTCCCCCCACATGTATTTCTCATGAGATACACACTGTCTTACTCTATTTGGTGTTTTCTTTCCCATGTTCACTTTCGATAATTTATACATCACGACTAACAAACTTACTCTGAATTAAGCCCATTTCTGCTGATGTCCAAGTTAGAGATAATTTCCCTATGTAGGGATATGTTCATAACGTAATGCAAACTGGGCTTTACTCATGCATTAAATCTCAGAAGACAGAGTTAGAAGCAGGAGAAAGTGGACATTTTCCTTCTGAAATAATGTGAGAAAATTTTTCCTTAATCATACCAGGGGGAATCTAGAGTAACCCAACTGAAGTCAGTTGAACTGCCCTAGCATGAAATAAAAAAAAAAAATCACAATGGTTGTAGAGATCCCAGATAACTTTCCTCAGCCCTCTAAAGCTGCAAAACTACATACATAAAATAAATTAGAAAATCAGGAAATGTTTCAGAGCAATAGAAATTAAATCATCTTCCAGCACTGTTGCAGAAGCCCCTGGCATGGTTTCAATGCAGAATAGCACTCTTCCAAAACAGCTCTCTCCTGAGCACAAGCCAGGGACCATGCTCTATTTGAGTGCTGACACCTGGTTTGGAAGCTAAAAGGTTTAAATTGCAGGGTCAGAGGCTATTCCATGCCAGCTGGCCTCCATGTCAGAAAACTGTCACAAACACATTTGGTCCCTTTGCATACATGTTCTTAAAGGTACATCCCTACAGCCAGCCCAGTGCTCCTCACTAAGGTTCCATCTCCATTGCACATATGTTAGTTCACTAAAACCCCACTCTGGAGCAAATAAATAACTGTCCTGGTATCCACATCTCAATGCAGGATAATCCACTCCAGGGTCTAGGTTCTTTACGGAGCGGGTGATCAGACATTGGAATGGGCTGCCCAGGGAAGTAGTGGATTCTCCATCCCTGGAGATATTTAAAAAGAGACTGGATGTGGCACTCAGTGCCATGGTCTGGTAACCACAGCGGTAGTGGTCAAGGGTTGGACTTGATGATCTCTGAGGTCCCTTCCAACTCAACCGATTCTATGATTCTATGATTCAGACAAAGGACACTTTGAAGCATTCCAATGTCAGTGACCAAGACAGGATAGGTACTGGTGAAAGGACTGCTCTCCAGATGGGGAAGACAAGGATCAGAGACTGGTTCTTCCTGACTGTTCAGAACAAAGTATGGGACTCTGGGGCAGCAGCTGCTGGGACTCTAAATCCTGTGCTCTGCTACCACAGTCCTATTACCTTCTTTCATACAACTTTCAACTTCTCATCTTTGATATGACCCATCATCTACCCTTCTGAAATGTCTCCAGTGCCACCATCAGAAGGAGTGCCATGGCAAGTCTCCATGTCCTTCTATGCCAGGACTTTGCAACTCATACTAACATCCTACCTGCTGCAAGTGAACAAAACCAAAAGATCCACCTCCCAAAGGTTTAATTTTATAACTTCAGTTACTATAGCCAGCTATTTACTCATTCAGTTTACTTTCACACATTTGTATGTTGTCTTTGCTGTCATAATGACTGAAAATCATAAAATTATTTTTTTATCTTTTATGCTACAGATTTTCCTGCTCTGGTAGACTGAAGGAGTGATCTCACACCTGTCAATGACTTACAGCCTCTTATTTAAGTATTTCCCCCAAGAAACATTTTATTACAGTAGTTAACAAGCACTTGCTTAGTAAACTGACCTAAGACAAAGCTAAGGACAAGTTAATGGTGTAATTAATCAGTCATGATCAGTTTCTACTCTACAGTATTATTGCTTTATTGACCCCTATTTAAAGATTTATCACAGTAGTATTTTATTGTGGTTATAAGACACGTGGTTGTAATACAACAGGGTGTAGTTTACCTTATGCTTCTGTTTTATTTTTAATTTCATTTAGCACTTGCTGTGGACAAGGAGATGAAAAAGTCAGAAGTGCAACATGTGAAAATGAAGAAGGCCATTTTAGTCAAATGGAAGCAAAAATGGTAGGGATGCTTCTTGTTTGTCCAAGAGCTGTAATGAAAGCACAGAAGTAGTGACACTGTAGAGAAAGCTTCTCAGAATGTTTTCCTGGAGTTCTGCTAGCTGAAGAAGTCACTATCCCCAGTCCCACATCCTCTGTGTTCCAGGCTATTTCCTCTTCCCATCTCCACCACTCAAGGGTTATACTTCTTTTCTCTCCGGCTGCAGATCTACTTTCATTATTATTATTTCCTTAACTATTTTCATGAAACTGATGCCAGGTTTTGAGACAAGTACTGGGTCAATGCTTCTGAATGGAAATCAGCTTGTTTTGGGTAACACTTGAAAGATACCACATGTATCTATACAAGGGCAGAAAAAAAAAGAAGTTGAGGCTGTAAAGCTAGGAGTGACGACAGGGGGAAAGTAAGGATGTCCTAAGTCATCTCAAGTAGGAGAGGAAGTGGTTGTGTATGTGTGGTGTTGGGGGGAGTTACAACATCATTTGGGCTGGAAAAGGAAAGGATGAGAAAGAGTTGCCTCCAAGTCAGACTTGGAGAGGAAATCTACAGCAGCAGCTGGTTCTTAGTGCAGCATCAGATATATCATGTATTGACTCACTTGGTTCACCAAGTAACTCACTGTTACATGCTTCACCTAAGTGGGAGAGGTAGCACACAAACCCTTCTCTTTCATGGCCCTAACAGCAGGCCTGAAACAACTAAACTCTTTATTTGACCCTACTGCACTTAGATGATGATGCATCTAAGTTATTATTTTGTTGCCACTGTAATGCTAATTAGCTTTCAAGAGGACAAGGTTCTGTTCTTGCCAACACAAAAAGTCTGAACAGATGATAAATGTTATTGTTGTTGGATGTTGTGCCTGTACTAGTGAACTAAACCTCTCCAGGCAGTACCTCTGGGCACTCCAACTCAGTCACCTACACTGATAAATTGTTGGAGGAGTCTTTGGTGTGGCTTTGGCCCAGGACAGATAAAATACTCACAGACAATTCCCGTGCTCAGCTCAGAATGTGATCTGGTCCAAGCATGACTGCTGCACACAAATACAGCCACCCTTTTCAGAGATTTTATGTGTCAGCTGCCCAACATCCTTTAGAACACATCAAATGTATTTATGTAGGGGTGTCCAAAGTCTTTGAATCCGCCCCAACATAAAAAATAAAATAAAAATAAAATCCAAACAAACCAACCAAAAAAAAAAAAGCCACAAACCAACCCAAACTAAACTAAACTAAAATATAATATAAAAATATCATATAAGAATAGAATAGAATAGAATAAAATAAAATAAAATAAGATATAATGTAATATAAGTACAATATAATGTAATATAATACATAACATAAATAAAAATAATATAATATAAAATCTGTAATGAAATGTAATATAATGTAATGTAATATACAATAGAAATGCAATATACCTAAAGGAAAAGTCAGGAGTTAACAAATGACACCAAAACTGGGGGCTTGGGGAAGCAGTCAGAAGACTTGGAAGCAGGGCAGCCATTCAGAAGGACCTTATCCAGTTGGAAAAGTGATCCAAGCCACCAGCTGTAAAACAATTTGCAGAGAAGGACATGGAAGTCTTTTTGTGCATCACATTGACCACAGGCCACCAATGTGCCCTTGTAGAAAAGGTGCCCAACAGCATCTTGGGCTACATCAACAGGAGCAGACTGTCTCAGGAGATGCTCTTTCCCCTCTGGCTGGATCCACTTCTGTGCTCCCCAGTGCAAAGAGGCCATGGAGACACCAGAGTGAGCACAGGAGGTGTGAGCATCCTGGCTGGGGGCTGAAGGCCATGGCATATGAGGTGAAACTATGAGCCCTGGGACTGTTTGTCTTCAAGAAAAATAGATAATTGCTGCCTGTAACTACCTTATGGGAGAACCACAGGGATGTTTGAAGCTGGTTTTTGAATCTAGCCCTGGTTTGAACAGAAGGAAGGACTAGAGGTGGGTGTACTTTCCACCTGAGTTACTTTTTCCTGTGATTCTGCCATATGAAGACAGAGAGAACACATGCGTGCAGAGTTACTCCTGCTTACACAGGGGAGGGAGAGGAAATCCTCTTGGCTCATTTCTTCTCAAAAATGCTGGACTTGAAGAAAGGGAAGAGGATAGATTAACAGGAGCGGACAAACACAAGTCCTGGCAAAAACATCAAGAGGGCAGCAAGATGGAAATTGCCCCTTTGTTTTCCTGCAAAGTTAATGTGGAAAAGGAAGGAAGCAATCCTTCTACTGCTCCAGAAGAGACAGTGGAACTGGCTAGAAAAAAAGCAGCCTCAAGGCCTGTACATAGGTATGAAGCTTCCCTATTACCTCAGCATGTATTTTTTGTTAAAGATCATTTTTGAGGAAAAAAAGTTGTGGACAAACAAAAGAAAATAATAAAGGAGGAGCAAATCATTGTTTTCTAGATGGTAAAATTATGTGGGAGAAATTTGACAAGCAAAGTCACTCAGATCATTCGTATGTAATATTTCTCTGCACTCATTCAAATGAGCTTTCTTTCAAGGTGAGTTAGAAAAGACCATTTAGAAAAGGATGGCATCCTGGGACTCCCTGAGCAACCACATGCCAAAAGGGCTGATGCCTAGTTCTTATCTGCTGTATATAAAAGCAAATGATGAGCAGCTCTATTAAGTTATGTAAAGGAATTGAGTCAGGTCCTTAATGTGCTGCTTAGAGACAGGCAGTAAAAATGGTATTTTGAATATGAATGAACATAATAAAGTGTTTCTGTAAGAGCAAATATAAAGACAACTCAATAGAGTTTTTAAATTACTTTTGTACTCTTCAGAATCCATATTTGCAGTGGTCAAAGCTGTGACTGAAACACATCCAGACATCTGTAATTCTACGATTCCATGTTCAACCTTGTTTTAAACTATCTCTGTCTGGCATCAGAATCCACCCAGCAACTGAGAAAAACATTCAGGTGATTTGGACTGTGCTGAACTCCAATCATCTTGTGCTTTGCTGGTAGCTCTACCCAAATGCGACATTTAAAGTTAGCTTGAGATGTGTTTACATGATCAGCAGTCACAGCAAGAGATGCTTTGAAAGACATCCTCACTCAGGGGGCTCCATGCATAAGAGATTACCCTTTAAAAGGTAACATCAGTTACAAACAGATGTTTTCTCCACATGCATTTCACCTCTGGATTTTACTAATATAAAGAGTTCAGAGCTTCAGATCACAGCCAGGGCCAAAGTATAGAGAAAATTCAAATCAAGCTATCACAGCAAGACTGTTGGTGTTATTAACATTTTGTGGCACTCAGGAAGAGGGACATGGACACTGTTTATATAAGGTAACTGGAAAGACAAAACCCATTTTCTCTCTTTATCAGTACACGATCCTTTAGTGATAGATTTACAGGGTTTTTTCCTGGCATATTTTAGTCCTGTCCAGAGGTAATGGAAACAAAGAGAAACAGGATGGCCAAAAAATTAGGATTTTTTATGTAAAACGTCCCAGGTCTTATGAAGAGCAATGGCTTATTCAATACTGAGCTCTATAGTGATGCAACCACAGAAACTGCAGTGGTCTGTCTTCATTCAAGGTGAATAGAAATATCCCCAGGAACATAAAATAAATATAATCCACAGAATTTTCTGTCAAACCTTGTGTTAGAGTGGCTGAAACTAACAAAGAATTGCTATCTGTACTGATTAATGAAAACATGGTGGATTTACCCTGTAATCCCTCAGATTTCTTATCAGAATATTACTTGTGTGTGGCTGAACTAAAAGGCAAAGCAACCTTCACCTGAGGGCCTGGGTCACTGGTTGGCAGATGTTGCTGGTCAATCTATTTTATGATTTACGTTGATAAGGAGAAATTTATTAATTTAAGTCAGCCACAAATCTAGAAGATGTTCACATCTCTGAGTCTGAACAGCATAACTAGCAGTATATGACCACTGCAACAAACCACATTGGTAGTCTTACACACTGTAATATAATCACTAATGGAATTTCCATTATTAAGATGGAATTTCCCTGTATTCAGTTTGCAGTCAACCACCTTCAAACTGTGTAGCAGTAGGGATAACTATATGTCAGGGATTTGCCTAAAAGGTGGACCATCTCCTTCATATCTTCATGGTTATCTGCCCTTAAGAAACCAAAGATTAAGAGGATCCCTGATGAACGGGCCATGTCTTTTTTTGACGCGCCTGTCTGTAGGTGCTGCAGGTACACAGAAAACAATCTGGGGAGGTTAAATTTATATTCCCCTTACACTGTAATGTCTCATACACCCAGACATCTCTTGGAGAAGCTTGGGTCTTTGCACTGTTAAGGGTCTGCAGAAGCTGTAAAGAGACACATGTTGTTTTTTCCAATTTTGAGGTGGACAAAGGATGACCTCAGGGAGTCTCCAGAGAGGATTGCTTTCCTACCTGTGCTGGACTTGGCTCTGAGGAGAAGGTAATAACCCCAGAACAGGCTACTCTGGAGAATAGCACAGACTGGGGTAAGTGAGGGAACAGAAATGCTGGCAAGCATGTGAAGTTTGAGCCTGCAGTTTTGCAGAAGAGTGCAAAAAAGTACCAGGTAACCAGAAAAAAAAAAAAAAAAAAAAAAAAAAAAAGGACAAAGATTGGTAACATCACAAGAGACAATCTCTAGCAGTTTTTTGACCTAGATTTATTGAGCCTTTTGACCCTGTTGTAGTAGCTGCCTCTGACACAGAAATGTGATGAGAGAGATAAGAAGAGAAAGATAAGAAAATACATGAGCACACAGGACACCAGGAACCTCAAGTGGAAAAGCTGTCAGAGCTTTGGTCTCTGTTTGAATGAATTCATGCTGAGGACATGTAAAGAAATGTCACTTAGTACAAGGGGAGAGTTCAAACAAAACTGTCCTAATCCTACATAGGAGTGACAGAGAAAACAGAAAAAAATAAGTGGGCATTCTCAAAGAGCCTACTGGTGCCATCCAAATGCATGGATTAGTGCCAAGTCAGAAAACTGGACCAGTTGCTCAATTGTTTTCATCTTTCTTTGAAAAAAATGAGATTATTTAAAATTAAATATGAATGTTTTCCATTAGAAGCACACATTTTTTCATTAAAGTTTTATCCAATAACAATTGTCTATTGAAAGTGCCTATAATTTTCACAGGAAAAAAAAAAAAAACAACAACTTGGAAGTGGATTTGTCTGAATTGCTGTAGTTTGCATTCAATTTTCAAATCCCAAATATTTTCAGATTTTCTAAGTTTGGGACTGATGTCTTAACTCCAGATCTCAGAAGTACACATCCTAGAGGTAGATCTGCTGCCTGGTATTCACAGATAGGGAGACCCCCAGAATCCAACCACCTGAAATAGCTGGATCCTGCACAGCCTGCAAGATTTCATTTTGGGGACCACCACAGTTCAGTCATTGGTGGCATGGAAAAGAGAAGAAAAACACATTTTGCAAATGTGACCTCTATCAGTGTGCAGGCACACACCTTTTTATGAAATTATAGCCCCATGACTTATGGTCCCCAAACCATCCTGCTGGCAGCAAGACTTTCTGATGTTGCTCCTGGCAAGGAACAGTTTAAAAAGTAAAACATTGACAGGCAGAGTGAAGTGTAATGTCACTAACAGCATGAGCACTTGCTCAGCATTGCTGCCCACAGACCCGGTCAGGGTCAATGGACATTTCATTAATGTTTAGCATGTTGTATATGGATGTTAAAATATAAATTGTCCATGATACTTGGAGCTGTGCTGTGATATATAGATGTGCTCAGATGGACAAAACACGTGACATTAATTCTGCCTATAAAACAGAGTTACAAAAAATAAAGAGACTGGAAACTATACCTCATTTATATAGTTTTATATGTACCATGTAAGTGCCCATGTGAAAAACCACAGAGTCTTGTAAAAAACACTATTTATTAATCACATCTGACTGCTTTTCTTGAATTCTGGTCACTAATCCATCTTCCCTGGGATTACCTCTTAATGTTTCAAACTCTACCCAGCTTTCAATAAATTACTTAAGAGCAAGTTTTCCAACTGCTCCTTCAAATGCAGGCTCTATACCATATAATTACATGTTCCTGAGTAATATTTAGTTCTGGAACAGTCACAGCTATGACACTCAGCATAGTACAACTCATCAAGGTTGCAAATGGCCCACCAGAAAACCAGAAATCACAGTTGGAAAGAATGGATCTAAGCTTTTTTAGTTTGTTTGGGTTTTTTTCCCCAGTGCTGTATTTTAGGTATAAGTTAAGAATATTAAAAAATCAGGTTCTATTCTGTATGGAAAAGCTAACATCATTTAAATAACATTAAAAAGTCATTTAAACCTGTTTAATTGGATACCTGGCACTAAACAAGTCTGCTTAGAGATGTAGTCTGCATTGCAACACTGGGCAGTGGTCAAAAAGAGAAAAGCACAGGAAAAAACATCATTATGATGCTGCAAAATTCTGTAGTGCGATCACACTTCGGTTCTTTCATGCAGGTCTTGTCATCCCACTTCCAGATCAGTCTGACAGAGCTGTGAAGGGTAGTGAGGAGGGCAAGAGGTATCATGGAAAGGATGAATTAGCTCCTACACTAAGGGTCACCCCTGTAGACAGTGATTCTTGATCCTGGAGAGCTGAATATCCAGGAGGATGTGACAAAGTTCCGCAAAATCTGAAATACTATGGAGCAGATGAAATAGATCATGATTCTTATTACTTCTCATAATATATGAACTAAAGACTCCCCAGTGAACTTATCCAGATTGATTTTAAAAGCAAGCAGAAAGAAATAATTTTTTATATATTGTACGTCATGATGTTCACTGGCAGCCTGAGGTAACAGTCACCCACAGGAAAAATGTTTAAAGAGCAATCTGCTAAATGAAGAGCAGATAGGTGGCACCTCAGTATGATCACCTGCATGCAGCCCTCATCTCCAAAACCCCCAAAGAAGCTGATTTTTGGGAGCTGACAAGTATAACAAATTCACTCTGTTCACATTCTTGTCCTGTCACACTTTTCCTCAGCGTGTGCCACACATTGTGATTACAGACAGCTGGAGTGAGTTCTAGACTGATCCAAACAACAGCATTTAAGACATAGGATGGGTATTGACCTGAATACTGGTCAAATTATTTTGCTTTAAAGTGCCTGAACACAGAGGGAAGATTAACCCAACAGCTACTCTGGAGGTCAGAGTTCTAGAGTTCTCTATTAAACTCGTGGTCCTTCCTGCCAACCTCTGGGGATAGCATGGCTGTATAAAGCATTTAAAAAGGCACTGGAGATTTATATTTGTGCACCTGCATCTCTCCCAGAGAACACAGGCTATGTATGCAGAGAGTACACATATGCAGCACTCCTTTGGGATCAGTTGGGTAGCAGATTCTGGCTTGGCCAGCGTAAAAAAAAAAAAGTATTTTATATCACCATCCTATAAAAACATATAAAAGAGGGCAGGTGCAGGAGGGGAGGGAGAGGAAGGGGCAGGGTTTCATTCCCAGTTTACAATCCAGTCTCCTCTGCTGGAACACCTCAGCCATGACACTTGCACGAGAGCTCACCAGGAAATGCATCAAGATAATGATCTGTGAATGGTTCAGTTTGTTGGCTGAGTTTCTGGGATGGCTCCCACCGCCTCCTCTCAGAGGGTGAAGTTGTTCCATGCTTTCCTCTGCTCCTCCCTCCCGGAGCAGTTTCATGGGGCCCGGGTGTGCTGTAAAGTCAATAAAGCAGATGGGCTGGTGAGGTTGGGCAACCAGACAGGGGTATACACAAACAGAGCTGGTTGATGGCTCCTATTCCTCCTCGTTTTTCCAAAAGTCAGTGGAGGCCAGTTAAAATAAAGCTGACATGATGGTGAAATAGTGATTACCCTGTTTTCTGCCAGCATTCCTGGAAATGCAGCTCATAAAACACACTGAATCATATAAAAGTCTTCAAGGATTCAGCAAGAGACAGGAAAATTAATCTTCTCCTCACTGGCATCTATTTTTGCTATAATGATAAAACCATACTCTTTCAACTCTTCTGAAAGTTGAAGACTTTTATTCAGAGGACCTGACTCTGCAATTCAGTCATGCTGAGTAACATTTCAAGGGGATCTCACCATGATAGTTTGCACAAAAATATATCGTTTTCTTACAAATCAGGCCAAGAGAATGAGTCTTTGAGTTTTGTCAGTGCTGTTGTAATTTTCAAGCAGGCAATCAGGAGCAATATGAAGTGTCAAGTAAAATATTTTGTGTCCCTTATTCAACAGCTTTGTAGAAACTGCATGCCATGCCAGCTTAAGGGACCCATTTCTTAGAGTAAGAAAAGGGTTGCAATAATGCACCGTATTTCCACCAAGAAAAAAAAGGAAATGCAGGGTACTCTGCTGTTAGACTGTTGTGGTAGCAGAAAGCTGTGATGCTGCACAGCATATAATTGCTAAAATTATTCTTCTAAAAAAAAAAAATAAAAGGATGTAATTGAATAAAGGATTCATCTCTTATGGTCTTGTGGAAGTACAGTCTGAGGTTCCCTGATGGTCTATTAGGGAGATGTTGCCACAAGTAAGAAATCTTTCTCCTTAGCTCTTTTTAAAGACTAAATAACATGTGGCAAGAAGCCTTCCAAAGATAATCTGCATATGGATTATTTCTTCTAAAAGTATCCCACAAACCCCGCACTACTTTTTCTCATAGTCCTCCAAGGAGGCATCCCAGGAGCCATCTTTTGTGCAAGGGAACCAGGAAGATTTCAGTTGTTTTGAACCAGGGCAGTGGCAGCAGGGGCAGCAGGCTTGGGTTGTGAGGGGACAGGTCTCAGGGTTCAGAGGCAGACATAGTCACTATTGTGGCAAAGGAGAGAGCACTGCTGCCCTGCTTGGCTCTTCTGGGAAGGCCAAATATATGCCTCAGCCTCACGTAGGGAAAATAACAGGCTTAAAGCACAGCACAGCAGTAAGAGCATTTTTTCAGACAACGTATTTCAGTACGTATGCTGCAGCATTTAAGTTTGTCTTCTTCAATGTCACTGGTGTTTGTGGCTATAAAATTCCTCATCACAAGCCTTTTAATGCAAGATAGACTTTTCCACAAAATCAGTAATAGTCACTGTTCACCTCATAAATACAAGAAGCAACTGATCTTTTATGGTGCTATCCATGCCTCATCAAGCATTAATGTATTCCTTGTAAACATGTATTCTTTATTTGGTTAGGACAATAACAGTGCCACGTGCCAGACTTACTATTAGATCTCAGTTCTCCTATTCGTAATGGGCTGTAACAGATGTTTTATCCTCAAACAATATCCTTCATTGCATTGTCTGTGCTAAACACCCCAAAAATCCAGAGTTATTGATCTGTACCAGTTTTCCCTCATTGCCTTTCAAACTACCACACAGAAAGATCTTTGCTGCAGACACATGAGTAGCTGTTGGGAGGTGAGTGATTTATATCCTGGCAAAAGAAGGACTGAGAATCACATCAATTATTTGAAATGTAGAGAGTGGGAGGAAAAAAAAAAAAAAAAGAAGAAGAAGAAAACAAAAAAGAAAACACAAAAATCCCCTCACACGTTACAAACGTGTCATCATAAAGCTACATCATAAAGTCATCATAAAGTTATATCATAAAGCTCCCTCAAACTATAAACATCTTATGCTTTAGCAGCCTGCACCAGGACCATTTCAAGAGCTGGATGTGCCACCTCTGCTCAGGGCAGACACTAGGTCAGCAGAGCCCCATGCCCTCCTACCAAAGATAGGCTTGAAGAAGTACAGGTCCAGGGATGGTTTTAATGGCTTCACCAATTCTCTGTGTAAATGCAACACCAAAATGCCATGGGTGTGCTTAAGTAAACCTTCAGGGGACACTTCAGGAAACATTTGCCATCCATCAGTCACATGGAAATGCTTGACTAATGGCCAGAGCTGAGGGCCTGTCATGAGCTCTCTGCATCTGCCTCTTCTTTTTTATTCTGTTTTACATGCTATGAAATAAGACCAGATGAAACCAAATTAATTGCAGTTCATCTAGTTTAATTGCATTAAGTTCTTTCAATAATAATCATATCTTACCTTCCAGAAAGTACTGTGTTGAGCTCAGCCAGGGGCTTAATAGACATATGTTCTCTTCTAATAGCCTACCAAAAAGATAGAAAGATCAGCGAGCAACTTTAGATCTGTCACAAGCTCTTTACGTGTTCACAGGTGTGAACTGTGTGGCCAAGCACAGGTTAATACCAGTCTGCTTTCTAGAAAGCTGCCCTGGAGCTGAAAGGACAAGATTGTAAAACGTTGTCCCTAATACATAAACGTCACTAAATCAATCAGCATACACCACCAAGTCTGTCCATACCTGTGCTGTGCATCACTATGTGGGTGAGACAAAGCTACAACCTGCTGTAAGGTGGGGAAGAGGTCTGGCTCTTTGTGTGCTTTTATTAGGTCTCATTGGATAAAGTTTCAACTGAAACTGAGAAGCTGGAGCACAAATAAAAATGATTACTGTCACAAATCAAGCAAATAGGTATCTCCCCCAATACTATTCGTGGGATTCAGCTCAGCAGAATAAGCCTGCAATAAATATAATCAAAGATATTCAGACAGTGCTTGTTGATAAGCCATACTGTAATTTTATTTGATATTTCTTACAAAATTGTGGGTTTCTACCTGCAGTAGTTTGATTAAGGGGTGTATGCATTTACTAATAGCAACACTACATTTCATACCTAGAAAGCTTTGTGGACATCAGATGAGATATTTCTCTTTTGTGTATTTTTATGATTGAAAAAAAAATAAATCTCTGTTTCCTCTATTGGTGCTTTCAGCCAAGATACTAATTCGTTTTCTGTGCTTAGTCAGTCCGTTTTCTGATTCCTTCTTTGACTATGCAGACCCAAACAATATTTGTTCTGCTCTCGCTGATTTACAGATAAAAATTTTATTGACCTTTTTTGTCAAACCCATTTTCCTCTGAATATATGTCATGCTGATTTTACTACTGATTCATAATAAATTAGCTTACATTCCACATAGAAAATATAGGGTCTTAACCATGTTATCTTGATCCATAGGTGAATTATACACTACACAGGATAACTGCATTTTGTGTAATGTGCAGTATTACATATTGCAATATGTAATTAGGTGTTGTGATATGTAATTATGCAATAACGTGCTAAATCTATACCATTGTGAGACTGTTAAAAAAGGCAGTGTCATTGGATAAAGTGTTCTCAGTGCTTGGGTAAGAGAGAGGATCTGGAGGGTCACAACTGTAGTTAGGAAATTCATTTAGGTTCAGCGTAGTCCTGGAACATGCTCCTGACAGTTCTGTCAGGCCATCTCTTCCTCAAGCTGCTCATCCTTCCCACTGGCTACATGCAAAACTAGCCCCACCTAATCTTACTCTAAAAAAGTCTTAATTTTTCTCTGCCCTCACTCTAACCTAAATTAGCTTTCTGCCTTTATGCTGACCACAGCATTTCCAGTTTGAGGTGTTGCTGATAAAATCACTTAGAAATGCATCTGTCCAATTTTCATGGATGAAATCAATCCAGCAGATCTTGCTTCTGAGTACGGGTTTGGGACCAGCTGAAACAGAGCTTGTCCTAATTCAGTTCCAGCTCGAATTCAATGAAACTTACAAAACAAAGGCTCAGGTTCAGAGTCACTCCTGATGCCTGAAGCAGATGGTAAGAAATTTTATCTTGGTTTTCCCTCAGCTTCTTGAGTTTAAAGCCCACTTCCACTGAGCAAGATAGTTCTGTGCCCTACTTTTGGTGCACAGGGTGGTTTTGGGTTTTTTTTATGATTGTGATATTTCATATGCTAATGTGTTGTGAATCCTACGTGACAATAATACTGGTGATTTTTGTGTGCATTTTGAGTTTAGACAGATTATTACCCCATCCTTTATTACGGAAAACCCCTGGATTAATTTGTTAAATTACAGCAATGAAATCTGTCATTACACAGAAAAGAAAAGACAAGCCAGAAGCCACTGTGGGTACTTTCTGAACAAATAACATTCAGAAATCCTTAGAATAAACCATATATTCAGTGAACACAATTCAGGAAATCAATTGTACTGACGGCTGCTTTATGGTGTTAGGTGCTGAAATTATGGCCCTGTTAAAGTCAATGATTGTTTTGCCGTTAGCTTCAAGTTGGTTGGGTTTTCATCTTCTTGGTCTTGCTACCAGAGCCAGGGGCTTGCTGGAGGAAATAGGGCCAGGAAAATGCCACCACAAAAACAATACAGGAAAGGAGCTGCACGTTAGCAGAGCTGCATCAGGTGGTAACTCAAACACTTGCCCTGTATAACTTTAGGTGCTGACAACAAGTTCACAACCAGCAGGGAAAATGAAAGTACAGTTTTGCTCTGAATTTTTCATTATACCGCAACAGCACCTCATTATAGAAAGCAGGAGTTTCTAATTACAAGACCAGAGCCACTCACTCTCTGCCAAAGTAGCAGAGAATGGGAATTTCCATCTTGTTGACCTTCTGAAGCACAGAGGAAGGACTGTACTTTGTGATGTGGACCAGCTGTCAGAGCAAAGCCAGTTGTGTATCTGTGGCCGTGGCCCTCTTTTGCCGACACAACCAGAAGGCTGTTCATCTTTCCATTTTTTTCAATGATGTAACTGGGGACCAGGCCAATAAAATGAGCAGCATACCATTGTTTTCTACCCATCTACATGCTGGAAGATATTATAAACATTACAAGATATCATAAACATTAGAAAGTATCATTAGGGAAAAATATGCTTAGAAATCATCACAGGCAGAGATGGGGAAAGCTTAGCAACTTCTATTCTGTGCTCAGCTCCCCAAACCAAACTTTATCTAGTAAACAAAACTGGTCTCCAAGTATTGGCATTTAGAGCCCAGATTCATTCAGAAGCTTTGCAAATCTGAAAAGGAAAATTGCTGTGGTAGAAAGTTTGGCAGATACATTTTACTGAAAAGAAACTTTTGCAATTGACCTTTTTATTACAATTTTAAGAAAGAAAGGCGAGAGGAATAGTCATCACAAACTGGGAAATAAAATGAAAGGGCAAGTCACCTGTGTCTGGGAGAGGAAAACCCTAACCAAAGAAAGAGCCAACCTTTCAGGAAAGAGGTCTCAAGGAAGCTGCAGTGGGACAAGTGGGAGAGCAGAGATCAATCTAGAAAGGAATCTGTAGAGAGCTGAGCATAGTAATGAAAACAAATACACATGCTGTATAAAAGATGTCTTGTATGAGGGCATCCCGACTATGTGTTGTGTCTGTAAGAGCACAGAAAGTGGGGAAGAAAAAAAAAAAAAGTGCTGTTCTTTTAGGTGTGGTTTTCCTTTAAACATTAATGCATCTGCATCTCAAAACTGGCATTTCTTACAGTTTCTTCCAGTCATTAGCACCAGATGCCAGGAATGCAAATGAGCAGCTGCCCTTCCCAGCCCCTATTTTAGATTTTACATAGTTGAGAGAATCTTTAGACCTTAGAGCATATTTATTCTTTGATTTCTTTTGCTAAAACAGCCTGCAGCCTGGGTAAACACTGGAGAGGGCATTGAGCCAAGTGGTTTGTCTACATAGGCAGCTTTTTGTTTCCCCAGCCCTCATTCAGATTTACAGCTGAGCAGTTATAAGCAGGGGATGCACCCTGGAGAGTCGCTTTCAACTCACACAAACAAAGTTGAAATCTGTGAAGTTTCCTTCTCTCATCCAGATTCAACCAGTTTTATTGTCTGCACACATCTCAGGCATGATCTGGACAACCTGTTGAATAGTCTGTCAATAGCACTTACCACCATCCCTGTCCCACGAGGTACATGTCTGATCTCAGACCAGTTTGTACTAGCATAGGGGTTTTTTTAGCAAAGTGTCTCTGATCTATATCAAAGTATTACAAGTTGAATCAGACTGACCTATGGCCAAGGTGTTGGTCCTCATGGTTCATGTCTCTATTTCTGGTTTAAAAGACCTTCACTTAGAATTGAAGTACTTAAAATTTGCCTTTCTGTTAAGCTTGCTGGTACTTCTACTACAGGAGTAATGAAATACAGAGTAATGGTTAATTTAACTGCTAATCCAATGGCTAGAAACTTTGATGGATGTTAGTGAATCACTGGTTCAGGACAATTTCAGATAGTTTATTATACCATACCCCACCTGTCACATTGTCCTGTGCTCACACTAAAGCATACATCCCACTTATAATTCCTGACCATTTGATTAACTCCTTGCTATGATCCTGAGGTGATCTGAGAGAACCCATAGATACTGGAGTACACCTAAATATGTAGCCCACGTTATATGAATAGTCTCTGCTTGGCCTTCAGACAACTTCATAATGGAGAGTAATCAAATATAAACAAGATAACTGGCATTTCCTAAGATTCAGGTTCATTATTTTAGTGAAATCTTACTTTTTGGCTTTATGAGTAACAGTTCAATATTCATAGAGATTTCTATTATGCAGCACTTCTGTACCTCCCTGAAGACCACAGGAGGGCTGAGCAATTACCTTTCCCAGTGGGATAAAAATCCTATTAAACTTTTTTGAGACTGCAAATAGAAATCAAACACTGACCAAAAGCTGAATTTTGCCCAGCCTGCACCCTGAGCCAATATATATCTATATTTAGATGGATGAATGAAATGTATTTGCAGTAGATGCACTTATTTTGTTTTCTTTGTAGAAGCAGATTACAGTGTGAAGCTACTCTGAAGCCCAGAGGAAGAGCCAGTAGTGAGAAGTTCATGGATGGTATATAATATATAGCTCAGACTGGTAAACCTGTAGGTAGTTAACACCTCTACAAATGCTCCATGCAACATGGAGCATTAATCAGTCTATAAATACTGAAGACAAATGTATTGACGTCGTCTAAAGTGAGGTGTAGCAAGGAAGGGCACCACTGTGCAGCTATCTTTTGGTTTTCAAGTTATATATAAGTATGTGTGCCTAAATGTAGACCTCCTTTGTTTTAGTTTTGGGAGAGCTGGCTTCATATTAGTGCACAAAATTTTTCAGGTAACAGAGAATACAGGGAAGAGGCAAATTTACATCTCATTTAATAAATAGATGTGTATCACATATATGCACATTATATACATAAAAATATGGTATTATGACTTATTTTGATCCAGCTAGCTTAAATTAATAAAAAGGTCTGCATTTTAGGTGTTCTACAGAGAAAACATTGTTTCATATTTTTATAATCTCTCTCTCTCTCTATGGAAATAGCTGGTTATCTTTTTAGCCTACACAGTATGGTTGATAGGTTTTTAAGCATGGTGTAAGAAGATAATAGAAAGCCCAACATTAGAAAAACAGTAGGAATAGCGAGGAAAAGGTAGCCAATTCAATTTAACTGAAATATTTGTAGAATAGATTTTCATTTGAAGTAAACTAATCCTTAGAATCAGCATTATAATGACTCTACATTCCTAAGGCTTTGTTTCCTGGAGTCTTAAAACAAAAGGCTACAGTGTCATTTTCCTCCTTCTTCACTGCATAATGTTAAAGCCACAAACAGTTGACCACAGGATCCTACAGAGCAAAATGATTGTGGCAAATGTGCCAAACCTGGAGTATGTCTCCATGAGATATAAACCAGAGAGACAGTACTGCATCATTTCTGGTTTATGCTGGAATACATATTAAAGCAGAAAATTAAATTTTTATTCATTAAATTCCTCCTAGTAGGTTATGCCTTTTGACAGACAGATGTTATTTTATCCCCTTCTACACTACAGCTGATCTACAAATAAGAAGATCTCCAATGTTTAGCATAGTTTATAAGCTTGCCCTCATTAGCACAACTTTCTAGTAACCATTTTTGCCAATTTTCCCCAGGGAGCTGTGTTTTGGTCACCCTCATTGAGTTGTTTTTGTCTCAGAAGGGACATATGAAATGTCTTTACAGCAAAGTTCTGACACCATCCTCAGGTTCTGATTTCCCTTGAAATCCCATGCTCACAGGACAAAACTTTGCCTTGGGCTGCACTTTGGCACCATCTCAAACACTGGCAATGGGCTCAGCATGGCATCTCTCTTCAGGCAGCCTCCCGCCGGGCAGCAGGATCCCATCCTCACGGATCTCCTTCCAGAAGGGTAACTGCTGTGACTGACACGGAGGAACCAGGAGTCAGGGAATATGTCAGGCTTTAGCTCACTGCCCAGCTCTAGCTTTTAGAGAAGCAGTGGAAGTACAATCTCAGTATCTCCTTTTCCCCAGCACACTAATAAATTGATCATCGCTTGATACCCTTTCAATACAGCACCAACACACTGGCTGCCATCCCAAAGCACTACAGGTGGTTTAGTACCACAGATGGGAGCACGTAGCATAGTGTTTTACACCATGGGATGTATAGCTCCTGGGCTGGAGCTGGGGTTGTGCTTCAGTTTGGACAGAACAAGGTAATGCCTGTCCGCTCTGGTCTGTGCAGACACAGCCATGGACTGCTCTGTCACCTCTCTCTGGTGGGCCAGGAGAAGGCAGCTGCTTCCACTCCTTGCTCAGCCACTGACAGGGAAGCAGAGGAGCCTTTGAAATCATTAGTGCCACAACTGCTAACAGCAGCTATTAAAATTCTCGCCGATGATGTTTTTTTCATGCTCAGGGATGCACAGTTAACAGAAGGGAGGAGACAAAGAGGACATGAAAAAAATGGAAGAGGATAGGTCATTTTTTCTAGTCCAAGAAACGGTGAGAGAGATAATTTCTCAGGTTGTTCATCAGTTTGGGATTGTATCATTTAAACTAAACCGTTTCTAAATCAATATAAATCAGTGTCAACTCTTAGAACACTCTTAGACATTTTTATTTTTATTAAATTTAGGCAGACGTACAAAACCAGCTGCAATATGAAGTGGGCAAGAGCTGCTAAATGCATCTTCTTTTTTTTTCATATTTTAGATTATTAATGCTTTGATGAAGTTGGGCTCCATTTTGCAGAGGTGTTACAGTAAAAAAGGTTCAATATCAGTAAATATGCTGACATTACCTTTTTACCTGCTGATTATAGCTGCCTTCTGTAGTGAGTTTAGTAAAGAGAGAAAGAGCCAAACCTTCTTTTTACTGTCTGTCAAAAAAAATATTCTTTGTTTTCCAAAAAGCAACATTTGGTGTTATTGTCTAGCTGAGACAGTACCAAGGTAGGACACAAGACAGACCTCTTCTACATGTCTGCTGTGTTCCTCATTCCTTATTTTCCTATGTGTCTCCTCATTCCTTATTTTCCCTGGTACACTAATTTGTAAAGTTTTTGAAACTGCATTGATTAAATGCCTCTGTTTTGTCTTTACTGTGAAAATCTACAGAAGACATCCAGATTGGACAAATGTCACCAGAGGAAAAATGTGCCATGAAGCAGGCATTACAGAGGGCTTTTCCTATTTCTCCCTTCTCCAGGAGAAATGCGTCCATCCCCTTATATTTACTGGCCATAAAAGACACACTCCCAAGGAGCTACAATTCCTGACCACCACCCCCACCTCCCTGCAGCACCTATTTACTCACATCTCTCCAAGCAATCTCCTCAGCTCCCTGTCCCTATCCATCCAACCCACCCTCTACCCTATCTCACATTAGTGCTGCTTCTGTGTCTTGAGATGGAAGAGCTCAGTTGAGACTCTGCTGCTGCTGAGATGTGGAATGTGCCAGCAGGGCACGACTTTGGTGTAACTGAGGCTGTGGGAGCTCTTGTCACCTCATTTGAGCTCTAATGATGGTTTCAGTGAGAAAGTTAAAGCTCTGGTGCCACTGTGAGCTCAGTGTTTCTTCAGCAGCAGAGCTGGTTGCAGATTTACAGGTTGTGCACACAGCAGCATCACTGGGGGACCTTGTCCCCTTCCATCCTCTTCTTTGTGCCCCAAGCCCCTAATTCCCACAGCCACACTTGTTTCTCTGAGCCAGGCACAAATATCTGAGTGGCCAAACAATCAGTCCATTGGGAAAACTGATCCAGACCAAATTCAAAGTGTGATTTTGGGTCAGCTGAGCTGACTGAGAAGCTGCCACATGATTAGTCCTGACCTTCCCTACCCAAAATACACACCCCATCCTCCTTTGTTGGACTGGCATGTCTCTGTAGGATCTAAACTAGCAGGAAAGTATTTCTTTTATTATTTTAGCTATTTTGCTGCTAGATGAACTCTGAAACTGGCAAGCCACAAGACAAGCAACGCTTTCTGCACTGGTGCAAGGAAGCAGTGGGATAGGAAGTTCACCAGAACACCAACAATTGCACCCCATGCCCAGCCACAAGGCATGCTCCTTAACCTTACTATGGAGCCTCCTCTTCAGCCACACTACCTGGGCCCAGTAGAAAGGATGGGCACAAGGCAGAAGGAAGCAGGTTAGGATGGGAGAGAGGGACTGCTGCTCCCTGGGGCTCTCTTAGTTACACCAGAAGAGATGTTTGTGAAATGATGGGCTCAGAAATCTTTCTACAATACTACTGAGTTTTTAGTTTTTCTGATTGAGAAGTTTTGTCTGATTTTGTTCTTTCCTTTTTTTTTTTTTTTTTTTTTAAAGTTATCAAATAGCTGAGTATTGGATTGTTTTCTGTGATACAGCATTATGAGGTTTTAATTATTAATATATGCCAGTTTTTAATTACTCTTTATAATAAATATAGATGACTTTTTGGAGATCAAAATAACTGTTCTGTAAAATTAATTTATACTAACAAAGACTAAGGTCTGAAAATAAAAAAAAAAAAATGGCCCAGTCCAATTTTGTTTGTTTGTTTGTGTCTTTTTCTTTCAAGATGATCCCTCCTTCCCCTAGGTTTTCAACTTTTCATCCCGAGTGAGGCTAGGAAAAGCCTCAAAAGATCCTCTTTCAGACAGAAGAATCACTTCCAATCCTTCTCTTGCTCGGAAGCAATATTAGCAATAGCCAGGGTGGGCTATGCTGAAAGCAACCACCCATGAAAGGAGCAGAAGGAGCACGAGCTACAGTCTGGAAGCAACAGAGCCCCTTCAAAGTTGCCTATGACCTTCACCACATCTCTAAGACTACAAGTGTTCTGGGATCTGAATCCCCAGAATTTTTTTTAGCAGAAGCCACCACCCCACTAGGAAAATTATGACAAGGAAAATCCATGAGCGAGAACTTGAAGAAATTTATTTATCTCTAGTTTAAAAAAAAAACATGAAGTGCTGCAGGGAAGCACTGGTCTCTTGTGGGCACTTTCTAGCAGCACCAAGTTTTCTTCGTAGTTAGGTAGTTGGCAATAGATCATCTACTGCTGAAATAACATGACTCTGAAGTAAAATCCCTGATGCTGGCATGGAGTTCATAGAAGAAAATCATTGCTTAGCCATTACTGCACTCTCCATATGCCTTAAAAACAGCTGAGAACTCCCTTTGCAGGTATGGGTCTACTTGCTAGGCAGCAATACTTGCTATGCCTTCTGCTCATGAGGATATAAAAGCTGATCAACACCAAAAGTCAGTGGAGAACTATTACTATGTTGTTGGGGCTAGTTTGAGAAATAAGTGGAGTATCTTAAACCATATTTGAAGTTTTTACTGCTTAAAATCAGACTGGAAATTCATTGGAAAAGTACTTTGCTAGTATGACAGACCAAATGAGGTAAGAGGTATTTTTTTTATCTCTGACATAAATTATTATATAATTTTTTCTTTGGGAATTGCCTTCAATGTGATGAAGTAAAGGAAAATGTTCATCTTTGTAGTAGCTGAAAACTGGTAAGCTGAGGAAAATAAAAAATTTTCCTGACTGCCTGTCAGGGGCACAAATGCACAAAGTAGAAGAAAGATTAACAGGCTACTAAGGCTATAAATACTAAGTAATCGGTTTTTTCACTTTTATGGCTCTACACATTTCTTGGACACATGACTGCATTATTTAAAGACAATCACAGGATAAAACTGTAAAGCTCCAAGTGTTTTCAACTGCCTTACATGCTTTAACTGGCATAAAAAGAAAACAAAACAACCCAAACGAGAGGCAGAAAAAGCTTGCTTGCTAAACATGAAGTGTAGCCTTGGACTAGTCCATCAGATGGTGAATTATAATTGGCATGACATAGTCATTTCTTTAAATATGTTTGATAGGCTAGACCTGTGTTAGAGAAGACTAATAAGTAATAATAATTAATAAATAAACTGATAGCCTAGCTAGCATGGGCATGTGGATGGACATTTCTGCTGATCAGACTCAGAACTGCTTTAACATGCTGTTCAGAAAGAAGCTATGGAAAGGGAGGCACACATGGCTGGAACACTTCTGGCCAGTTTTCATGGCTTATCCACTGAAGAGCAGCATTGATACAGCTCACAGTCAGCACTTGATGTGCTGCATTTACAGGCAGAGAAGAGATCATGAATCCAGCAACATCTTGGACCACATGGAACTTGATGCTAACCCATGGGAAACAGATTTTCAGACTCAGAAGGGTGAATTCCTGTGCTGTTTGTTAACATGTTCCTTGCAAACTCAAGCACAACTTTGCCTGCCTCCTCCCACAAATGTCCAAGTAAATAGAAATTTGAATTTGGGAGTGGATAAAATTTCCTCATTTAATTTATTCCTGGTCATGAGCACTGCTGATTAGAAACAATAGCTGTAGTACTTAGGAAACCCAAATAAAATAGTGTTTCAAACTCAGTTAAATTAATTTCTTTTGTCTTTTTTGATAACTGGAGTATTGAAAAGGAAGGTGGTGCAGGAAGCTCTGCAAGGCCCAAAATATTTACTATGCAACAGGATGAAAATTTCTCTAAATAAGAAGATACACAATTTCCTTTACCCACCGTGAATATCTCTTGGCATTTTAGCTCTTCGTGAGTTAGACCTCCTCATTCATTTTCACTGCTCAGTGTAACAAGTTAGTGAAAGGGAGACTCTCCCCTTTTGTTGCAGTTTGATCCAAGCCCTCACGGAGCTGTCACTGCCCTCTTCCTTCCCCTGCCACCTGTGCTGCAAGCAGTGAGTGAAACAGCCAAATGTCCACTAAAATCTCTTCACTTAGGATACCTTGGCCAGTGGGACATACAGATGGAAACAGCTGCCACAGCCACATTCATAGGACATAGGTATTCAGGATAGGATTCTCTGGCCATTTTAGTATGTCCATGTCCCATAAGGTAATTTTATAGAGGCATTACGTCGAGTCTGGATAGGCAGCAGCATTAAATGAGATTAATGAGGTTTCCTACATCTTCTTGCTGAAAGAGTTTTTCAGTGACTGCCTCAAGATATTGGTGAGAAGTTAGACATCCTGCTTAGGGCAGATGAATCCATAAGAGTTCAGAGAAAGTCTTCTACAAGCTCCTCCTCACATCACAGAATATTTTTAGTATCTGGTATCAAGATTTAGCTCTACAGTGAAAGACTGAAAACACAGCTATAATGAGCCACGGACAAAAGTGAGAGAGCTCAAGAACATTAGAAGTGGTCAAGATTCCTACACTAACAGGGCATGTGTTGAAAGGAAGTTCTTAAAAATGTTGTCCAAGTTTCCATGTTATGGTTGAAAATGGCTTTCAGTGGTCCATGCCAGTGTCACCTGGAGGAAAACTCTTCTGGTGCCCTCGTGGGGAACAGCTCCACCTGTGCTAAGAATCACTGCAGAAATTGAGCAGACAATAACTGGAGCACCTCTCCTATGAAGTCAGGCTGAGAAAGTTGTGGTTGTTCAGCCTAGAGAAAAAAAGGCTCTGGGGTGACCTTATAGTGCTTTTCCAGTACCTCAAGGGGGCCTACAGGAAAGCTTTTTACAAGGGTGTGATCGGATGAGGGGTAATGGCTTTTAACTGGAAGAGGGCAAATTTAGGTCAGACATTAGGAAGAAATTCTACATTATGAGGGTGGTGAGGTACTGGTACAGGTTGCCCAGGGGAATTGTGTATGCCTCATCCCTGGAAGTGCTCAAGGTCAGGGTAGATCAGACTTTGAGCAACCTGGTCTAGTGGATAGTATCCCTGCCCATGCAGGGGGAACAGAGCTAGGTGCTCTTAAAGGTCCCTTTCAACCCAACCCATTCTATGATTCTATGGTATTTCAACACTGGCATGGTCTTTCCTTCTTTATCTACATTTTATAACATATAAAACCCTATTTCTCTGGATTAGGAGGAAACTTCCACAACTCAACAGCAAGAGCCATATCAAAACATGTTTGAACGGCATTCAGCAAGCTGGCTTTGGATCTACTTCAAGTGACTGAAATACAGACACTCTGGCCATTCTCTGCACCATTTCTGCCTTGGCTGGTTGTTTCTCTGGGAAGAGGAGCAGAGTTTGCAATGCAGAGCATCACACTCACTCTGCTCATTTCCTTGAGACCCTGCCATCTGCAACAGACCCATTCATCATGAGTAGCTGCTCTCTGCAGCCTGTGCATGCCTGACACAAGGATTAAGCCTAACCACAGGAGGACCACAGATTCCCTGGTTTAGGGATGCTCCCTCACTCCTGTCAGTAACAAGCTGTTTTTAAAAAGGACTCTCTGTCTTTCCAAAAATAGGATATTTTGCCTTTGAACTGCACCATCTGTGCCCGTGTCTATGCAAGACATTTCCAGATGAATTTCCCACAGCTTTCCATCCTTCTGGTTTCAGGGCATGCAGGAGTCCAACCTACTGGCATGTCTTTCTCTCAGTGACACAAGTTAGACACTGGGCTATGCTCCCCATGCACTTGGTATGTCATTCTTCATCAGTTTAAAGTCTACCACGGGCCTTCCTTCCATGGGCCAGATATTTAACAGTGCCCAGCAGTGGTAGTAAGTCCTGAAAAGCTACTCTATAATGAATTACAAGTTTACCTTGGCAAGTAGAGCACAGTTTTATTGCTTATGACAAAAGATTCCCTAAAGCTGGACATCAAATAGGTTCCCAGTCCCTCCTTCTGCTTAAATTTCTTATATATTCTATGTAGCTTGAGGTATTAAAGTAGTTAGGATACAAGGAAAGATTTTTTTGGTTTTTTTTAATGGAGAATGTCTCAGAGTATTGAGTGACTCAGCTAATGTGGCTTTTGAAAACATACTGCCACAGCAAGACACTTGAAGATAGAGGGATTTTTTCATTTTCTTCCCCTCCCACCCACTTTCTCATTGTTTGTAATTTCTCTGGCAGATGAGCTGAAAATCAGAATCTTACTGTGCATCTGTTTCCAAGTTCAGAAATTATTGAGATCATATTGTTTGTGGATCTACAAAGACAGTCCCTTGTTCGAACAAAGAGAAATACCAGTTCTGTCTTGTTCTTGCTGTACAGTTGTGTGATTGCTGTTTGTATTTCCCTTATTACTTTTGAAAATTATCGTGCATCAACTTGATCATCAAATTGATATGACACACAACACCATGTAGCTGCTTAATTATGCATGTGAGTGTTCAGTTTATAAAAAAATATACCTTTCATGTGCAAGTCTCTGGTGAGGCGATGACTCCGGTGTAGTTGTCTTGCGGGACACATCCCTGAGTGGCTTTGCAGGTACCTGCACATGGTGTCACAGCATTCAAGTCATCGAATGCAACAGCACCCCACCATGAAATGCCATGAGAAAATAAGAAAATACTGCTCTTATGTTATGCTAACATTGCCTACTGTAAAAGTTGCAGCAGCCACATTTCCACAACAAAACCCTGGACTTACCCTCTCCATACCAGCCTCATCATGGAGACCACCATTGAAGGGGTCCTTGTGTGGACTTCCAACCATTGCAGAGCTACTGTTTTTTGTCCACAGCTTTGCTGTCTTCAGTGTCACACCCATGCAGTGGGACTGAGATAGGGGAAAAACTTCTCCCTTCATCAGGCTCAAGAGGAATTGATTCTCCAGTGCACTGAATCCAGATCAAAGTGGAACGGCCTCTATGGAAAAATCACCTCAGATGACACTCCTGGTTGCTTCAGCACACAGCTAAGGATTGAATACTCAAAAAGTTTGCTCTATGGATGTGGCAGGACAGAGATAACACTACCAAAGTCTATTCTGTAGATACTGTGAGGAGAGATTGAGTCATTCTGTCCACTTGCTCTCCACATCTTTCAATGTTATCTAGTTAAAATAAAAAGAAACATCTCCACGATCTCAGTGTTTTGGTTGTCTTATATCTTTTATAGGTTGGTTTTACTTGTCAGCACTGTCACCTTTGATTTCTGTAATAGCTAAGTCTATTCTCTTGGACAAGGAATGTTATGCTTCCTAAATTATGCTTCTGTAAAGACCTAAAATGATTCACTTCTTTGGCTCATTAGCTTGTCCTTACTGTTGAGAAAGGACATGACTGCTTATGAATTAAATGTCCACTTCAGCTGATGAAGAATGTTGAAGTGATTAGCATGGCTTCATCTCCATTTTGTCCACACTTCATAAAAAATTTCCTTGCATATTAAGACTTGAGCAAAATGGTTAAATCTTTGCAGAACTGCTTTGTGCGTGCTGGCCTGTGGGTAGGAAAAAATAATACTGCAAATGGAAGATGGGCAGAACAAAGAGCTAGAAGAATATGGCAAAGATAGGCAGGATAATGACACTGATGAGCAAAGTAGCAGGACAAGAGGATGTGGACCACTTTGGGAACTAAGTTACAGGAGGGTAACTTAGTCATGATGAATGTGTCATTTTCCTACTGATAAGTGTTAAGGACATGATTAAGGAGATTTCCCTAAACACTGCAGAATTTATTTTAGTGAATTATGGTACAAGATAGACAGTTTTCTCTTAACCTTTATCTGCTTTTCCCTGTGCAATTGCAGGTAACACATCAACATGTGAAACTCTGAAAATAATCTGAGTTCAAATGATCAGCAGATCTTAGCTGTGAACTTCTCCATCTTCTCAAAGCCAAGCCCATTCCCATCCTGACCTGGGTATGGTGCCAGCCAAGGACTCAGATTTTAGCTTTTAAACTGCTTAATTTTAAATGTTACCCTTGTTTTTAAAAAAGTAAATAGACTAGTTGTGTACTCATTCCCCTAGTGAAAATATAGTGAAAATAGTAGTAGTGAAAATATATTGACCTTATTTCTGTTCAGTTACGTCAATGTAAATACAACTTTATTTCAAAATATGCAGTTTTGCACTCCACATTCAGTTGAATCTCTTTGTAGTTATTTTTGAGTTTGAATTGTTTTAATGGTAGCTTTGGTCTCCTTAAATTTTGGAAATTGGCATGTTAGATGTATTATCTTCCTTTTTCTTGTCCTTTGTATAGAATCTTTTCCTATTAAATACAGAAAATGAGGATTCAGTCCTAACCTTATTAGTCAGACCACAAAAGCAGATTGGAAACATAACTGCTGCTTCCTTTTATTCCTACAAAGAAGAAAATCTATAGCTAGAATGGGTCTATGGTGATTCATAATGGACTAATCATTTACACAGCCCTACTAATTAACAATATTACACCAGGGATTAATTTGTTTTGTGACATTTAGGACACGTGTTCATAGAATCATTAACATTGGAAAAATCCTCTAATATCATTGAGGATCCTCTAAGATCAACCCAACACCAACAGACGACTAAACCATGTCCTCAAGTGCTTCGTCCACATGATCTTTGAACAGCTCCACGGATGGTGACTCCACCACTTCCCTGGGCAGCCTGTTCCAATGCCTGACCGTTTTTTCCTTAAAGAAATTTTCCATATCCAATCTGAACCCCCCCTGGCATAATTTGAGCCTACTTCCTCTTGTCCTATCACTGGTTAAGTGTTGCACTTACCCAATGGGTGGGTACCCATTAATGTGACCTGACAGTCATATCTGTGATTAGCTCCTAGTCTTTCAGTGGAGAGCCGTCAGTACTGATAATCACCTCTGTAGAAAACAATAATAAAAAATATGATCTGGGCAGTGCCTGCCTTCAGTATTTTACATATTCTCTGCATTAGTGTTTTATATCACAAAATGTCCTTAGTCATAAAATACTGCCATTTGCACTCCAAGCAGAAGGCATAGAGTGTTCCTGCAAGACTGCACCCTTTAAAGCCCTGATCCTGCAAATGCTTGACTTGAATGACACCTGATGTGGCTATCACTCATGTTTCTAAGGTTAAGCATATTCATGCCCACTGGATCATTCTTTCATTCTGAAACATCTTGAAGCAGGAACATTGCCTAGAGATGAGCATACCTCTGGGAATAAATTTTCATTGATGTGCTTCCATGCACAGTGTATAAAGAATCAATGATGTGTGTATTTCTTTTCTTTTAATGAAAATAAATTCATCCTATGTCCTCAGTGAGACTGGTTTATCACCAATACATCACAGCTAAGTGAGTCACAAGTCAACTAAGACCAGTCCTGCCTCCTCAGATCTCACCTCTTTGTCCCGTGCTGGCTTCTACCCCCAGGAAATACAACCTTTAATAGCACCTCTTCAGGACTTACTTAGTAGACTACATGATTACAAGTTCAAATCTATGTGTTTTATGTATTTCAGGTAAATTCCATCCTGTTTTTATAGGGCCACATGGGGATGGAGCTCAGACAGAGAAGGTTTGAATTAAATTGCTGTGGCAGTGGATGACCGATCAGTAGAGAGCTTCAAAGGATTAGGGCTGTAAAAACATTAGTCACATATCATTATTAAATATTGTTGTAGAAAAGCATACCTAGTGTACATTTCTGCAGATTCAGCAGAACAGAAGAGTAATTGCAGTTTATTATTCTTCATGCTGGCACTTACTATTTCAGAGCAACAGTAAAAATGAAGAAGATTGGGACTGAAGCACATGAGCAGCAGAGCAAGAAATACACAGGTTTCAGGCATTCACAATGTTTTCATTCATATAGGAAATACTTGTATCTACCCAAGTATACTGTTGAAATCAACAGACTGTCTCGAAAATACACTTGTAGAACCAGGTTCTTTGTTCAAGAGAGAAAAAAAGCCAGCAACAAAATCACACACACCATAACCTACATCATGGCACTACACACAAACACACACACACATGCAGGCACACACACTCCTTCAATGCCAATTTTCTTGCCATTGCCAGCTCTGCATCTGCCTCACAGCTGGAGAGCAGAACAAGAGGCTTCAAAGCACTACCCAGTCAAATTTTGCACACACACACACAGACACACAGGTGTCTAAGGTATGGCTCAGAAATAACCCTCTGAGCTATTCAGTAATTCATCCCAAGGCTTGGTGCCATGAGTGACCCCATCAGTGCCACAATGGTGGGGCATGGTCCACTCTTGGGAAGGCCTCATCCATCCCCCAAGTCCCTTCCACCTCTCCACTGCTGGAAACGTCTCTACTGCTGCACCGCCAAGCCAAGGATGTCCTTATCATCATCCTTCATCCCAGACAGAGTTTCCAGCCCTAGTGCCTTCCCATCAGAAGATAACCATGGCAACCAGTCTCCAGCCCCAGGAGGAGGCAGCCGAGCTGGACTGAGAGTCTCCGTTCTGCTCCTGCCTTCATCACACATGGCAAACAGGCAGATGAGCAGCTTCCCTTGCTTACTCAGATTGGGATGTGCATTTCTGCTTCCCTTTGTTCCCTTTTTTCAAGGGTTATCAGCATGCTCACTGTGGGTGCCCACGCACTGCTGATGTTCCTCAGTTAACAAAGCCGCTGCACGCTGGTGGACCTCTCTCACCCTACCAAAAATTAGCACTTGGTAGGAGAGCCTGGCAAATTACTGACAGACACAGCAGGTCTGGCCATGCCAAGGCTTTTGTTGTGCCTCCCTCAGAAAACAGGCAGCCACATAATAAATAGATTCTCCTAACACAATTAAACTAGGGGATCAAATAACTGTAATCATTATAAAGCGGCTGTTGATGCCACAGATATTTAGACCGGATAACAGATTGCACATCGTTTCCTCTCTCCTTGCCAGCAGAGTCCCAGCAGCTGATTTCCACTCCGTGGCCCCGTGGCACAGCAGCTGAGCCCTCGGTGGATTTGCAGCAAACCTGCAGGCCCTGGCCTGTTCTGTCCACAGGCAGTAAGCACAGGCAGGTAGAAGCCTTTACTCTGATTTCTGTTAATTTGCAGCATCGGCAGCCCCAGACCAAGCCAGGTTGCCAAAGAATTTTGAACTCTTTTCAGAGAGCATTTCCATCCTCATTTGTGAGCTAATGCTTTTGGATATCCAGCTAGATCTGAGCTGCAGTTTGGCTTTGTGTTCCTTGAACGAAACCCTTTTTATTTCACTCTCTGGCACTCCTCGCCAGATCCTTGGAAGGAAGAAAGACAGTGGAGTTTGATGGGAACATAGCCCCAGGACATAGTCCTGCCTCACTGAGGCTGCAGCAGTTCAGAGGCTGATGCTAAACCTCTGTGCCATGTCCAGGTTGCCTCTGGCTGCTCTATTACCCTAAAGGGAGGCTGAGAGACCTCTTACCTTATTTTTTCCATGGACAACCTGCATCAGATGAACCTCTGCATCTAGCTACCCAAGAATCTGCCTTTCCTTTGTCCAGTGCACACAAACCCCTGTACAGCTCTGCAATCTTTCTAGGGTCTTTCAGGATTAGTGGCTGAATATACAGTCCATGAAAATGCCTTAGAATGTACCTACGAAGCATCTGTGGTGAATTTAAGTTCTAAGAAAAAAAAAGAGCAATTCATAACTATTTAAAATATTAAAAGCTGGTTGCCCCCAGTACACAGAAAATTAAGAATGTCTGCAATCTGAAGAACCTCTTTATACAACCTTTTGAAAATCTAAATCCTGTTAGCTGAGCCAGCTGAATGGTGTGGGTTGTGGATGTGCTTCAGGGGACTGATTGACGTAACTGGATAAGATGCCACCAACATCTTCTTCAGTTGCACCTTGAAAATAGCAGCCTATAGCAACATCAGAAAAAAACCCCTGTGTTTTCCCCGGGCACTTGCAGTGGATGGGCCACAGATGTAGCCTATTAATACAGAGAGATGATATATACAGGCTTTCTGCCTCATCCTTCTAAAAAGGTTATTAACTGTCTTACTTACATCTAAGGGGAGAGATTGGCCAGAACTGTCATATGTTCCTGTCAGATTTTTCATGCTAGCTCTGCAAATTAGGGCTATGGGGAGTTAGCAGAAAATAAAGATAGGTGGTACAGAGCCCGAAGGAGGGAAATGTTGATTGCCATATTTGCATGAGGTTTAACAAAAAACAGGATGAGAGTGAAATTCATCCCTGTGCAGAGGGCTAGCTTGAGTCCCATGAAATACCCCACTAAACCCTAATGGCTCCACAGGTACAGTAGTTCCTTCACACAGAAAACATACCCCCATTAAAAAGAGAACAGTCGGGCTTCAAAGGCCACAGCATTTACAACTGACTCTGAAAGATATAATGCAGTGTCAGCATCCACTTATACCATCCTCAGGTACATAAAATGCAGCTACCACTAGAACCTGGAAGGGCAGACAGAGAGATCATAGCAATTGTCTCCTACACAGGAACAGCCATTATTGGTCAGGAGCACTAAGGCTATAGAAATGATTAATTTCTGCACTAGAAGTCCAGTTACAAGCATCCTCCTCTTTTGAGTGATTTCTTCACTGCATGCTTGTATGTTCACAAAAATCAATATTATCAGACCTTATTCTTTCCTGTTAATTTCTTTATGATACTGTACTGGTTGTCTCAGAGGCTGCCCCAGTGTACAGTTCCTGCATGAAAAAAAGGGGGAGAAAGACCTTTGCCAAGCTCCCATCACACCTGCCCCAGCCTGTTCCTACACTAGAGTGAGGCATGTGGTGCTTGGGTCAAAAGAAGGTTTCTACTGAATCAAACTGTCTTACAATATTGGACACACACACACAACCTCATTTAGCCCGATGCCTTTGCTTCAGCTCCCCTTTGTCTCCCAGTGCCCACACTGGTTTAATGCTCACCCCAAACCCTTGCAACCTTAGGTCCAAGTGCTCTGGAGCACCCAGCTCAACCCATCTGAGTGCATCGATTGCTCTGATGAAGCTGTAATAACTGCCTAGAGATGGCTTCTGAGGAAAAGAAATGCAGAAAAGACAAAATAATCAATTCTAGTAAGAGTGTATTCATATCATGAGTTGCCTGAAATTTGACAAGCCTTTAAAAAGAGCATGAGTGTTTTGAGAATCTGGCTAAAAAACCTGAAGCAAATAGAGGAAATCATTAACTGCCTGCATTTAGAAGTTCAAAGTACAGAACCACCACAGGAGAGTAGATTTCCAGTCTAACCCAAGCTTCATTTTCTCCTTTGCTTAGGTGGTTCAGGGAAGCTGGAGGCAAAAGCTTCTTATTTTATTTATCTGTGAAGTACCATATACATCTCTTGCCACATATATACAGCAGAATATTTACAATAGTAATAGCAGCATTGAAAAGCTCTCCTGAAAGTTTGATCTTCAGACACTTCAAGACCCATCCCTACATCCCTAACCAGCTAAACAATAAATTTTAAAAAAAAATTCATTACAGTAAACTATAACGAACCACTAAGAGAGATTCCAGGATCTGAAAGTTTTTCAAAGATTTACTGTATATCACTGGAAGGCTTTGAGAAAGATTTAAAAAAGCTTTTTATGCAACTAGCAATTGGACTTTAACAAAAAATTTGCTTGTGTTGTTTTTGAAGATATTCAAGGTTTATTAAAAAGAAGCTTTCCCTCTCCAGAACCCAGCTGTTTCTGCCTGATCCTGCAGTGAAGTCATCATAATCCTGTTTTATGATGCCACAGTCTGTTGCCATGAAAATAATTGCTGTGTCATAAATTCAGCATTATAATTTTACTGTGAGATGAAGAATGAAAAAAACAGGCTGTGAGGTAAAAAATACCTGGTGAAGCAAATGAATGTCTTTGAAAAGTAACCACAGAGCAGCTGAAGGGAAAAAGAAGACAAAACATCTGAAAGGTAAGCAGATGCAGGCAATGACACAAGTCAAAGTTGCCCCCGGTGTGGAAACTCTCCTATACGAGACAAATCAGAGCATTTAGGTCACAGAGCAGCCTGTATGAAGGGTGGAACATATGGAATTTTTTGCTGTTAATTAGGGTGCGCCTATGGCAAGGCCACTGCCGTTGGATTTGCTTCAGTTCAGAAATGCTCAGCTCAGCATAATGGTCTGGTTGGAATACAGAAAAGAAAAGCAAGTGACTTTGGTGGTTGTTGTATTTTTGGTTTGGTTTTTCTTCACAAATACCAGAACAGGCAATGCAGAAATCTTGAGGGAAAAAAAAATGAGGAATGGAACAGTCTCCAGATTCTCTGACCTGCGGTAGTGATGCCTCAGGTGACAGACCCAGATCTGGAATGTCAGCTAGAACACAGGACCCAGGCTTTTTTATTCTGCTTATGGTCAGTTTTTGCCCTTTACAAAATGAGGACAGAGATGTTTAGTGACCTATGTGAAGTTCACTGGGTTGGAACAAAGGGGATCTGGACTCTGTTCTTGTCACTTCCATCATTTTTAAGTGATGAAAGGCTGTTTCTTAAACAGGATTAACAATACTGACCTCCTCTATAAAGAGCTGCTCAGTTCACAAAAATCTGGATGTTACTATTCTAATGACTGGCAATCAAAAGGGTGGGATTAATTTGTTGAGATTCAGATGGTTCAGATGGTATAATATTTTTAACCCTTTCATACCAACTGTAAGATAATTTTTATATTCAGTTGAGAAATTAGCGTTCTCTTTTGTGTTTGTGCATGGTATTTACATGACTTGATCCAAGCACCAAACATAAATGCAGTCCTGAATATGAACTATATTTAGAATCACCTTTTGGAGGAACTGTTGAGTTCTCAGGAACTGAAATTTTAGCCCATGAAGTAAAACACTCTGGTGCCTCAAAGAAATATGTAATTGAACCAACTTATTCTCTATGTACAAATGGTTTAGTAATGAACAGAAGTTTTGTGATTCCTAAACAAAGCAAAGACATTCATAGAGCTGCTAAGGAAATGTTTTCTTCTTCAGGGACATATTTTTGTCATTTTACTTTTCTTTGAATTGAACTTCAAATTCAGGACTAATAGTAACATGGAGGTCTGTGGACTTTCAGTCAGGTCTTCTGTCAACTACAGTGTCACATCCACACCAGGCCTTATACAAGTACATGTCTTTCAGCTGACTGTCCTTATCACAGCACCCGTGATGTATCCTATGGACCTGACAGGGTGGGACAATGTGATGCCTGAGGAAGAACCTCAAGTTTATTAAAGTGACTCCATGCTTGTAATGAACTTAGGAGCTGAAAATGGCCTTTAAAAAAAAAAAAAAAAAAGACTTTTAAATTGTACTCTCTTACCTGAGCATGAATGGGTTCAAATTAACATTTTCTATGAGATAATTTGCTGTAGAACCAAGCAGGTAATCAATCACACTTTATTTAGGTCTTTCCAGGGGAAAAGAGGGTGTATGAAACTGCAATATTTAAGAGAACAAAGACACAGATACACCATCCATGCAGCCTGTCAGCTCCAGAATAAAGTGGAGGTTTTAGAGAGAGACTGCTACAAGGAGATACCCCTTTTATGAGTGAGGTTGACTAAAACAAAAACAAAACCAAAACCAATCCCAGCCTTCATTTCTGAAGTTAAACCTGAGAAATGGACTAAAGAAGACTTGCCAGCTGTATTCCAGGCACCATTGTTATGGTTTGTTACCCTTTGACATTTTCTGTTACACATTTTCCATTACAACAGCACGTACTTGCTAGTTCATTTGACAGCCTGTGCTGCTCTATATGTGGACCTGTTTATTTTATCAGGTTCATCAGGGTTCAAGAGCAGCTCAAACGGGAAAGACATCCCTCACTGTAGTGTTGCAAAGGCTACTCAAAAGTACCTGTTATTTCCTGAAGAACACATCAACTCCCAGACCACTCTGGGACACCGTGATTTGCCAGCAGTGCCTCAGGGACTGAGAATTTGTTAAGTGCTTGTTTGGGTTTGTTTTGGGGTTTTTTTTCTGCAATGTTTTATTAATGCAAATTTACATCACATGGGAACTTGCAACTACAGCCTCTGCTGAGGAGAAGAGATATATTTATCTACATTTGTACCTGTTTAAGACCACCACAGAAACAAAGAGTAGAGGTTAAGAGTAGTGTCCCAGCTGGGACTTCCTGGACTGCAGCTGAATACGTGGAGTTTAATTTATTGACTAGTTCTATGTTGCTTAACACAGGAACCCTGAAAAAGTTTCCTACTCTGAACTGGGGAAACAGATTGGATTAAGGCAAAAGGCATTTTGGTTTTTATTCAATTAAGAAGTTGAAGAAAAGTCTTTGAAAATACTGGGCAAAAAGGAATGTTTTCTACTGAGGATATCTTTGCAGCCTGCTGTGTTAGAAGCCTATAAATTTTTGTCTGGTCTTTTTCTCTGACATAACAATCAGTGGAGAGAGTATTTACTTTCTCCTGGGCCTGAGATGTTGACTACCTTACTTGAAGCTCAGCGTCACATGGCTACAAAAATCAAATATTAGTGATGAATAGAAAAAAAAGGTTGGTTAACTAAATAAATCATCTATTTTTTTCACAAAATATGTGTATTAATAGAAAATAGTATTCTGAAATACACAGAATAATATCTGAAAAAAAACTGATATAATATCTACTAACTCCCTAGTACTTTAAAAACTCAGTTGGTTTACTTCAAGTCACAGAGTTTGCTCATGCTTAGGCAGACTCTCTACAGTAAAACATCCTTTTCAAGCTCATTGCTACCATCACAGAGCACATCCTTTTTTCCTTTTCTTTCTTCTTTTTTTTCCTTTAAAAAAAATGTGATGAAGGTCATTCATTCCTGAACAGTTTTCACCTCTGTTTTACCACATGTAAAGTGAAGGACAGCAGTCTCTCCAGAGGTGCTTATGATGCAGTCCCAGTTGTTCAGTTACTACCAACTAATTTCATATTTTCTGCCACTCTGCCTTCAGGAAAAGTCAGGCTTGAAGCAGTGGTTAGGATTCTATTTAACTGATAGCCATGTCCAAGAAATTAAAAGGAGAACATGGTTTATCTGAAAATTACAACTTTACTTGTTTGAGTAAGGAGTTCACAATGCTGTTTGTAAATTCATCTTAGCTGCACATCCCTTAGGTCCAAAGTCTTTGCCTCTCAGTATATCTAATATCTTTCCTTTGCCAAATTATGGAGGGATTCCATTGCAAGTCTGCATATGACCACTTAATTGACTTATGTCAGAAGGAAGATGACCTATTAAATAAAATGTTATTTGATTTAATCTTGTTTCAGAACTGACTTCTCCATTGATTATCTGAAAAATCCAGGAGGTAAGGTAGACCTGCATCCTGAGGTCAGTGTGAGCAGTACCTATACTACCCCTTAAATTGTGCTGCTTAGACAGTTTGCAGATGGAAGAAAACTAGGCAATATTTATAAAACTTCAGCTGGTCTCATACTTTGAGGCTTAGAGACCATTCCTGGGGATGTGATGGCAAGAATCCTTAAGTCAATTTAGCAGATGGGTGACGAAATTACAGATGAACTCTTTAAAAATGCAGAAGGGTTCCCATCTATTGCTGTTATTATCTGCACTTAGTCTTAGTGACAGACATTACAAAAAGTGTTAATACACTGCTCAAACTGTCCATGCAATTTGGATTCTTCACTCCCAGGTAGGCAGCTACAGTAAAGGGATTCTTGGACAGGCACCTATATGTGAGTGGGATTTAAACCAAAAGGTCCTCCCCACAGTCTCACAGGTATAATTTTACAGAAGCAGAGGGTTTTTGTTTATTTTTGCTTGTTTGTTTTTTTAATAAGATATACCTCTGCCAGGAAAGAGGTCCTAACTAGTAGATATGATCCACAAATGACACCTTTCATCGTCTCTTTCCCTTTCCCACACCAGACCGAAGAAACATTTGGATGCAGCCTTGCAGAAACCCGCAGCAGACTTCTCCACCTTGTTCTGCCACGTGGAGCACATTGCCATCCACCCTCCACAAGCTGCCCACAGGTCTGGTCTCTGTCCCAGGCCCACAGATTCTTGTGTTCCTGGGCTCTGACAGCAGCTGCAAATTGGTTGGATATACAGAGCAGGTGGCAAATCCCTGATCTGTGCCAGGGCTAAGAGGACTTTGTTGTTTAAGTGTTTTAGACTTCACCTGCATTCATCCTGCAGAGTTAGAAGTGGCTACATGGCTTACAGGATTTAATCAGACATGATACACTGAATCCAGAATCATAAAATGCACACTCTGCAGGCATGGCAGAGGTCTCTAGATGGTGACTGGCATAGGAAAATATAAAAGTATTCATGTAGTGGAGGATGAAAATTGGTTCAGGCAGTTGCCCATCACACAGCACTAGGGTACACAGTGTGCTGGGCAATGGTCACAGAAGCACAGGGGTGTTACTTTGATCTCATCCTGTCTTGTAGACGGTCCATGCTAGATGGCTACTTCCCAGTTACCAGTTGTCCCCAGTACAACTGGAAGAGGAGGGATGATGTCTTAGCATGTAAAGTAAAATCTGCATTTCTGAGAAAAAAAAAAAAAAAATTGTTAAAGACACTGCTCTCCAACATGAAAAATGTCAAGCACCTCCCTGAGTATAGTGTGCCTATTTGAAAGGCAAACCTGGGAAGCCCTGCCAGGCTCCTTTGCCCAGAGCAGGAAAGGTCATCTCTGCCTCAAAGCAGTGCTGGTAACATCCAACTGAAGCGTCAAAACAGAAAGACATGCTTGCACATTGATTTAGTTAACTTTAGCAGTATAATTTATGTTATTCAGCTAATTCTTGAGCAATAACAATATTTCTCTGCTCACTGAAAGCCTAATTGAAGCAGGGTAGTAAATACGTAAGTAATTGAAAGAGCAGAGATCTTTGTGAAGAGATGGGAATAGCTGTTTTTTACATATTGGATACATTTTAGTTTCAGTAATGGAGCTTCAAAGTAGAGTTAAAATGTCAAGTGTGCTTCAGTTTATACATCCATGCACGCCAAAGGTTGGGCAGAGTACCTGTTTGAATGAGCCACTTTTCACCACAAAGGACCATGCTGACTGTGTGAGGGGGTGGAATCAGAACCATACTCACTTTTTTTTGCCCTTTCACTTCTATCAGCTCATATATTCTAAGCATATGCCAACGCATTGTCCTCTTAGACATCAGGCTTCAAAAATAAGGGGGAAAGATGTGTTTTTGCAAGGACAGACAGTTCTAAGGACTATACATCTAAAAAAGAAATCTACCCACAAGGGCTTTCACATAAGAAGATGCACAGGATATCACGGGAGGAGTAAAAAAAAATAAATAAACAAGGCATCTCAAGAGACTGAGGGCATTCAAAAACATTAAAAATCCCCAAACCTGATGCTTTCCAGAATCTTAACCAGCAACTGCTGAAGCTGTGAGAAGATAAAGATCATTGAGCTGGCATAATGGTAGTAGCTTTTCCACAAGGGAATAAAAGGTCACGATGACGTCTCCCCTCCAAGATGTAGTTTCCTAATTTTCTCCCCGGTACCAGGGATGAATTCACTGAGAAAGCCGTGCCCTTGTGCAAGGAGTGAAATCTTCTGCTTAATATTTACATCTTTACTGAGCAGTAATATGGAAAACAGGTTTGGGGAATGTAGAAATAGGCAGCTTGGGGAATACTTTGGCCAGGGCTGAGCCACTGCAGAGGCAGACAGCCACCTACTGCCAAAAAATGAAATAGAAAGCAGCTGCACAGGCTTCCTGAGAGCTGCATTACAGAAAACCATGCCTCACATGAAACAGCTTTACTTGGCACACCAGGCAACCCATACTAGCCAGCATCAGAACAAACCTGTCTCAGGAAACATAGTATATTTTTCCCCCACTGACATGTTCACGCCACATCTAGAGGGGCAAAAAAAAAAAAAAAAAAATAAAAATTAGAAGCAGATGATGGAATGGAAACCTTTTCCACATAGATACATGGCAGGATTTTGGTTTCCATTTGTGGTAAAATCTCTTCTCCCTCTCCCTCCACCCTTCAACATACACAGTTGAATTCACAATGAATCCCCACAGACTGAAATGCTCCCAGCTCTGACACCAAAGGGCAGCGGAAGGCCAGTGATGCAAATTGGAGCAGTGGGAGTACACTGCAGGTAGTCGAATATCAGATTATCCAGGCAGCACAGCCTACAGCTTCCACCTGGAAGAAAAAGAAACAAAAGCCTCCCTTTGTATCCCAGGATTTTATGGGAATTAAACACAGCTCCCCTCTGTGGCAGACCCAGACTCTCATCAGGAACAGGGGGAAGCCAGTAAACTCCCCAGGCTGTCCTCAGGGAATATCCTATTTTAAGCCTGCTCACAGACATCTCCCAGTGTATGTGCTGTATTTTCATGGAAGAATAATTTAATCTTCATTGTCATCATTAATTTTTGACAGAGCACCATACGACATCCTGTTTACAGCCCACTAACTCTCCATTATGAATCCATCCTTACAGAAAAAAAGAATAATCTGAAGAGCCATGTTAACTTTTATGATTACCTTCCAGCTCTGAAATACAGAAAGATGATTAAAGTTACTAAAATATATATAAATTAAAACCCCCACAAACATTAACATTTCACTATGCTGTTTTCAGGCTCCAGAACAAGGAAATCTTGTGTACCTAACCTATATTAATACAACCAATAACTTTAAAGTGCATCTGTAATGTATTGGTATTATGGCAATATTTATCCTGTTGTCTCCAGCTGCACTGAACAGAACAGGTAGGTGATGCTATTCAGAGCCAACAGAAATTCTGTGACAGGAAGAGAGATTTTTACTCCGACAGCTGGGATGCTTCTAATACTTCTTCTTGCGCTAATATCCTTTCATTTAAAAAACAAGGAAAATTTTGCAAAGAATTATTATTTTCCCCTGAGATAAAACTACGCAGAATGAATCCCAGCCATTATCAAGGAAAACAGAGGAGACCCAAGAGCTCCAGAAGGCTTTCAACACAGGGGCTTCATGCACAACCAAGGTTATGAAGCAGACTTGTAAGACCATCACCAAATTTGACCCAAGGTAAGCAAAACTTACTATGAGGTAACCACTGCTGAGCAGTTACCATAGACCTCTGTTGCTGTCACCTCCTGCTGACACATGGCAAGAGCATGATGGTGTTTTGTTGTCATTTCCCAGCGCAGCCACATTGCCAGAGTCAGTCCTGGCTGGGGTTGGACCTTTTTGCCTGCAGTAGGACTCCACAAAAATCAGCCAAAAAACATTAGTGGTGTGCTGGCTGCACCCTGGTCCGAGGTGCCTGGACATTTTAGTGATAGTGCCTTGATCAGTCAAGTGCCTCCATGTTCAGGATCTGCTCTGAAGAGCAGGAGATCCCTGACCTAACATCTCTGCCACATGCCTATGTTCTGCCAGCTGGCCCAAGTAAGGTGGGTTAAAGGAAGACATTTATCCTTTTGGGTACTATGCAATACCAGAGGTGTTCACCAGCCAGGACACAGCATGAAACATTTCAACAGAAAAGAAACCCCATCATTTAGGCCTAGGTTTACCCAACTATTTAAGGCACACCCAATTAATTTAACACTTCTTCAGAAGGCAGTGAAACAAGAGAGGTTCCTCCAGAGAGTAATTTCAGTCTTAGACTAAATTACTTGTAAGTTAACATAAGGCTCTGCAGGTCTCCCACTCCTCCCCTCCTGCAGATCCATATAGAAACACTCAAAAGTAGTCTCACATTGTAGGGTAAAGCTAAACAATGAATGTTCTCCTACCCAACACCTTTCCCTTTGCTTTCAGATGAGACTTTCTCTTTTGCAGTGGTTTGAAGGACATCCAAGACAGTCAAGATTTCTTGCCCCAGCTACTCCAGAGGGAAACTATCCTCTTCCAGTATATACTTATATATAAAGTATGTATTAAGAATTTTGTGAAGCATTTAAATACATATTTAATACAGTACTTCCCTTTCAATTGTGCTTCTGGCATTAATCATTATCGACATACACCCAGTCTCCTTTGGATTTAAGAGTCATGGTTCAACACTCCAAAATAATCCTCAATACTATCAGCTCCCAGTCATCAGTGACTACTCAGTGGCACTATTGATGTGACAGCTCACAACCATGCAGGGCAAACCCAAGGTTGTGTGGGTATCTCCATTCAGTGGGAATCTCTGGAAGAAATTTATCTGGAAATCAGATTGATGACAACTGAATACTGAAACCAGCAGCACTGTGGTCAAACCAATCTTCATAGAAAAAAAATTGTAAATTCTAAAAAAAAAAAAAAAATTTATGAAAGCTTATCATTATGTGTATTTTGCAAGTTTACATGGAGCCTGAGTTTTACATTCACTGGTCTTCACAGTCTTTCCCCAAAAGTCCTAGCAGCAGTCACCCATAACTCTCTTTCTCAGAGGAATGAATAAAATTCTGCAGGTTAATTTTTATGTGTGTGCTGTTTTTCTGTTTGGGTGACGAAAACAAAGTAGAAGAGTACTAACAGATTTGTCTGCTTTATACCAAGTTCTGCCACAGTCGAGCATTTTGCAAAAAGGCAGGAAATGTTTTAATCACTACTTTCAATACTACTATTCATAGCCTGACACTACTCATGGCTATCAGATGTGACAATCTTTGTCTCTAATTTTTTTTTTTTTTATTAATTAGTATAACCTGCTGAACCTCACATTTAATCCAGGGAACTGCACAACCTTCCTCTGGGAAACACTGGTATTGTCCTGTTTGAAAGCCCTCCCCAGCCCATGTGTGTACATTCCCTATTCTATTTTTAGCCCCCTCCTAATTATTTTCTTAAAGAAAATTTGCTCTCCCTTCTCACAGCTTAATATTCTCACCTGCCTCCTGTCTGTTTCCACATTAATAAGAACTGCCCTACCCCCAAGTTTTCTCCTTCTTCAGCTCTCACAGTCCCTATGCTCCTTTTTTTCTTAGAGCCACCCATTTCTGCTTCCCTGCCCTGTCTCAGCCTTCATCAAGGGGCTGCAGACAGGCTGGTGAAAGAGCACAGGAAAGCTGGGGACAATTCCTTAACCCCTTGACTTTGGTGCCCACACTCCTCTGTAGAGTTTTCTCTGCTACTGCTCCACCACCGCTTGCACCTGCCCCTTCACTTCAGGTTTCTGGGCTGAAACATCAGGAACAGGGATAGGAGACAGAGAGGGAGAGTGTACTGAGACGATCTTGTTTCCTCTGAACATTGCATCACATCCCAAATGCCTTCATCATCACCATCTCAGCCTGGCACTCTGCTGCTCTATGCCTCCCTGACACATCTGCAGTCATCCTTGCCCTCTGTGAGCTACTTTGCTTTCTCCCTCCTTCCTCTCCAGCATGCAGAGCAGGGAGAAAATGACAAAACTTTCAGTGCATGCTGTGGTTAGAAAGGGACCAAGTAAAGATGATACTTTTACTGAAATGTCTTTGTTTCCATGGCTATTAGGGACAAAACTGAACAAGGAGGTAGAATCAGCAACCACATGAGTTCTGCACTGTGGTTAAAGGGCTACAAACCCTGTTTGGGAACTGGTGGTCATCTTTTTGCTCTCTTTTTTTCTCCTGTCTCCATCTAATGCATTTCAATTTAATCGATCTGACAGCAGTTGCCTGGTGGAGATCAGATGTAGGATTTAGAAGAGAGAATAACTGTTAATAAATGCAACAATTAGTTCATGTAAGTGAGAATAGTGCTTAAATACTGAGGTAGCTGACTCTGCAGAAAGCCCAACACCCCAAAATTTTGCAGACTCGGTGCTGAATTTTAAGTTAATCCTACGTGGCATAATAGCCATGGTTGTGTGTGGCTTTTCATGTGGAGAAAAAGGACGTATTGAAAGCTGCTGTAACAGGATACCCAAAGGAAGTCCCTTTTGGTACACAAGTTTTATTTGGCCTGTAAAATCAAAGACATATGCTATATACCCTCGAGCCCTCCATACCGAGATTGTAGTCATCATCTGCATGTACATAGCAAGGTGTATTTTTAACATTAAAAAAAAAGTTGCCTTTGGAGGGTTACAAAAGGCTGACCCCAAAGAGGTTGCATGCTCCAACTGTCTGGCTTGGATTTTTCTGAAAACAAGAGTTCCTCTTCACCCACTGTTCAGAGGCAGGGCTTTTGTGCACTGACACTTCTCTCAAAAGCTTACCTCTTCCTTTCCTGAATTCCAGAGGTTTAAGTGGTGCCGAACATGCTCTTTGGGAAGAGGGAAAGGTTTTACTCACTTCAGTGCTGAAGTGCCTCTTTTTTCTGTGGCAAAACCTAGCATGTTGCTTGGTTCACATAGGAAAAAGAACCCTGTTTGTGAGGAGCAGTGATTTGGGGGGGGGGGCTATCAGGATTCTGAGGCTACCAAGCATTTGTTTGTAGGTGCTTTCTCCTCCCTACTTTATTACATTGAAGGGAGAGAACCCTTATGGCTTGAAATGTTTACAGCATAGAGAGGGTTGGTGGCAGAGTCCAAGAGTGGTAACACCAACATGATTTGTGACTCCAGTCCTCATGGTGACAGGCACATACAGCATGCAAAGAAAAGTGGCACAGATTTTATTTTGTACATCCAATGCAATTCCAGTCCTTGTTCTCTCATGCAATACATGTTCCTGCTTCCCCTTTTGTTTCTCCTTTTCCTTCCCTGCCTTGGGGCCATTACTTTTTAGCTGTCTGGAGTAGTCTGCTGCTGTGCACACATTACAGATGGTGGTAGGGCACACATTTACTTTATGATAGATCTATTGAACCAGACCCTAAACTCCATCACTCTATCTGGTTAAGGCATCTACAGCAGCAAATGCTTCTTCACCATCCTTCCCTTCAGCTCCAGGCAAAGTTTTTTTGCTATTAGTTTTCCTGTTGCACACAGGATGGACTACAATATATTTTTGTGTTCAGAGGTTTACACTGAGGCTCCCTTCAGACTCTGACTCCCCTGAGATGAAGGGAATGAAAAAGAAAAAAAAACAACAACCCTACAAAAGTACTAGCTTGGGTCATACTGTTGTTGGAGAACATGCACTCTGAAAGCTGAGGAACTACTGGAGAGACAGCAAGAGCATCACTCTCCCCTCTTCTTACTTACCCTGTACATCGTAGCAAGAGACCCCAACTCTGGTGTCGTTGAGCAGGGAAGGGCCAGAAAGTTCTGTCAGGATCCTGGCTTAAACAGGGAGGAAGGGAGAGAGACTTCTGCACACTCCAAGGAGCAGAAGATGTGCCAGAGCACAGAGCCTGAGGGCTCATGTTTTGTTTAATAGCATGTTCATTATAATTCCCCTCAAAGCATAACATAAATGGGAGAGTCAGTAATTGAGATCCTTTGAGGGTCTAATCATGGTCATTATTTGAATCTGTAAGTATAAGACTAAACAAATTAGGCTATGTAGGCTGTTATATATTTCCACTTACACTTTTTTCAGGATGCTTTTCTAACAAGAAATCAGGCTTTTAGCTTCCTTTAAAATTGTGCTAAGCACTATGTTATTATATAGAGGGAGAGGAAAGAGGGACCGCACCTCATAAATTAAATGGGTGAGATTTACTCTTCAGAGGTGTGTCTATAAAGCCAATGCAAGAAAGCTTGCTGAAGATACACTCAAACCTTCCTCCTTCTAAAAACAGGCACCTACAATACAGTTGTACAATTGCTTAAGCTGATCATAATTGCTGCTCTTTTTCCCAACTCAATCTCATCCTTCTTCCCACCTCTTTGATTTAATGGTAAATTTCTTGGGCAACTGTATATCTTTCTCTGTCTTACCAGATCTCTCTAGACCTGTTACTTTACATGTCCCCACCTAAACTAAAGTCTTCTCCAGGTCTGTTTAAACTGCATCAGGCTCACTTCCACTTAGAAGCAGTTAAAAAAAAATATCCCAGCAACTTCGTGTACACGGGCAAGGGGGTTACAGTCATCCAAACCCTGGATCTTCAGCAAGGAGCAAGCTGTGGCAGGCATGAGAAACATTCTCTTGTATAACCTTTGCAGGAGTCTGCTAACTAACCCCGAGGAACCGCCAGGCAAGGCTCTCTGCTTTTTCCCAAGATGGGCAGCAATGCTACTGCCCATTGGGCTGACATTTCTTTGAAAACCCCAGAGTTTTGGAGCTACTTTTCTCTAGCAAGCTGGGGATGGTGAGAACATCACATACAAACTAAGGCCATCTCATCCTTTGTGAAGAATATGAGAAGGAGGGGAAAAACTAAATAAGTGGGAACCAGCTGGCCTGAAAGAAAAATAGGATACACAGCCAGATCCTGTCCTCCTGCAAAGGATAAAAAGCTAGAAAAATGTGAGGAAAAAGACACACATACCTAGTTTAATACCAATTTGCACATTTTGTTCTGAGAAGAAAGTCATTGTGGACCTGCTCAGGTACGGCTGTAAAAAGAGTGTGTACCAAGTGTGAAAGCTGGGCTGCCCTTCACTGCATTCCTGTTTCCACTCTCCATTGCATTCTTATGTTCCCCTCCACCCGCTGACATAACCAAACCACCTAAACCTTTCCTAGAGACCAAAATGGATACTGCAGCACTATGTCAAATTTATTCTTAGACAAGAAAGAGGAACCAAAAGCTTTGTGATGAACTTTACCTATCGGTCTCCATTTGAAATCTGTTGGAAGTTACCCTCCAGCTGACACAGTATTATCATATAGTTGTCCACAAACACATGCTGTGTCACTGCCAGCACTCTAGTGGTCTAGAATAACTCACTTCCCTTTACTGGTCCATTTGGACTAGGAAGGACCATGTAGCTTTTAGTTGTTTTAGACAGAAAGTGATAAATTTAAGTTCTTCCAAAAAGACTGTTACCTTTGCTCCTTCCACAATATGCAATACTAGGAGTCAGTGAAAAAGTACTAATTTCAGCCTATCCAAGCCCTCTGAAGTTTTCAGGATTACCACAAGGGCAGAGGACAAAAATATCATGAATTTTGGTCAGGATGATAGCTTGGCAATGCATCTAGCCCCAACAGCCGTGACTGTTCACCAGGAAAAGGACAACAGGGAATCATTCCTCATAGGACTGCACACCACTATCCCTGTTAACAGGACTGCAGGCTATGCCAAGTTCTATCTTGTCATCAAATTTTTAAGAGGCTCTCTCCCTCACCAAAGCTCTAAGCACTACTAAAGTTAGCACTGTTTCTAATTGTTTCTTAAATAAACATTTGACATCAAAAAAATTACTCCATAGATTCTCCCTCATCTAAATTTACCCAGGCATAATACTACTGCCTCCACAATTTTTGCCTTGCTAATGCACAGCAATAATCATAGATCCACCCACAGCCCATCTATTTTGGTAAAGTGCAGAAATAGACATTAAACCTATAAATGTCAGAGCATGCCTTCATTTTAGATGTTAGTATTATTTAAATTAGCTCTTGAATGATGTTTCCACAACGTGATAGCTTTTCAAATGATGGTATATTGCACATGAAGTGCAGTGGCCCTGCTTTAAGCACCTTCAACCCATTAAGCCCATCTATAATTTGGTGCTTTTAGAAATGTAAACGCATTGTCAAAGAGATGCGGACTATTTGTTTATGCCCAGAAGTCCCCAGGGAAATGCTGATGCCATAATTACCTGAGTAAGATTTGAACATTAGGCTCTGGCTGGGAGGTAAACACTCCTTGTGCTTGTTGTCCAGACGTATCTGAGAACAGCTGTGTCTGGGAGGCTGGAACAGAACGTTATCTTGAATGCATCCTCCACATTTCAGGGCAGGTGTGACATCTGAAAGCACTGCTGTTGGAGGAAGAAAGTGCAAATCATATTTTCTCCCTAATTCTGGGAAAAACAGAAGCAAAACCTTCCTTTTTGTCATTTTTGATCATTGAAAACGCAGTAAGATGAATTAAAAGAAAGCCTGAGAAGGACTGGTTCTTGGATACTCAGTGGACATGGGGAAGCTTATTGCAACAATGCCTTATTTAAAACAAATAAAAGTGATTAAGTGCAGAACTGAGTTGCAGTTAAGACCAGACCAGCTCCGTGCTGGCTTTAGACATAAAAATAAACCCTTCTCGATCAGAACAGTACAAAAGGAGACAAACAGGATCAGCATTCTAGGGACAAAATGCCTGTTGTAGGGTGTAAAAGTGCTTCCATAGTTCCCTCACACAAGAGCAGAGGCTAAACACTGCGACTGAGGCATTTCTTTCTGAGAAGGACATACCTGTCATTTAGTAAGTCCTCTGGTTACAATAAATTCTTTTGACCACGACCATCACATTTTATTACAGTGTGCAAACAGAGCATCATGCTTCACCAGGCAGGAGGGTAAGGTAACTCTCCTCTCTAAAATAAGGGACCCTCATGCCCAGGCTTCACGAACAAAAGCAGCAGTGACACCTCGTGGGCAATATTCAGCTGCAAATTCTGTGACTGTCAACTTCAGCAGATTTATCGCGAAAAAAATGAAGGCAAATGTTTTTGGTAGCATTGGAAAAAAAAAATAAAATTAAAAAATCGTCCTATACTGAGTGCTGGAGAAGGCAGTGCAAACAGCCCAGCAGCTTCATACAAAACTAATGTGGTATCCTCCTGGAGATGTGCTACAGGATGCTGACTGGCTTTTGGGGGCCTATAGTAGGGTTTAGGTCAGAATCAGATGTACAATTTGAAGGCTATCTACCCACTCATAATCACTTACTGATTTGGTTTGTGCTGCCTCAGCATATAACCCTAAACTGGAAAATATCTTTCAGGAGCACAGCCTGCATGGGACAAACAAGTGCTCAGTCCACAGGACCAGACTTGACCATGTATGTAGTAAGGAGCCCTGAGATGCAGCACACTGGTGATGTGTCCAGCCATCCCAGAGCCATGCACAGACCAAGCTCCATTCCTGGATGTTTAGCAAGCCAGGCTTTGCATTATGTTATTGTGGCTGCTGCCAGGCTCCAGCTAGCCTTGATCTACCCTTAACACTCTGTCCCTGAGTACCTCTGTTCCTCAGGACTGCCAATGATGCTAAATCAGAACAACATGTGGACTTTCTTGAGGGCCGAGAAGCCTTACAGAGAGGTCTGGATAGAGCAGGGAGCTGGACAATCACCAACTGTATGAAATTTAAGAAGAGTAAACATGAGATTCTCCACCTGGGACAACACAATCCCTGTTATACTTCCATATTGGGAGACAAAAAGCTGGAGGAGCAACCCCCGCAGAAACAGGTCTGGGGGGGTTGGCAACCATCTGGTTGATGGCAAGTTGGAAATGAGTCAACAGCATGCCCTGGTAGCCAAAAGGGCCAACCATTCCCTGGGGTACCTTCAAGCACATCATAGCTAGTCAGCTGAGGAAGGTGACTGTCCCAGTCTGCACTGCCCAGGGGCAGCCCCACCACAGCAGCTCCTGTGTGCAGTTCAGGGCACCTTAATATAAGGACATCAGAACATTAGAGTGTGTCCAGAGAAGGGACACCACAATGGTAAAAGCTCTCAAGGGAAAGACTTTGGAGGAGCAGCTGAGGTCACTTAGTCTGTGCAGCTTGGAGAAGAGAAGCTGAAGGGTAACTTCATCTCAGGCTACAACTTTCTTGAGAGTGGCAGTGAAGGGGGAGGTCCTGATGTCTCTCTGGTGACCAGTGATAGGACACAAGGAAGGGGAATGAAGTTGCATCAGTGGATGTTCAGGTTGGACATTAGAAAACCATTCTTCACCAAGAGGGTGGCTGGTCACTAGAATGGGTTCCTGAGGCAGTGGTTATAGTACCATGCCTGCCAGCGTTCAAGGAGAGTCTGGACAATGCTCTTATCATAGAATTGGCTGGGTTGGAAGGGACCTCAAGGATCATCAGGTCCAACCCTTGACTCACTACCGCTGCGGTTACTAGACTAGGGCACTGACTTAGCTATATGATTTAGTTTTAGGTAGTCCCATGAGGAACAGGGAGTTGGACCCCGTGATCCTTTCCAACCTGAGATATTCTATGATTCTGTTTTGGGTAGCTCACTTGCAAAAGCAAGAGAAAAGTAGCTACAGGCTGAACCCAGCTCTTCCTGCATGGTGTTTCTTCTGTTCTGAAACACTATTTTCAGCTAAATGACTACTGTGACTACTCTGGACACGAGACATTCTTCATTCACTCTCAAAATTGGATGGTACAAACAATTTAAACTTTTTGGACAAAAATGGCCATATACATCTGAAATATCTGCAACTGCAAATACAAAGTGTACACACGTGATGGAAGTAATCATTTGGACAGGTAAACAGCATAGAACACACAGAGCCAGTGCAACTAGGTCTTTATTTTTAAGTCAGCTAGAGAGCTATTTCCAACACTAAAAAATGTTACTTCTTAGTCCAGCATTTTACAAGCACAAGCACACTCAGTACTTTTCTCCATGTATGTTTGAGCAGGACATGATGCATGGAATTTATGCAATCCCTCAGCACGTCCTCTAACCAGAAATAAATCCAATATCTTTCAACCATCCAACTTTCTTTTATCAAAGTGGAGACTTACATAAGTTGCAATTTGAGTACAGGAACAGTTTGGATAAGCTGCAAGTTTTCCTGATGGAAAACTATGGATAACAGCTCCAAATTCCCTTGTTAAGAAGTGCTTGCTGAGCAAGAGTTCTGAAGAGAATATAAAAGAGTGGAAAACCTTCTCAATTCAAATGAACCCCCAACACAGTATTTTGTTAAAGGAGCATCAGCAGATCCTTCCTTTGGTCCAGGATTAAAGGTCAGCATTAAAATACAACCAAACAACACATGAAGTGCCAATCCACACAAGTACCACTTCATTGCAATCTTGTCAACACACAACCCATTTAGCTGCTCAAGGCACACAGGAACCTCTGCTTCACTCCCCAGCTTTTTACTGTCACTGCAGAGTTTAATATGCTTACCAGACAGAGTGAGCTACCATATTAAACTTTAAGCATCTAAACACTATATGCCTTGCACACCAGATGTCTGGAAGAAGGATATAGCTAAGCATTCAATATGCCTTTTTGGAAAAGAAAGTTAAATTTTGTTCTTTCCAGTCACTGGAAAGACAAAGGAAGGCAAAACATTTGTAAAATACATTCAATAGCTAACTCTGACAGTAAAAGCTGAACTACAGAAATAAAGAATCAATTACAATTCTTCAAATTGATGCTGTAGCCTGGCATGAAGCTTAAAATGTAGGCCTGCACATGCCTGTCAACACCCATCTATAACTGCAAAGATGGAGTGGATAATCCCTGTTAACAGTGCCTGGGGTTATTTACTCAACACACACAAGGCTATTAATACCTTTGTTGGTTTTGGTTCAGATTAAGTGTCCAAAAGTAGACCCTCTGCATCATGCTGGTAATACCAAATTCTTGGACCAAAATGCTGAAATTCTTTCCTAGGTTACAAATTGTTTGACTTTCTTGCAGTGATATTAAACAAAGCAGTGTCACGTTGAAGAGGGCATAATCAAACCCCTTAGCATTGGCTAGACTTCTGATTTCAGGTCAGGCTTTCGACTGGAACAAGCCATTTATCAGGAGACTGATTTTTCAGCAATACCTAATGCTTTTTTTTAGAGAAAAATGGAAAAAAAAGTCAACTTAACAGCACTTAAATAATTTCTCCTATTTTCAAGAGATAAATACATAATGCCCTTTCTAGGAGAGAAAAAAAAAAAAACACCAAAAAAACCAACCAACCAAACAAAAACACACACAAAAAAACCCAAAACCAAAACAAAAAACAAAAAACCAAAACCCAAACAAAAATAAACAAACAAACAAAAAAACAAAAACCACAACCAAACAAAATAAACACACTTTCTGACTGGGATTTCCATCCATTAATGATGTGAACACCAGAGCTTTCCCTATGAAGTTAGCCCTTCTTTACAGACTGACCTATTTCAACTGTATTCCTGGGAGGTGGTCGTCAGCTAAAAGGAGCTAAAAGGATGAATTTCTCCCCAGATGTTTAAAAAAGCCCTCTGTCAGCAGAAACCTGTCTGAAAACAGCAGATACTTTTTCCTCCCAAGTTAGTTCTCCACAAGTTGGCTGCAAAATCTGAGGGCTGTTGCGCTTAGCTCCAACAGAACAATACCTTTATTCTCAAAACTTCTTTTCCAGACAGAAAATCAAGACAGGAACTCTCTCTTCTCCCAGGCAAATATCCTTGCAGCTCTGTCTCTGCCCCAGTTCCACACCTTGGATTTCCCCCTTCAGAATTACACAGCTATGACCAGAACAGAACTACTGTAAAGCCATCTATACAACAGAGAGGGAGAGAGAAACAGAAGGACACAAACACACATTGTTCTGTCTTCTAGATACTTGCTGGTTATTCATCTGAAGATGGTCTGGAGCACACCTGCTTGAGTCTAGACTTCAAGTGAGACACCCTAAAAATACTCAGTTACAAGCCAGACATGTTCAGAATACAAACACTATCACGATGTCCTAATGTCATGAGGCAGTTACCTCAGTGTAGTTTCACTTCTGCAGTTTATTACTACTCATTGATATGGTGTCCTCCCCCTCCCAAGCAAGAGGAAAAGCAAAAACTTCACCAAATTACATGCATTTTCAACATGCATATGTTCTGAATTAACTACTACAGAAGAAAAATACCTTTTAATCATTTTGTCTTCATTTGAGAACATGGCAAGATTATTTTCCACGATAACAATTTATACCCTCTCCCTGTTCATCTACACGTCCTGTGTTGTTTTTTTTTTTGCACAACTAGAAACCAAAAAGAGCCTAAATTTTTACTTGTCATGTAAAAAGTATTATTGAGAATGAGATTGGCACTTGAAGTGTAAAAAAATAAAACTAGCTGGAGGCCATAGGAAATGCAGCAATGACATTTATTGGAATTCTCCAGGCATTACATGAAGATTTTTATAAGTGAAACAGAGGATGAAGCACATTCAGTGCACCTTAAAATAAAAATGAAATAAAAAATAAAATTTTATCCGAATAACCTTGATTCTTTGTAATACACAGTACTGCAGTTCCTGGGATCGGTTTTGTATGTACACATTCTCTAAAACTTACTCTGAACAAAACTGCAAAGAACTGCCTTTTCACTCGGCATTGTTCCACATAGTACAATACAATATTCTTGAAATATCTAGACAAATTCCACGTAATTATATACACAGTGCTAAGACCTTTCACTCCAACTGTAAAAAGAAAGACTGTTAAGTAAATCAGTATCTCTAATCAAATAAAACGCCATGAAAATAAAAAAACATCAGCAAAAAATCCTCCAGGAGACCCAAGTCCCCAAGTTCCACAGCTGTGTGCAGCAAATCAGCATTGTTGTTCCTCATTTTATGTTGACATAAAGCATAATACTTAGAAAGCAGTGATATTCAGTCCTTGCTTTCTAAATTGGACAAATCTTATACATAAAGACACTGCTGGATTTGGCACTTTGCTTAATTGTTTTTCTTACTAAAAAGAGTGTTTTCTGAAATACAGTATAAATGGTAAGAGATGACACGAGCCACTGTAACACTCAATTAACAGTTCAGACATGCACTCCAAAATATGTGTCTATTACACATTTGCCTAAGCCTTCCTAAAAACTCCACTCAAAAACATTCAAATCTATATGCATCTTTTTAGAATTTTTATAAACATATTTTCTCCCTTGAAATGATCAGAGCTTACCTCACCTTCTGTCCAGAACACACAAATTTATGACTTTTGTTTTAAAAGGAAGACCACAAAGCAGTATTAAAACAGGGATAACCTGGAAAGCACTATTAAAACTGCACCTATACTTCAGAATCCCCTTTGAAATGTATATCCACCGTGTATGAGAAAACTGAAATGGTACATAATATTTGAAACTTTCTTGGTCCTCTCTCATGCACTTAAGCTCAATTTCCTGAAACCTGCCCTGATTTTATCTTCAAATAAAATTTAAGAACAGCTTTCTGGCTCCCGCTACCGGCGTTTTTTGGTATTTCTTTGGTTAAATGAGAACCTCTGACATGCCTAACTCTTAAGATAGCAAGTCTCCTGCAAAAAAACTAACATCAGAATGAACACCACCCTGCAGCCATGCTTCCTTCCTCCTGTCATCATCACCAACCCCAGGACAGATGGAAGCAAACAGGCTGGGAAGGAAGCAGCAGTCACCACTAGCTCTTGCCTTTACAGGTTATGCAAATGTGTATAGGTAACTATTTCTTAGCTTGGAGTTATGGAGGTGGAGCTATATGACATGATACTTTTTGTTTCCAGTTCCAACATGCATGTGGAATTACACTGCTGACCAATACAGCCTTGGCAGCAGATGGCAACAGAGCTCTTTCTGTACACACCAAGTCATGGTACTTATTCTGCTTATTGGTCTGTGCACACAATGTCAGTAGAATTAAAAGAGAGGCACGCATGAGTTCACACATTTTCCATGGAAGATGTGAAACATGCTGCTCTTTGGAGGGAAAACTACATTCTTTTATTTTCTTCAAGTATAATTCAACATATGTATATATAAAGATACACAATCCTCATTTCACTAAAAGACAAGCACATCTGGAGTGAATTTGTAAATCACCGTTATCTTGGCTTTGACTACTGAATTTTCTCTTTTCCTTTCACTCAACTCTAAATATACATCTGCCCATCATAATTAAATGAGAGAATCCTTTCTTTCCCACTTTGTGATTTATTTACATAATCATAAAAAAATTAATAGCTTGAATTTGCATACTGACATTTGAAGGCCCATGTGTAGCTATGAGTGCCCCGGCACTAGTTTTTGGGTCATATAATTGCCTATTGCTAAGTCCTTTGAAAGCAGCATTCTCATTTTATATTTTTCTTTTTTTCTTTTCCTTTTTTTTTTTTTGTTTTTTGGTGGTTTTTTTTTTAAATGCTGCTTCGAAAACCCCAGTTTATGGCTTACTCTTTATTTTATTATTTGGATTGTAGTTTACTTCCTTTAGGAGCAGTTCACAGTCAGACAATGCTTCTGCTGGCAAATACTTCATTATCTGCTCAAGAGTCTTTTGATATGTTATCTTTTCCTGTTCTAGGGACTGAATTACTGTCTTCATCTTGTTCTCTCGAGTCAACATAATCTCCAGGTTGGATTCCAGACTCTGAATTTTAGCATGAGCAACCTGCAAAAAATAACATTATAAATAAATAGAAATGTTGTAAATAACAAATAACTTTTAATATTATGATCCACCACATGCTAAGGATAGGACTTAATAGTTAAGGATAGATGTTTCTAAGAGATACAAGGAATTCCTACTGTGTATCATACACAGAAACTCCTGATAGTGGCCACAGAATCTCCTGATAGTGGCCAAATCAACCTGAAGGATTTCTGAAAGCTTTAGAGAAGGAAGGAGACATGGAAGTTGCAGCAAGCAAGGGACAGCTGGGAGTAATAAGCAACTGGACCTGTAGGGAGAAGAAGGAAACCATCAGGTGGAGTAGCACTGAAGGGGTGATGGAGAGATGGGAACCCTATACAATAAAGTAAATTAGCAGGATGGAGAGGTTGGAGGGAAAGAGAAGCTCAGAGTTACATGTAGAAGCAGCCAGTGTTGCCTATTCTCCAATAAAAGACCCACAGCACCATCTGAAAAAAAACCAAAAACAACAACAAAAAAACCCCAACCAAACAAAAAAACACAACCCAAACCCACAAAAACACTGACTAGTAATCAGAAACTCTGAACCTCAGCAGTAGCAAATGTCTCTCAGCAGAAAGTGGGGGAATTCTGATTGTTCCTAGGAAAGGGCCTAAACAGAGGAATGAAGCTATACAAACAAGACAAAGGGGTAAAGCAACTGAGGAAGATGAATTGAAGTATCACAATCTGGAGGAACAGAAGAGCTTCTATGGAGCTTTTCAAATCAGTCACTCATAATTACTCTATGCCTTTGGTGTATTTTCAGAACAGAGGTAAAACCCAAGTTGTAGCAAATAAATAAAAACAATGAAGCAAAAGTAATAATAGTAAAAAAGCAAGAAATTATTGTTTTCCGTATCAGAAGAACAGAGCACAGCACTCTTCTGGCTCAGAAACACAAAAATAATGAGGACTTGATCTTTTCTTTTTTTCCCCTGCCTCTATTTCCAGATTTTGGGAGCTGAAGGGGCTCTCTGAGCTCTTCCTAATGATTGTTCATATTAACAAATATAACAAGAAATGGTCTGGTGATACAGAAAGAAAAGCTTCTCTTTCAGGAAAATGCAAAAACATACATATTGAAACCTGAAGCAAGTCTTGGACAGGCTATGGAAGAAAAGGTAAAGAGTGAAGGAGGAAAAGACTTGTAAGTTAAGATTTTATTTGGCAAAGTCTGCTGGGTGCTGAGCAGTATTCAAAGTCTGCTAGGAGAGACCACCTTTCAAAAAAAGGACTATGAGCTTCAGCAGAAGGAAACACAACAATACTGCCTACAAAGGTCTGGAGAAAGGAACCCTACTGCACTCTGGATTATTTTCAATAGAGAAACAAAGAGATGAAGGGGTAGAGATCTTATTTTTCAGCAAGAGACACAAACCCTTGCCAACAGATTTTATGGGAGATAAAGGTAGAGATACTCCGAGGAAAAGAGATCTAAATTGAGAAGGAATAGCTCAAGGAATGACAAAGAGTTAAAAATATGCCTAACAAGTAGATCACTGTAATTTAGAGAACTGCTCTACTACATATGGTCTTGCTGTTAGGAGACTTTTCATGGACATTTACAAAAGACATTCACTTCTCTACTGGCTGAATCATAGAAATCATCTACCAGTTTGATTCTAAGTCATTTACCTGTAGCTTCTCCAACAAGTCCATGTTTTGTCTCTTCAGATGACTGTTTGCCCTCTCCAGCTTCTCCAGAGTTTCACCTTCATCATCACAAGGACTCACATTTTCCTGCAGTTCATCCTGTAGAACATGGTACTCTACTTCGTAGGCATGGAGCTGTTTTGAAATATCCATCTCAAATACCTGCCATGAGAGAAAAAACAATTTTTATCTATAACAGAGAGTACCTATTCCACTTGAATGCCTGGCTAAGAAGCAAGTCTGCTTGATTAACTTAATGATTTTTCCTATCCCTCAAAAAAAAAAAAAATTTAAGGGGAAGAAGTCTACAATAAGAGCATCTTAGTGGCTAGAGTTCCTACCACAACCATAATAAATCATAGATTTTAGAATAAACAAGATAATAATGTTTACAGTTACTAAATACCATCTCTTACTATCAGAAGTATCATCAGAAAAGTTTTATTTATTCCAAGAATTTTATAAGATGACCAAGCAGAGATACTAAGATCCCAGTCACAGAAAGTTCTTCACAAGAAGCTTTAGCAGGTGCTTTTCCTGTATCAGGATGAAAAATTTTCTGTTTCTCTTCTTGCCTTCTGTCTTAAAGTTACAATGATACTGATGAAATAAGATTACACCTTCCCTTACCCAAAAAGGCAGGGATCAATCCAGAGGGGCTTTTATCTGTGGCAGCAAGCACCAGTCAAATGTGATCCCTCTAAGGACAGGGTTGGAGTGGGAAGGGGAAGGTGCATGAGGGCACCCTGGAAGCTATTGTCCAGGGGGACAGATGCTGCTGACACAACAGAACAGTAAAAGTTTGCTTGACCTTGATTTTAATACAGATCATGAAAAGGGGGCTTCACCAGCATCATAACTTGCAGGATTTTAAGTTGGAGGTTGCAGAAAAGTTCCTATGGAGGTAGCTGGTGCTGTGCAGCCAGAAATTTGAAGCATCAGGAGGAGATGCTGCCTCTTTCCCCCATGGCAAGTTGTGCTTCCCATCACAAACTGCTGCACTACTCACTCATTAGCAGGAAGCAACATCTGGGCTTGGAAAATAAACTGCTTTTACCCTTCTCATGGTGACGTGAAATTTTTTAAGTCATGTTTTCCCTATAGCTGAGCACAGAAAAACTTTTGTACTAAACCTTGAGGTAGCAATTAAAGTCTTCTGAAATTGCAGTTCAACTCCCACTGATATTAGCAGATATCTACAGAAGTTACTGGGAAGATGACTCCTTTGCATTTCAAACCAAAAGGAACGTATCGAGGAGTCTTCTACATATACCTCAGGTGTGATCTGTTAGAAGTAAACTAAATGAGGGAAAAAAGTGAAGAGAAAACCAACCTTACCTGGGTAATAATTTTTTCCATTTGAGGATGAGTCATATCTGGAATAGTGGTCTTAAGAAAATCAACAATGTTCTCAAAATTCTCACATCCCATTATAGATGTTTCTTGACTGCTAAGCAGGCTCAGTGCTACTTTAAATATGACTTCTGTTCCTTGAAAAAAAATAATGTCTGAAAAAGAAAATCATTAAAATATCTTGAAAATGAGAGCTAGAGCTATTGGATATATGTGTCTGCTGGGGCAATTTTCTTTTTAATCAATCATACTATAGACTTATTCAGTTCAGAAGAAATGAAATCTGTCTTATTTCAACATGAGGCTAGAGCCCATAAAAACATTTTCTGTCATCTTACAGATGTGAGAAAGCATTAAAGAAAACATTGCTTGCTTGTTATGTTTCTAACTGTTGTCTGAAATAACTATTTCATAACTGTTTACTGTTGACTATAAACTGTTAACTAATTGCTAACTGTTTTAAGGTGCATCTTTGACTGAAAAGCAATTGGGAAGCAAATCTCAACAAAGTGATGTTGTTCTACTCTTTCCTACAGGGAGAAGCTAGCCCTTAACAAACAGCCGTGTAGATTCCATAACCAATCACAGTGTTTTCAAAATCCATAGCAGCAATCACATTGGCCATAATTTAAGACCCAAGCCTTTACTTTGAGGTACAGTTACATGGAGATGGAAGTCCATGCTCTGCAGAAGTCAGGAGAGACAGACTGCAGAGAAACTGAAACCAGTCACAGTAACTAAAAACTGCAGTGGTGGGCTTGCAGTTACTGGGATGAACACAGCACTTGAGTAGTTGAGAAAAGCTTCCTCTGCTCTTGGCTCTGTCACACCACCCAACAAACTCAACTTCTGATCCTGCTATCAAGAGGTCACCCCTGGCCTAAGTCAGTATCACAGGGTAGTATCAGGACCCTGGTGAGGCAGCCATCCCACTCCTACACAGTTCATAAAAGTCTCCCTGGTCAAGTCTACAGTGCACATTCAAGAAGCATAAGGATAAGTTGGGATTTTGTGATGGAGAGATATAGAATCATAGAATAGGCTGGGTTGGAAGGGACCTCAGAGATCATCGAGTCCAACCCTTGATCAATTACCACCACAGTCACTAGACCACGGCACTGAGTGCCATATCGAGTCTCTTTTTAAATATCTCCAGGGACGAAGAGTCCACCACCTCCCCAGGCAGCCCGTTCCAATGTCTGATCACCCTTTCTGTGAAAAAATTCTTTCTAATATCCAGTCTGAACTTACCCCGGCACAATTTAAGACCATGCCCTCTTGTCTTACTGAGAGTTGCCTGGGAAAAGAGACCAACCCCCGCCTGGCTCCATCCTCCTTTCAGGGAGTTGTAGAGGGCAATGAGGTCTCCCCTGAGCCTCCTCTTCTCCAGGCTGAACAGCCCCAGCTCCCTCAGCCTCTCCTCGTAGGATCTGTGTTCGAGTCCCTTCACCAGCTTGGTTGCCCTCCTCTGGACCTGTTCGAGGACCTCAATCTCCTTCTTGAACTGAGGGGCCCAGAACTGAACACAGTACTCGAGGTGTGGCCTCACCAGGGCTGAGTACAGGGGCAGAATCACCTCTTTGGACCTGCTGGTGACACTGTTTCTGATCCAGGCCAGGATGCCATTGGCCTTCTTGGCCACCTGGGCACACTGCTGGCTCATGAACCATCCGTTCCTGGCATGTGACAGTGGCACATAAGACAGTGAAGACACAGGAATCCAAAGCAAAGGAATCCAAAGTGAAGGAAAATAACACTGATTTTTGGATTTTAAAATGTGAACGTGCCTTATTCAGCTCATTTTCGGAGAAATAAACACCGAGTCTCCCCACACTTAAAAAATTAGTTTCCCAAATTTAAATCTTTCTGAAGGAAAAAAAGGTCAAAACACTTTAACCTTGAAAAACACAATACAAATAAATAATTATAATAAAAAAACACCAAAACCCTGATATGCCTGAGTGTCCCAGAATTCAATAATCCCACTGGGAAAGAGAAGTACCAATCATGTGAATATCACTGAAACACATACAACCATTTGTTTACCCATTTTTTTTTTCCCTGTACACAAAAAAAACAGTAACAGAGAAATCACTGGGTAAAATCAATAATTACGAAAAAAATAACAAATAAATAATAAATTTTAAAAAATTGTAATAAAAAATATATAATTAAAAAGGTGTAATATGATAACAGAAAAATCAAATGGAAAAACATGATTTCAGAGAAAGTATATGACACGCTCCTAGTTTCTTGGTGTGTATCTGAGTGCAACAAGTCTCAAATTAAAAAAAAAAATTTAAAATGCTTCATTACTAGATATTTGATTAAGCTGTCAAGTCTTATTGACAAGAACAGATTACAAAACCAAGTACTTGACATGCTGATACTGTAAACACCACAAGGCATAATCAACATTTAAGCTTCTATACTACCCATTATTTGATGGGGAGCATATGATGAAAAAAACCTGAGTGGAATAAGAGGCATACTAACACTAAGAAACTGTTCAATATATACATGAATACCTGAAATACCCTTTAAGTTAAAGTTTACTTGAACTTTTATTAGTAAGCACTTTAGAATCAGTTATTCAGACACAATGTCATTGAAAATCAATACATTCTCTTTTTTTCAACGGGATGAACTTTCTGTAGACACGGATTGAATACTTGATGCATAGGACACATTTGCAAGAATAAACTTGCTGCTCTTCACACTTGAGAAATCTCCTGGCTAACAACTGCAGACACACTTAATTGCTCAAATCTGATGTTTCAAAAAACACATTTCAGTTTCCTCTCTGAAAAGGAGCTGACATCCCACCATGAAAAGCATTACTACTTGCCACCCACCACAGTAACCCCAAATGTCCCTGGTCTGTAGAAAATTGCTCCCTGAGAGTTTCAAAACATAATGGACAACATTGTTCTGCTTATTATTCCAAAAAAAAAAAACTTTCTTACCAAATACTCTGGCTACAAATCCTAATGGAAACTGAGATGCAAATAGTGTAAGAAACCATGGTGCAGCATAAAGACTGGGACTGATTTCATTTTCTTCAAGATGATTATAGAGGTCTCTGTGGTAGTCATGAAGAAGCCTTGAGAGCTGATACATCTGAATCTACAGTGAATAAGGAGGTTTGGGGGGGGGGGGGGTAGGAAATAGAGAAAGAAAAGTTCAGCTTTACTCATTTTTTCAAACCATTCACATTTCACTCAAGGGAAATTAACTCCAGTTCAGATGGCACTGTAAAAGGAAGCTCAATTGTTGCCTAGGATCTTGAGTGATATCTACTCATGTATTAACAATCCACCCCTAATGAATCAAAATCAACTTGCTCATCACTAAAAAAGCATAGTTTGAAGCCGATTATTATTTATAATTTTAGATTCATCAGGCTTATGGTAGGAAGAGAATGTATTGAATTAACTTTGTCAACAAACCAGAACTTTCAGTCTTGCAGCAATGAAAATAGAAGTACCTCTTCCAAGATGCCAAAACTCTCCATTACACAGTTGAACTATTTCTGGCTAAATTTACACAAGAGCTTTCATTCTTTGAATCCTGGCCATTTTTTTCTCCATTTAAAATTCCTATGCTACAATCATGACTTTGGACAGCTTCTGTACCCATAGAGTACATTTCTGGCTAAGTGTACACATTTCAGATTTCATTCTTTGAATCTTGGCCTTATTTTTTCCCCATTTAGAATTCCTGTGCTAAATTATGACTTTGGACAGATTCTATACCCACAGAGTACATTAGGTATGGGAAGTCAGTAGAGGTGTACCACATACATATTTTCCAGCACACACCCCACACACCAGTGGTCCAGAGAAATTTAAGACACCCATTCAAAAAGTGCTTCTATACAACCTGTAAAAGGTTGCAAAGTGGTTAAAAGTTGCTATTCATTGCTAAAAATATCACTCTGTGGCAAATTATTTCCTTGCAATTTTGACAGTTTATATTCCACAGTAAGTTGCTCACAGACAATGACACTTCTCTCAGAAGGCAGAAGATGAGAAACAGGCATATATTGATTAGCTGTCAGGTCCAATTTTGCTGCCAGTGTTTTATGCTTAAGGTGAGTCCATTCCTCAATAAGAAAATTACTTATTAGATCCAGCTGCTTTCCTAGTTCTAGTGGCCATGATTCTTCCTCACCAAAAAGCAACTGCACCTGAAACTATCAATCAGTCAGCAGGGTCTGCAAACAGAAACATTTCTTCCCATTCTAGCAACTTTGTGCATGTGCTTGAGTCCTTCTTTTGATTGCCGAAGATACAAATTAAACACAGTTTGGACAGTGTCAAAAGAAAACACATTTGCATATGAAATTAAAAACAGCTTCACAGAGGCAGTAAACAAACTAAATGAGTTCATTATGAACTAAGGATCTAGATTACTACTTTTTCTAGATGATTAAAAGTAAGCAAAATTAGTTTTCATTATCTTAAAGAAACATCCAAAATTTTGTTTCTACAGGACAGAAGCTAGTTCTTCATATAAGCTTACTCATGTTTCAGTACTGTAAATGCAGAAAAATTTGCAAGTACTCTACTGTTGAAAATCAAAATAAGGGGTTAGGCTTTACTGAGATCCTCTTAAGTCATCTTCAATAGTTCAGTTTTCTCAAGCAGACAAAACCTGTACTTTTATCTAGACAGGTTAACTGCCTAGAAGCAAACTGCAGAGAAAGGAAGGTCATCTCATTCAAAAGGCAAACAGTACTACAAGTGGTAAACCTTCTCAAACGTAAAAAGCACTCTTCCTAAGAGCATCTGACACTGACAGTTTCAGACTCATTTCAACTAAAAGGTGAAATGCTGGTTATCTGAATGCTCTCACACCATCTGATGTTATAGCCTACAACTGCAGTATAACATACAAACATTAAATGAGAATCTTGGGGGAAAAAAAAAAACCCACAGCCACACATTTATCACAGTTTGGCCTCCACTGGTGCAAAACAGATTCTTAGTGGTAAATGAGACAGTGAAGATCGAGCAGAATGATGCTCTATGGCTACTCGCTCTTAATTCATCACAACAAATTTGTAACATACTTACATCCACAGTAAAGCACTCCTCTTCATCAATTTCTTCAATTAAAATCTATTCCATAGTTGTGTATATTTGCCAAATAAGCACCTAAAGAGACTGGTCATGAAATCTGGACTGAAATTCCCACTTAAGTTTTTAGTCAACTGTAAGTGTTTGCTGTGCGTGGAGAATGAAAAAAAAAAAAACCCAACAAACTCTTGTCTCATTAGTTTTCTCTTTGTCCACTGTGGATTACAAGCTTTAACTCAGCAATGGTATATCCTTTACAACATTAGGAACTTATAGTATATAGTTATTTAAGCCAGTGGACAGCTGCATCTCAAGGTGAAATATTCTTCAAACTTTAAACCCTGTAATTTATATAGATCTGAAAGATTTTCTGTCTTCTTCCTAAACAGCTTTGGATATCTGTAGTTATCTGCTAAAATCTAATATTTCAGAGCATGCACCACAGAACCACAGAACCATCGTGGTTGGAAAAGACCTCTAAGATCACTGTGTCCAACAGTCAGAATCCACCCCCCCCAATAATATATAAAATAAAAAAATATATATCTATATCACCATGCCCACTATAGCAGGTCCTTTAATCACTGCATAAGCAAACGAAACGATTAAAAATTCGTCTGTTTTCCTTCTGCGTTGGAGATGGTGGAGTAGAGGACGATGAGAGGAAAGAAGTGGAAATAATGAGGCAAGCCAGAGCAGTCCCAAGTACAAATGCCTGTGGAGTACATTGAGTGGCCACTGGGTGTCACTATGGATTTGAATTGGAGTTAAAAGGAAAACGAGGCTACATCTCTGTGCTTATGGACTGAAGGAAACAAAAACCAAATTTATTTTTAAACTAAATCTATACAGATGCAAGCATGCCAAGAGTTTTGAATAATGGAAGACAGGGAAGTTAGAAAAATAAAAGGAAGAGAAAAATAGCAGAGAAAGCAGAGTTTCCACACAGGAGATGATGGGGATGTGTGACAGGAAAAGTCTGCAAGCTCTGAACTTCTCTGTTTGCAACCTCAGAGTCAGAAAGAAGTTTGACAATAACATTTTCATGCACCTCACAACCCTTTAAAAAAACATAAGATGTTTCATAAGACCCTAGAGAATATAAGCAACCTCTGAAAGCTCAAAACTCATTTAAAACTGTTTTTTTACATGGAAAGGGCTGACTTACCTGTAGTGACATCATGTCTGGCCGGTACTGTTTCCGGAAGCCAAGGTCATACATGAGGAATTTCAGCATTTCAAAGGCCTGTTCCTCACTCATATGTAGAAGCAGCACTCCAGCTACAAAGCTGATACCTTGACAATAACCCACTTCTTTGTCCAGCAAAGAGTATGCTTTCAGAAGATTAAAAAGTGATAGCTGTCCTGCTCCCAGGTGGGCAGAAAAGTAAGGATGTGTTGGGAATGTCCGTCCTGATGTAAAGAGAGAGGAGTAGTTGATATTGAATTTTTCTCATTAAAAAAACCCCAAGTGTGTTTGACAACCAGGACTTCTCTCTCTTGGTTTTCACATGCAGGTTGATTTCAGTCAGATCAATCCATATTTTACCACAGATTTTAGACTGTATCCATTCAGCTCATTTTATATTCTCATTTGCACAGAGCTCGATTTCTCTTTTCACAAAGATGTAGAAGACCATAAATAAAAAACAGCAGAATCTAAGACATCATTTGCTTACAGGACTCTAAGTGACATATACGGAATGTATCCTGACAGCACAGGAAGTGGTGCTTATAGAACAGCTTCTTCCTCCAGCAACACTTTTCTTTAAGAGTGGTGTGTTTCCACTCACATGAAACAAGCCAGAATAACTTCATAGCTACAAACAGACATACCTAGATCTACAAGGATGGCATGCTGTTGAGCAGTCAGTTGTTTCAGAAGTTCTTTGTAAGAGATGTCAGGAGGCTGCTGCTTGTTTGGCAGTCTGTGTCTGACTCGATGTTGCACAGCCAAAAACTGCCAAATTTCTCCCCGACGACTTTTTGGTACACCTGCAGGTCCATTAAAAAAAGAAAAGATGCCTAAGCAGGAGCCAACTTTTAGTGCTATCACACAAGAACTTACTTTGTTGTAATCTTGCCTGTCTTAATTTTTGCCTGTCATAAACTTGGCTGAACTACTTTGAAGGATCCCTTACAAACATTCAGCTTCAGAAGTCATCCACTCTGCATTCCCTTAGTAGACACAGTTCAGTCCTGCTAACTAAACTTTAACTATAAGCTTACAGTTATTACAATGAGCAGAAAAACACAGACATCACTTGTTTGGCCACCCCTGTGCTGTTGGCTTCCAGCAGTAAAAGATGCATGACTATACCCAGAATGTACATCATACAGTTTAGAAAGGCTACACTGAATTCAGAAGTGTAAAACACAGGGGTGTCTACATCCTTATCCTCTTCCCAAGGGGCTGCTCACATCAGTTCACAGATTTGGAGAAAAACGTACAGATTACAAAGTACTCAGTTCAAAGACAAAAAAGCATTAACTCTGTGTACCAAAGGAAGGACACAGAACCACTCCTATGAAAAGACAGCATTTCTCTCATGTGAGCCAACCACCTGTGAAAGCATCAACTAAATTAAAACACTACTTTTGGACTTCTGCATATATCCATCCCCTGACACTGTACACCCACCTTCAAATGTAAGGACCAATTGTCAGCTCTGCTAATACTCTCCAGGCAAATAATTATATAACAAAAATACACATTAGGAAAAGCATATCCTTGTTCCTGACTCAGAACAGCAGAAGAGGATAGGGCAGCAAGGAATCACATGTTATGTGTTGGTAGGGACCATCAAAGATCATCGAGTCCAACCTCACTGCTAGAGTAGGATCACCAGTAGCAACATTATTTCTACCATGTATTTCTTTGGTAGCAATTCCACAGCCAGATTACACTAAAATATTATCTTTCAGTATCTGTAATACAGACATCACACTTTATGGAGGAAGGCAATCAGACTCTGCCTCTGCATTACAGTAACAAGGCCTTTTGGCTTCTCTTCTGACCACATGAAGACCTACATCAAGTCAAATACCCCAGACTTTCACTTGAGAAAATAAAATACTAAAAAACCATAAGCTCTAAACTCCAGAAAACATGGTATTTCTGACTTTCTGAAGTTTGGTTATGATTACACTAGGTTTGGGGCACAGCACATGTTAGACATAGTCATGCCTTCTAAGTAAGTAAGTAAAATCACAGCATTTGAAAGTCAGTGTCAATTAGATAGGAGTCAAAAATCCAGAAGTCACAGTATTAGCTGTAGAAGATCCAAGTTCAATCTTTGACATAATAATACACAGGTACAAATATACTTCTTTCAGAAGTATGACTATACATGGTTTGACATTTTCTGTTTGGCAGCAGGAACTAGGTATATTGCCAAAAAAAAAGGCAATTTTTTCATCATTTTGTGCTACTGGAAAAAGCATTGCTGGCAGATTTTCTTCAGTATTGAAATGCAACAACAAAAAAGCCTTTAGACTTCATAGGTAAAAGCCATCCTATTTAAATACCTTCTTTCAAAGTGGAATGAATATCCTCCATGTCACATCGGATTTTGGCTCTGCAGTTCAGTAACTTCTTATCCCAAACATTTATGACATCTTTCTGACATGTACCAACTTCATCATAGTCCAGTTTGACTTTTCTTGTTTGCAGCTCATCTCTGCTTGCTAGAGCACAGAAGATAAAGGAATAGCACAGGAAAAAACGGAACATCAGAAAATTACAAGAAACATCAAACACGCAACACCCATTTAAATTGGATATATCCATCTGATAATCTGACAATGGATAAATACACCTACAATTCATCAGTTAAATACACCTACAATTCATCAGTTAAGGCCAGCCTTCTGCCACACAATGCTGCAGGTAACTTATTACTGTGCCATGAACCTCAGTAATTCAAGAAGTACATGAAAACATTTTTTAAGACTTGGGGCAAGAAGAAAAACCCACTCAGCACAGTTGATTTCACCCCATCTGCTGCTGCTTCCAACTGTACAAATCACCTTTGATAATTTTTTAATATACATATATATGAAACTTGGCAATTATTTTAGTATGGGAAGTACCAAACATATGAATGTTTACCATAGAGATTTAGGCAAGCAAGCCAGGCAAATCTAAACCAAAGTTTGTCACAATGGTCTCAGTTTTCACATGTCCCTTAAGAGAGTCATAAAATCTCCTGGCACTGCTACCTGGCCTAATCAAGCTGACTGGAAGAAAACAGAATGAACCAACATTAACCACATCCAGAAAGGTACATCTGTGCTGAGGCACAGAACTTATGTGGCTGTCTGCTTAACAGATTTGCTGCACAGGACTACCTGGCATAAGATTATTTACTCTGGAGGACTCACTATTTCTGAAATAAGGCTGCAGAATAAGGCTCTGGAATTTCATGGAGGAGTAGTTTTCACTTCCATGACATGCATGATATGCACACAGGAATGCACTCCAGTTTCTCATACTACTGGTGTAAAACTAGAATAAACACCTGAAGGTTTTTAACAGAGATACATTTATTTATCATTGGATTGAACTGTACATTTCACAATGTGATCTCTGAAAGCTACAATTGAGTTTATCCCAAATTTGCCTTGATCTATGAACAGTTCCCTGCTGTTGACTCCTTCCTCTTACAGATGAACACCCTTCCCCACCTTCATCTTTAGGTGAAGGCAAACTCTCACTCATATTATTATACAACCTGAAAGACAAGACAATCACTTCCTCCACCTAACGAGCACACTTTGAATACAGTAAATATGGGAGGAATCCATAAGATTCATCCTAGCCTACTCCAGAAACGTAGGTAATAATTTTTAATTTTAATTTCCAAAAGCTGTATGCTTCACCAGAGAGGCCATATCCATTCAGGACTACAGGGGACCTTGTAGAAGCAACAACTATACAAAGTGCAGTGCACTTAAAAAGGGAATATGATCTCCCCACAAGAATTTGCAGACAAGCTGGAGCAAGTTTTAATGCTATCCTATTGCTGTATGTTTTCATTTGAGAAAGCTCTTTCCAGATCCAGACAAATCCAAAACAACAGAAACATATTTAAGCACGACAATGGACTCCAGAATTAAGTGATTGGCTTATCAATCACTGAATGGCACTTTGCCTCTGCAGTTAAGCCTACTGATAGTCTGCAAGCCTGTTGATTATACTTGCTCTACCTGCTATGCAACCATCCTTAATAACGTTCTTCCTAAGCATTGCTAGGTGGCCTGTTATTTTTTCTAGTTCTAATATTTCTAGGATCTACAGGAAAAAGGAGCTCTTATGTGCTCAGGTAAAAAAACACCCAAACAAACAAACAAAAAAAGAAGCAAAAGCAAATTAGTACAATTCACAGAACTTACCTTCTGTAAAACAATGAGCTAATAGTATTCAAGTCTCCTCGACAGCGAAAGGAACAGGAAAGAGATTCTATTAATATTTTGTGGATAAAAATCAACAAAACTAACACAAAACCACTGAAAACAACTCCACAACAATTCTAATCTTAAACCAGTTATAGAAAGCTGCATAATTTCATAAAACCTGACTTCAAGTGGAGAAATTACTGCATTTGTGTTGTTACATTTCCTACTCCTGAGACCTACATTTAACCACAGAAAAGAATGCCAACCACTGACCCAACCAGCACTTGTCTGGAATTTATTTATTATATAATAATAATTATATAATAATAATAATACTATATTATTATAATAATCACATTATTATAATAATATTATAATTATATTAAATTATAATATATTATGATTATTTATTATTATTATTATATATCTAGGTCCTGTTCATAAAGCACTCAAAGTTATGCCATCCCACAGGAAGGAAGCCTAGACACAGACACTAAGACAGTTTACTTTTCATCCTTTGAAAACAAAGTGATGAATTCCAGCTAGCCAGAGCACCAGTTTCACCAGCAGTACTTAAAAACCTGCATACAAGAATGGAGATGTGCTCCTTGGAGCACTAGCCAAGATGTAGGCTGGCAGATGAGTGCCAGTTTGGAGCCTCCACTGCTGACACCCTATTTTCACCAATAATTATTAGGCAGGCAGATTTTCTCCTTTCCATTACAAAATGGAAACAACTTATAAATGAGTCTTAAGGAACTGGACCAATTTAACAGCTTCCAGGACCCTCCATCCATGCAGGGTGGGTAAAGAAAATAATTTCTCCCCCAGCAGCTCAAACTACCAAAGGCAAAAACATGACATTAGGCACTCCTGGAAACATCCAGCTTCCCCACGCCACCACTGTACACTTTACTATTTGCTAAAACAGTAAATTAAGACTTTGGCTGACGTGAAAACAGCCTTCTCTGTAGATGTTCCCTATGAATCCAGGAGTTTCTACAGAAGTGTGCATAAGCAGGTAAACAAGCTTTTATTCAAAGAAAACTTAATTCAAAAAGAAACACACTACAAGGAATACATTCAAGGATGTACCCCTGTTGGACCATAGAATGACTTTCCTGCTGTTTTTGCTGCCTTTGCCGTAAGGACCACTAAAGAATGAAAAAGAGTTCACTAACTTTAACCAGATCATTATATTTTGTTTGAAGAATCACACTACCCTGTGCAGAGAGGACATCTGAAATTTTCAACTTGCACTGAAAGCTATTAGCCTATTATACTGAAGAACTTCTACAATAGGACAGATACTGCATCTGACTTTTATTTGTGCAAATCTTGACCCATCATAATAAAATATCATAGCCAGAAGCTCAGGGAGCTGAAAAATCAACATATCCAACTTCATATCCTTCAGTAACAGCACTCAGTTTCCAGTGTACTATGTTCATCTTCTAGAGAAAAAGAACTTTTTGTCATACCTCAAGAGTTAGTTTCTCCAAAATCGTTATTTGGTTTCAAATATTTATAAATTACCACTGTGATGCAGTAATGAAGGTAATAAAGGACAGAAAGCCTAGACATGAAATGCCATATGATGCAAAGGACTGAAACAAGACGTAGAGGGTAAGGTTTGTCATACCTAAATGTTCACATGGCATCTCTTCTCCTGACTCCACATTAGAATTGCTAGACTTATTCAGCCAGAAAACCAACTGTAGCAAACTTTGTCTAACATGCACTAAAAATGGGAAAATTATAACTTTCTTCTTTAACTAAGGTGAGTCTAAGAATTGGCAAGTGGACAGATAGCCTGGCAAACTGTGAGATAGGACTGGATCAACATGTTTTTTTCTAGCACAGTTACAAGTAAGCTACAGAACCACATTTCTGTTTAAGGAGTCCAACACCTGTACAGTTTTCAGCTTCAGAGAGCAGAACTTGTAATAGTTTTAAGGGGTATTTCCTAAATAGCTAACCTTCCAGCTTCTGGTTTTCTTTTTCCATTCGAAGCAACAGAATTTGTTGATGGATGGCTTTTCTCCACAGACTTTGTAGTTCTTCTGAGTTTTTCCTCTCTCCAGTTTTACTTGAACCATCCTCATTTTGCAATGCTAAAACAAAAGGGTCCTCCTCCAAGGGTGGAGCAAGAGGGGATAATGGTAACAATTCACTTCCGTCATGACCATCTGCAAAGAATCAGAAAGCTATTACAGGAAACTCAGACTGTTTGACATTTCACAAACATCTAAGTCACAGCAGAACAAAAATAGCTGTCTTCCACGTTCAGCAGCGAGGTGCTGATTCCAAAGACAAAAAATGTAGTTCAACAGTAGAGAATTATTTTTAAATAAAGTGTTCCATTCAAATTAAAGTTTTATTTAAATTAAATAAAGCTAGATAAAGGGTCGCCCACTATTTCAACCCCTTCCCCTCCTACCTCCTTCTGGAGTTATAAAAAGGCACTGATCCATAGAGTCTCCTTTACAGCTGAGCTTGCTTACTGCTGTGATTTACTACACTGCTATGATATACTAACAGCAACTTTTTCCACCTGCTAAGCCACACCATAGGCAGTGCTACAACACTTTAGGGTCACTAAACATAGAGTCTATTATTTAACTATGGTTGTGAGTTCCACCAGTAGAGCTAGAGTACGTTGACAGCAGGATTTCAGATACTTCAGAGTTTGATACCTCAAAATGACCTAAAGCTATAAGAATAGTTAACACACTCAACAGGTTCAGTTCGTAGTACAAAGACCAAGCAGAAGAATTACCATTTTCTGCAACACTGTTGTTATGTAAGCAAGCTAGGGTAAAATTTTGCTAACTGTTTATAAGAGATAAACTGATATAAGAGAGTATCTGTGTCAGTGAGAGATAGTTTCTAGTTTCCCTGCTTCCACCGCAGCCATGGTAGGCTGCAATTCATTTGATTTTGATGACAGAATGCTTCCATCCCAAGCAATAAAGACCTAAAGCACAATGAGCCAACTGAGCACAATCGATCTCTAGTGAGGTTCTAGCAAGAATATCTTATCAAGCTGACTCCCTTCCTCACTTTCACATTTTCATATTCTGCAGTTTGCTATAGCAATAACTAGTCAGTAACAACTGCTTGTTTATTTTCTTTAAAAGCACACACAGACCTGGATGCTGCATCTTGGAAGGAGATTTATTCATAGGTGAAGCTACCTGCAGGAATATTCTTCGCCGCCAGGAGATGCGGCGAGGTGTGAGTGTGGCCCCCACAGCATTTAGAGATTCACTGCTGCAGACAGTTGATGTTCTTTTCTTTCCCTCTCCATCACTGAAGGAAAGAAAAAGCAGATGGGGTAATGAAAATCAGTCCTCTTTGAAGGAAAAAAAAAAAACCCAAAATCTTTAGTAAATCTGTCTTATGTACAATCAAACCTGCAGGAGCATTCATGGGGAAGCATCAGAAGGCAAAGCATGCTGAGTGTGAGCTTCACCTTGGACACAGACGTGCCCAATTGTTTTCTTGTAACACTGTGCTTGGAAGTTCATGCTACATACCACCAGGAAGAATTCATAGCATTCATAAAGAGTTCAGCTGAAAGCTCAGAATAAAAGCTAAACTTCCTGAAAAGCTATGAAAAACATAGTAATATTTAGATGGCAATGGGGTTTGCTTTGCCATACAGTAGTTTTAGAGGGGTGACCTGATGTAATACCCCTAATTGCACAGAAGTTGCTTTAGCAGATGTTGCTTTAGCAGAGTAAAATGTCCCTTTTAGTGCTATTTTAAATGGCACGATGAGTCCATTGGGGAATATTTCATTAAAGACAATTTTCTAGCCTTCTTGAAGCATAGGAAAGAGGCTGCATGAGAAACAGACTTCACTTGCCAAATGTCCTCATGTTTCATCTCCTGCTAAGTGAACACAGCTTTTGCCAAGGGAGGGCAGGCTCAGATCCTACCACAAGGACCTGAAAAGAGCTGATCTTCCCCCCAAATGCCATGTAGAAGTATATTTACACAGTAATTTTAATAGAAGCTTATGATGCTGGAAGAGGCAAGGAGAGGATACAGGGAAGTTTTTCTAGGAGGTCATTTTAAGAAGACACCAAGGAAATCTCTCTACTGACTGTTGCCAGATGAAAAGAGATTAGCTTTCAGAAGTACTTGAGCTACTTTCAAACTAGCTCAGCCTTCTGCATTTGTGGTAGTAAAGCAGGTGCATAGATCTTGTGTAGCAGTGGGTACATTGAGTATCTGCCACAAACCCTACCATGCAACCTCAACAGCATGACAGAGCTATGGGCTAGGATCCCTGGATAAGATATAATCTGAATTATTTTCTATTCCTGATTTAGTTCCTACACTGCCTTAGTTCCCTATGAATCATTCTATTAGTAAGTGATCTCAGTAGAGTCCCATGTTGCACTAACCAAAAGAGCAACAGGAAACCTTGTGACAATAGTCTTCGGCTAACTCTTACACCCTTTGGTAGTGGGGTAATCACTGCTTGTGCCACCTGAACCCAAGTTACAAAACTAGTTTTTAATCTAGACCTGCTGTTTTCCAGAGGTCTTTCAGTCCAACAAGTTTTGAGAAGAAGTTACTGAGTTTGGATATGTGAAGCTCTGTAATTCATCTTTCTATAACTGTAGTGAAGCCACTTCTCACTATTTCAAGCCTTACATAGCACATGTTAGAACACAAAAACTAAGTCATTCCAAGGCTTACTAAATAGAAGCTACATAACAAGGGAATGACCACTTCCTTTCTATTGCTCTGTACAAAAAGCTACATTCAGCTACCGTGCCCCTAACCGTGCAGACAGGCCCAAGAATCTTGTTGAATTTGCAGTAATAAAATTTAAAAGAAAGTCAGGAGTTAGGATCTGGAACAAAGATCTGGAACATCAGGAGTTAGGATCTGGAACAAAGATGTTTATACCATTTGAGTAACAGAATTTACAGTGGGATTGACTGGTCCTGTGTGCAACCTTGTGAAGTTTGCAAAACATAGAATTCTGAGCATCTGTATGTCTGTTGTTAAATTCACCCTTCCAAAATTCCCCTGGCATTTTGAATCTCTGGCATTAATCACCTCCTCTTTCAGAGTTGTCTGGTGACTGATTTGAGGAAAACTTTTGAAAGTCTCATGCACACACCTTGCCATATCAAATGGAAGTCCTGGGCACCTCTGAAAACACCAAGATATAGGGAAGAGAGGACAGAAAAGGGAGCAAATGAAGTTTCCTTATTTCAAGACAGACAGACAAATCCCAGATTAACAGATCTGAAGGTGTGAAACAATACCCTACAGAGTAAAAGCAAGAAGTCAGAGTAAATCAGTGTCTCCTCTCCTGTGATGTAATGGTTCAGAAGGTTGATGCAAAACCATGGGAGTTAACTCCATTACATATTCCCCATCTTGAAACAGGAGTTGTTACTTATTCCCTAAACTTTACCACCTCTCATACCTAAAATTCACTGTCTCACTTTGCTCTTGGTTGCATCTGCATCTGTAAGAAATCAGACTAATCCAGGTTTTAAGGTAGCTGTAAGATTTTAACTGGGAGGCAGGAAGGTACTCTGCTCAAAGAGGCCAGCAACACCTCATACAGTTCTTCTAAACAGGCGTGGGGTAAAGGGAAAAAAAAAGAAAAAAAAAAAAAGAAAAAAGTCTATCTGAAGATTATCTCTCAGTTCCCTGCAAAATGAAGAGGTTTATTAATGTTAGCAGAAACACTAAAAGCAGAAACCATCTCCAAAATAACAGCTTCTTGGGCTATAAAGTGTCAGAGCCACCAAGAAGAAAACAATGCAATTACTTTCTGCAAGTTCCTTTCCTATCAAAACCTACCAACAAATGAGCAAGATGAAATGCACCAGAATCCATGTGCTGCAAGTAAAGAGATGGCTCTGTACAAAATCTTAAAAAGAACTGCAGAAGAACTGAACTACAAACTAGGACACGATTGCAACAATTGTTTTTTCTATTATTTTGTTTTTATTTTCATATTTAAGAAAATGACACCTAGGTTATAGTACATCTACATCAGAATACTTCTGTTTGGTAAAACATATGAAAGGGCAAAGCCAAATAGCTCAATAGATAAATTCCACACAATTGGATATTTCCTATTTATTTTACTTACTGTTGCTGTTTTAATCACTTAACATACCCCACAATCAGCTCCAGAAAACTGTAACAATGGAATACGCTATATTTAGGCAAATTCATCCAAGTTCAGTTTGAAGGCTAATGGTTTTCCACAAGGCTACTGAGCCTATCCTCCTGACCCAAAACAGAAACCAAAATGCATTCATCAGCTTGTATGCAGTTAGAAGTGAAAAGCTATAAATTCAATACAACACCTCAACCATCTCAGTCTCTACTTTCATCCTTAACTTGTTCAAAGTGGTAACTCAAGCTCTCAAGAGCACTGAGAGTATACTGATCACTTAAGCTTTTTACACTAGGTAAGTGTAAATAAAATTCATGAAAACATCCCATTCACTAGTCTACCAGATAATGAGAGAAGACAGCTAGTTTAGGGGAAAAAAAAAATCAACAAACAACAACAACAACAAAACCACAAAAAAAAGCACAACAAAAAAAACAAACAAAAACCACAAAAAAGGAAAAAAACTCCAAAATAAGCTCAACAATTAAAAAAACAAACAACCAACCCAAAAAAACCTGACAAAACCAAGAACAAAAAACTCCCTCCAAAACCCACAAAAACAACCCCCCACAACTTGTTCAAACATGCTTACTGTGCAATTACCCAAATCTCATTGATTACCCAAATCAATTACCCAAAACTGTTCTTTCCATTGAACCCAAAGCCCAATATTCAAAAAACCTCAGAGTTAAATATTTTCTTGTGAACTCGTTACATAACACTTACCTGAATCACTTTGCACTTGAGTTCAGGCAAGACAACTGACTGGAGAATAAATTGTGTTTCTGTTCATGTCAAGGTTTGCATTTTTCCCCACTTTATTTTCATTTCAACTACTTCTCTTGATTGCTCTAAGCAGCACTGATTCAATGGGACCTACTTCGTAATTCAGATGTTCAGATAGTACAAAAAGCCCCAGATAAAGTACAGAAAGACAGCTAGGATCTCAGCTCCGAGCTGGCAGAAGCCTATATGTAAGGCTAATACATGAAGTATTTCTGCTCTGTGAGGAAGAAAAACTCATTCAGATCAGTTTATACCTTCCTTGGTTCTCACTCCTGTCATTTTTATTCTGAATAATTAGTTTCTGCTCATTTCTTTAAATAACAATCTCAGCTATTTTATTTTCTGCATGGGAAACAAAAGGTTGTTTTATGTTTGTTGTTTTTTTAACCTATTTGTTTCGATTGAAGCAGTGATAGATCCTTGCATAACAATACAACGAACAGAGACAGCGAGGGCAAGTCACACCTGTGATGAAGGCTGTCCAATTTTTTAGAATGCAGCCTTTATTTTTACATTAAAACGAACAGATTATAGCTGTTAAATAAAATCCAGAATTTTCAGAAGCTATAGATATAAAATTTTAAACACAGATTATGCTCTGAAATTGCCGTTTACCTCCATGTTGGCAGGCTATTTTTTTAATCCTTGCGTGTGCTCGTGTTCAATATTAAACTCTGCACAAAACATATCCTTGACTTCTCTCTACAGAAACTGACAATGCAGTGAAACAGTCTGAAGGCACCTAAAAACAGTGTTGATGCCAAACTTACTATACTGTGCATTCCTTAAAGAAGAAAATAGATGCTTTATCTCTTCCACACAAAGTGTCACAGTAGTGATCATCAGAATTGAACCCAAAGAGTTCAACTTCTCCATAATCATCAGAAGAATAAAAAAAAAACCAACATAAAAAAGGCATCTCTCACCGTAGTGAATTTATCTAGAGAATATTTTTTTTCTCCTGTCTTTAGATATTCCAACACAGCCATTTAAATCCTACCAAGCCAACTGAGGCTTCCTTTTTAACAAAGGTCAAAAATCTTTTAGAGCATGATTTATGCTTTCTAAATGAACATGTTCCCAGTGACACGTGCAATTAGTTGTATTAGTGTTCAGGAAAGAAGGTAGATAAATACACAGGATCAGCTCTGTAAATGTCACAATATTGCAGAGCATCCCATTAGGATAAGAGCAGCTGTGGTGCAGAAACACCAACTCCTCTCCTTTGATGAGAAGAGACAAAGGTGTCTGCAATCAGTAGAGTGCCCCTCTGCCCTGTATCTCCAATACTGCAATGTAAACATGGACTGGAATCATCTTCTATAAAGTAGACAATGCAATAAAGACAAAAATAATCAGTAGAGCTGCCTTTAATACCAAGCTCCTCAGCTGACCCTAACTTGGTGCTCTTTGCATAGGCCTATCTGACTGCTACCCAAACACCTTTTCATAATGAATTCTGAGTCAAAGTGGCTCTGCTTCTGTCACTAGTATACAAATTAAAACTGCCTGCTGCATCTCAAAGCTACATGATACAGCAAGTCTGGCAATAAAGAATTTTTCTCCTGTGCAGTGTGGCTAGGATACATTTCATGAATGTGTAGTAACCATGATTATTTTGGGGGGGAAATGCACTGAGGTTTTAATTAATGTTTCTAACAGTTAGACAGCTTATAGTGTTCAGATTGTAAAGGCCTGCCACACCACATTCAATTCTATTCCAACACTCACATGGGAATGCTAAGAACACCTCATGTTGAGCCTATCAGAGATAGAAGATAGTCCTCTGTTAAAAATAGCCACAGGAAATTAAAAAAACCACACAAAACAACTCAGAAGAAAAACCATGCTGACAAAGACCAACTCTCATTCATAAACCTGATGGCATGACACACATTTGCAAGATTCATCACTTTAAAGAGTTTCAGCCAGACAATTTATTTCATTCTCCATAAGTCAGGTCAAGTGGTAGTTGAATTACCTCGGTCACTCTTACCACATCAGCATTATTCACTCAGCACTTGATTCTATGTTTGTTGTATTCTCTGCATGAGACCAACTAGATGCCAACATTTCAACCTTGCTATTGTAATTTCCTTACCATGACAGTTCAGACTCAGTTGCTACCAGCAAGACCTATAGGTAATGAACTCCCATTTTCATAAGACTTTTTGCACAAACCCAAGATTAAACAGCATCATAAACAAACATGCTAACCCAAGATTAAATAGTATCATAAACAATATGCTACAAAATCTAATTAGAAAGAGGGTGATATTCTGGGAATTACTCCTAATTTGAAGATGTACAGCACCTTACAGTTCAAACTCCATTATAATGAAATGCAGTATCTTGACTAGCATCCTTTACCAACTCCAGAAAAAGAGGCATCTCAGCAATTTCTGCTTGGAATTAGCTGGCATTAAAGCACAGTATTCATACTCAATCCACACATTCTTCAAATCCAGAAAGCTAGGTTTCATGCCATTCCTCTGTATCTACAAACTAACCTAGGCATTGGTTCAGCTTGGACCAAGTCTGCTAACTGAAGGGAACACAGAAACAAAGTTGGACTGGAAGTCAAGTGACAGGCAATCTGTGAGAGAAGTTATTTTTTTGCCATTTACCTGCACACTCTGGTGTGTACTCATCAGTTTCTTTAATTTCAGTTTTAATAATTCACCTGCTACTTAATGCAGTGTAATAGGAAATGGAATATTTAAGCATCCAATTCACTTACATAGTGATTATTACTGGACACAAGGTTTAGAACAAGCAATACTGAAACGTTGCTTCTACGCTGGATGAGATGTCAATCTCTCAAATTTCAACAATATATACTACTTATTCTTTATTCGTTTGTGCTTGGGTAGAAAGATGGGGTTACCTTGAAATGACTCCCTCTTCAAAACTGTGAAATATTTCTAAGACTAGTTTTGGAAAGACCTCATAAAATTATTATTAGTTTACATCATCCCTGTATTAGAAAGTGAATCTAGACAATTACCATTTACATTTTAAAAGCTGTGGGGCTCTGGGTAGAAGGGGAAGGACTGGCCCAGGTCCTGCAACTAAGACTACACAGACACCTCCCTGTAAGGATGTCTCACTTTATTCCACTTATACACAAGTTTATCCATCTGGATGTACCTAAACTGTAGAAAATTCCCACTAGGTGTTTTTTTGAAGTGTGTCTAAATTACAGGTTTTGGCTGCACGCTTTACACCAAATCAGTGATAAGAGGTCTGAAAGAGATACTTCAGCTGACAGAAAAATCAAGGTAGGATACAATGTTCTTAAAGATATGATATGTACTTTGTATTTATCCTAACCTATATATTACTTGAAAAAACTAGACCAACTATTGGAAATGTTTGGTACAACTCATCAGGTTTCTATTGGAAATGATTAGGGGAGATCCACACTCAGAACACCAGAAACACAAATTTAGTTCAGTGACCAAGGACAGGCTGACAAACAGAAAAGGAGTTGTCACTGACAGAAGAGAAATAAGAAGGCCAGCAAATGGCAAGAAACCACCATAAAGTTCAAAACTATGGCTTCACCTTATTCACTACAAGCCTCCTTCAGGAAAACAACCCATATGCAGTTTTCTCCAGCACCCTCCTGAAGGACAGCCTCTTCTTATAGTAAAAAGCAGTGTGACTTCCATTCAGACACTCAGTCTTTCACACCAATGTCAGAAAGCCCTTCTTGTACCTTCACTTCTTCACCACTCCTCTTTAATGGCAAGTTATTTCCTTATTCTCTCTAAAAATCTTACAGCTAGTGTCACCCAGATAACTTGGCATTTCCCCTACCTCATGCACAGGCATCCCATATTAGTACTGCACACTATTCACGTTGTTAGTCTCTTATTTTCACATGCCAATGGTCACAGCAACACACGCTGGCTTGCATTTAGCAGAGAAAGCATTAAATTGGCGTGATGCTCCTACAAAAGATTGCATTTCAAGTGACAAACCAATGCAAGAGATTTGCAACACTGCAACAGGAATGGGTCATAGCTACTAAATGTCAGCAGACATATTTAGCTAAAAGCCTGATCCCCCATTTGCATTATCTACATAGGAAATCTGTTAGGAATGCAGGAGCACAAGGGAGAGATCCCATGTGCTGCATGGCACTAGGAATCCCATTGTCAAGCTCGTGGCACTGAAGAACTAGGCAGGATACCACGCTCTCACCTCTTGGAGAGGTCACCTTCCGAGTGCTGGAGCAACCTTCCTGAGCTCTGGTAAAAGGTTTTCAGGAAAGAAGGGGCAGAGACAGAGGAGGGGAGACCAGGTGACACAGGTTCACTCTCATTGAGAGTGCGCCGAACCCCGAGAACAGGACTGTGCAGGCAACAAGAGAACACAGCAGATGGGTCAGCATGGATTCAGATACTACAACAAAACACCCAGATTAAAGATATTGGCCAAGTACCTCATCTTGGGTCACAGTAATTTTGTTTGCCAGGAGATGAAATGTGTCAAGTGTACTACTGGGCAGTTTCTCTGGTGACACTGATTTTGCTGTTACAGCTGATTTCTTTTAAGAAACCTTTCAGTGACACTGCAGATCAGGCAGACAACCTTATTTCTTTAGCCTTATTTATTCTCAAAGCAAATTCAGAAAGAGTCAGTGAAACATTCAGAAAATATCCTTAGAAAGCTGCTTCCAACAATATAAACCACATTGTTTCTTCCCTTCGATTTTCTCCCTTTTTAAATAACATAACTAGTCTGTCCTTTTTAATGTGTTCTAGCAATATGCTTAGATGCAGTACTTTAGATAAATTTTTGTGAAGTCTTTAAATCAAGTCCTACAACACAGCTAAGCATTACTTTTTAATAGTAGTAAGTGTTGAGGGAACATAAAAATTAATTCAGTTTCTTTTACTTTACATTTTTTATTAGACCTCAATAGCAAAGGAGAGAAGGAAAACTCCCAGCCCAGAAGCAAGCTGTTACACAGTATTTTGACTGAAAATCTGCTGATGAAGCCACTTAATCAGCGACTTCATAAAAGTTATTACAAAGAAGTAAAGTCAGCAAGTCCTTCAGTTTGAACTGTCAGGGTTTCCTGTTTGCAGACAACATGGTCAGTGGAAAAAAAATAACCAAAGTTTATCTCAGTAAAAAACACATTATTTATCTCTTCAGAAACACAATGCAGCAAAGCTATTTCAAGGCTAGTTTCTTATCCTTCACCCTCTTCCACTATCTGCACAAGCTGGTGCAGCATTCACACTGCTATTCTAAATCTAGACAAATGAGTGAGAAACTATTATTTAAAGCCATTTTTAGAAAGAGCCCACGAAAAGCATAGTTGCAGCCAAGAACTGAAACAGACAAATAGTTTGGATAAAGTCCTCTTCCAACAGAAAAAAAATCATCTCTTCTGGGCCTGCATCTTGTAAAAGTTTTGGAGTTGAGTCACTAAGAGCAGATAGCCAGGTTGGAGGCAGAGAAAGAAAGTGCAACCTCAGAGGCCACAAGGAACCGTGGGGACCTCTTCTGACTGAGCGAAGGAACTCCTGAAGGAACAGAATTCCACATGCTAGCAGCTGGAGAGTCTCCAAAAAGGAAGGGGAAAAAAGTTGAGAGGGAAGCTCTGGAAAAAGACAAACGGGGAAACTGCATGCCTCTCAGTTCGCGTTCAGTCCTCAAGTCCTCTCATTGAGACTTCTCACTAGTTTTAATTCTGGACATACTCTCTGGTAGCTCAGCTCGAAGCTGCCACTGCCTTTTTCACCCTGGCATTAAAATGCCAGGCTATGGTTTCTGCAGTGAAAAGCAGCATGGACCTCTTCTGACTGAGGGCCTGCCTATCAACACTGCCAAAAAGGCTCAGCTCAGAGGTGACAGATAACAAAGAGCACCAGCATCCAGCCTGATGATCAATTTGCGGGATTGACGCTTCTCGGGAATCACTAATTCAGGGATTAGCAGCGAGACGCTGCGATACCGCACAGCGACAAACTACTCGGAGGCGGAGAAGAGAGGCTGAAAATAAGTAAATAAATAAATAGCAGAGCGGTGCAGGAAAAGCGTCTGTAAGAAGGAAGATGGGCGAGAGGCTCGTCCACCGAAAACACAGCACGCCCGGACTCTCACCTTGTTGCCTCAACGCAGGTCTGCCGCAGCAGCGGGGAGCGGACGCTCTGGGATCTCCCGTTCTGGAAGGTGATCCTCCTCCTGGCGCTGGAGGGGGGATGGCTGAAGGTGTGCGCGCGCCTCCTGAACTGGGGGGAATCCGAATCTTCCTCAGGAAACGGCTGCCAGGCCGAGGACACGGGGGACGCCGGAGGAGTAGCTGGTGGGGAATCCCCCGGTGAAGCGTCCTGAAAGGAAGCGGCGGCAGGGTGAGGCCTGGCGCTCCCGGGACTGACACAGCGCTCTGCTTAACCCCATGGGCCACAGGCCGCACTGGGGCACCAAAGCCTCTCCCCCCTTCTTGGTCACGGCCTATTGTATGCTAATTATCACCCAAACCAGACATCCTTTGGTGATTTGCTCCAAACCAGCAGCGTCCTCCTTCAAAAAACAAAAAAAACCCCAAAAAATACCCAACGCAAACAACATAGTGATTACTCCAGGCACCCTCTCACAGGGATCGTCATTCCAGCTACCAGACTTCTGGCTCTTTCAGGTAAACAGAGGAATCAAAACGACAAGGGAAATTGCTTTTAACTACTTTCCTCGACATATCGTGAGCATACTTCCTGTACCGTCACAGCGATATCCTGGAGGAGAGGCTGTTATTGCACAGCCACGTTTATGGGCAGCTGTAGCAGGAAAACCATAACAGAATCTTCACCTCCTGGGAAAACCAGCAACCAATCCTCACATGAGGTAAAACATTAAAAACAGGAAATACAAAGAAAGTGAACAGAGTTCCACCCGCTCACCCCCAAACAGCATCCTCAACAATTTTAGGTCAGAAAAGTCTTACTTCCCTAAAGTGATTATTACTTAGAGAAAGGATTCTTCACCTCCAGAGCATTTCCATTCCTTGAGAGATGACCTTTTTTTTAATTACTTCCATGAAACAAGAGAGAAGATGATCAGAAGTTCCCCGCTTTTTTGTAAAAACAAGTGTAGAAAAAAAGGACTGGCAATCCAACAAGAGATAAAGTTGAAGCTCCAAGTCAACCTAGATGCCAGATTTCTTATACCCTCCCAGTGGAAACTCCTGTTTGAGCTTTGCAGATTGACGTGCTTTGTGCTACTTCAAATTGAAGCAGAGCGCCATATTTACTCATCATTAACCCTGGTGAATGAAAACGTGAGCATTTTGCCTGAGCTCCTTACATACTTTGTCAGCAGCAAGGCTGTTGCAGCGCTCAAAGCTGTCTGCGCTTCCCAGGCGGCCTCGCATTCTGTTGGCTCCCTGCAAGAAAAAGGTGAGTAATTCAATCTGGTTGTCTTCCTCTTTTTCTGAAGGTTAATCAAAGATGGCAACAGCTGTGCAGGTGAATGCGGGACAGTTCAAACACGTGGCACATTTTAAATAAGACCACAGATCATGGGACAAGCACTGGATTTTAAAGCAGTGACATCGTTAGCTGGCAAAACTGTAACTTCTGCCCCTCTTGCTCCCGGAAGTTTTAAACGTGCAGCTCAGCTGTCTGAAGCATCTTGAGTATTTATTTCTTGTTCCTTTTAAGGCAAAACAGCTGAGTTGGCTTAAACAACTGAGTTCCAAAAGCTCGAGACTTGAGTACTGTGCATGCACTGCAGATAAGGGATGTATTTGACATGCTGCAACCTAAACAGGGAATTTATGCCATATCTAGACATTTCTGAAAAATTAATTCCTCTTCAGCAAAAGTAATAAAAACATTTAACACTGGGAAAAAAATGCTCTCTCACCACAAATCCAGCCAAATAGTGCCAGATATAAACAAGTCTTTTCGAGGCAAATTTACTAGAAATTAATGTTAACAGATCTTTGCCAAAAATGTTAAAGCGTAATCTGGTTTCACAGGAAAAGGTGACAGAGACACAATACTTTTGACTACCTTCCACTCCTAACAAACTCCCATGAAACATGGATGATCTGTGTTGTTGGACATTTGCAACTGCTAAAGTAAGTTGCTTTCAACACTTTCATCAGGGGAAAAATAGTCTACATTGGAAAAACAAGCAGAGCTCCTCTTGGTATGCATGCAAGTATAGGGGAAGTTTTGCCAACATCAGCAGTATTTACTTAGCATACTTTTTCTTGGTAGGGTTTATATTCAAGACTTAGAATGCCCTTTAAGTACATTATCCCATTTAAACTCATTACCAATGAATACTCTGACATGAAGAAGCTCTTTACTGATCCTTAAAATAAAACAGGAGCAAAGAATAACTTGGAAGTTTCTCATTAGCTTTAAAAGAACACACTTTTTTGCATTGTAAAAAGGGGGTTTTGGTTCAGAAAAAACAACAGAAGTTAGTGCAGCATGAGCTATAAGAAATCTGTTCATAAGGTTAAACAAAGGTAATTATTATTTTATGAGGAACTTCATTAGGAAGCCACAGCCTGTTTTCAGTTCAAACCTGACAAAAATACGATTAATCCATCAAAACAAACAAGTGAAAAAGCAACATTCGTTTGGGACTAAGGGAAGCCATGTCACAGAACCCTGCATATTTCCCCTTTGGTGAGTAGTGATACGTTACTCCTTCAAGTAGCTTAGAATGTCACTTGATGCTATATATCTAGCTAAGGAGCCATCCACTTAAAGTGTTCCTAGATATCTGGTTACTACATACTTATTTCTAATTTTGCTAAGACTGAGGCTGACATTCACTGACTTTTACTTTTTACTTAAATTTTTTACCTACAAAAGGGTGCTGAATGCCATTTTTTTAAAAACCGTGAATTTCTTTTATTTACCTATATATACTTTAAAATAACGATGATTAAGTCATGCAATAATTAGCATCACATTACATCAATACCCTGTGATTTGCACTTCTGAATTCAAACACGGACTCTAGGTGCTTATAATAAAACATGCAGCATGTCACAGTGGGCCTGGTGAGAATAAACATACTGTATCAAAAACAACAATATATAAGCAATTTCCCTTCAGATACTCGTCAGCTTTAGAAGTGTATTTCATCTAAATGCATTCTTCCTTGACATGATCAGTATGTTAGTATGTCTGTATATGGCAGGGTTGATTTATTGTTATTCCCAGTGACGTATTCCTGTTCCACAGTCACCACAGGGTTAGTGACCCACCACCAAAGCTAGATCACTTTCCAGTCACATGTCCTTTAGACGTGGAAAAAAAATTAAATTCAGCACAAGCGTGACTGTAGCTGTCACCATTTGATGATATTCCAGACTCCTGAAATTACCCAGATCATCTGACTGCCATTGCTCACTTTTGTGCACTCTTTCTCCCTCTCTTCACAGTCCCTAGCATGTAAAACTTGCTACATGAGAGAGGCCAGATTTGAACCAAGCACCAAGGACCAAGCACCTAGTCTTCTTCAATTACTACTCTATATGACTCTTCTCTGCTTTCAGGACTCTCCCTAATCTTTATCTCACTTTTTCCTGAAAAAGATCAATTCTGGTACTAAAGAATCTTTGTGACTAATGAGTAATTTTAGCTATTTAATGAGCCACATATAGTCAACTTTTCAGAAAAATTATAACATCTCTTTAAAAGATCATGCAACCATCCCGATTATTTTTTCTTATTATTCTGAAGAAACATATCTGACAATGCTCATTTAACTTAATTGCCATCTAGAACGAACATTCTTTATTCAGAAAAAGTTGCTTTTATTCCATTTATTTATGTGGCCTTACCATAAGCTTTCTAGCACAGTTAAGTCACCATCAACCTAGCTAAAGCATTCAGATTTCACAACAGGAATGTTGCTTCATTAAGTATTTATCAGGCTAAGGACAAACCCAAACAAAAATATCTGATAGGTCTTTACTGTCAAGGATATCTGGGAGAGCTGCTGACAATGATTTGTTAATCTTACCCTTGAGAAGATATTTTCCAGAGAGCTAGTCCAGGATTTCTTGGCTTTGTTTTTCAGAATGTCAAGTTTAAACCTGCCACCACTTGTGGTGCTTTCTGGAATCGTACTGTTAGAAATGGTCTGTTGAAAAGAACAAGGACACGATTCGGCTTTGACAATTATTTTTGCAACTGCAGACCTCCAAGGACTAGAGCTGAATGAAGTTACATAACAAACAACATACTCTTGGCCTTTATTAAAAGAAAAAAACAAACAAAAACCAGAGAAACAAACAAGCAAACAAAAAAACAGAAACCAGTCCCAAACCCAAACCCAAAAAACTGACAAAAAAAGACCATTAAAGGCACATCTCATCCCTAAGAACTCTCTTGTAAAAGCATATGATTTTATTAATACTGTTACCCACTTCCTTTGCTAGGTAAGTTTGTAGTTTAAACTGAAACCAATGCCCTCCTTCCTAGCAATTCCCCCTAGAAATGACTGTTTGTGAATGGGGATCGGGGAGGAAAAAAAAAGGACAGAAAAGGTATCCTCACACTGTAATAAAATCCAGACCTAAAAATGATTATTTGCTGCTCTTCCCTCCTTTCCTGCTACCCAAAATTTAACGAGAAACCCCACATACACCCCTGTAAATCAAATCAAATTACTTCTCTTTCTCAGTCCTCTCTTAATTACACTACCCAGCTTTCAGCTATCACTGATGAACTCTAGCAGTGGCCCTGCTAGTATGCAAGGTTGCATTTGAATAGGGTGGGAGAAGGGAGAGGAATAATATAAACTCAAACTTTACCGATGGTGCTTCACCAATGTGAATGTGTGTTTTCTGCTTAGTCTCACAGAGCTGGCGTAAATGTAAGATCACAAGTTCATTTTCTTCCTGGTCACTGTCAGGCTTCATTTTCTGTAAATAATAGCAAACAAAAGAAAGAAGCTGTCTTTCAAGTAATTATTTGCTTTTTTTCCCCTTCTATATGTGCATATTCTTTGAAGTTAATATACTGGTTTGCTGGGTGCCAGCGTGTGCTTAGTAGTGCATCAAACTGCATTTCTGTTTGTGTGCCTTCATAACTCAAAAACCTTCCATGTAGAAATTGTTATAGAGTGTGGAGAGGAGGGAGCCTTAAGCCTGTGCATTTTGTTTTCTAAGGTTGTCTGCCACTGTATAAGCTAAAAAACCAAGCAGGTGTTCCCTGCTTCAGGCAGCTAGAGAGAAGTGCAGCCTTTGGAAGCCTAAACGACCGTATACTTCATCTGATCAGTACACCTGCTTACACCTCTTGCTTCAGAATAAGTCAAAAGATACTTTCCACAAATACCAACCACCTCTTTTGTACCTGCGTATCTCACCTGCTCTCAGCTAATTCCCACATCACTTTCTAGTAATTCATTTTTATGTGAAGAACTAAGCTCAGAAAAAAAATAATACTCTGAGTATGAACAGAGAACACCTCAGCAGACTTGGGAACCAAGACTTATCTGATAGCAGTGAATGCATGAGGTTATACTGGAACATGCTATTTCAGTATGATGCTTGATGGAATGATAAGAAATTCAAGTCCATAACAAAACAAACATAATCAAACAAAAAAATGTCTCGTCCATTTCATCATGGTCTGTTTCAAATTGGAGACAACAGCTTCCAAGATATTACCTGAACACGTTCAAAAATGTCCGCTTGTTCATTATCAGTTAGGGATGACAGATGTCTTTGAATCACAAGTTTGGCTCTTGGTGGATAGAGTCCTGAGACAAGAAAGGAACGTTAAAGCTTCCAGATTCTCAGATGATGTCTCAAAAACTTATGAAAAAAAAATTACAGTAGAAAATAAGCCTGTATCTGAGTTTATAGAAGTTTAACATGTCACAGTCATGTATCTGCAGTATCCATGACATAAATACTTCCAGCTTTGCTAACCACATGGCTTTCTATCCATGGCTTTTGTCATAGTACCAAGAGATCACTAACATGGAAACCTAACAACTGTATGGAAGAGGAGGAAGAGAGGAAGAGATCAGGAATATAAACAGAAAAATACTAGAATGCATAAGATACTCAGAAGTCTTCAGATACTTTGAAAAATTTAGATGCATTTCTACACAGGAAAAGGTTAGGGTACAGGTCATATATATATATCATATATATATATATATCAGAGAACTCTGTTATATATATATATCATAGAACTGAAGATACTTTTATAAACATGGGCAGCTTTAGAGCTTAAGAATAAAGAATTGCTGACACTCAGTGCAGCATACATTTGCTCAGAGAGCTTATTCTAGGGAGTTACAAAAACTGTGGGGAAAACAAATCTCCTGGATGAGATGAATATACATGCTTTTTCCATCATGGTAGATACCATTCATAAAGAACTGGAATCAAACTAGCACAAGATTTTCCAAAGTCATGAAGAAGCCCTGTGTTTGACTACAGTTAGATTCTAGATACTAAACAGATGCAAATAAAAGAACACTAAAATAACTTGGTCATTAAATACAAAGTTTATGAATCTACTATTCTGGGACTCAAGTTGTTCCTCTAGAAGAGATTTTATTTAATACTGGATACCCATCCCAGGTTTGCAAGTACCTATATTCAAGATAGTTAAACTGACTAATACAGCAGCCTCTATAGTTTTTCATTGACAGAAGACTTTCCCATTTAAGTTTTACCACTTCTGATTATCTGTTGTAAACTCAAAAAATACCAGTCCCACAACATGAGAGAGTGGAGAGAACTCCACTAAGATTTTATGCTTTGCTTTTCATCCACCAGAGGGAGGTAAGTGGCAATAATGACTTCTAGTGAATGGGAGAATTGGCAATTATCAGTACCATCATCACCAGACCAGAGGATACCAGACAGTGTAACATATTTGGGTTTTTTGCATGTAACACTTTGGAAGGACAGATAGCGGAGTAACTATACAAACGGGATTCTACTACTAAATTAAAAAAAAAAAAAAAAGTGTAAGATTTTTTGCATGTGCTCTGGAATATCTCACTCCCAGAAAAACTACACATGTTTGTATATTCATATTTGAAGCCAGATAGTCTTAACTTTCTATATTATATGTTAATCTCATAAGTTAATTTATTTCCCACAATATAATTAGGTTTGAATTGTGCAAGAGAATAAACATAGAGAAGGAAAAAATAACACTACACAGGAGAAAGCAAGAACATACACACGAGAAAGAAAGATTCTTTTTGACCACAGCTGTCTTTTTTTTTTGTTTTTTGACACTTGCTACAAGCATGCATCTTCAGAAAAAAACAAACAAAAAAGACAGAAGATGAACTGGTAAGTTTTTCTTCTATAATGCAAGCTATACTACATTTAGTTGTGACAACATTCTGCTATCACACATGCTTACAGATACTGAGAAGTGATGTTGAGAACTGCTTACTGGGATACTTTTTCCTCTGCTCTTAAACTGTACAAGTTGAAAGTGCATGGTTGGAATAACTAAAATTAACTGATATATTATCTTCTAGAATAAACAGAAAAATACAATTAGAAAATAAACTCAGCTACTACCTTCAATTCTTTCACAAAGTTTGTGCAATGAATGCATAGGGCAGGCCTCACAAAGTTTAATCTGTGTCTTGGCATTTTGCAGAGCTGCAGCGGTGCTAAAGGCTTGTTTCAGGGTAAGCATTACTTCATCAACCTAAGAGGAAGGGAGGCAAAAGACAGAATATAAACACAAATCCATGTCATATACTTCAAATTAGATTTATAAATCACCTCACAGATAGGTGCTTTACAACTGAGGAAAAAAAAAACAAAACAATAAAAAACAAAAAAACCCACAAAAAACCACCAAACTAAAACAAAACAAACATCCCAAAAAACCCAACAAAAATCCAAAACTATTTGCCTTCTCCTGAAGACCTAAAGGTTGTATTCCCAGGTTTTGTCTTTTCTGTCTCACCATGTTCAAGTTCAGCCAGAAAGTGTAATTTTGAATATCTTAACTTCAGTTACTTGAGCTTACTGGGCATGCAGCCACTGTTTTAAGAAGCCACAAATGGGAATTTTTGGCTTGATTATATGCTGGATAAATAAAAACCATTAACTTCTTTTCCCTATAGCTTCACATTTCCCCTGTAAACTTCACATGCTTCCTCTCAACAATTTTCCTCCCACTGCTGTACCATTTTAGAACAAAACCCAACAGACACATCCTGCTGTCAGAGAGGAGCTTTCCACAGGAGTTCACTTTTCTGCAGGCTACTTGACTAGCAACAGCTTTGTTACAATCTCCAACTTATAAAGATAAGGAATGCCAGCCTGCCTTGCAGTCTGCCCTGATCTCTGCCACTGCCATAAACACAGAGGTACCTATGTTCCCACACACCAACACTGGAGAAGCTTAGCTTTTGTGTAAGCAAGGTCAGAGTGACAGTGTTTCTTCACACTCATTCAAATACACTCCCTGGTTTTAAATACAAAGCACTTGGGGTTCCCCTGTCTGTATTTTAGGGGAATAAATCATTCATTAGAAGCTGTTCCCGTGAGTCTTTGCATTAGTACAGAAAGTAGGAGACAACAGTTTGAGGATAATCTTAGGCAGAAAAACAGTATTGTACTTCAGAATCAGGTCCTTGCTCTTACCTGTCACTTTTCTAATAACCAGGAAGAAAGATGAAATATTTGAGAAATCATGCAGCCTAGCACTGGAAACACACAGACTTTTTTGAGGGTCTGTCACTTGGGAAAAAGAAAGGGGGGATGGGGATAGGCATCTGAAGGTGAAAATTTTAATTAGTTTGTGTCCTGATATATTTAGGTTTTATTTATTAAACTCCAGAATTTTAAGCCCTATCACTATCTTCTGGGTGCTCTCTTAGCAATAAAGCAGGGCACTGACCAATGAATAACCATCTTGCAACACAGACTGATCATTTTTACAAATTGGCAACAATGTCCCTCGGATGGAAGATCCACAGAACAATGCTAAACACATGGATTATGACTAAAAAGGAACTGTAGTAAAAACTGTAGCTAGGTTTCAGCAAATCACTGGCACCTACAGCTTCAGTGCATTGATACATACTTCATCAAATGTCCAAAGCACTTTTTTTTACAGCTACACAGATCCACTCATGGCTTTCTACTGCTCTTCTCCTGAAGAGCAAAACAGACTATAGGGAAAATGTTAAAGCCACATCCAGACTAAAGATGTGTGCAGGGTCAGGCCAGTAATTTAAACTCTGCCCTAGAAAGTGTGTTTGGGTTTTTCTTATCATCTTTGTTACCGATTCAATATCTATAATTGCATGTTTAATGGGGAACCAAGTGTCTCAGAACTCTTGGATCAGAAATCCAAGAGTTAAATTAAATATAAGGCTCAAATAAACTCAGTCTGCATGAACTTATCCATCCAGATGCATCAGTGGAGTACCAGGATACGGTTGTATTTGCAAATAATGTATGTATTTCCTATTGTATGTTTTCCTATTGACAGCTGAGGTCTCAAACCTAAGAAGTGACCACTGAGGCTCAGCTGACATAGCAGAGTAAGAGAATAACACCCCTCCATGGTTCAGGAAATGCCTAGAAATATTCTTGTGAAAGGTTAGGATCATTAATACTTACCAGAGACTCATTTGCACACTGGAACACATAGCAAATATATTGGCTTAGCCCAGGTTCAATAGATTCCCGGCAAATGAAGCCAAAGTGATCAACGTGTTTAATACCCTAAAAGAGTTTAAAACCAGCATTAATGGAATATGTTATAAACAAGTTGAGTTTCCAGAGTGATCCTAAAAATAGTTACCAGATCCCTACACTCGCCCACACAAAAAAACTGAGAACTATCAATGCATACTCCTAATGATTTATTTTACAACTACAGTAGTTATCTTTTTAAATGCTCTTTTGCATTTAAAGATTTTACATACAGCTCTTTACACAATAAAAATAACAGTTACACACCAAGAGACCTGAATCTGGATCTGAATTTCATCCATTAGAAAAACTTGATTTTTCAGGGAAGCAACCAAGAGAGTTCTAGCTTTTATTTCAAATTGCCTCTGCAGTGAAAACTTGATGTAATAAGCCTACGTTAAACCACAGGAGTAGCATCAAAGTAGCAACAGATCTTTGCTTTGCTGTGTAATACAAGTTTGAACTACAGCAAAAAGATCAGGGAATGAGTGGTGACATGCAGAATTCCAACCAAACTCTTAAATTCTTTGAGACCGAGTTACATACTAGAAGTTTCATGACTTACTACTGATGTTTTCTTTCAAGATTCCAGTCTAGCTGCTTGACAGGGAGCACTGCCTTGCTAGAAACAGCATTGAGAAGATCAAAGTAAGCTGCTTCCTAAGAAACGCTGCTATTTCCAGTCTCAGTTCACAGAACATGACTCACTATTGTTAAAGCTTTTGCCAATGTTTTCATCATCTGAGTACGGTAATAGTACATTTTCTCCAAAAGAAAGCCTAATCTCACAAGTTCAAATACAACAAGGAGCAGAAATCTGTTGCTTGGATCCACTTCCAAAGAAAACACCTGTATCTTAGAAGAGGGGACGATAAGGCAAAACAACTTGCTTGTCACTACAGTAGTAACTACAGAAAATGCTCTAGATAAAATTGGTAATGCACTATGTGACAGATTGAACATATTGTCACTACATGCTGCAATTTTCAGAAACAAAACCCCTAAGTTACCTTTGTACTACTTAAGCAAAACTTCACAAAGGTGCAGACAACACCTAAGATGGCACAAGTGACATTCATTTACCATAAAATCATGGAACCACAGAATCAGCCAGGTTGGAAAGGACCTCTGAGATCATCAAGTCCGACCCTTAATCCACTGCCACATAGTTCACATTGATCCTAACTTAATTGAACCCATTTTCCTGTGACACACGAAGACTTCAAAAGCATAAAATAAAAAGGAACAGATGTATACACATATGTGGATATATTTAACAGTGAAATGTTGCCCTGTGTTTTGCAAGGACACCATGTTTACTTAAGGTGGTTCAGTGAGATGCCGTTTCTCTCACAGCTAACAGCGTCTGAACAAGTCTACTGCTGTTTGATTTCTCAATCTCTGCCAGAGAACATTTGTGTGTGTGTGGGTGAATGGACGTGACACTTGCACCACTGAAGCATAAATAGCACAGTACATTCCTCAATTAACAGAACCTCCACCACATTTCTTAAGAGGGTGGCCACACCTGTCATGCCAAAATAGCAAAGTTGTTGTATTGGGTTCCTTCAAGGTCAGCAATGCTGCAACAAGAAAACTTCTATGGTTGTCTGACACCTGAGCTGAGATGGCACGCACAAGGGTTTATCATCAATTATATTTGCTGCTTTGACAATTATATGGACTGCAGATAATTTATTGAATGCAGTAGATCAACCATAATTAAACTACAGAATAAAAATACCTTTGTTAGGTCAAACTAAAAGTATCCAGAATAAAAACTGAAGAGAACACCTCGTTTTCATTGTTTGTAAAGCTTAAATGAGCAAACATTCCTAAGCTGCAGTCTCACAATATGCAGTAAATCAGTACTCTATAAATCCACAACAGAGAAGCCCTGTGGCTAGCACTGGGTTCTTATAAGTAGTACTGATGAGGTTTATGCAACCAAATCCAAAGAAATTAATGTTTCATTTCTGTTGGACACAGAAGAAACACCCAACTTCCCTAAAGTAGCAGTTTTGCATTAAAAAAAACCTCAACAAGCAAACACTCCACAGTATTGTTAGTGCTTGTTTGAGTTATGCAAGCATGCAAAATAACAAAAGCTTTGCTTTAAATGAAAGCGAAGAGGTGGAGTGAAAAACTCCACATTCAAAGCCCAACACACAGCATCACTCAACGCTGTTTCCAGTTCACAGTTAGTTTACTGAAGGAAAACTAGTTCTTGAAGGTCTGTCATGGTCTTGCTGGTTTCCACCAGGCTTTGAAGTCAGCAGAATAAACATTGTCCCTGCTTAGGTCTGTTTGGTTTGCCTGTTACAGTATGTACATGCAACCCAGGAGCACAGTTCATGGAGCTGAATGTCACTTTTATTCATCTCAGTACACCCACAAAACAGGAGAAGACTCAAGCTGTCTGCAAATTTTCCTTTCCACACCACTGCTTCAAGAATCAATTTGATTTTTCTTTATTATAAAGCTATTAATACGATTGATTGATTATACTGATCCATTTTATATTTTCCTTTTATTTTTTTCTCTACCAAGAGCAATACAAATTTTAGTTAAACAGCAGACTTGTCTTAAGGGCCTACACCTTTAGTGGGTATCTCAAGTTACAAGTATTGACCAGGTCTTAATTTGTATTAGCAATGGTAGTAAAGTCATACAAAAGCAGATTTGATATTAACATTCAAATGAAAAAATTCACTTGGGGATGAAATAGAGGTTAGAGCATGCCAGGAAATTTACTTTCAACTACAATATCAATGTTTAAGGAGGACTGAAATGCTGCATGTGCATAGTGAAGGACAGAAGGTAATAAAACAAGACGTGCCAGAAGTAATAGGTGCTGAACAAAAATAAGATAGAACGTGGAGTCCCTCAGTCCTGGCATTTAACCCTAGATGACACATTTATTTGTTACTAGACATAGCTGGGCTCATCTATCATCATATTCTCCAGAAGAAATGACATAAGCAAACTCCTGTTCTTCTGGAGGGCTGATCTGATGCTCTCCTCCTTTTCACTGCAGAGGCTTTCATGAGCTTAGTTCCTCAGAGAGAGCACACTCAGAGCATTCTAAATGGAGATTAAGCAACTTCCAAAGTTATACCCAGTGTTCTCCCAAAGCAGAACAGTTTATGCTTTGTTTTCTGATCAATGATAAAAGTTGCCACTACCACAACTAAACCTGTTATTTTGCACTCATTTTTTTCTGCACTTAAGCTCTTTGGGAATGACATTGCATTAATTTTCCACGAGATCTACTTGAAAGTGCTGCCAGATGAGTGAAAGCCCTGATCTGAGTAACAGCTGTCACCCTTGTAATGGCAAATCAGTTCTTCAAGTCTGCTGCAAGTCTTCATGAAGCAATCAGTTTAATATCCAATTTCTTCAGATGTACTCCCCAAAGAAATCAATGCTTCAAACTTCATCCAGGATTTGTATACACAGTCACAATCAGCAAAATTACAGCAAAATACCCCCATGCCCTTTTTTTCCCTTTTTTTTTTTTTTTTTTTTTTTTAATTAAGGAGTCAATGGGGTAAATCAGAAATTTACTTTTATTCATGGTACTTTAGATAGGATAAACTGTTTAGCAATGGCTTTTGAGACTGAGTAGAGGAAAACAGCACTGAATGCTGAAAAAGAACACAGTACTTCTTTTTTTCTGCTGTCTATAGAAAAGAAGGACAACCCAACTGAAGAAAAAGTAAATTCTTTTTCTTCTGATGATCTACATGTTGCTTCTTATTAATACTTACCTGAGAACATGAGGAGATATCTTTAAAATTCTTTTCAAGCACAACAGATTTGGTGTCCGGACTGATGAGGTTAACTTCAAACCTTCCAACCTAGGGGAAAGAATGTAAATTTACTTTATGACAGTCTTAGAGACACAAGTTAATGGCAACAAAAATGTCACAATCTAGCCCTTTCTTGTTCAACACACAGTACCTTCAGCACAACAGCTTACTTGGCAGGAACAAGGGTGCCATAATTCAGACTATATCGAGCAAGAATATTTCAGCAAGAACAATACACTCAGTTGAATAGGAAAGACTTGGGAAGGAGAAGGCTTTTTTCCCCTCCCTTTTCTTTTTGAATTATTTTGGTCCAAAGATCACATGCCTGATGGACAATACTAAAACCTTTAGTTGAAAAAGTGACGTAATTAACAGCTGCAACAAAACACAGAATTTGTGTATTAAGTTTTTTAAAAGTATGCTGTAAGTCACCTGATAAACTGTGTTGATCTTAAGGTGATACTTTTTGGTTTTGTCATAATTCTGTAGCTTGTTTTTCAGCAAACTATCTTTCAGTTTTTCAGAACTGCTTCTCAAGCCTATGAAACTTATTCCATAGAGCTCAGGAAGTTTCTCAGATAAATCCTTTTCATTAGTAGTGATGGCTGTGGCTTTCTAAAGGGCAATGTATTCTCACTTCAGTTCGCATTTCCCCAAGAGAATAATAGGCAAGAATGATCTTTAAAGCCCAGGCATTTTGCCCTCTGTTATTTTAAGGTCCAAAGAACTTTTCTTTTATGGGTCACCTCCTTTAAGTGTCCTTTTGTTTTCTCAATGCAGTCTCTGAAGATGTCAAATGCACTTCAGGCAAGAGAAGAAATAACGAGGAGGTCTGAAGGAAGAAGCCTTCAGTGCACAGACATCTGAATACTCACCAGGGAAAGACAAACTGAATATCAGAGCAAGTTATCAAGAAGAGGCTGACCCAAACATAAGGCTCTGAAAGTCTTGTGTGAAGTTGTGAGTTTCTTTTAATTGCATTTAAAAAAAATAGGATTTGTTCACTTGGAAGTCTTAATCGATTCTATTTTTGAAAGTATACTCACTTTTTCCAGCTATGTCCTAAATCCACCAACACAGATGAATGAGAACTGCACAAAAAATAATGATTTTCCTAGAATAAGTAATTACTCCTTAAATAACTCATTTTTCTTAAAATTTGCCTGAGCTCATGAGCTAAGGTGACTTCCTTAAGAAACCTCATTGCTACTTGTGTTCCAATCATTTATGAACAGATACATAAATACTTATGAACAAATCATGAAACCATACTGGACCCATACTACTCATCTTGCAAAACTTGCACCAGCTTCAGTCAAACTGCACAGCAGAAGATATGGTGCAAAACCAACAAGAAATTGCTCATCCTACCACAAACCTGGAACAACATTGTCCTGTTCTTCTCAGAATCAGAGGGCTGAACATGACTGGGTGCACTCGCATGTCTTCTGCGTGGCTGTATTTTCAGGTTAGTGTCATGAACTTTTCTTTGCATCACTGCAGTGACACTGCTACACCGGGAGCGAAACTCTTGTTGCTCATCAAAACCAGAGTCCTCTAAAATTCGTTCTGGAAAGGAGCCACGAGTGCTGGCCAGGTTGGTCAAGTTGCTGTGGCTGCCAACTGTAAACATTGCAGTATGCCCTGTGGTGTTATTTGGGCAGTCCAGCTCTTCAAATGGGCTGTCTATTGGAGAAGCTGGCACGTTTCCTTCACACAGGGTTAAGTCCAAACTGGACTCGTTGTTCCGCTGCTCGTTTAATAGTTTCAGGCGCTGGCGCTCATGAAGGCTGAATTTTTCAATGCAATCGTCAATTAGTGTGGATGGAGCTTTCTTGTGAGCCACCATCACCTTCCCACAGTACAAGACCTCAAATTTTTGAGAGTCATAGAAGGCATCTTCATTATCCTTACTTGGTTTGGCATCTTCTTTTAGTGCTGCTTTGGAGACTTGTCTTATGCTGCTGATGACATCAGGAACCTAAAGCAACAGTTTGAAAGGTCTGTTAGTAGCCACAAATGAGAAAACACAGACAGTGATATGCCAAACATATGCTAAAGTGAAGTATTAACACAACATATTTCTCCAGTGCAGTGCCATTAGATTCTTGGCTGGCAATGTAAAAATAGTGAATTCTAAATTCTGCATAGAAAATTTATGCAGTGGAAACAAAGCTAATAATTTCTGGTATATAATTTCAATTTCTTTTGACTGTAACCTGTTTCAGAACATAAGTTTTAAATTACCAGAAGATCTACTGACAAATGTTCACACTTTTTTTTCTGTTTGTTCTGAGACTGCCTTCTCTGTAGCTCCCTCTTCCCACATCAGCATCCCTTGCTGATGTATTTCGCATAGGGGCATCACTGTTCCATTATTTTGCAGACCTAGATACTCATTCTTAGGACAGTTGTGGAAACAGCTTTGTGAAAGAGAGACCAGCATTCCCCATCAGCTTCAACTGACAGTTTTGGAACAGCGACAGGAAGAGTATGGAAATTTTACTGAAGTACCATGTACAATTGTATTAGCTCTCCTTTATGTTCTACTACAAAAACTTCACCCCATCCATCCTCTGGCATGGATTAAAGTCACGTTTCCCTGCTGCCTCAGTCATCATGCACACCCAAATCTCTCTTCTCCTCCCATCACACTTACCTACAGATTCCTACCATACCCCAGAAGGCCATACTGCACATTTCTAATAAAAACTCTGGACTTTATCCATGTATTACCCAGTCTTTTCAGGCCATCCGGTTCTCCCATTTTATCTCAACCATCCTGAGGAGATGTCTGCCTTCAGTAGCAACATATCTAGTGTGAAAGGGCCTTTTTCATTTTGCCTTCACTAAAGGTCCAACTCTCCTGACCACAAATCAGAGTGATTCTAGTTGTTCTTTTGACAGTACCTACCTCTGCTTAACCAACCCTCTTTCTCAACAGGTCTCACCATCTCTGGAAGAGTAACAGATGGCATCATATTACATGCCTTGGAGATGTTACTAGCAACAATAAGATCAAGAGAGAATATCTGATTTTTTTTTTTTTTGTAAGAGATATCTGTTCTTAGTTGCCTAATTCGATGCAATCAATCATCAGCTTTTATATTCAATAAAGCTTGCCACCATATCAATAATATTTGATAATTTGTTCCCAAGTGTTTTTTCTACTAAAAACAAAACTCCGAAGTTACACCTTAGGAAATAAACCATTCTTGATACGTTATCTTTTTCTTCAGTCACATGATACCAGTTGAAACTTGCTAATGAGGCAGTAATCTTGTATGCCAGTACTTTCGCAAGTCACAGTGGAAAACTACCTCCTCTTAATTCCCATCTCCTATTACATATTCCTCATCCACTGGACGTTGAACTGAAATCTGCTTCCAGTTCAGTTATTGCAAAATGAAGTTCAACCACCCTATGATCTACTGACCTTTTGGCTTCCATCCCTATAGCTGCCATCATCATATGTTTTCAGTAAGGCTAAAAGTTGGAGTCTTCATATGATACAGACATTAATTTTTTTTTAATTTTTACTCATTCTCACTACCAGGCTGCTTTACCATTGCCCAAGTTGTGCTTCCTCCTAGGACATGCCAGCTGAGCTGGACGTGGACAATTGTCACTGTGTCCATTACCAGTTAATATCCTAAGATGCAGCTGCTCTCCTGCTGATCAGTCCTCTTACTCTTTCTATGGTCCATGCTTAAAGAAGGTCTAGAGTTTAAATCCCTTAGTCCTCTTTTTTAGCAAAATTCACAGATTAGCAGTGCTTTAATTTACATTTCCCTTTTTAAAATCAAGAATTTACTACATGACAATTCAGCTATATTGTTATTTCAAGCACAGTGACAAATAATAATTCTATTCAAAGTGCATAAAACGTACAGGCAGTCAACTAGAATAAACAATGTCAGCTGCTTAATTGGCATTTTGGATTTTTAAGAAGTGCACCATCACTTCCACTCCAATAACTGGGTTGCATCACTGGTTCATCTCTTCTGAGATAAAAGACTGGAGAAGAAATTCTGAAGTCTTTGCAATAATACACAATAGACTCCAAACACATCCTTCCCCCTCACCTCCCCCACCAGCACATGTCCAAACAGTCTGGGGATAAGACACTACCAACTCTAATACAACAGGATTCTCCATCCATTTCCTTCTCTCTCAGAAATCTCCTCCATGAACACATATACAGACCTTTAAGAAGTTATAATTCTATTTAAAAAAAACCCTTACTATCCTGCTATTTATCACTTGCTTTTATTTCCATCTTTTCCAGATACACCAGTCACTACTACTTCAGTCACAATTCTGTTTCACAGAATTGCTCCCTGTGTAGCTTTTTGTTCAAAATCTGGTACCTACTGCATTTACTGCTACAATATTTTCCTTTCAGCATAGAGGGATCCTAGTATTAGAATAGAAGTTTCATACCAGTCTTTATTCCCTGCTTTATTTAGATAACCTTTTTTACAAGCCATTAAGTTATTTTTTAGTGTGCACCCTCATCAGTATTCACTTTTTTCCCATTTTACTTCCTATCCACAGAATTAAAGTAATGTATCAAGGTGAAATATTTAGACCCCTTTAATCTCCATAGTTACAAATACTTTTCTTATACACAGATGAAGAGGAAAACCATGTAATACAGACACAACAATGAATAAGAAACATGTGTCAGGCAACCTAGACCCAGCTCCACATTCTCATTGGTTGTTTCATGGATTCTGAAGATAGTGCAGTCTGAAAAACTGCTTCAAGCAGAAGGTACAAGAGAGATACTAATATTGCTATTAGTCTTTAGTGTACAAGAGTAACTGTATAGTGATGACAATGTGCCAAATGATTTATTATGTGCCAGCCTAAACTGTTAGACCTGATCCTCTTCAGTTCTAGGGCTATACTACCCTACCAAGAATCAAGCACCACTGCCATCTGAGAGGCACTTGATCAGATTACAGTATTATTGTTTCATGTTTTGACTTTGGACATAAAACCTTAACTGGGATCAAGTGGAGTTTAAACAGGAGTCTGCATCTACGGTTTCATGAAATGCAAAGTACAGGGAAAGTTACACAATTGTCAAGCATACCACACAGCAACCACAACAATGTGGCTTCTTACACATTTCTTTGGCATATATTGTTGCTTTTTAACATTTTGTTCCTCTGTATATCAAGAAGCCCTAGTTTTGCCATTGAAGTTGTGCAATTTTATTTTTTTTTTATATTAGGTTATTAGCTGATATGTTGAAACTGCAGGGCAAGGTTAGACAAGATAGTAAATAGAAAGGTGATTTTAAAATACTGAATTAGCAGGGTGAAACAACTTAAATATTTTTAGAAAACAGCTTATTGATACCAAGACAGACTCCTAAAACATTCAAAACTTAAAGTGTGTCCAATTTCTAGTATTTCCCTGTAGCAGTCTCAAGAAACTAAGCAGCCAAAGGGGAGAAGTGGGATTCTTATCCCTGAAACACACAGGGCCATCATAAATCTTCCTGGACATATATACTACCAGCTGTTTCAGTAGAGCAAAGAAGAAAGGTCAAATGAATTATCACACAGTCTTCCAGCACCCACCTATATCATAAATAAAGAAAATGAAAGAAAAAAGAAAAAAAATCTGTAAAATATTTAAAGTAATCTATTTAGCATATGCAGAATATTTCTCCTCAAGCTCACTTCTAGCCCAAAGAAACCCAGTGGTGTCAGTGCTAAAACAACGCACGAAATTAATTTTCCCATGCTTTTCCTCTCCCAAGTCCCATGGTCTATCACTTTTTTCCAAATATTACTGGGAAGAGCAGATGATAATGACTACATCCCAAAAGGAGTTGCAGAGACCTCCTCAGACAGAAAGGTAGGTGCCGTGACTGTTCACAAACCAGAGAGAAATCAGAAGCATAATGCAGGCCATGCCTATATATATGTATTTCTTCTATATATATTACTCATAAAATTTCCCTAAAATGTTGAGGAGTAGAAGGCTACAACATAAAGCATAACAAGACAGTTACCAAAAAAATAATATTTAAAACCAACTCAGTGATAAGACAATGCAAACTTGTGTGGGCATACCCACAGTCTATACAAATTAACATAAGCATCGTAAACTGACACTCTAAATGTTAATTGTCCAATATATTGTATTATTGATGCCAGAATATAAAAATATTCAAGTGGTGAAGAGAAAAGGAAAAGCGGAGAAGAGAAGAATAGAAGCTTCAAGATCCTTAGGAGCTAAGACCCAAGACCACACACATCACCAGGCAAACATGAAAAATTTTCAGAAAAGCAAACAAAAATCCTGACAAGCTTCCTGAAGAACTTGATAGATATGGCATCTTATCCAGATGAAGGGATTAAACAATGTATTCACACAAATATGTTGGAACAGAACACGAAGCTTTCTCTAATACAACAGTGACCTCATGCTTAAACAGCTACAGGCACACTGAACTCTGCCAGGTATTAATAAATTGATACCAGACAAAATAGATGCAAGAGCTTTCCTATGCTCCAGGATTTCAAGGGCTGCACAGGCCTGTCAGGAGACAGGAGACAACAGGAGACAACATGGTCATGTGAACTTTAAGTCCCTTGAAACAATGCTTCCAGTCACTCATAAATCTCTGAACAGATCCAAGAGAACTTGGAAGAGCAGAGAACCTTCTTCAGGGCCAAAACAAGACCTGTGATAGTAGGTCTGTTTCTCAGTGTAAGGAACTCTCCAAAACTTGGTTTAAGAGGTAGGGGGGGAAAAAAAAGCAAAACAACAAACCAACTACCACCAATAACAAAAGAAAAACAAACCCAAACCACCAAAATTGAACATCCAAGACTGAGTTAAGAAGCAAGTAAGAGAAGGTTCATAATGACGATATTAAAAAGGTGATATTTTACTCCAGGGAAACTGGATTGATCTGATAAGTCTAACTAAGGAGAAAAAAAACCTCACCTGTGTACCCAATTTGAATTTCTTATTATTCATATTTGAGTAGCTTAAGGTTGTATGAATCACTCTTGAATCAATTACAGCTGATTCAATAGGTGGGGATGCAACAAGCAAGGTCAGCTGTACTCAAATTAGAACAGAAGGCACTGACCAAGCTGTGCATCACCTACAGTAAGACTCAAATCTGAATATTAAGAAAAAAACATGATAGATGTTATACTCTCACAACTCTTTTTAATAGAGACAGCAGAATTTTGGCAAGCTGAAACTAATAACAGCATGAAATGGTCCCCAAATCTATTCCACTTGCACATTACACTGTCTTCACTCCACAAACCCCATGATGTTTGTTACAGACTTTATGAGTTTCTACAGTACATCATCCATTTGGCCAGCTATTGCAGAACAGGGCTGCAGTACTTCACCCTGGCTGGAAGACAGATTTATTAATACCAGCTGGGCAGTTCATGGGGCCCATCCAGTTATGTCCTTTGTGCCTAGACCTACAACAGGGTCAAACATAATGGAGAGAAAACACCTTTCTTGTGCATAAATAGTGCACTATTCAAAGTGCATTTGAGTAGTACTGCCAAGGACTATTCTACTACATATCAAGAAACTTCACTGTATTTGAGACAGGAATATATTTTCATGGTGGGAATATCAGTTTAGCCGATAAAACTAATGCAAGTTCTTTTACCTGTCTTGATGAAAAACAAAGAGGGGACTCCAGGAAAACAAACAATGTCAAATTAAAACTTTCTTTGCATGACTTCTCATGTTATGTGACTGGGTTTTTGTTAACATTAATTTCAGCTTTATCAACTCTGCCTTAAAACTCTGAAAAAGAACTTCAGTTACGAGGTGTTTATCACCAGTATATTGAAGTTGAAAAACAGAGAGGCCATCAAGACTACTAAATCACGCATGCTTCAGTGTAACACTGGAACAGTTTGTCACAACTCCAGAACAGGCAGAGTATCTCCATGGTGACACTGCACGCTCTCCTGAATAGCAGTGAGAGGAGATGAAGCATTCAAAAAATATACTCTTTTTAAATTTGCAACAGCCTTCAGTAAATAAAGGTGGAGTTCCCCTTTTTGCTGCAGGTTTAACATTCAAATGCATCCTGCAATAATTACTGATCAGTGTTCCAATTTTAACCCAAACTTAGAACTTTGGTGCTATTGCTATTGCAAAGAACAGAATTTACTTGCATATTCTCCAGCTGGACAGAATTTCACTGTGCAGAGAAGCTGCAGCTCGTTATTTTGTTTCTAGCTTCCACATGGAAAATTTCAGTCTGGAATTTATTAACAAAGCAAAGGCCCTCTCCATATCATAAGGCTTATAAATATTAGCATGACTGTGAAGCGCTAATCTAACAAACACGCTTAACAAATCTGGCTACTTAATGAGAGCAGTTCTAGCGAGGTGATAATTTTCAAAGCAAGGAAGAAGCTTGGGCCCCTCTCACTCCATCACCACTCGATGCTCAGTGTCAGATCCCTCCCAACACACACAGAGGTGAGAGATGAAGGAACCTCACACACGCATGTTAGGAGCTGTCAGTACCTTCTGCCGTGGGATCCAATTCAGAAGCACGGGCATGTCGGAGCAAAACTGTCACCCAACTTCGGTGCTATGAACAGGAAGGTCTCAGGAAGAAATTCCCTGGATGAGTGAGCACAGAAAGATCCCCAGCATCTCCTCAGGCTCGGTTCATGGTAGAGCGGCACAGGAGGAGCTCTGCGCCCCAGCCGTTACGCTTCAAAAGCCAAACACTTCCTGACCCGGGGCTGGAAGCACCCGTGCTGCCTGGGATTTGAATAACGAGTCCTGCTCGTGATCTAGCTATGTATATATTTAAAAAAACGAACAAAAGAGAAACAGGATACTGCCCAGAAATCAACGCCCTGTGCTTTGAGAGTTACAGAAAGAACTTGACGTCTATCGATTAGAAACTAGGAAAGAAAAAGAAGGAGCAATTGGCCACAGCTCTCCTTTCAGTTAGCATTAAGTTACATATCCACAAGATAGGAGAACCCAGCCACAGTGGTAAAACATAAACAGAGACAAAATAAGCCACATATCACATCCTGCTATGTCCCAGGCATTTGACACTGAGGCGAAGCTCTTATCTTGCACAAAAACACACCTAAATGCAAGCCAATGTGCAGATGCCAGTAACTATTCTAAACCAGAAACAAGAGTGGGAAAGGGGAAAAAGAAGTGTTGTAACTACTATAAATATTCTAACTGCTATAAATGTACTAACTGCCATCCAGTTAGTACAGCACTGATAATCTGGACCTGTTGCACTTCTAAATCTACAGGAGCCTGCTTCTTTCCATACTGGTGTCAGTACTCCATTTAACTGTTTTCACCATTAAAAAAGATAAAGAGATAGAAGACCAGTTCAGAGTGATTCAGTTTATGCAGTCAAATGAGCAATTTGTTGAGGTTTGGGTTTTTGGTTTGTTTTTTTTTTATGCTACAGATATTTACAAACTAAAGCAGAAGAATTTGTCTTCATTGGCTGATTCAGTGATGAAGAAATACCAAACATCTTCAGTTTTACAGAAATGAGGATTTGGAGCCAAGAAAAATGCTCTCACAAATGGAAAAGAATAACAGCCAAATTGTTAAGCATTCTATAACCCACCTACACTTACTGTATTTCTAAAAATACAGTTTAGAAAGCACAAAGTCAGGTTCTCAGCAGGCAGGAATAAGCACCTGCCATCAACTCTGATTCATTCTGCTGCAAGTCCAGGCTAACACAACACAAGCCCAGCAGCAGAAAAACTGGAACACAGGGGCTGGCAAAGAAAGACCCAGTCAAAGCAGCCTTTGGAGCTTCAAGATGATTGTCACCCCTGGCAGCTGGTGCTTCCATGTTTCTTCTGTTCTCTACAGGTTCATGAATGTAGTCAAAGCTTACAGCAACAGGAACACGAGAAATAAATCCATTCAAGAATTGCATCTAGCAAAGTTTTGCTTTCAGGAGGCAAGAGTTTTCTTCCTATTTGCCTGTTTTTTCCAGTTCACTGGTCAGGACCCAACTTCATTTGTTTCTAAAGAACTACTACACAGCAATGCACTTACTTTCACCTAAAATTTAACCTCTTGCCATATGCTGGGGAGATCACAGAATCCTGCTGAAGGCAAAGCTGAAGACTACCATTAAAGCAGCCTAAAGAAAGAGAGACTTTCAGTTGAATAAGCTAAAATAAAATAAAATTCAGTTCAAAAAGTAACTTATAGAAGTTCAACCCAGAAATTAGTTGTGCTGTAAAGTTTTTATAAAGTTAACAAGCAAAAAGACTCTACCAGAGTTCCACAGCTTACACCTGGAGAACTCACCACATTAGCTAACTTGCTACTGGAAACTCATCGATCACTTAACACTTTCTGTGTGCTACACAGATGCTGCTTTGCCGAGTATCCAAATTTAAATAAGCCTTACAGCGATAGATGGTGGATCAAGTTACTTAACAGGAAAGAATGTGTAAGAGTTACAAGATTGTTTGGATGCCTGAGCAGACAACAGATGCCTTTTTTATACTTACAAACACTCTGCAGTGGTACAAAGAACTTCAGTGATGGCAGTGACAACCGAGCCCAACAGGAATATTGATTTATGTAAGGAAGGTTCTTGCATCCAGTATTTCACTCCCATGTTTAGGTCATTCAGACACACTTTTCCACCTTGCAGATACATCTCACACTCACTCTGTTGAATACTTTGCAACCCACAGAAGTATGAGTGCAGTGCTGTCATAATAAGCTCAGAAGTTCCATATGTTCATAAGATCTTATGGATCATAAGTTCTTTGAATATGTAGAATAGAAAGCCCCAATTCACCTACCAATTATGTACTTTGAGCATATCCAAGTACTCTCAAGTTTGTTTCCAAGTTCAGGACATAGTTCCCAGTGAAAGATTTAGCAATGTACACCTCTCTTGTGACATGAGTTCATCTTAAACTTTACACCTGCTTTAACCCAAGTTTTTCCAAAGTATGAAAGAGCAAGTTCAGATATTAATTAGGAATTTTCTCCCGAAAACTCTGCATTTTAAAATTAATTTGTTAATTCATTTTCTACTAAGAGATTTATTAAATATTTTGATTTTAAGAATTCCATCATGTTTAGCACATATTCTATTTTTAAAAAGGCTCGCCTGAGAAGATAAGGCTGTCACGCAGATAGTCACAAACAATTAATACATTTTCTGCATTCATTTCCTTTCGGGAAAAAAAAAATAGCTACAGTTGGAGAGCTCACTGGAGTATTTTGCCCATTTATGGTCACCATCCACTTCTCAAATACTAATCAGAAGATAGTAAACTTCATTTTAGCAGATTTAAAGTGCAAGTGCTAAGACTGAAAGAAGTACATCATGCACCATGTTTAGGAAAGTGACAACAGTTTTTTAATTCAGTAGTTTTAGACAGAAGCTCTAAAGGTTTTAACTTAAAAATATGAACTAACAGGATGACTCATTGTGAAAAAAACATACCTTGGAAAGTCTGTTTTTCCCCAGTTGAGAGATCAGGGTTTCAGGACTTCCACGTGGCAGACCATGACAACTCCTAAAGTGGGTATCAACCCAGATTTGGCTGAAGACCACCTGCATCTGATTTCCATGTTGCCACTACCTTTATAACATACTTGTTACAATAACTACTTTTTATCAATGAAGGAAAAGATGGTAAATTGTTAGAGTAATTCAGCACAGCCTCTGGGAGTTGGGAAAAATGATAGACTCTGTTCAGTCTGAAATGTAGCAGATGTCTACCTATTTGTTCCAGAAAAGGTCAGGTACAGAAATAACTCCTAGCCCTCTTAATGAGGCTTTAAGTTCCTCAGTGACACGAGGCCAAGAAGTTAGGTATTTGCCTATATCATGTTCTCCCAGGACTCAACTGCAGTACTGAGAATTTTCAGACTAGAGACTTTCCTTAAAAATGGCTCTGATTATGGAAAGTGTCCTGGTTTAGGCCAGGATAAAGGTGATTTTCTGGTTTGTACTTTTGCTTTCAGCTAAGTCTCTTGTAAGTAGCTGCACTTGCTGAAATTAACAGCAAGTTTCTCAGTCAGTGTCTGCTTCTAGGACTGATAACACTCGATGTTTATAATTACAGCCAGAGACTGGGATGCAGAGCCAAGGACACTGCTCAGCTCTCAGGAACATTTTGCCTTCCAGAAGGAGCAACAAGGTCCCACCTGAAACCCTCCTTTGGGGAGGACCAGACAAGATAGATGTCAGAATTGACCAGAGTATTCCATCCCATACACGTCATACTCGGTATAAATTTGAGGGATCACAAGGGTCAAACACCTCTACTCCTTCCTGCTTCCTCCCTGCTCCCTTCAGCATCCTGAGAAGATTCCGTCCATCCCTGTGCCTGTGGTCCTGATCCGTGCCAGCCTGAATCTGTGTGTTCCTGCCTCCAGCTCCCGACTGCTGCTGACTCCAGGATTCCAGCCTGGACTTTCCCAGGGCTGCCCTGCAGCCTCGGTGGTGACGTGAGAGTTATTGGGGGAAAGGGGGGAGGAACGTGGTATCAATTTTCCTGTATATTTGTATATATTTAGTAATTTTTCCTATTTATCATTACAGTTTCATTAAAGTTCTGTAGTTTAGTTTCCAACCCATAAGTCTCTCTCCCTTATTCTCTCTCTCTTTCCCTTATCAGAGGAGAGAGAGATTAATACATAAGTCTGTTACTTGGTTTAAATCTGTTTATCTGCCGGGCCAGGGTTAAACCGTGACAGAAAGGTAGACACAAACACCAGTGTCAAGCAACAGGTGACACTGCAGCAGAGACACAAATATTACTACTGTGTTCAAAACGTTTTCTCAAAAGGACATCCACTAAGAAACTGTGAAAGACAAATGCACACAATTGATCAACATGAAATTAAATATATATATATATATATATATTACAATCTAATAGCCTTTAAACCCCTTCTGTACCCATGCCAAGTAACTCTCATTAGTTTTCCAGTACTTTGGAAATACCTGTACAAGCTCCAGCTTTTCTGGTAATCCACAGTTCACAAGAGCAACTACATTATCTTGCAACAGTATCAAATGCCTAAGTAACAATTACTACAATTACCTTTTCCTTGATAAGAACCAGCAAACAATCCTAACACAAACAGTGAAATAGGCTTTCAAAGCCATATTGACCCAGATGCTGAATTCTCAGGTGCTTGCTGGCTAGAGCAGGGAGCTTCCACCTAAGTGGATTTCCTCCAGCATGGAAGTCCTGAACCACCCCTTTGCTTGATGGTGACAGAGGAATAATGAATGCCATGCCTGAAGGCAGGACTAGCACACCACAAAAATACAGATTTCATCAGCTCCTTGTTAGCTGCAAAAAGAATTAGATACAGATAGTTACTGTGTTCAAAAGTAAAACTGCACAGACACAGTTGAATGGGTAGGTATTTGGGGTTTAATAGCTGGAAGTAATGAAATGCATGGTTGTTTTACTTCTCCATGCAGAGGAATTACAAAAGAGCTACAGGGTTACTATTAATAGTAATAAAAAAAAACCCAAACCACAAGACCCAGAGGCAACAAAAAAGGAAATACTTTCCCAGAGAGCTTTGAGACAAACAAATCAATGAAGTAAAGAGACAGTAAGGTCCTTACAGAGGAGCAGCTTCAAAAGGCAAGACTCTTGGCCCAGTAGAGATATATGTGATTAATATCCTAAGGGTCTGATAAAGACCCATGACACCACTTGTATATATTCCCAAAAAGCTTGTGAGAGTATGTCTTGTTTTGGCAATGAATCTGGGTTCTGAAAAAAATGTAGGGAAAAAGAGAGCATGGAAGTATTTAGTTACTGTGTAAAGAAGAAAACAGAACAGGTAATTAATACAGAAAACCAACATGGTCAGGAAGCAGTTGTTTCTGAGGGTACATGGGGAATTTCTCTGGTTTCCAGACAACATTTTCATATAACTCAGGAAAAGTAACTTTTGCAGTGATTCACTAATTGCTACTTGTAGATGCTACTTGTTTCAATGCTCTTAACCTTTGTTCTCTCAATTTAGTATGCTTGGTAAGTTATAGATATTTCTGAGCCAGACTCTGCCCTGTGCTGCCTGATAGCATAAACCAGATGTAGGGAACCAGCTTTTGGAATTGGCTTGAGTATACACAGGTAAACAGAACAGGTAGGTTGGATTAACTAACTAGAGCTAGAACTGCTAACAACATTCATAGGAAGGGTAGCATAGGCTTTATCATGTCCCAGCAACACGATCACAAATATACCCAGGACTTCTGGAATTTTAGTTTATTACTGATGCACACCAAAGCAAGTGGAGAGTCCTGCACTTAGGGAAGAATAACCCCATGTGTCACTACAGGTTACAGGCTGACGTGCTGGAGAGCAGCTCTGTGGAGAAGGACCTAGGTGGAGTCCTAGTAAACAACAAGTTAAACATGAACCAGCAATGTGCCCCTATGGCTAAGAAGGCAAATGGCATCCTAGGGTGCACTAAGAAGAGTACGGCCAGCAGGTCGAAAGAGATTATCCTCCCCCTCTACACTGCCCTGGTGAGGCTCCATCTGGAGTAGTGTGGCCAGTTCTGTGCTCCCTAGTTCAAAAAAATTCAAAGAAATCCATTAAAGAGTCCAGTGGAAGGCTACAAAGGTGATGGAGCATCTCTTTCGTGAGGAAATATTGAGAGGTTTGATTCTGTTTAGTTTGGAGAAGACTGAGAGGGGGTTTTACCAACACTTATGAATATCCAAAGGGCACCAGGAGGATGAGGCCAGACTTTTTTCAGTGGGGCCTAGCAGCTGGACAAACGGCAACAGGAACAAACTGGAAAAGAGCAAGTTCCACCTGAACATAACGAAAAACTTCACTTAAGAGGGCAGCAGAGCACTGGAAAGTGCTGCCCAGAGAGGTTGAGGAGCTTCCTTCTCTGGAAATATTCATGATCATATGCAACTGACTCTAGATGAACCTGCTTTAGCAGGGGGATTGGACTAGATGATCTCACAAGGTTTCTTCCAACCTCTTTCACGGTGTGATTCTATGAAAGCCCACTTTACTTCATCTTCTGCAGCAGCATTTTCATCAGGCTGGTACTATTAGCACATCATACTTGGGTACCTAGATACATTTCCAACACATAGAGAAGAAGGGCAGCATAGCTTTAATGTCTAGGGCCTGACAAAAGTATGCTTAGCTATAACGTGGCAATCCCTGTCCCTCTCTGGCCTTTCTGGGCTGATGGGCAGAGGGATAAGAAGGGAAAAGAGGTTTTGCCACTGACACAACAGCATTCTCAGGACATTTAAGTTATTCTGAAGGATAATATAAATCCCATTCACCTCAGATTACAACAGGAGTTTCTTAAATCGCTTCAGCTAAGATATTACTTGTCATTCTCAGCCACAATCAAAGCAAGATATAGCTTCAAGTAGCTTAAAAGTTTCAGAAGTAAGCGAGTTCTTTCATAACACACAGCAGTTTTCTCTACACTGGTGAATTTCAAACTCATTATTTACTCATAACTTCATCATTCTACATCTGAAGCTATTTTTGACTTACAATAGCCCAGATTATGAAATATTTCTCTATGCAACTGAAAGTCAGTTTGCTGATGAGAGCAGAGAACATGTAACTATTAGCGGAAATAAGAAAATAAGCTCCCCTGGGGAGTGAACTTCATTTCTCCCAGCAGTCAACTCTCCTTCCCCTGGGGTAGCTCAGCCTATCTGAGAATTATCTACTTTAGGAATTCATTCTTGGTCACGTCTGGATGCCCTGTTCTCACTGAAGTCAAGGCCGAAACTTGTTTTTGTAAAGCCAGAAAGGAAACATGTCAGTTGTACCAATAAGAGCAAGCACATTTCATAATATATCTGTTCTGTGCTTCCCAGTATCATATCTAGGAAGACAAGATATGTCTTATTCATCAAGCTTCAGTCTTTTCTGTGGTGGGATTCATAAGCATGCTTTCCAATTTCAGCTGTAACACCCAGAAGAGCTCACCCCAAAATTCCATGCATTGCTATATGGTAGATACTGCTACACTTCAGGGTAGAAAACAGAAATCTCTACTTAAAGGATTATCCCAAGCATGACAGAAATATACAATACTAATTGGGTTTATTGTTCTTTAGGGATTTTTTTAAAGCTTTTGGTCCCAGGTGCTGTAGTTTATTTGTTCATGAGCTCTCAGGGAGCTGAAGCTACCACAGGATACAAGTTGGCTCATTTTTGTGTTTTTGCTCTCAGAAAAACTTAATATTTTGCATGAATTCGATGACTTCAAAACTGACTGATGATACAATGAAGTGGGTGTAACAGATTCATAGTTTATCATGCTAATTTTATTATAACTATCAAAGTTGAGAAATTAATATGGACAGTATTAATATGGACAATATACTTCCTCTCCCCAAGCTACAAAGTAGTCTGACAGGACTTATTTTATGCCAAGGTCCTTATGCTTATCAGAATCCTTGTTTAGCCTGTCTGACTGCTTCAGAGATCCATCTCATGTAAACACCAGCCTTAGAATGAAACAATCTGGAATTGCCAATGTCATCAGCACATGACATTTGAGAAGCTATTACTTGCAATTGGAGCTTCATGATGACTGTTGGTCTAACATATTTAGATGATGCCTGCTCTGAGGCTGACCATAGTGGAGAGAGATTCTAGAAGGATACATAGAGTTGCTGCAAGGGAATTGTAAGGCTCAATAGTATTTTTTTATACATATGGTAAAAAAATGCAGCCAAACAGAAAGTTTAGTACTTGCACATGCTTTTTGTATTAAGAACACAGGAGGAAAGCACTTTGAGCAGCCATTAGAATTCAATCCATGTTAATAACATACTGAAATAAGGGTTAACAAAATCAAAAACAAACAAATAAACCTGCCCCCCCCAAAAGAAAGCAAGCATAAAAAAACCTTGCTACTTACAAATTCAGTTAATTATGGATACAGAGAACAAAGCCCATTACAAGCTGCTGGACTGATAGGTTTGAAATTTTTAAGTGCAACTTAATTATAGTCTTTTGAGTTTAAAATAAAATTTAAAGCTGAGTGCTCATCACTTCTGGAAATCAGTCAGTGCCTTATGTGGATATGTGGTAAGCAGAAGGCTAATTTTAAGGCAGCACTTCAAAGAGACATGTTTGGTAACAATAGATACACATCATGGAATAACATCCTAGTATTATATGGAGTATTCTTAAGTGATATGAAGGCGAAATGTAGGATTTCAGACATACCAAGTTTGTTGCCAATGGCAAATACCTGAATACTGCAAGATTCAGATACTAGCAAAGAATAATAAGTAATGATACTATTTTATTCAGTGCTTAGGTACCTATAAGTATAGGCAGCAAACTAAAATCAATTTGAGGACATGCTGATGTAATATACCTTGATTGTAATAAGCATTTTACCAGAAATAAGGCAGAGTCATCTTTACAGACAACTTTTCCAAGAGCCCTGAATTAATATATAGCTAAACAAATTGCTTGCTGAAGCTTTTCAATGAGTTGAGAATTATTCATGATGCACAAGCTGCACAAATAGCCCCACCTCAATTAAACCTGAGAGGTGAACACTTGCCACTCAAATTACGATTCCCCCTAAACTTTAAATTACATCTTATTTCACAGATTAGAAATTTATAGTAAGGGAGCTGTCATCTATTCTAAGGACAAAAAAAAAAAAAAAAAAAAAAACAAAACAAAAAAAACCAGAAAAGCAAATTTATAATTTCCCCCATTTATGAAATACCCTACAGTTTTATCTTGTACATTAAAGCCATACAGATAGACGAATATTTTTATACTAAAGAATGATTTTAAAAGAGCACTTTTATTTGCTTTACAGCTATACCGCATCACCTTTGGAATTCATACAAGATTCTTTGCATGGAAAAAAGCTGTGGACAACAAAAGGATATACTTGATGGAGGAAGCAGTAACCCACTGCTTTTTATGCATGTTCTTCTGAGTTCTGTTTTTTTCATCCTGTGACTTGCCATACTTTCTATGAGGGAAAAGAAATAACCTACCTTCAACTATAGCAGCTGTCAAATCCTGAGACCAGATATTCTGGTAAGAGTTCAGAGTACACACGAGACTTTTATAAAGCAGTTATGGTGTTAGAATGTGAAACTATACAGCACATTGTATTCTGTAGTTCTTGGAAGGAACCTACTTGGAAGCTGAAATAATAGTTCATGCAGTTAACAACTCAGTAATACAGGAATAAGGAGGAAAAGCACATAATTACTGATACAGTACCCATCCTCTCAAACCAAGCAGAGTTTTGCCTTCAGATAAGGCCTGATATTTTAAGGCTTGTCATTAGGTTGGGGAAGAGATAAAAGAGCAAGCAAATCCAGTCCAGATCCTAAAAGCACACTCACTGGCAACCCCAAACCACCCAAGCATCCAACAAAACGCCAGTGGAGAAAACAGCATGTTCTTATCCCATAATTATATGTAGCATGATTAAAAAGCTTTGTATTTAAAAGAATACCCAGTCTGTGATGACAGATGAAACCCCTACCAGAAAGGATACCTGCCCCCTAAATGACAAGTCCTTAGAATGGTTCCTACAGGCAGCCGGGAACGGGGAGAAGCACCTGGAAGTTGAGATACTTCCTCACCATCACCTCCCCAATATTTTCTCAAGGTACCAAACCAAAAATGTTAACTCCTCATTATTTATTACTTTAGCTGCCCACAAATATAGTCGAGGACATCCTCATGTCTCTACAAGGCTTGGTTGGATGCTCACATCCTCAGAAGGTAAGAATGTACTTCCACACACCGATTTACAAAAATGGTAAAGTTTTGCCACTGTACCTTTCCCCAGTGCCTTTACAGGTTTTGTGAGCAGGCACTCCCAGAATACAGACCAAGAACTGCAGGTATGAGATCTATCCAGCAGCTGCTTCTCATGAACTGGTTAAAATGGAGTTACAGAGTTCTTAAGGCTGTGAATAATTTTAAAATATCTGACAGACCGAATCAGGGAGGGAGCTGCTCTTTACAACATGTTCCTTCATCACATTAAGAATAAAGCTGTATTTGTATTAATTCTCCACTTATCTGAACACCAACCTAGTTCATCTAGCAAATCACACACCCTACTTTCATGACAGAACACTCTGATCTAAGGCAGCCTTACCTTTCTACCAAGACATGAACACATGGTTCTGAGCCCCATTACAAGCACCACAGTAACAGCTGATTTCAGGTTTATGTACTCAGGTTGGATTTAATTGGCAGCCATTTCATATGGCCTGGAAGAGCATCAGCTGAGGGCTGCTGTTTGCAGAGCACAGTAATAAAAAAAAATAATTAATTTATGTGTTCCTAGTCTTGTGTTTGCTTTGATTGCCTAAGATTAGAAGGCGGGACAAAACTGACATGATGATGGCAGAGGCAGCCCAAGAAGAAATGAAGGACCCAATGCTTGGTTGAGGTTGGTTTGGGTTTGTTTTTCCCTCCTTTTCTGAAAACTCCAGAATGACTGTGAACCTTCCCATACTTTCCCTTGAAGAATTAAGTTTCCTCACTTTTAATACTTTCCACTGCTACCACCCTGTGAAAGTTGTGGTCAACTAGTTATCAGAGGATTTACAAAATCTACAGCATCTGTAAGAAATCCTCCATACGAGGAAAATGGACACAAAAGTAAGACTCAAAGTTTGCTTTTTGAAGTAGAAGACTTTTAACAATTCCTCCCTCTCCATAAAGCCACACTGAAATTTAGAAGCCTGTAACCCCCTCTCAGATTATTAAAAATAGGATGTTTTATTGGGTGTAGGTGGAAAGGTTCAGGTGGAAGGATTCTCCCCTGTGAGGAGTGGCAGAGGCTACCCTGAGCCATATGCATCCAGTTCCAGACAGCTCCAACCAACACCCCTCAGGGCATGGCTGAGCACCCCATACAAGGTGGTGGCACCTAAGAAAAAAAATGTATTTAAGAAAGGGGAAAAATAATAATAATAAAAAAAATACATGCAGGCAAAGCAAAGAAGAAAGCGTGAGAAACAGCCCCTCAGACACCAAGGCGAAAGAACAAAGGAAGGGTGTTCCATGGTGGAATAAAAATTCTCCTGCATCCCATGGACAAGACTGCTGTGGATCATAGACAGTTCTGTATAAATATTAGGAAGAATTATTTCACTGTGAGGGTGATAGAGCACTGGCACAGGCTGCCCAGGGAGATTGTGGAGTCTCCTTCCCTGGAGACACTCAAAGCCCACCTGGACACGTTCCTGTGTGACCTCCCTGTAGGTGACCCTGCTCTGGGTTTTGAGATGCCTTCCAATCCCTAACTTTCTATGAATCTATGATCTGATATGGTAAAATTCAGTCACTTTACTGTATCCTAACAGGCCTTCCTGATGGGAACTGCACTTCCCTGCCCCATACTGGAGGGGGGAACAGCATGAGGAGGGAGGAGTAGCTGAGGGGAGCTGCTATGGACTGACCCCAACCTTCTCTCCCCATTATCTTGTGCTGCTTGGGGGTGGAGGAGAAGCTGTGAATGAAGGAATAAAGCTGAGTTTGGAAAAAAAGGGGTGAGTAGGGGAAATGGGTTCATTCAGGGTTTTTTAGTCATTGTTCTTTCTCCAAATCCAAATAGATTTTAATTGGCAAGAGACTGGATTAATCTTCCCCAAGTCAAGTCTGTTTTGCCCACGATGGTAACTGGTAAGCAATATCCCCATCTTTGCCTCAAGACACAGGCTCTTCCACCCTATTTTCATCTCCATCCAGTTGGGGTGGGGGTGTGAATGAACATCTGGGTGGGTGTTTGGCTGCTGGCCAAGGTTAACCTAGCACAGACAGTTAAAACACAGAGACCCTTATGATTTTATTTAGCAGCTTGTGGGAAGTAGTAATGACACTTTCTACCCCCACCCATCAAACACAGCCTGGTTTTATACCTGCATTTTTCAAACTTTACAGTTTTAGCATGGATTTTTTAGCATGGATGACCAATTCAGCAACAGCCACTGAACTGCAAAGCCAACACAGGCCCTGTGTGCCTTTGCTACTGGTGGCCACCTGAAAGATACGAGGAGGAAGGGGGCAGACTTCAGACATTAATGCAGAAATCTAGCACCTGACAACACCAGTGCTGGCTCCACACCTTCTGCTTAGAGCAGCACCTCAGTTGCAGGCCTCAGGGTGCATTCCACTGCTTCATTTTTATTCTAACTTGAGATTTGTGCATTTTAACCTTTATATCTGTTTACATCAACACTCACGTTCAGCTGAGCGTTTTTGCTAAGAGCTTCCCATATAGAGAAACAAACACCGGACAGCAAGGCTCTTTTTTTTTCTTTTTTTTTTATGAGGTCCTGTCTCATGCAAAGATACCATAAATAAATCTTGTAACGCGTGCAGTGGGCTTTAGTGCATTTGGTAAAGGAACCAAAAGAGGTGTGGCCAGAAAGGTCCAATGCCTATCCTCATTCCTGCTGTTTTGCCATATTCTCAGGGTTCCATGCGGGCCCTCTGAAAGTGCTTTCAATTTTAAAAGCAGAAGCTACGAAAGTATTCCTCATTTTACCCTGAAGGACAAGAAAAAAAAAGAAAACAATTTGTTTATGACAGTGTTTGTTACAAGTGCTATTTCATTTCTTTGCGAGATGATAAAAGTAAAAGAAGTATCACATTTGTTAGTGTTTAAACTGCTTGAGGGAAAAAGAACAACTTGCTTCCCTGAGACACTGCAGAATGAGATGAAATATTGAGACCTCTGTTCTTTCTGACAGAAAACTCTCAACTGCCCCAGCAATGTTTCTCTACTATTGTGAAGATGCAGACTTTAATCATCTTCTTTCAAGGCCATACCCAGAAGATAGACTGATCCACCATTTCTAGTCAGGAGGTGACTATGAATAAAGGGCAGAGTCTTCCTCTCAAATTCACCTGAAAGGTCAGAATTTTAAACAGCTACATAGTTTGATCTGATCTGAAGTATGCACTATGATTTCAGTTAAGTAATTGCAAAAGCTACCCAGTAGGAAAAGGGAAAAAAAAAAAAAACAAACCAAACCAGCAAAACTTTTGCATGTGAATTAGTTCCACTGGTATTTGAGCTGCTTCTGTATCAGAATGCTTTACCAGCAGCATCTTAGCTATAAGGCCAGAAGGGTTTGTAGGGGTTTTCCTTGGGAAGGGGGCAGTGGGTATGTTTGTTTTCTGGTTTTGAGATGGTTACTTTTCTCACCCTGACAGCTGTAGCAGTTCTTTTGTTCCTTAGAAAGGTTACTTTCTTTTTTTTTTTGTCCTTCTGTCCTGGATGTTTGACTATAAAGCTAGAGAGGAAACACCCTTCATTTTATTTGTGAGCAGTATGTGTGTGTGTGTGTAGGGGATAAACAGAAACTGGTTTGCTCAAAAGCTGGACTCTTCCTCTTCTTTACCATTTAAACAAAAACAACCTTGGCTAGAATTCTATAGAAAAAATTACATGCAACTATTCTGGAGTTTGTTACAGTATGTCTAAGCTTAAAAGACTATATACTTCCATCTGACTTAAAAAAAAAAAAATAACGCCCTCCCCAAAAAACCTAAAAAACCAAACAAAACAAAAGGAACAACCAAAGTCTCTCTTAGATGTTTATTATATCTTGTAGCCTATAATGAATAAGTTAAATATGCACATGGTCCTCCTCTCTTCTTCCAGTGAGGCAAAGGGGAAACTCTCCACATAACTTGAACCAAATAACAAAACCAAACTTTCCCAAGATGAAGATGATGGAAGAAGAGCAAAGTTTTTGCTCCATTTCAGCTGTGTCATTCCTACTTTCAGCTGCAAGCTGAAAAGCAGACAGGTTCTAGCAAACCTACAATAGTTCACACAAAGGTGAACTTGCAGTGTCCTCTTAGTATCTCTGTTAGTCTTACTGAAGTCACTGACACTAGCATTGTTTTCCAACACATTTAAGGAATCTGATATGGTTTGGAAGTGCCAACCCCTCAAATTTCAGCAACAGGGAAAAGCCACCATCATTTTTTTTTTTTAAAGAGAAAAAAAATACAATACAGTACTGAATCTTTATACAACAACTGAAAACATTGCGACCATCCAACTCGAAGGTGAACTTGGAGAGAAATGATATACAGGTGCTTTATAGTGAATCCTGCATGGAAACAAAAGAATTGGCAAGCACTATAAAAATTCGGTGAGAATAGCATAAAATATTTAAAAGCTCCAGGTTTTTTTAAGTCAGCCTCAACTGATATCCAAGATTGAATTTGTAGGCATCAGATTGTTTCTTTCTACTTCAAAAAATGTGATTTCAGATACTTCATTCCCTAATAAAGTTGATTTATATTACCTAGCATATAATTAGCACAAAGAGTGCAATCTGATCTGTGGTGGCTGACAAACAACAGACAGGACATCAGCCCATGGATGTATGCCATGGCTAAGTGGAATGGGCTCGTAAATGCAGAAAATGCAAAAAACCCCTGCTCATTTCACCTCACCTCACCATGCCAAAAGCCAAGACAAAGCCTTTCTACAATGCTTTTGCAAAGACAAAATAAATTCTCCCCAACTCCTACTTAATAATAGGCTCTCAAGGAGCTTTAAAAAAGCTTCACCTTTTAGGAAGGAAGTTAATTTGCTAACTATGGTTCTTCAACCCAATTCAATAGAGCTGGGAAGAGATTCAGTTGTTCTCACAAGATTGTTTTGAGGATTCAGAAACCAGGCAATACAGTAGCCTGCATCTGAACATCAGAAATTTTGCTGTCATCAATAGCCAGTGTAACCATTCACAGTACTGTGCATACTGCTCACAGTCTGGTAAACAAGTGCTTGTAGTGAAAAACAGGACTTATTACATTTATTTTTCATTCACTCTTAGGTTCTTACTAAATTCCAGGCCAGGCAAAACTGACTTTTGTTTAGAAAGCAGTATGATTTATAATTCCACAGGAAGAAGCTATTAAAGTAAAGGTGCAGTGTAGCAGAACATAGCAATGCTTGTTTTTCTCCATTTTGCATAAAACTAATGTTCAGAAAGAGAACTCAGTCAGGAATTCCACACTGTCTGAATTGGTTCTGGTCTTGGACAAGGCCTATTGCTCAGAGAGGTGTTTATATCAGTTACAGCTAGAAGGTAGCATCTGAAGTAATTTTCTGGGAGACAACCAGGAATATAGAGAATGTGGCTCACATACAACTACCTGTGTCCCATCCCCAGCATCATAGGTGAATAACAGAAGAATAGAATAGAAAAATAATACTGAGAAATGACATCCTCAAGCACAGATAGAAAGAGCATACATTGAGTGGCCTTCTTTTGCTTTAAGATAACCAGTGTGCAGAACTTAAAACTTGATTCCTTGCCTTGGGTATTTGATCCTCTCAGGGGAAAACAAGAGTTCCCAGTTCCTAGACAGCAAAAGGAGAGAACACCTACTTATTTAGAAAACAGAGTGAAAGACCTTATTGGGATCTCCATAGCTAAATTGGAGGTGCCTCATTTCTTAGTGTGCTGGCAGGAGTTTCACAACAGAAGAGTTGCATCCCCAGTACATGGGACTGAAAGAAATAATCACAGGTCCCATAAAAAACATCAAGGGTCATCTACAGGCACCTTGTAAGCCTCATTTCCCACGTGAAAAAAGGTTTCTCAAATTGCATCAGCAGTTCCTTCTTGTCTTTCCCATTCTCACAAGCACTTACAGTCCATGTCTTCCACTAACTTTGACCACTATCTCACCACCTCAACAATGACTTTTCTCAGGGAAGGAGAAGAAAGTGAGCAAGTGGCTGTGTAAACCAGAAACACCCCCACACAGGAGAACTGTCAACCATGGACTGAAGGCATCTGTTCTGCTCAGCTGGCCAACACATACATAAATGTGTATATAGCAAACATCAGCTGTATCTGGTATAACATACTGGTTTTGTCCAGCAATTTGTTGAGAACATGGGATAAGCTGGCAAACTAAAAGAGTGTTTTGATTTTAAAAAAAAAGGAAAAAAAAAAAGTTGATAAACTGCCTTATATGGAGGAAATTGTTATTGTGCACTTTGTGTTCTCCCTTCCCTCATTTCTGCTTCATCTCACTGGATGATTTCATGTTCACTTTCCAGGAAATGCTGAAGGCCTAGCAGAATCTTCCGAGCTACCTAACAGATTATAATACAAATTTCTTATCTCTTTTAAACAGAAGGAAGTGGATCAAAACAAGAAACTCTGTAAACTATGAAATGTCTGGAGCATTTGTTCTGCAGCGATCTGTATTTTCCCCATTACTGAGAAGCTGTATTACAATTTTACATGAACATTAACCCAGTGTTAATCATTTCAGGAACCAAGGGAAGATCACTTTGCTTTACAAGTTCAGTGCTTCCTTCATACTCCCTCCCAGCCAGACACACCTTGCAATGTTTCATTGCTTACAATCATGGCTTTCTAGAGCATTAAGCATGTCCACGGCTTCTAGATGTAAGTACTTCCCATTTTCCTAATATGTAATAACTATTCCTCACCTCCTTCCACAGAGCATTTTCAAGGGTATTCTAGTACCAAGCTGGAGTATCTGTTGTGTGTCTTCAAGGACTGAAATGATTAAGTGGTTGAATTTAATGAGTGTTACACAACCCTCATGCACAGAAACAACTCTTAACCCTTGGCAGAGACAGAAAGGATTTTGCTATCCTGTAAGACGATGCCACAGTTACTTCAGGTACAATCAAGTTCAATATTAAAAAAAAATAATTAAGTTGACCTTTTTGTGTACTTGTTTTCAACAGAAGGATGTAGAAGTACTGCATTTGGCAAGCCAGGGATATTCAAATCCTGTATAGATATTTAAAATTCAAAAACTTAAGTCTGTGTCTTACACTGATCAATTTTGACTACATGAGCTAGAATAATTCATGCATACACTATTTCTGTGACTGACGATGAAAACAGAACTTTTCATGCTTTACACAAGACTATTTATTTTGACTAAACAAACTGGATTAATAATTTAGCAGATGGTGATTAAAAGATGAAGACATTTATTACCACATGTGAATGAGGTATAGTAGCCATCTGATAACCTATAGCTGAATCCCATCCTGCCCTGGCCTATCCCCAAACAGCTTTGTTTTTCCCTCTTAATTACTCTGACTGAAATACTCATATCCTCAAAGCAGGCAGCAGAAACAGCTAAGACTGCAGAGTGCCTTTCATCTTGCTGACATCTGGTCAGGCACATGCACTCCAGACTCCACAGACAGAATTTGCCAGACTATCACCAACTACAGTGGCAATTTAAGTCTCTGTTAATCCCAGGTGTTAGGGACCAATGGGTGAATAAACTCAAGACTATGAAACAGCAACAAGGCAAGAATTCACTAACACGGAGTTCAATTTTTTATCATCTCTCCATACACGAAACCCAAAGTTAGTTTTCAAGTACTCCAAACTAGGTAAAAGTCCCTCTGAAGGCAAGTTAACGCATCTAATCTTCCTCTGTTGCGTTCCATTTTCCAGTTTATTTAAATATTTAACAATAAGGAAAAAAAATCTAATCTGGTTCCACTGAAGACACTGGAAAGACTTGATTCTGACACGGCCCTTATGAAAACTAAGTTTATTGAACATAAGCTGTTATTTCAAATTATACTGAAGAGGTTAAAGCTTTTTTTATTTACTTCATATTAGTTATTTCTTTACCATTCTCCTCCTAGTTATTTCTTATATGCTTTTCCTTGCTGCCTTGTATAAGCAAAATTAATTCCTACTTTCCCACTAATTCTTCCTAAAGAAAATCCTTCATAAACCCCTCAGTTATAAAATTTTTAGAAAAGGATTAAGGCAACAGGGTATTTCCTAAATTCAAACTAATTACTTATGAGAAGTTATGTACTTAAATTTGGCTTTTATCTGGAATTTAGCCTTCTCCAAGGAAGACAACAGTTTGTATTAAAGAAAAAAAGACAAGCCTTCACACCCTTGCTTCACATTGCACTGTATTATCCAAAGGTTTTTAAAACCCTCTAGGCATGGCTAAATGGGCAGCTGCCATCTATGCAGCTTACTGAGCAGTGGGACTACTTGTTATCATCCAAAGAATAAACATCTGGGCAGGTCATTTCCTATCACATTCAGCATTGCCTTACAGATGCATTTTAAAGACTTCCACTTCAATGTCTTGTAAAAAGTACACAGTAACAGAAAAATGGTAAAACATCTATACCAGAGTGTCAACAGCTTTCTGCTCTACCACTTCCACTACTCCATCCTGTGGTCATTAAGAGCTGGTTTCCTTCTTAATGCATAAACCTGGAAACAGGCTTTGATTTCAGAGGGAACTACCTCCCTGCTATCAGCTCTGGATCTTTTCTGCTCAGAGCTTATGGTTAGCAGGATAAATCCTAAGGAGGCTTAAACTGAATTTTTTAGCCTGGGATCCTCGGGGAGTCCCACCACAGAGCTCTAGCTAGTGGCTACAGGATCAGCTCTTGTGCATTTACTGGATAATTTATCATACTTTGACAGTCCTGGGAGCTGCAGAGGTCCTTCCAGCCCTCCTGTTATAGCAGGGAGTCTCTAGCTTCTAAAAATCATTGCTGAAGTTTCAGTCTTCTCTCAATGACTCTTGCTCATGGGAAGCAGATCAACATTTTAAAATGGGTCTGAGATACAGATTCCTCTTTGTGTGGAAGATGGTCCTGCTATGTCCAAATGGTTAACTGCAGGCAACAATACTCATTAAGAAATTTCAGGAGTCTGCCAAAGGTTCTTTATGATAGATCCTAATTAGCAGACCAGCCCCATCAAAACTCGGCCACTCTGCCTTGCATTGACTGTTCTCTGCAAAATCATATGAATTTTCAGAACACAGTAATCATATACAACTAATTAGCTCACAAGTTGGAGAAAAAAGAGATACCTCTGCAAAGTTGTCAGTTGAACAAGCAAACTCTACAAAATTGTAGGATGGGAAAAGGTTAAAGAAAATATAGAAATAGTCAAGCTTTCAATTCAGTAAATAGTGATGATGAAGTTATGCCTATAAAGAAGCCATTTTTGCACCCCAAAGTAAATTTCTCCAGTTTAATACTTCCCACTTGAGGAAAACATACAAAGAACTTTAATTCTATTATTTCAGCACTTCTGGGTTATTGTGTTTTGGTGGGTTTTTTTTCTTTAGAAAGAGCAAAAGGTACCAGATCTAAAAAGAGGAACACTAATAAGGAGACTCAAGAGTTCTGTGAAAGATAAACCCATGCCTGCTGCAGATAGCCTCTCTTCCAACTAGTTCTGTCTGAACTGCTAGTGTAAGTAAAGCTGTTTTTTTATCTAAACTTGAAAAAAAATCCGTGTCTAGGTTCAAATCATACAAAAGACTTCAGGTTTAGTTAGCTTGTAGGAGAGATCACCTTTGCAATTTAACTTCTGAAAACAGAAAAATTAAGTGCATGTGGGAGAAATGATGCAAATGAGGTCAGAGAGGGTCATCTGTAAATGATGACAATGAAGTACCAGCCTGTAGGAAACAGGAAGTTGCATGGCATTGTGAAGGCAAGCTGAACACCTTCCAATGCCATCATCTGGGAAACAAGGTGTTGCTAAGGCCAAGGAAAGCATGCTACACTGTATAAATTGACTATTTGCCCATAACTGCCTTTATCAAAGTACTTATTCAAGAGTAATACCACTTGTAATAGCTTCCACTGTTTCCCCCAACTGCTTTTTTACTCCTGCCTTCCATCTATGAACTGAAATATATTATCCAAAATATTACGATAGCTATGGTGACAGCTCAGTTGCAAAGGAGAAAATGTTGAGTAACAGTGAAGAACTATTTTTAACTTTAGATATGGAAAATGCCATTGAGGCTAAATCTTATACAGCTTTAGACCTTTCAAATGACAAACTTTCATCAAATATTATATCAGAAATCAAAAGATACCATTAGGAATCCTGTAAAAACTACTAAGATATTTTGGTCACAGTGATGGAAGGTAGAAGAGCAGCAGGTGGTAATTTCCCAGTTCTTTAGGGAAAGTTGCACAAACCCTTGCAAGTTCTGCTCTTTACTGAAAACTCATTCTGATGCTAAGTGGTCAGAAGCTGCTTTTCCTAACTCCTACTTAAATGGACCAATACAACAGACTATGAATATACCCAGTCAACCATAACTCCCCACATCAGAAAATCCCTTTAGTCACAAGTGCCAATTATCACACCACGAAATATTCCCAAAAGATGTAAAGATTTATCCCAAACTACAGCTCTCTAGATCAGCACGGCTGCTCTGGTACGTAGGCAGACACCACCTGGCAGCATGTAACTCCCTACCTAGAGTTTGTTCTTGAAAATGGTAATGAGTCAAGGGAACAGCTATCTTGCATTATTATAAAATATTATTGCTACATCAGTGATTCAATCTGGCAGTCTTTCCGAAACCATCAACACAAACAGAAGAGGTCTTGTGCACCAAGTAGACATGCTGATAAAGGTATTTAACACAGTTGCTCTCATTACAAAATGCAAGGCAGCTGAATGCACCCAGAACAAAAAGTGTTTTCAGACAAACTGAGACCAGGCAAGTTTATTCTTGTGGGTGGAGCACCTGTTCTCAGGCATAAGACTCAGGCTAACAATTTATCCAAATATTAGTATTTGGAATCATTAAGTCAGAGCAGTATGTTACCATCTAGTAGATCCTTTTAAAATCCCTTGAAATGACCCCACTAACTGAAAGGAAGCAAGCAAGCACTCTAGAGTAAGTAATTTATTCCAGAAATTGTCCCTAACTTAACACAAAAGTGTCTCTTGAGACACTCAAGAGATAAAATTAAAAAGCTGATGCACCTATTGGGTGATAATTTTTATTATGCATCAATTCCTCATAAAGAAATCATAGAATCATAGAATCGGCTGGGTTGGAAGGGACCTCAGAGATCATCAAGTCCAACCCTTGACCACTACAGCTGTGGTTACCAGACCATGGCACTGAGTGCCACATCCAGTCGCCTTTTAAATACCTCCAGGGATGGAGAATCCACTACTTCCCTGGGCAGCCCATTCCAATGTCTGATCACCCTCTCCATGAAGAAATTCTTTCTAATATCCAACCTAAACCTCCCCGGGCACAACTTGAGACCATGCCCTCTTGTCTTGCTGATAGTTGCCTGGGAGAAGAGCCCAACCCCCCCCCCCTGGCTCCAGCCTCCTTTCAGGGAGTTGTAGAGAGCGATGAGGTCTCCCCTGAGCCTCCTCTTCTCCAGGCTGAACACCCCCAGCTCCCTCAGCCTCTCCTCACAGGACTTGTGCTGGAGTCCCTTCACCAGCCTGGTTGCCCTCCTTTGGACCTGCTCCAGGACCTCAATCTCCTTCCTGAACTGAGGGGCCCAGAACTGGACACAGGACTCGAGCTGTGGCCTCACCAGGGCTGAGTCCAGGGGCAGAATCACTTCCCTGGACCTGCTGGCCACGCTGTTCCTGATCCAGGCCAGGATGCCATTGGCCTTCTTGGCCACCTGGGCACACTGCTGGCTCATGTTCAGCTTCTTGTTCAGCTTCCTGTTCAACTTTCTTCCTTAACCTTCCTTAATCCTTCCTTAACCCTGACTCCTGTTGCGTTGACTCAAACTGTCCTACCAAAGAGGCTCAAAATCTTATTGAAAGGGAGAATTAAAAAATTTAAGCGTCTCAATAATCATTAGTCAGTCTGCATCTTCACTGTACAATTATCAGGCAACTGCTATCTTTGCAGCTGCTATGCAGCCTCATGAATACACCCAAGCAAAGCTCCACAGTGTGCTTCCCATACTCTCTTTCTGTACAGCATGTCCCATGGCTGCCTGTGCTGACATACTTTATCCTCGTTGAGGGTGTGATGGAGGTGCTGAATGCCTGCTGTATTACTACTCTGAGTAAAGCACAGCTCTGCTGCAGAGGCTGCCAGTGTCTCTCTTCCCAGTGTTCTTCACTGCAAAGCAGACAGGCTTGAACAAGAGCTGGAATGTGTCTCATGCTGCAGCCTGCACCTCTAACACCCTCAGGGTTGGTCTGAAGCCTTTCCACATCGATGCCACAGTCTAATGGATGACAGCTTGGGTTTAACACAAATGTCCCCAAAAGCAGCACTAAACCAGTTTACTAGAACTGGAGATCCTCAGCATCCACGCAAGCACAGCCAGCATGGGGGCTGCCACCATGGAAGACTAAGAAGACAGTAGAGCCACAAGAGGACATAAGGGAAGTGCACTATCACATCTTCCTAAAGATACGGAAATCTCATCTTCCACTTTCACACAGCATCAAGACAACAAAAATATACTTAAGCCTAAAGCAGGCTTCAATTTATTTTCCCCAAACATGAAGAACCAGGTTGCTGAACTGGGAGCGGGGGAGATACCATTCTGTGCTTTCCTCAGAAATATCTTATTTTCTCAAATTATCATCTTTGTCCTTTAAAGTCAGAAGGCACTCCAGCTGAACCTTAATTAAAACTATTTGTCTTAGAAAGTGATGTTTCTGTTTCCTACCACAGTTTGTGGCAACAGGGGCACATATTCTGTACTTAAGTCAGTTTTACAAGAAAGAAATTGAAGGGAAATATCCTGTATTTTCTTTTCCCTCAAAATCTATACATGGTCCAAAGCAGAAGCTAGCACCTCTGTACTTTAGAAAAGCCTGACCTAACTACACAGTACAAATACATCACCCAGGTTTATACTGCCAGTCATTCAATAGGAAAATCCAAAATCATACTGTCCCGATTTACAAGTCATGTTCCCTACAAGTTACTCCCTCTGGGATGGGGAGGAGAAAAACACACATCCTTTAAGGATTATATTTTGTACGTGCAGTGTAACTCAATACCACACACAGAGTGAAAAGAATCATGCCCACCAGCCTGAAACCACTGCTAACATTCACCAACAAAAATCCTCTTCCAGGTCCAGAGCACTGCCAAAATTTTTGGGTTTTGTTACACAACTGCAAGAACTGTTCCAGTTCCCACTGTGTGCAGATTTTCTCTGCTGGCAAATGTTAAAGTCTGTTTTTCCTTCTGTGTTATGGAACAATGGGATTTGATAAATGTACCCAAGAGCAAGTTATGTGTCAAAGATTATTGATACCAAGTGCTGGTGTTTGGCATGAGATGAACCAAGTTCTGTTACATTACAGACTGCTCCCCTTCTGCCAAAATCTGAACCTCCTTTTTCCATAAAAGAAAAAAAAAAACCAAAAACCTCAATATAAGTAGAAACATTTTCAGGATGGTTATCCACTTAAAAAGATATGGTTAGTCCCATTACTTGTTAGGTATTGGCAGTAAAATCTATAAAACTAAGCCCAGACATTTGATCTGCTGTTTAGAGAAATTCAGTAATGTGAAGACTTTACTTTTGCCTGTAACACCAACAGTCACTCCTGTGCTTTGGTCCATTTTCTTTTTAATCAAGGTTGTTTGTTTATTCAGCGATTATGAACTGGGTGAAAGTATGGTTTTGCTTAGGTACATTCTGGTCACCACCAGCTCTCCCTTAGGAATCATTGTTTGTGACCACCAAATTTGCTTATCTTAACATTTCAATGTATTCTCCTATTTGTACTGAACATCCTTTGTATCAAAAGGCACGCATACCACTGGGTTCTTTGAAGCACTTCAAAGCTTTGGTTTTTTTGAAAGAATCTAGAATCTACACAGGCAGATGCCCAGCCACAACTCACCTCTGTGAGGAGCTGCTTCAGGCACCTTGTTCATGCAGCATGGGAAGTGTCCAGCAAGCCCAGAAGTGTCCCACAAGCCCAGGTCTCACACATCCAGCTCCAGACACAGATAGATGGAGCGGACAGGATGCTCCTTACAGAAGCAGTGCCATGAGGACGAAGAAGCAGGAGAGGATACAAAATAGGAGCTCTGCTTTAGGGGGATGCTCATGGGTAAGGCGGGAGAGGGGGGAAGGCAAGAAAGTACTAGCATTTTTCTGTGTAAGAGATCTGTACTGTGTAACTGTACACTGCATTAATGATTAATGCAAGTACTTGAGTGGTGAAATTCTAAATACAAGCAGCTCCTCAAATGTGGATAAAAAGCACAAGGTGCACAAGCACAGAACATGTTTCAACAAAGGTTTTATCATGTTGTTAAATGAAGCTATGTAATTGGGGGCTGAAAACCTTTCATTTTTACCACACTGAAAAAGGTGTTAGAGTAACCAAGTTACACTTACCACATTTATTTGTGCATGACTGCATCTGATTTCAGTGTAGAATTTTTAAACTTTAGTGCTGAAAAGGGGAATGCATGGAAATTCAGCACCCATTCCATATGCTTATTGCTCAAAGCACTCCGAACATTACGAAGGAACAGACATAAAATTTAAAAAAAAACAGACATCACCTCCTTACTGGAGATAGAACCCTCACAAATCAATTGAGAACCACAATGAATTAATAGAGAATTATAAGAAAGGAACAAGATTTTTTAATTTTTTGTGAAGTTTTATAATATAGCTTTAAGACTGTAGAAATTCTTTAAAAGAACATAAAAACAGTCCTTTAAGGACATCGATGCAGATTTTTGTCCCCAGACTATTCCACTTATTGCAATGTAATTCTTCCCTTTCCCTTACCTCCTCTAGCATTATTATAGTAAATGTATCATAACTACTTCATAAGTTCCACTGCTGGACCACTTAAAGCTTGTGAATGATACACTTCTCTTTATATATCTTTAAACTCAAATTGTTGGAAGACTGAAAGCAGTGTGGAAAAGGAAACAGATACAGCTTGTGTTAACACCCACTCCTTAGGAAGCTGGGTCTGTAATTGTGGTGTAGCAGATTATGGACAGCAGAAGCACGTGTCCAGGAAGTCCATGTTTGTGCAAACAGTACCTGCACAAGCACCTACGTGGCCTGAGCCACCCTGTTCGGTGCTGTTTGGTGTAATCAAGTGGAGAAATAAGTAGCAGGGAAAGACATGTAATTCAGAACTGTAACAAAGTAGACAAAAAATAATTTAATTGATTAAATGTAAGAAATAATTCATGGTGTATGTGATTTCCCTCCCCCTGTCCCCATTACTCTCTATTTTCTTAAACCATACCTGTAGCTCATAACCAAGTCATAACCAATCAGTATTTGCATTAGAGATCCTTAAGCCCCAGCCTGGGTTCAACACTTAGCCTTTTTACTCCTGCAACACATTGAGCCTCACTTATCTATGTACTTTGATAATAGAGAAGTCATAGGACCAAGACAATAGAGAAAAAAAAACAACCTTGAAAGCATCCAAAATGCCAACCAGCTACTACAATTATTAGAGAACAATTTTGGTCTAAAGAACTAAAGATCTCAAATCAATATTTTGCATTTGCTGTAATTTCATCAGCAGCAATGCACATATTCCTTTCTGCAGACTATGAGAAACATGCATCAGAGAACCCAGGAGACAGAGGCATGTGGTGTGGTACTGCTAGGACAATGACATTTTTTCAAGTCAGAGACTAATAGAAAAAAACAACACAAACCCACAAAAACAACACAGCCCCTAAAACCCCTTCACTATACACTCAGAACAGTACAGAATAGGAGAACATCAGCACTATAAGCATCAAAATCCCATAACTGTACCCAAGCATGGGTTGTGACTCTATAGTGTGAGATTTTAGTCTCACAAAGTGATGGCAAAGTGATTTCATTAGCAATATTAAACTGCAATGTGAAAAATCACAGATCTGGGCAGAAAAGATTACCATGTTGTTTTCATTATGACACTTTTAATCAGCAGGCAATTTGACAACCCTATTGTGGAAACATTTCCTGATACTGCTAGAAAAATACGTCTGGTTCTGAAATTCAGAGCCAAAGTTTTTCTCATTAATTAAATACAAAGGCAGTATCATATAAGCATTCAGTTATGAATTATGAGAGGCACTGGCAAACTCCTTATTTGACATTAAAAATAACACAAGTAACTTACAGCACATAACTTCTGTCATACTCCTGTATAATAACTTTATAAATGGGCACATACATTTTCCTTACATATAATGAGTGGGATATTCCTAAAGTTATGTTCTGTTAAATATAAACAATGATTCACACATGTTTGATTTTGCATCAATAAAATAAGCAACTTTTTAATGTCTTCGTGTGTAAATGGAAAGGAAATGAGCCATAAAAACAGATGCCTAAATCCTCACATTCATCAGACAGAGGAAGATGGTCCAGCATTACCTGTTGGCTCTCTGCAGGAGCTCCCAACTTCATCAAGAAAGAAAATGCCTCTTCACCAGTAAGATTATTTCATTTATAGAGGTAAGCAGCCACAGCTGCTGTTAGATGTAACCAACTTCCTAACAAATTAACCTCAAGCTTCCCCTGCACATCCAGAAATTTTCCTGTGTTTGATCATTTGCTTCTTGTACTATCAGTCTGAGCGGCTACAACTGCCTTTAAATTCCTCCAGAGGAACACAATAGCCAGCCTTCTCACACCTACTTCCCTTTAAAAAGTGTCCTCAGCAGTTCTTCATATCAAGTCATTTAGCAGCTTTCTCTTCTTCACTGTGGATAAGTAGCTGGCCAAGTATTTTTACTGATGCTCTTCAGGCCACAAAAATAAAATACCTTGAAAATGCTGTTTGATGCCTTTAAGCCTGCTGCTTGCTTCCAATTTCAGTCCCAATTCTCACCCTTGCTTGCCCAACACTGCACACAAACTCACTCCCAAGCATTCTTTTGGCTCTCATGGTCTTATCCAGTTCATGTCCTCAAACATGTAACATTAAGCCAAGGATTATCTGCTACAGGCACCCTTATGGTAAGGGAAAACAGTGCATCAAATCTGCACAAAATTTTTTTCCCCTTGCACTTCTAACACTAACCCCCAAGTGTCACTTTCCACTCTGGAACACTCCCTCCTCTCAGTGAGCTCCCAGGGCACAATACGACCACGACAACACCAAGCCACTGTGTCACCCTTGTAGCTGCCAACCCCATCCTCATGTCTGAAGCACTCCCAGCCACACAAAGCACCCACCTGTCCCTGGAGACCCTGTGACCACATCACAGGAGACCCAGATAAAACCCCACAGTGGGGCAGTGTGGACACAGCCCGTGTTCTCAGGAGTGAGCTAGCTCAAACACAAAGACTTTCCAGAGGAGGTGCCTGTAGCTGGATGTCAACTCAAATGGGCAGCTCTTCAAGGACAAGACTGGATCTTTATTTTTTGCTTGCATGCAGTGCAGTGCTGACCCTGGCTGCTCAGCTGGGCAAGAGAGACTGCAACTGCTAATGCTTCAGCATGGTTAGATTAGATCTGTCACTCAAAATGGTACTTCACACAGAACACTACAACATCTGGCAAAGCACGTGCTGTTCACAATGTCATTATCCTCCAAGAATGTTGCAATTTAGCATAGTGATGCCTTCAAATGCTTCTCGGGGTCAATATGTTTAACACTTACTGTTTTTGGCAGTTTTGTTCATTATGACTGACAGGACTCCAGTGATTTTAAACACTGATTTTAATCACATTGCATCCGTAACAGATCTAAGCCCTGTTCCTATCTGAACACTGAAATGCTGTTTTGTGAAAGAGGTTCATCCAGTATCATTTCAAAATGGAGGCATCATTTCGAAAAAGTTGTGCTTTCTGAAAAATAACACACAAATTTCACCATTATCTCCCACATATGCCTCAATTTGAAATCCCAGCTATAATGAGTGAAGGCATCAGGTAGCTGCCCATTGGATACATGAAAGAAAAAGCCTGATGCATAACCCAGTGCATTAAAGCCTCTGTCACTGTACTACAGAGTAGTTTCCTTCCTGACTTCAACTTTTGCCCCCTCCCATGACTAAAAGAATATCAAAATTCGACTCCACCTTTGTCCAATGTAGTTGGAGAAAAGGCCACACTGCCTAAAACAATCCTCCTTTCCTTTATCTTCCCCATCTTCACAGACCTCTGAAGCACTGGTTTCACAGCACTCATGTCCTGGTATCTCTTAGACGCAGAAACACAACACTCAGCACAAGCTCCTAGCAAAATCTGTATTTAAGCAATTTGTAAATCTATAAAGAAATACATATGCCATAACTTTTGCACTCCTCCTTTGTTTTTCCTTTGCTCTCATCTAAGTTTTCATCCTGTGCAAAATCCAGCTGAAAATAACAGATGTCCCAGTAACATAGCTATTCTAGTTGGAGTTTCCTCCTGAAGGATAAGCTATTTTAGAATTGCTCTCCAAAGGGACTACTCCAGAATACATTTTAAGCATAACCCACATGGCAAGCTGTTCTGAAGAGCCTATCCTGCTCTCACTATCCTAAGCAGTTTTATTATCAAGACAACACTACAGAAACCTCATAACAGTGTAAGCAGAAAAACAAAGGCAAGTTGAAAAAAACAGGAATGAAAAACCTACAGCTAAAGCACAGATTATGCCTGGGAAAATCATCTGCACAGGTTTAGGGCTGGCACTTTTAAAATCATTTCAGCTCCTCATTGCAGCAGTAACAATTTACATACAAATCCCAAGCACAAAAGCAGTATTTGTGAATTTCTTCTATGCAACAAAAATCAGGATTTAGCTGATGATTGACAAGGAAAAAAAATAGTTTTTTAAAAAGAAAAGATAACATAAATAGGGGAATAAGAGGGAGATGTGTAACACTGACAGTCACATTAATAGTCATAAAAGAACTTTTTTGAAGGGGAGCAGGGCAAGAAAATTAAAGAAGGCATCATTACAGTTAGCTCTAGAGACATCTTTATAAACTATCAGAAATCTTCAAATAGACCACTTACATGATAGAAACAATACTAAACCCTGGCAGTTTCTTTGATTCTCTTAATTATCTTTCACAGCTTTAAAAAAATAATGCTTAACTACAACATAAATAAAAATTAAATTAAAAAACCTTAATTCTACAAAAGCTGTTCTTTTGTATCTATTAATGTACTGAAGAACACCATAAAATTCCACTAAAACACACATGAGAAGTTATTATAGAGAAGTTCCTTTTAAAAGTGTACTGATGCTAAGTACCATTTCCCCTCAAGAATGCAACTAAGGCAACTGAGCACTAAGGAGGTGGAGCCAAGATTTTACACAGAAAACACCTGGGACCACATTCAAAGGCTTATTAAAAATATAGGCGGTGTTTGCTTAAGGTAGCACATCTAGAATTTCATTTTTTTTTCCTCTTAAATAGAAGGGGGTTATTTAGCTTTAAAGGTACTAAAATTAATTCTGAAAACACGGGATGTTTCGGTTCACTGGTCCAGAATCCATACAAAACATAACTACTCATGTTTGTTAGTGAAATTACTTTCAGTCTTTGTAGTTACAAACCACCCAGAAAGTGATGCTCCTGAAGTGTGTCTCAAAATCTATTGAAAAAAGACATACTGTTACATTCCTAAAAAAAGGAACGAGGAATAAACTTTAAGTAACAACCAGAACCTGGTTTAAAGTCATCGTGAAATTAAATATACTACCATTTTCTAGTTTAAGAATAGGAGCTCAAATCTGACTAATACTTTGCATATTTTCAAATACTTATTGTACACTACAATCTCCTGGATCTTCACCACTTACTCTATACTATCCTTTCCAACTGTGTTTTGTTAGTACAGTCAAACTGCAGGAAGTATTGTGCCTTTTTGTTCATGGATGATAATAGGCCTCTATTTTCTTCCAGGGTGATGTTTGCTTAATTGGTCTTCTCATATTCTTAGAATGTTATATGCCATATATGTGTTTTACTAAGCTCTCCTTTACTCTAGTTGGTCTTTTTAGCTTCTAAGTGCTCTAAATAAGAAAATATTAATTTACTTATACTTGACAAAGCCTGAAGAACTTCCTCCTAGAGGTACTCATGTTCATTTGCTTAAAAAAAGCTTTACTACTGTGCTACTCCTCTAGCCCTGTTTGAGACATGTAAATAGCACGCTACAAAAACTCACAAATAATAGAATGACTTGGATTGAATGTGACATTAAAGATGAACTATTTCCAAGGTCCCCTGCACAGACAGGGATGCTTTCCACTGGACCAGGTTGCTCAAGGCCCCATCCAATCTGGCCTTGAACATATCCAGGGATGAGGCATCCATAGCCTCCCATGGCAATCTAACCCAGTGCCTAACTACCTACACACTAAAGAATTTATTCTTAATATCTAACTTAAATCTGACATCTCCCAGCTTAAAACCATTACCCCATGCTGTATCACTACATGCCCATGTAAACAGTCCCTTCTCAGCTTTCCTGTAGGCCCCTTCAGATACTGGAAGGGCATTATAAGGTCTACCTGGAGCCTTCTGTTCTCCAAGCTGAGTAATTGTCATTGTCACAAAATTAACTTCCACTCTACCCTGCTTTGCTAGAAAGTAAACTTCAGATTTGGATACACAAGTAAAGATACTGTGTTTGCTTAACATGCTTGTTTCTAATTGGAATAGCTTCATATTGTATCTCCTGTGTTTAGGTAGTAGGAGTGGTTTGAGTGCTTCATCATATCAAGAAGTACCCAATTGCAGAACATTTTGTATTTTAGGCTACCCTACAATCATTTCTGCCTGTCATACATAAAGTTTTAGTGATCCTAACCACAAGATGCCCTGATTTGACCAGTGTCTTTAAAAGCTATTCCAAATATAATCTGTATTTTCAATGATTAACTATGAGCATTCAGTTTACAGATGTGTATTTGGCAAGCATTTTGCTGCTTTTCATCCAGTGCACCAGCTATGTGCTGGTCTTGTATATAAGAACTGTTCCATCTTTGCATTATTCAGTGTCTGCACTGCTAGAACTCAAGCCTTATCTGATTTTCCTTAATTTTCCTTAAAATAAGAAAGGATTTGATAACCCAAATAAAGCCTCTAAAAATGGCAGTTTGCTTTCCAGTACTTCAATGACAACCATTTTTAATGCAACAATTTCTTGTGTTTCATTGCTGCTTCTGTTAATTCAGCCTAAAATTTAAAATTCAAACCATATTGTTTGGGGTATATTTTGTTTGGGGTCTTTGGGTGTTTTTGGTTTGTTTGCTTGTTTATTTTGGTTTGGGTTTGGGGTTTTTTGTTTGGTTGGTTTTTTGAGGCGTGTACTTTTCTGCTGACCAATAAAATCCAACAATAAACTTCTGCTTTCAATTGCTTTAAGATTTCCTGTAGCTGTAAATTCTGTCTGCAGTTTCATCAGGGTAACTGAGGGCAGAGCCTGCAGCTAACTTGGTTGAATTGGGAGACAGAACAGATCCATGGGCCACCTGCTCTGCACTGACAACTCAATTAGAAATGTGTGAACATGCCCAGTTAATGGCAAAATATACAAGAACTTTGACCGTGCATGAGGAACACGGCAGCTGATAAACGTGTTAATTTTCTCAGTCACTGCCTCCAAAGGAAAAAACCTATGCCAAAGTTTCCATTATCTAATGAAAACACTAATGAGTGTTTTCAAATATTCAGCAACTTCGAGCTGAAGCCCTCAGTTAATTTAAGTTAGATTATCATTTTGCTTTTGCACTTGCTATTCAAGACCTGTCTGATAGGATCTTTTCAACTTAAGGGAAGGTAAAGCACTGCTGAAATTACAACACAAAGAAAAGACTACAGACCTTTTAAAATTATGCCCTGCCCCATTCAGAAAAATTAAGTTGGATGGAAGTTGCTTAACCATTTAGCAGCTTTAAAAAAACATCTATGAGACATCCTACAGAAATACAAGATCATGTGAAATAAGGTGGTAAGATACAGGAAACTACAAGCCACCCTAAAAATTTATGGTTGAAGTTAAGAAATCTCAGCATCTCCTGTAAATAGAGGTCTGGGTTTCTTTTAGTATGTAGCTTTCTTGTACAGAGCAACAGTGAGTGGATCACTGGATACCCAGATTTAGATGGTAACAACCCCTGAAGTGTTCTTTCTTCTTTAATTGTTCCAGAGTTGTTTCTTGCAGGTCCTGGTGCCATGCATTCACCCAGGTCTTCTGTAGGACTTGCTGATTCCCCCTGTAGTTCAGTCTCCCACTAAGAAACACTCAAGTTTATTTTAAAATAAAAGCATTATAATGCATATCATAAAACCTTATGATTTTCTCCCTTTCACAAATAAATATTTTGCTTTTTTTTTTCCATTTCCTAATGTCCTAATGTTAACTAGCAAAATGCTTTTGTAGTTTGCCATTATTGACTTATGGTTGTTGAACTGCATTATGAAACAAGTGGCTAACCAAGCTGACTCTCTCAGCCTTCTAATCTAGAAGGAGAAAAGCTTTCAAATCATGGAGACTAAGAACACAGTTGCAGGCACAGGAGGTGGAGAAGCTTTCGAGTATTCTTAATTTGCAATTCATAATACATTCAATAATCTGCAAATCCAGATTCTTCAGCAAATAGGGACATCCACTAGAAATTTTTTCAACCACATTGCTTTAAAGCTTACTGTCAAATTAATCCTGCCTGTCAACTATGGCATAATTTATCTGATATACACATTTTTCCAGGAAAGAACAGCACTATGTTATTGCTTAAAAGCATTGCCTGTCATCTTGTAGCTGTATTCCAACTAGAACTTAAATTGCAACAAAATTAAATATAGAAGCAGATAAGTATAAATAACTTTAGCTGGATGACTAGAGCAGAAACATCTTCCCTAGTTTCTCCATTTTGTAGGATTTTGGATTTAAGAATTTCAAGCCAACTTCAAGTGGATTTAGCTGATGTGATGTCTTCAGCCAGTTTCTGACAGTCCTTGAACCACTAAAATGAGTTAAGCAATTGAGAGGAATAGTCTAAGAAAAATATAGCCAAAACTGCTAGGTAAGGCTTTTGAAGAGATGCAAATCTTTTATCGTTGCGATTCACATCACTGTTAAGGCAGGTTTCACTTCTGAAAACCTTAAAAAAAATCTTAAAGAACTGACATTCTTCCCCTTCAATCAAAACATGACAGCTTAAAATACAAACTGCAATACGCCAGCCAAAAGCTGAATGATAGAAATATTAGGAATTTCTAAACAGAACTCCCTTGGCACTGGAAGAGAGTCCAAAGGGAAGCGAGTCCAACGCTGATGATATATTTGACCCTTTTCTTCCCCTTCCCCAGGTGAAGGTATAGTGCCTTTCCAAAGGCATTTTTATCACAAAATTCCTACTCATTTTTCTCTCCTCCAAAGGAGAAGCAGCACGTGACTTGTGACAGGAAAAGATTTAAACACAGATAGAGGTAGTAAGCAACTTAAGGTCTTTGCCATTGTTTTCTCCTGCTGTACTGGACAGGGAAAATGTCCCCAGGGCCACTGCTTTCAAGTACTTACTACTCCCATTTGCTTTTGCAAACTAAATTTTGTTGTGTTCTTTTACATCTAAACAGTGAGGTGGTCCTGGAAATGCCACGGTTGTTTGTCCAAGGGGATAAAAAAACCTCAAAAGCAATCAAAAAAACTCCCTGGAGTTCAAGGGAGGCTGCACATGAAAACAAGTAAGTTCTACCCTTCTGTGCCAACACTAAAGCTCTCTAATATATACTAAGAAGCATGGTTACATGTAATCTCTTTCAAGAATCCTCAGGAATACAAATGACAATCTCCTGCTCCACTTCTGAGTGTTAGAAGATTATTTTAACAATAAGAAAACTTGTAATAGCTAATGATAAAGCAAAGATGCTGAGAGTTTGAGTAATCTCCAGAAATAAGCAATACCCATCTGTACTGCCAGATGCAAGGCAAAGGTTCAGCAAACTCAAGTTTTCCTGCATTGTGCTCTCCCTGACTGTATGTGACTTTTTTCTTTTATTTACAACTATGTGGAGCTTTGACACTTGCAAAAACTTTGCAAATTTTATGATCATGTTTTCAAGTTGTGTTTAGAAAAAAAAAACCACCTTCAACTGCATTCCTATTAATTTCCTTATTATCTCCTCATTGGTTTATGTACTTTATTTGCAGTTTCAACTGCAAAATGCAAATTCATGTTCCAAAAATCAATAATGACTTTGTTTCTTAGCCTATAGGTATTATACCAAAGAACATTTATTGCAGTCAGCACCTCCTTAGATTTTAGACTTTCTCCCTAACAATTGTGTATCTCAATTCACCCCTAGGAATATATCACTTTTTTTTTCTTAGTCCATTTTAACACATTTACACTTGTTTCTGAAAATACGTTCTTGACATTTCCACAGAGCAAGCAGCAATGTCATACAATTTGAAATATTACTGATATAACAGATTATTCTGTATATACCTAATTTTATATTTTGGTGGTGGTTTTTTTTCTATTCTAGACCTTTAGGACTGCAGTTGCTATCATAGTGATTTATCTGTGTCTGCACTGAAACTTAACATCTAAACTCATGCTTTAAACCCATTTAGCTTAAAATAACCTAAAATAAAGTATGCTACATGCACTAAAAAAACCTCCAGCAGAGAACAGCTTTATATTTTAAAGCCCTGACTTCAAAACTAAGAGCACCAGTAACAGCACTTTTTAACAACTGATCTGAGATGAATTTATGCTTTCTTTAACAAATATTTGCAAGTTGAATTAACATATTTTTAAGCTTAATCAATATTTCTATCAGATGAATGATTACCTGTGCTTATAACCAAAAGTGCAACAAACATGCTTCAGATCTAACTTGGGAACACTTAAAAATAGAGGTGATTGCTAAATGGAGAAATATTTTTACCTTATCAGCACAGGATGTTTATTCTTGATTAAGTTTCTACATAAATCTTTACCTTTAATACACTAGAAATGGTTATTGCATAACAAAATACCTGCCCATGATGCCCAGAAGTTACGTCCCATTAAAGTATTTTGTTCACAATAAAGTACTGTATTCAGATTAGGAACCCTAAACCACCAGAAGGAGCTACATGGTCAACCTAAGACTGCTGTAAAGTGAGAATATGTCTGAATTTATTTATTAATTAAATAATTTAAACATGTGAGTGATGGCCTTAGAAAACACGTGTTTCCAGAAATTCTCATGTCCTGACTCAGAGGACAGGACCAGTTCTTGAGGGACCAGCTTCAGCTCCAGCTAACCGATAGATCCGGGATGTAGCTTGGATCTTTCCACACTGGGAATCTGGGAGCAGATCTTTGCCAAACATCTGCTTTCAAAAACAGGCACAAAGCAGGGGAAAAAAAAACACAAAAAACCTTCTGGTAAGAATGCAGTTCCAGTTTCTGGGGAAAAATTATTTATTTTGGTATGCCTGGTTTCCAACCCTTTCCTGTGGCATACACCGTAGCTCCTGATAAGGCAGTGCTAACTCTGCAAGGTGACAAATTTTCCATGACACCCTTTGGACAATGAGGTACCCTTAGTCTTCAGACTGAGGTGCCTTCTGGGGTGCTGCATAGCTCTCCTACTCCTCTGGAGCCTCTGTGTCTAATAGGAATAAAAGGATGTAGGAGGTGGTGTGAATTCAGATCTCGTGCCACAAACAGCATATAGTATAAGCAGAAGGTGAAAAACTCCTGGTCTCCCATACTACAAGCACCAACTAAGAACCTAAGTTATTTTCTGACGTAAAAACAAATCTGTCACCCACCTTTGACTTGAAAAAAAGAATAGTGCAGCTCATTTGTGCAAAGCGAAGCAATTTTGCTCAAACTACACGGAAGCTCTATAAAACTTGCACTGAGCAACCAAACCAGACTAATATTCTGCTGGGTACATGAGGCAATCTCCCGTGGGAATTTCCTTCTTCTTGCAATCCTAATTCAAACAATGTGCTGGTAAGAAGCTGAAAAGGTTTCTAAACCTCATTGGCTCATTACCAGTCTTTAAAAAAACAAAAAAAAAAAAAATTGTGAGAAAAATCTTAATGAAATATCTCCTCTCTTGGCATACACCACAGTTGTGGTGTATAAATTTATACAGAAATCCAGAAATAAGATTCATGTCTATTTTTGTTCCCAGTAAATGGCAAGATTCTGGCTAAAAGGGTGAGATGGTGCTTTGGGGTGTTGGTTGGATGCAGGGCTGAATAAAGGGACAAGCTCCCCAGCACAACTCCAACCTTCTCCAAAAGCTAGGAAGACTGAAGAACTGACCTCCACTGAGTTTGCATTTTGATTTTGGCGCTTTTTTTTTCCTTTTTTTTTTTTTTCTTTAAATACTGTGCTTACTCTTTGCAGCATTATGACAACATGAAGTCAGACTTGATGATGGTCTCTCTGAGAGATTTATATTTCAGCTTATGTCTGAATTTTGAATGTTTGCATGCAGTTAGGTTATATTTTTAAAAACTTTTTTCAAGTGCAATTCAGCTGGAACTATAAAGGCACTCCACTTAAAAGAAAAGATGTGTTAACCACAGACATGAAGTAAAATCAGCTGTTTCTGTTAACTCCAGTTCTAAAATAAAGAATATGGTCCACAATATTGCCCATATAAAGTTTTATGTATTTTAACAGACCTTGGTCCATGTTAGGCCCATTTGCCCCAGCCCATAGCAGGCAAAAAATTTTTATCTTTGCATATTAAATAGGTTTGTAATACTGAATGGATACAGGGCACTGCATCTGCTTCTCCTTCAAATTCAGTCTCTCCAAATTGATTGTTTCAAATTCAGAAATACCTGAGAACAATTAAGAACTGTTACAGCTTGTCTACCCTATAAAGAGAAGTAAAAGGGACCAATAAAACATTACCAATAAATAAAGCTGGAAACTTCAAAGGGAAACTTTAGTATAAGTGGATAGATTACAGATAATTCAGGTGCTACAATCACTGAAAACTTGAGGAAATCTGAATAAATGATTAAAAATTGTTCCCAAATATCAAGTTTCTGTCTCAAAAGGGTATCAGGGAATTTTATGTTTAGTTTTAGGTAAAAGGAGATCTTTTAGTAGCTGGCAGCCTTTTTTATTGTCAAAGCATCATCTCTGCCCTTAAATACATGTTAACATATTTTAAAAGGTAGCTGATGTATATTTAGAGCAATTACTAAAAGTTAGGCAATAGCTATAAAAAGCTGCCCTTTTATATTTAGATTCAGTAAATGAGTAATCGTTCCCTTCTGAAACTCCATGTTATAAACAGATGAATTTATTAGGAAATATCTTCCCCAAAAATGAGATCAGTCCTTTTCAACTATGCACAGATCAGTCTAACCATCATGTCTTGAATTCAAATGTAGCCTAAGAGCAGTTTTCACATTTGGTAATAAAAAGGGTAAAGCACTTGTTACTACAAAGGCATGACTGAATTAATTTAAGCTGTGAAACTACTTTTAATTCTGTTGGAAGGCCTTTCTCTTTAAAATGAAATTACTTTTTCTGAAGTGTGTGGGGAATTCATTAACTCTAGGATTTCCCAGCATCTCTACTGGTTTTGCTGTTTTGAAATATTATGGAAATAAACTGTATTTTCATCCATCTTTTCCATACCATCAGGGGAACTTATATCACACTCCTGGCTCAAGATGCTTATGGCTGAGCCATGCAATTATCTCCTGGTTTAACTGTGACCTGAAAAGCATCTCTTCAGGGCTTTCTTGATTTGGAAGTAAGTTCAGCACTGGACTTCACACATGGCTTTCACCAGCCCTCCAGACTGCATACAATATATAGCCTGAGCATTCTGTCTCTACTGCCTACTCTTAAGGTAGAAGGGATGACCAGCACAGTGGGTCTGCTGAGGTTTACTTTTTCCTAACCCTAAACTGATGGGTCAGGAAGATGCTCTGTCCCCTAGCTCTTGTTCAGAAGTAAGAACAGGCGACAGTGGGAAAAGGATCTGATAAGAGCAGCAGCATCTTTCATCCTTCCTTGAAGATAATCTCAAAAAGAAATCTCTGGTTTTAGAGACTCTCCTTTCCCCAAAGACTAGTTTCTCTCCAGTCTCCTCTTGCTGGTCTGTTGGTCCATCTGGAGGGAAACTGCAGTGCTTTGGTGCTTAAAATACATCAGAAAACACAATATTCTTGTAAAATATGAATTAAAACCATTTCTGAATAGGAGAAATTTCAGTAGCAGCAGAACCGTGCTGCTTTCAGAAAGCTGAATGTTTGAGAAGTTGGGCACTAGCATTCCTGTAGCAAAAACGAGCTGCCCACCCTATCTGTGGCTGCTCAATCAACAAGGTCTGATACCTTGGTGAGTTCACAGTAAAGGTCCTCTCTCCTAGTATGTTTTGTATTTTCAAAATACAAAAGGCATCTGTGGATTTCAGTATTTTAAAAATTGTCTTTTAAGTGGGGGGGAGAGGGGCGGAAGGGAAAGCCAAGGGTGTGGATTTTCCCTCCTTTCTTCTTTTCACACATACAGGGAGTAACCCTGCACATATCTAGCACCAGCTGATAAGATGTGAACACATGCCTCTTTCCCACATCTGAAAAAATAGACCTCATCTTGGCTCAGATTTGTGTGAACTGTCAACCTACTCAGACAACCAGTGTCAGAAACCTGGTCTCCAATAACAGGCCCAAAAGACAAGTTACCCATCTTCTCAGCTGTTCAACTCTTTCTGGAGATCCACCTCACTAAATAGCACCTCTACTTCAGAACAAAATTCTGACCCTATTTAACCTGTGTTTGAGGGATGAATGCTCTGTGAAGGAGCTGAGCTTTCAACTGATTTTACTGACCTGTACCAGTTTACCACTCTCTAAACATAGGCTTGTAAGCACCAGCCAGGGATAGATGGAGCCCTTAGCACAAGTCTGGTGTTAAAGATGGACATTTTTGCCTAAAGTTCAAAATACTTCAATTTCAAAGGACTTTAATTTCGCCTAATCACTTTCAAAATGCTGTCTCTCCTAGTATAACCTCAGGCATAAAAAAGGAAATATTCATTATGCTAAATCTGAATGTGTTTTTAACATATGTACTTGCCCATTTCCACACACCCATGTCTGAGACTAAATTAATTCATAACAAAGTCAGCTTCATTCTTTTTTTCCCCCTCACATTTTGGTAGAATTCTCATCATTTGTGAGCTGAAAACGTCTTATGGAAACAGACATCTCCCACACTCCAGAAAATCCTTAATAAAACCTCAATGAAACATTTGACAATTTAAATTAATGTCTAAACTTCTATGGAAGAGCATTAATTTGGATTGTTTTTTCCCCAATGAACATTTTTAAAATAAAGAATTCTCATTTCCCCTGGAATGAACGAATGCTCAGGTAAACCGATAGCTCATGCTACATGGCTCTGGTTTTAGATCAGAACATTGCCAAGGTTTTTGGACTGACATCTTCAAAACAGTTCAGTTACTGAACTATTATACTTTTCTTTGGGGTTTTGCTTCTGTTTAAAAAATAATAATAAATCAACACAAGCAACTCTTCCAAGGTATTTGGACATGTAACTCTTCAGTTTGGTCTTTGTGTACAATCTGAGATTCTTGCCTCCACCAAAATCTATCCATATTATAAATGTCTGCAAGATTTGGGCTAACAGTTCTCTGGTGATAAATATATCTATAAAATGGTCACATTCCCTGGATGCTAGCCAGACACTGGAAATATTTTTATACAATCTTTAGCAATTTCTGCCTGCAAACACAGCTCACGGTGGATTTGCAGTATGACTGAATCCACGAACTCAGATGTGGGAAGGAAAGACTGAGTTTAGATAACAAGCTTGGGAGACAAAAGAGGGAAAGAAGAGGACCAAAGAGGATTGAGAAAAGACAAAGAACTGAAGGGGGAGCTGAAAGAAAGAATAACAGGGACTACAGCCAAAATCAACAGAAGGAACAAGATAGTAGCAAGAAAGACTGATGAAGACCTTTGTCAGACCATGGTCTGCAAATTCAAAAAGACTTACAAAAACACAGAGATCAGAAAAAGACAATAAAAGTTAAGAGTCATATTGAGTACAAATGAGTACAGTGGCAGCAGCCCCCAAACAGGAAAGGAGCTGCAACAGCAAAGGAATGGAATTAAGCAAAGGTAAATTGGAAGTAAAATGAGAATGCAGAATTTAGCACCCACTATAATTACCACACCAGCATCTGAAATGCTTTCTCTCAGTAAATGTCTGGTAAAAAATTAAAATTTTTTAATTTTTTTCTTATTTTCCATTAGCACTGATGGATGAGGCTTCTATTACCATCAGGTATCTAATTAGCCCAAACGGGATAGAGATTTGCAATGGATCTAATGAAGTTCTTGACAATTTCTGTGGTTAGACTGATACACTTTTTTTTTTTTTTTTTTTTACTTTTTTCCTTTTTTTTTCTTCGTGGCTCAAAGAACAGAAATCAAAAAAGGAGGATGACTTTGTAGTTACAGAAGCTAAACTGTACCAAATGAGACTGTCACTTTTCTCCTACTGGTATGATCTCCTGTGGTGCCAGGGAAAGCGCTTAAACTTTGCTTTAGTGTCCAATACTTGGTGTGTTTTTCGGTGTCTGAGTGACTGACTTAAGGCCCTGGAATCTGATGAGAAGGAAGGCTTGGAAGTTACAGCTGGAACAGAGGCTGGCATAAGGTCTAAATATATCAACCATTTTGACAAGACAGCTGCTTAATACTCTAAATTGCACATTCAAGTAATGGATTTCTTTTTTTCCTATCCAGTTAAAAATCACTTCCTGGGTCTTTTTTTTTTTTTTTTTTTTTTTTTTTTTCAAATTAAGACACCTCATCCCTTGACTCACAAACATGAAAATAAATTTAATTATGCCTTTGTAAACCATTAATATCCTACAGTAACAAATAGCTCAGAAAACCCTCTGGAGCAGTTAATATGGACATTGCTGTATAAACACAAATATTTGTAATGCTTTGTAAAATAGTAACTATACATGAAACTGTTACCAGTTTATTTTCTACAGACTTCTTGTACCTTGTGCAACCTACAAGGGCTCATGAAATAAAAAAAAAGGACTCGCTGAAAAAAGCCTTCATAGTTAACATCTATGGCACACCTCTAATTAAACTGCTTTTTCCAACAGATCCCAGAGTTATCAGAAGATCATATAAAAATGCGTTCTGCTAAAAAAAGCATTTGGAAGAAATATCCAATGGCAGGTTCAAGTACCTGAGTTTGTGGCAGAACAACTAACAGCTTCCTTTTGGAGTATTTTTCAATTATTTAAAGCTGATACTTCATAGTAAAGTGAAATGTATCTGCTGGAAGATATATTTTCCTATTAAGGCACATTTTAATGAAACCAACACGTAAAAGATCATTTGAAAATGTTGTGGTAAAAATTAAAACTTACAAAAAAGCTTTCAGGTGTGAAAAAGCTGTAACTATGGCACTCTTCAGATTATCTCTCCCAATCAAATTTTGGACTTGCAGCCAATTTCTGGAACATTCATACCACTGAGCCAGCTCCCTGAAGTCAGCTAGATTTGTCAAAGAACATCTGAAAAGCCTGCACCTCTAGAAATCAGCTTGGAAAGAATCATCACTTCGAAGTATTTAAGCATAGAGATATTAGCAGAATAATACAGTTCTGTATAATAATATCTGTAGCACTGGGCCATTGTACCCTGAGCTCAACCAGAAACTGCAGCTCACAAGCAGGCAGCGTGACTGCAAGGTTGTTTGTAAGCTGGAAAATAACCTGAAGTAAGGTATTTTATTAGAAATTATATATGTGATCCCTGCTGCATGTTCTCAGGCGGGGATCCAGAAGGAAAGGCTTAAGGAAAAAGAATTTATCTTTATAGAGAGAGAGACCAGGGAATTTTAAGAGGATCAGTCTCACAAACAGGAAGTTAACATTTGTTGGAACAGGATTCATGTTCTTTAAAGCTGGCATCAGTACCATATTTGCAGATCCTTTATGTGAAACTGCAGGACCAGGCAAGAAAAAATCAGTTATGCTTGATCACATGCAAATTACTTTACAAGGTCCAGATGCTCCCATTGTATAGGTTTTTTTGTAAGGCATGGATGCTTCTGCTTTATACCATTACACTGAAGAATTCTTGGGGAGTGCACAGCAAAAGATGCAGTTCTTGTATATAAGCTTAGATACTCAGAACCTGAAACAGCAAAGTGAAAGTCACTTATGCTTGTGAAAATAGAATAATGGTGGAAACTGAGAGGAAATTTTACTGATAAAAGGTCATCCTACACAGACAGGCTGGAGAAATACACAAGCATTAGAATTCCCCAAAGACTTGAAAGAGGTATTTTTGTTAATATGGACTATCAAACATTGCTATAGGCTCAATCTACTCCTGAAAGCATCTGATCTTTTTTTACAGCACTTTTTTTACTGCACATAAAGACAACCCTCCCCTCCAATCAGTACTTTCTTTTAAATTTACTTCTCTCTAAAAGATTATGTCTAGTCTAATTCCAAATTGAAAAAAATCCCAGAGAAATAATACTTTTATGAATGGAATTCCCATGCTTGAGCTATTAAAACATTTCATGCAGCAGCATTCTCTAAAATATGCAATTTTTTCATGTAGTTAGTATCTTCTCTTTCCTTAGCTGATGCCATCTGTTACTTTATACTCAGTGGTCTGGGGCAAGAAGTATGCACTGATGTGTACTGTCATATATATAATGCTGCTACAGACTAAGACCATCCAGGTTGATGGAAATAAGTGACTGGATGAAATGGGAGATGAAGACCTATTGTAGCACTCTGAAGAGTGCTGGTTAGAAGACAAGGGAAAGGGTCTGGGCACTCTATGGTACCTGAATCTGTGAGGGTCTAGAAATAATTGACTTCAATAAATTACTACTATGTTTGGGGGTTTTCTGTGTCCTGTTACAATAGTCAAACTATGCAGATTTCCATAAAGCAGAGAAACAAATGAACAACCATGACATTAAGCCCTTCTGATCAACTACCACCCGATATCGATTAAAAAAACAGAATTAAGAGGAAAAACAGCACCAGAGCAAAAATAGACAAGAGGTGTCACGGCTAATGTGGGGCACGACACCCAAGAAAATATTTAGATAGTTATTTATTCTGTAAAGTTGTAGTGCTACATCTCTACTGGCACCTAACCATGTCTGGTGTTAAAAATAACATGACTCAAGAAGCAGAAGGAATGTATTTGTCAAGGTCAATGGTTAATTACTCACAAGTCTGATACTTCTGCAGGACACTAGAAGCTGCCCTTTCCTCCAAACTGCCACAAATTGTTCCTCCAGCTGACCACAACTGTTATCTCCAGTTACAGAATGGTAACTGGAAAGGTTACCATTCCCCCATGAAGAAGGGGAATTGCTCCCTCTTTTCCCTCCTACTCTAACCTACACTGACACATCCTCTCAGGAACAGCACGCTGAAATTTTGTTATACACCACTCCAGTCCCGTGAACTCGAAGCTGCTTTAAGATCAGTGGAAGAACTGAGGGCTTGCTAAAGGCTCTACCTGCTCACCCTTTGCCACAGCGCACCTGGGCAGGTTTTATGAGTTAAAAAGTTTTGAGTCTGTTTACTTGAAGGCTCTGCTAAAGAAGGCAGAAGTCCTCTCAGTCTTAAAATCAAATTTCAAACAGTAGCTTATGTATGAAAGTATCTGATTTATAGTTCCTGTCAGGCCTATCATAATGAGTTAAACATGTTTTTAAAAAATAATTATCAACAACTGCTCTGTCAAAGAAAAAAAAAAAGAAAATCTACCAACAGAGATGTTCAAAGTCAAAGACCACAAGCTGAATACACATTTTAAAAAAAATAATTTTACATATTTGCATGGAAAGCACACACTCATATACTCATATTAAACACATTCAGACCTCATTAGGTAGGTCTGAGCAAGACGAGCATCGTGACCTACATTAAGATGCAGAGATACAATAGTCAGGAGACTTACAAGGACAAATATTAACTTTATAATTTGATAGATGAACTATAACTGTATGAAGAGTAAAAAAGAAAATGTCGTCTTCTATTACTAGTGGATTAAGAGAGAGGAATAAATTAGAAATTGCTAATTATGTCAATGCAATGAGAATGTTTGCACATTTGAAAACTTCAGGCACTAGAAAACACCGCTGAACCAATTAAATCTTCCAGAGATTAAAGTATGCTTAGCTGGAGTGTACTTTTTCACAGCAGTTCTTACCAGGCTCAAGTTTACTTTGCTCTTAACCAGGCAATCGCCCATCTGTAGCAGCAGCCATGCAGGAACAAGCATCCTTCAGCAGCAATTTGCCTTGGTAGCAGCAATTTGATGCAGCTGTCACGTCATGTCCCAGAATTACTTTACAGCCTTTTACAACACAGCCCAGAACCTTTCCCCTCCATCGCTGGGGTGTGTTGTTGAGGTTTGTGTGCTGGGTTTTTTGTTGTTGTTTATTTGGGGTTTTTTTGGCTACATACCTTCTTCCCGAAACATGATATGACTGCCCTGGTCACCAAGGAAGCTAACTTTCACTTCTCATCAGTCATATAGTCCTGATTTAAAAATAAATATGTGGGAGGTCACATGTTTTAAAAAAAGTCTTGAAGGTGACAGCAAATTTTAAATGCAAGGGAACTTCGAGCAAGTAAAAACTTTAGAATAGCTCTATTAAAATTGAAATGATCATCATGCATGGTTATTTTTATACAATTAAAAAAAAATATTCAATAAACAGCTGTTACCAGAAAAATATTGGAAAAAAAAAAAAAGTTAATGAGAAAATAAATAGAGGAGCTGGTCTTTGTGATATTTCTAAAATGTGAAATTTTGGAACTAGCAATGCAAACAGATATAAAGTTAAAATTTTTATAACACTGATAGTGATATCTGAAAGGCTCAGCTCCTGGCAACATGCAATCAAAAGAATGAATGGCTTTTTTTCTTCCAAGTTTTAATTTGGGGCAAGCAGACTGTGGGAAGCAGTGGGGGGGAAAAAGGACTATCATTTTTTTTCTTATGGTCAGAATCATGCCTCTTCATGGCCAACAGTCAGTACAAATAACTCCCACCAAAAAAAAAAAAAAAAAAAAAAGATAGTACTATAATCCTAGATTCTGGCAATTTCAAGGAGTTGAGAAAAATGGAATAAGAGACATGACATGAGAAAATAATAAACAATAGCCTTGCATACCCATGCAGGAAAAAGACTGGAAAAACCTGAAAATTTGAAAACTAATGCATCTGTTGACAAGTAGTAAAGGATCTTCCAGTGATCTGTTTGTTCTTCACTATTCTATGTACAGCTCTGATTTCTGTACCAGATTCCCCATTATCTTCATGTTGTGGTTCCCATCCCTGACTTCATTGGGGTCTTTCACAGGCATCAACTAGAGAAAACACCCTTTTAAGAAGTGTGCTCCCCTGGATGAAGGGGCCTGGTGTGTACAACAAACAAAGCCTGTAAATCTACATGCCAATAAAAGCTGTTATGTTTTCTTAGGTCTCTGCAGGGCTCTAAATGACAGTAGTACCATGTGCTGACTCTGATTTAGAAACCTGTCACATCCTTATCCGCCCACTTATTCAGCTGAGCTGAAAGATATTTTGACATTTTAATAAGAACAGTACTATCAGAAACAAGAAACTTTAAGATTACTATTTTTATGACATTGTAATAAAAAGAGGATGCTATTTTTGATGATTATATATATAAAACCCAAAATGTACTACAAGCCAGTAAAGCAGTGTGAGCTTCTAGCAGCTGTCAACCCTATGGGAAAACACAGGACAATATGGGCAGAACGACTTCAGTGACTTAGTTCCTATTTAAAAGTAGGGCTTTTTGGACAGATCCTGGAAGTTGCTGACTGAATAGTCCCCTGAAAACAACCCACAGCAATAAAGCCCAGGATTAAATCCTGAAGCAGACCCTGCATAGTTTAACGCAGGGCTCTTGCAGATATGTAACAGCATCCCTTCCAGAAGTGATCCATTACAATTTACATATCCTGCTCCCTGGAATAGGGCTGGGGAGGCAGCAGTATGCTCAAGGGAATTAGCTGACCTCTGTAACAGGACACCACGAAGCCTGCTCTTTATTCCCAACAAAATGGCCCAGTACAGGCTTGAGAGGAAGTTATCTTCTGTATGCTACATAGGTAACAGACTCAAATAACATATATAACTAATGGAAAGAAGAATATCACGCAAAAACAAAGCCTGAACTTTCTATAGATGAACCCAGGTGACCCTAAATTTAAACCTAAAAGCCTACCTGATATTACCTGAAACCAATAATCCCACTAAAAACCACGATATAGGTGCAAGCATGCTTCAAATCATGACGCAAAAGGCTTAAATAGCCAAGTTGAGAGTTTCACCACTGTTTTTACCTCATTAAGTGTGAACAGTTATGTACCTGGCTGTGCAGGCATGCACAGGCTGGGTGCTGTGTTTCTACAAGAATGGCAACAATCAGTGGGACTTGGCAGAGTATGCTGAATTTCTGACAGAGTAACAGCAAGAACTGTAAAATCTGCAAAGTGAACATCAAAGACAGAACTCTGGGTTTTTCAGGGGGTGGTATACTATAAAATCCAACGGTGCTATTGTAGAACTAAGTAGATAAAATCCAAGGTACTAGCACTACCATGTTGAAAGAAAGTAACAGAATGAAACCTCAAGTTTAGCACAGTGGCAAAGCTCATGATATTCCATTTTACAACATGACGTATTATCCAATAAGTAATAAATGGCAACCTATACATACACCTCCCTGAGCTGCCTGAGGCTGACACTTCCAAAAGTAACATATTTTATCTAGAGCATCCACTGCTTTGTGGTGGGGAAATCAAGTATTAACTGTTTTCTCAAAATCTGACCTTTTTTATGGTGGTTGTGCAAGAACTCAGAGCAGAAGCACATAAAATAGCCTCTCAAATCTGAAAAAATATACTCAGATAAGAAATAAAATGTCACTACATCTTAGGTTTTACTCATCTTACTTTTGGTGGCATCGTTACAAAGGATTGTTTAAGTTTTAACCTTTAATTTTCACTAAATGTAAAGTTCCCTTTCAAATCCCCATCCACCACCACCAACTAACAAGTGTATGATTTTAATTAAGTCAGATGAAGCACAAACTAGTGGGTGAACACACATAATAATAAACTAGAATAATCTTAAAGTCTTGGCTGGTCTTCACATTTCTCACACTTCCAATTATGATGCTGTGCATTTTAAGGGCAACCTGCATTTTGAGCAAAATAAAAAAATACACACCTCTCCCCCCCAGAAAAACCAAACAAAACAAAGCAAAAAAAAACCCAAAAAACCAAAAACCACCCACCACCTAACACAAACCAGCGTTCATACAGATCCACAGATGTGCTCTATATAATTTTTTTACATTGCCTTCTGTGGTGATTTTGCAGTCAGAAGGTCACTATGGAGGAAACATATTCATTTTGTAAACTTCACACCATCCCACTAAACCGCAGATATTATTTTTAGTTCTCCCTAGCACCAAGCAGACAGGGAATCCACGGCACAGTGCCAGAATGTAAACCCACTCCTTCTCAGCTGGATTTAATCACATTGCCTTGCTCCCAACTCTGCTACCATGTTTAGGTCAGCAAATTTCCTCAAGGCTAAATCTGAATACATGCACACATATGCCATGGATAATCTGGGTGTGTTCCTTCATGAATAATTCAGATAAAAATATGATGTGCTGGTCTTACTGAAAGGCTCACTTGATTTGCTCTTTTGGCAAGGTTTGCCCAAAAAAAAGTAGTGCTGAAGAGCAGCCAACATCTTGCCTCTATTTATAATGCAGTTAGTTTACAGAAAAAGTGGATCCTCTTCACAGACTGTTTTGTAACTGCTGAAGCTTGCAGCTCTGCTGCAGAGAAAATTAAGAGACTCTTCACTCTGTATCACAACAAAGTCAGGCCAGAAGTGTTTTCTACAAAAGTGATATTTGTTTGAAACTAATTTAAAATCTCCATAAATAAGGAAGTCTTGTTTACAAGCCTAAACCAAATGCTAGGAAGAGCAGTGGTTTTCGTAGAAAGCATTCCTATCACATGCTATGGGATTCGCACAACAAAGCAACACTTCAGCATCTTAAATCATGTTTTGGGTGTTTTGTGGTTTGTTTTTTTTTTTGGGGGGGGGGAGGTTGGTTTGGGTTTTTTTGTGGGTTTGTTGTTGGGTTTGTTTTTTTTTTTAACATACAGTTAAATAGCTTGTTTGGCAATTTGTATCCTAAACTCTTAGACTGCCAGCAAAGAACCACTACACTGAGGGTAGTTCAGTATTTACTTCCATTGCCAAGTATGGCAGGAGGTCATACACACAAATCACTTCTCTTTCTGATCTGCACACTAGCAGCAATTAGTTTTTTCCCCTTAGGCTAGCAAAGCCATGAGTTTACATGCTATGACAGAGCTGGGGCAGGCTGGAATCTCAGAGATTTGTGTATCTGCTGCAGTCTACCATGGACCATCAACCTGAAGGCCATACACCAGCTTTTAGCACAGGGTGTAGCTGGAGTTTATGTGCTGCTTCGTTTCTACCCTTCCAGCTGAGCAGTCCTACAGAAAGTAACTGGTTGCTCTCTGGCAAACACAGCTCTGTTAAATATGTACTACCCTACTTCTATTTTTATTTAGAAATCCTACCGTAAGCTGATCAAGCCAAAGCAAGAAATAAACTATGAGAAGGCATATAAAAATAAGTTTTAGCAAGTTAACATTGCATGTCCTAGTCTTTCATTGCTCTGTTATTGGATATTTACTCAAGTTAAAAAATACTCAGGAACCCACAGACCACTGACTACTCCCAAAGTTCCTGGGACATTGCTTTTTTTTTTTTTTTTTTATGAACATAACAGGAAACCTGTATCAGTGTCACAGAGTACATGAAATATATTTAACATCAGCATCCTAAAAAAAAAAATCTATATTTGTTAATCTTGGGAGGAATAACAAAATCATGAACAGTCTGGAAGGCAGTCATTGCTATGCCTCTAAGGATAATGTTCATAGAATCAAAGAATGGTTTGGGTTGGAAGGACCTTAAAGATCATCCAGTTCCAAGCCCCCTGCATGGGCAGAACACTCTTTACCAGACCAGGCTGCTCAGCACCCCATCCAACCTGGCCTTGAACACTTCCAGGGAAGCAGCAGCCACAACTTCCCTGGGCAACCTGTGCCAGTGTCTCACCACCCTCAAATTAAAGAATTTCTTCCTAGTGTCTAAACTAAATCTCCCCTCTTCAAGTTTGAAACCATTTCCCCTTGTCCTCTCACTACACACCTGTGTAGAAATTCCTACCCCAGCTTTCTTGTAGGTCCCCTTCAGGTATTGGAAGGTTGCTGTAAGGTCACCTCAGAGCCTCCTCTTTTCCAGACTGAACAACCCCTTGCTCAACAACAATATTCTGACTTCTTACATGTTTTTCAGTGCATCAAGGATCTCTAAGCAGCACTGTGCAGATCTACACACTCTTGCCATGAAAAGTAATGAAATAAACCCAATTGTTTTAACAGAGCAAGCTGCTTGTTTGAGTTTATTAACATGCAAAAATGAACTTCACAACTTTTAGGTCAGATGTAATTGGAAGAAGGAAAACCACAGAGTCAGGGATGGTAGAGTTGGGAAAAAGCCACACTTCAGTGGTATTTGGTTTGGTTTATCTTATCTAATAGCTTCTACAAGTCTTTTACACAGGCTTGGAACAAGGATCTTTCTCATGTTTGCATTTTAAAATAATGTAAAAGTCACATGCCCAATACTGTAAAATCCCACCCATCTTGAACAATTCCAGAGATGCAGAACAAGATAAACCTCATACATACTGACCTTACAAAATTCCAGATGAGATAATTTGTAAAAGCCTATCTAATTCGGAAGAGATAAAAGGATAAAAAAGGAAATTACGGACTCCGTGAGAAAGCAACCTGATTTGAACAGAGATGAAGACAACTCACTACCACAACTTCTGAAGTTGGGAAATGTGGTTTAGTAGATAGAAATCATCCAAAGCACTAAGCAGAATGCCTAAATGGCACTGGGAAAGCATTTAAATATATACTGTATACCTGTATTGTGTGTGTGTATATATATACACACAATATATACACACAATTTTTTGTAGTATTCAGTTGAAATATTTTGCCTCTCAAAAAGGATCCAAACTGAAGAGAACTGTTAACACAGTGTATGCCTGTAACTGCTTAGTAGCTCATGACATCTTTCAGAAGCTCTGACATAAAAATAAAATTTAAGACATGTTATACATGTTCTTACTATAAGCCAACTACCCTGGTTGAACAGCCTTCATAATATGACAGCCTTTGAAGCACACAGTGCAGGGTTTTTTTCAGTTATCTTAAGTAACCAAAACCACTCTGAAGGACAGAAAAGCCAGATTTAAGCACTGCAGCTGAAGCCAACATAAAGAATTTCACCTTGGGAAGGTGAAATGCTATCTAGTGGCCCCACTGCTGCTACAGCTTCCCTTTTGTGCCCAGAGAGGGTTTGCTCAGGGAGCAGCAGAAATCCCAGCTGCACCAGAAGATGACCAAAAAACTTCTCATTGGAAGTCCTAATTCCCTGCAGCAGGGAGGGGAATGACTAAGCAGACAATTTCTTAAGAGAGGGATGGCTTCACATCCAACAGCAGGATGGATCCCTGTTTATTTCAAGGGGTTTGGCTGCTGCGAATGGGCAGAGGCGAGTGAGGGAGTGCAGCTTCAGACCATGGTAGTTTTGTGCTGGTTAAGTGTGACTGTGTTCTGAGTGAAGACTTAATTGGATTTTTCAAGATACCCAGCTAGCTTTTATAAAAACATGCAAGTTAAAATTCTAATATCGGCTACAAATCATGAACCCTTTGAGGCAAGTCTATGTGCTTCTATTTGCCTTTTGTTTGTTTGTTTTTTAATGTTCTTTCCTTGCAGTCCTAAATATAATACCGGAACTCTTCCCCCACAGCACAAACAGGCTAACCCCCAACTAAGAATTATCAGAGTGCTTTCAGATATTCAGGACCACCAAGAATGATCACACTTGCCCACCTCACTCATCTACCAATTGTCACCTCATTGAAACACCTGAAAAAGAAAAAAAAAATAACACCACAAAGCCATGTTCATGGATGAAAACATGCATTTCCAAAACTGATGCACATTCTCTGGTTCCCAAAACAGATCACTTCCAAACTTAGTTTCCACCTCACCCTCAGACATTCAGTATTGTCTGTTTAAACTTTGAAGGCCCCTTCAGGGCAGATGCAGTTTTTAGTGACATTATGATCATACATTATCTTGCAATAGCAATGTTCTACTTTATTTTAGAACCCGTGTTATTGCATTTGGTCTTGATGTACCTACCTACCTATCTGTGTCAGAACACAAGGTCACAGATATTGTATTACAGAATAGTCTACACAGAACAGAAAGAACACAGATTCTGTTAATAAATTAAGTTACTTCATTGCCTTAAGTTTGCTTTCTATCTGCTCTCAAACACCACGTTATTTATTATACTGAGACTTTCAGTAGGTCTGGTCTTTTAACTTAAGTCCATATCCTTGTGGTCTCTCAGAAGAGTGTAGAACTTGAAGGTAGACAATGCCACAGTCAACATATTTCAATAATAAAAGCCACATGGAAATAAACTCTTTTTTTTATCTTGTCTCTGAACTTTAATTAGTAGCTGAAACCACAAAGGAAACAAAACCAGGTGGCAGAGGACAGCTGGTGCCATGAGGAGACCATGCCAACACTGCTGAAAATTCTGCATGGCCTACAGCCTAGACAGCAATCTCTGTGGCTGGCCCAAAAATTCATCATGGTGTTCACCACTTTACCTCTGAGAAACACAAAAGGCTCAGGAAAGACATATGGAAGAGATGCATGGAAGGATGAGCTGTGCACACCAAATACTGCAGCAAATTCTAGAAAAGAGTAGACATTGGCAGGAGTCTGTCACACTGCTGTTCTGCAACGACTCTTTAGAAATTGAATCATTTAGAAACTCAACCACATTTACTTTTATAAACACTACCTTCAAGCATTTTGGTCCTAAAAATCAGACTCTTTCTGTTGCCAAGAGAGAGAGCATAAGCTAGCCAAACCTTTTGAAACTCAGTTTTCTATTTAATTATTTTTAAAAAGGAACTGTCTTGACATTTGAATAACAGAACAAAAAAAAAAAATGTAGAAACAGATAATCTAGAGAGAGCTTTGAGTTGGTGTACACAGATGCATACAAGCTCCTTTAAATAAAATAGCCTTATCTGATCACTGTATTGCCTACGGCCACTCTCAGTGAGCTCACATAATTTCCTATATTACTCATTCTATATTTGATGTTGCCTTGCTGAAAATACGGTCCTACTTAATGTCACATCTACTCCTCCAGTAAGGGATGGTTTTCCCCAAAACTGCAAAAGGGAAAATTAATGAATTCTTTCTACAAACAGAGCAGATAAGATTATTTTAAACAAGCATTTCCTCTCCTTAACATTAATCAGGGATCAAAAGGTTACATATCACCATCCATTTAGAAAAAACTAACAATTTTAATGTTTATAGAATTTCTTGTGTTCAGGACGTGGGAGAAAAATACCATGGACAGGAAGTTCAAAACTGGAACTTAAAGAAAGCTTTACAAGCCCAAAACGAGAAGCACAGTAATTTTCAGAAAAACTGCAGAATCTGTCATTAAGGAAAACAAAACCAAAACTTTAATCTCTCAACTCTCAATTCTATTTCCTAAATATTAAAGTCAGAAGATGCTTTAAAAAGTCAAACAACTGAACAAATAAAAGAACAAAAAGCAAACAAAAACACAAAACAAACAAGCAAAACAATACCAAAACCAAACAATCCCCAAGAACAAAAAAGGGAGTGCAAGATTTTTCATCTGAGGCTGTACTGTTCAAGCAGGCTGGAGATAATGAGGCTGCTCACTGAGCAATTCTGCATTCATTGCAAGCCTTTAGCATCCAGCCTTTGTTTTGAGTTATTGCTTTTCAGTTTGTCACCCCATGAACGAAATTCTGACCCACGCAAATTTAGAGGAAATTTTCCTTATGGAAAATAAGGAGAGCTTGTTTTCCTGATTAAAACTGAGACAACCTATCTTTCTGGTGGAAAACTCTTTTGCAATCACGGTGCACTCAAGTCAATCTAACAACCAAACTGTGCATCTTTCCCATTTCCTGAAGAATCCTTCAAAACCCAGAGCCCATCTTCTTTGTCATGTTTGTTATCCGTACTCAAAACACAGCTTATCAGATGACTCAACCTGTGCAGCATTTTAATATGAACTGTGACAATGCTGTACATATGTATTTAATATGCCAAGAATTTCCTACCATTCAGCCTATGCTCCCATGTCACAAAAAAATCAAAGCACAGGAAAAACATGAATGTAAAGTTCATTAACTTTTTTCTTCGGCCATTTCTAACTTCACACTTTTCACTAAGAAGCCTTAGAGAATGTGGTATTACAGCATAAAAGCCTCCTTTGAATAGCTAAATTGAAAGACTTTGTCCTGATGCTTGTTTTCCAGAATAAATTGTCTTGTGGCCCAACAGACAATTAACACACTCTTGGAACAGATAAATGTTTTTGCCTTTTACCCTGTGCAGCAATCTGGGTTACAAGCAGGCTGCCTCCGTCTGTTGTCTCCAGCCCTCTACCTCTCCAGCTCTTATCACAGCTCTACTTGGTCAGCAAAATGCTCCATTATTCCTGTTTCCCCTTGAGACAGCCTTGTCCCCCTGACATGTGGTTGCAGTAGGACCCCGCAGCTGTATTACACACGTCATGCTGAGGTCTGTGCACCAGAATGTTTTTCTTTCACAGCCACCTTGGATTAGCTTTGAAACCTCAGCAATATGCTTGGATTGTTGCTTTTAAGGTTTCTAAAAGAAATACAAAATGCATCAAGTAAGCTCTTGATTCACTCAGAGGAGCCAACTATCTTCACTAACAACCAATTATAGTATAATTAGACTTAGGATCCCACTTCAGGTTACAAAAAACCCTCAAAAACAGGCTTATTCATGTTTCAAGAGGAAAATGAGAAGTCTAGCAAAATCTTTTTTTTTTTAAGTGCAGAAAGAAACCAGACCATAAACTTCTCCCCTAGAGAACAGAGAGCTCAAGGCAATTGTCAAACAGCATCAATTCATTTCACACAATTAAAATCTGGTTTATAGCATAAAAATCACTACTTTATGGAAAAAAAACTTGACGCTGAGCTTGAAAACAAAAATCAAAAAGGCTTTTCTGGGTGGCTGGGAGAAGGGTATGCTTGCTGGTTTTAAAACTAGAAGAGTTTATAAATAAGTAATAAATCTATTCCCTGGGGTTGTGAAGAAAAGCTGACAAATATAAAATGAGACAATGCTGTCATCTGATGCCTACAGACCCCATGCATCCTAATTCTCAAATGACCACAGTACAAACCTAAAAAATCGCTGGCTGCTATTCAGAAGCTACCAGTTAGCACCAAACAGATAACTACCCTACTTCAGCTGGCTGCTGCTTTGAAAAGTTATGAGGAATGGCAAACACTGTAAGAATTCTGAGGGGGGGAAAAAAATTTAAAAAAAAGTCAAAAACTTCTGTTCCCATCCTCACTAGTCAAATGGCTCCAGAAGTTTTGACTCCCCTTACAATTAAAGCATAAAAGAAAAACATTCACTCTACTGAAAGCATCTTAGGACCCACCCCCATGCCGACAGCTGAGCTCTGGGTTTGATACTGTGCCCAAGTACAGAACAGGAGTTGACCCACTGGCTCCTACTTTGCAGCTTTGCAGGCTTTCCAGTAAAACATGAAGGTGTTTTGTACTGCCTCATTTTTCTCCAGCTGCAGCAAGTAACATTAAAAGATGTTACTCATGCTAACAGAGCACATACTACACTGGGTTTTGACTGGTCATCTGCTAAAGTGCAAGGACTGGCAAAAAGTAATTTTTTTTTTCTGCAAATAACAAACTCTTTTGTAGTCACAATGAACACATGTGCACCTAGACACTGTGCAACACCACTGACAGACAAAGCAACAGGCTTCAAGCCAAAATTCTCATTCTCACCTACATTGTTTTTTGAATTACTGTACCAGTACTCACCTCTCAGCAGTCAGTCATTATCTTCTCACTTTCATAATTCACACCACCATTAAAAATTATAACCAGCTGTCTTCTAACCACAGGACAACTCCTGCACTCTTCATTCCAGACTAACTTTGCATACTGCTGAACTCAGTATGGCCAAGATGGGTAACACCATAGCTTTGCAGTCATCTTTGGGTAGCTTGGAGGCACTATAAGCACTGAAAAGGCTATCCCACCCTTCCCCTTCTCGGCCACTCATTGCTACCTTGTGCCTCCAACCTACCTCTCTTGATGTAAATGGTATTAGGGATGCACCATACAGCAACTGAGGGAAGTGGTTTGGAACCAAACCAGCAAAGATAGTGGAAAACCAACTTTAATACCAGGCAATTCCCTCCTGTTCACTGTGTGGTAGCACTATCAGTCATGCTATAAAGATAAAGCTGAGGAGGAGGAATGAGAGGTCGAGGCTTGAAGAGGACAGGATCACTCCTCTCAGCAGTGATGCCAACTTAGGCTGGCTGGAAGTGAGTATGGCCCATGATGGAAAACGAGGTCATCTTAAAATAACAGCTGTGAAAAATACTTTCTAAACTAATATACACCACTAAGCTCACATAACTAATATTGAAACAGGAGCACATACTTGATCTTGAAAGTGTGCAAGAATAGCCCCTATTTTCTAGCAAACAATTAAGAACTTCAGAAGCAGATTTCCAGAGCTAGCAACCTGCAGCTTGATTTCATCCGCTCAGGACTGGGCTTAAGCACAGATAAACAGCTAGAGACCTGAAGAGACTTAGCCAACCAAGCCTCAATAACTGGTAAAACTCAGGAGGGGAAAAAATTTTCCACCTTCTTCTCCTTTTGATACCTGAAAGAAACTTGCCTGTTAAGTCAGGTATTTGTGAACCACATCACTGGCTGTGCACCTACTACCCTTATTGTAGTTTGCCTGAAAATCACGTGCTGAGCAACCCTTGTGCAAGGCACTTATTCTTTATTAAAGATAAGAAAGCTAAATAAAATTTTGCCAAATGAAATTTAGACTGTATTGTCAGAACAAGATAGCAGGATAGCAGGCTATAAAAGGGAACTTGCTCATAGTATTATTGTTCTTCAATGGAAAGCTTTCCCTAAAGTATCAATTAGATTTAATTCCACGCACACAAGGACATTATGCTCCACGAGGAAAGAAGGGAAGATGTATGGATTACAGGTTTAGTCAGAAACAGCCTCCCAAATGTACCCAATGTTTTGCATGTCCACAAGAGTAATCGGGATCCACTATCTTATGAAATGAGACTCTCGTACAGAGTCATGGTACCAGAAAAAGACCTACCTCCACAAAAAAATCTGGCATTTTCTGCCAGCCGCAGCAACTTTAGTTATCCTCAGTCCATATGGTCAGATTCCTAAAAGGACATTTTGGCTCCTGCCTGGACAGATACAATCCCCTCTGTTTCATGTTCTTCCTGCATGCTCTCTCCTGGCAGAGTGCAACAGCAATAGAAGGTGCCAGTGAGTTAAGTGTAGTTACCTCCACCTAGGATACCACCTGTCCTACCTTTGATGATGGCTCAAGCCATAGCTATGAATGCAATCTAAATCCGTCACGTTATTTCTGGCAGTATGTTGGATCAAATAAAAATTAACATACTAAGAACTTTACAGTTGTTGTCTTAATATTTCCTACCCTCTTCACTTAAAAACACAAACAAACCCAGTCCCCCCCCAAAAAGACAATCCAAAACAAAACAAAAAGAAACTTCAGTAGATCTAATGAGTCAGCTAAGCAGTTTCAGTGAAGTCCAGTGTTTACAACTGTGCCTGTTTATCCTCCATACGCATCTGTGAAAACTGGGGGGAAGGTGTCTTAGCTTACTCAAGGGAAGGGATTATCATTGAAAGTCCTTTCTCTTGCTGTCACCATGCTAAATAAAGGCTCTACTCATCAAACCACCATCTCTCACGTACTCCAAACAGGGAGGAGAAAGAAGTCTGATGCACATTTGATGCATGAGCCAAAGGCTGTTAAAGAGTCAGGAAAATAGTGTCTTACTGTTGTCTCTTTTTTTCCAGTTGGCACTTTACCAACAATGTCTCCACCCAAACCTAGGGTTGTTTGTAGCCCTACCGAGTGTGCCTGAGCCCGGCCAGGTGTCCTTAGCATGACCCGTAAGCAAAATACGGCCTGCTGGTTTCCACATCACCGGAGGTGGGGGTGTGGGGGAAATGCGGGTCTCTAGAGCCCTGAAAACACCGTCCTGGCTACTCGGTTCCAACACTTATGCGACTGTGACACAAATTCTGCATTTTGCTCACACAGCAAAACCTGTGCTCGCCACCGGGACGTGAGGCGGTTCCAGGGAACAGGGAGAAAGGACGGGATTGCATCTCCCAGCGCACCCGCGTTACGCAGAGCTCGGTACCCCCGTGAGCCGCGCACCCGGGATAAGGGGCGGCACAGCACCCCACTGCCATGGGGATTTTATGGGAGTTTCCTCTCCCCACCCCCCTTTTTTCTGCGGATCCCCAGGGCGCTGCAGCCGCCCGGGCAGCTCGGCGCGGTGCAGCCCCGGGACGGACGGCTGCCCCCGGGGAGATCCCAGAGGGCACGGGCAGTCCCGGATGGTCTCCCCATACGCCGTGGGTGTGTGGGCGAAGGGGGGAGGAAGGGGCAACGCCGCCTTGCCCCGTCCGAGCACGCTCCGGTGCTGTCGGGCGAGGGGGTAAGAAGCAAAGCGGGGGGGGGGGGGGGAGGGAATCCCGGGAGACGCCCCCTCCCTCTGCCCCCGCCGCCACTCGCCTGGTTGGGGTCGGTGGCCCGGAAGACGTGGCAGGCCACGGGGGAGTCAGGGTTGTCGGGCTGCGCCTTGATCAGGTAGGCGAAGTAGGTGAGGTCGTGGCTGTTGTGGACGAAGCGGGTGATGTGCTGCGCCTTGTGTTCGAAGATAAAGACGGTGGACGCGGGGCTGGCGGGGCCGGAGCCAGAGCCGGAGCCGGAGCCGATGCCGGCGGGTCGGCCGGGGCTGGCAGGTCCGGCGGGCACGCAGCGCAGGGTGGGTGAGCCCAGCAGCAGCAGCACCTCACGGGCCGGCACCCCGCTGCCCAGGGTGCTTGCGGGTTCCTGGCGCTGCCCGCGGCGGCGGATCTCTGCCATCAGCCAGGGCAGCATGGGCAGCGTGGTCCGCCTGTCCAGGCACGACCAACCCACGTACCACAGCCTAAAGCGCTTCTCCCCCGCCGGGGTCGGCTGCGGTTCGGGCTCGGGCTCCGGTTCCAGTTCCAGAGGGTGGGAGAGCGACTCGCCCTCCTCTCGTTTCTCCATGGCGGGTCCCTCGGGCGGAGGGCACGGCGCTCGGCGGCCGCTCCTCCCGGGGCCAGGTGCAGCCGGCGGGGCCTGCGCTCGGCCGGGGCCGCCGCTAAAGGCGCATCCCGCGGGCACGACCAGAGGAGCGCAGCCTCCTCTCCTCCTCTTTGCCTGCCGGCGCGGGGTCAGCCTTCGGGGAGGGGAAGGACGACCGAGTCACCCCCCGCCCACCGCCTCCCTCCTCCTCCTCCTCCTCAACGCCCCGGGGAGGAGCACAGAAGCTACGCCCCGAACGGGCTCCGAGGCCCGGCCACCCTCGGCCGCGGGGTGGGACCGAGGGTACCGCCCCGGTTTCCAAACAAAAATACAACGTGGCCTGAGCTCTGGCTGGTGCTGCCGACCTGTCCCAGCGGCCCCGCGATGGAAAGGAGAGGAAGGTCACCGAGCAGCGGAGGGCAAGGAGCTTGGCAGGCAGCCGGGGCCATCCCCCGCCTAGTTTTCAAAAGCTCGGAAGCTTTTTCCGAGTTGGTTTTGCTTTTGGGGAAGTGCAGGGTGTGGGAGAAGCCTCCCGGAGACCGCCCCGCTGCCGCCCCTCCGGCTTCTCCCCCACGCAGGGAAACTGCCTTGTGGCAAACCTGAGGAGGAGGAGATGCTGCCACGGGCGTGTTACAGCAGTGTCTCCCTCTCTCATAGAGTCATAGAATTGTCTGGGTTGGAAGGGACCTCAGAGATCATCAAGTCCAACCCTTGATCCACTACTGCAGTTACCAGACCATGGCACTGAGTGCCACATCCAGTCTCTTTTTAAATATCTCCAGGGACAGAGAATCCACCACTTCACTGGAAAGTCCATTCCAATGTCTGACCACCCTCTCCGTGAAGAAATTCTTTCTAATATCCAACCTAAACTTCCCCTGGCACAACTTAAAACCATGCCCTCTTGTCTTGTTGAAAGTTGCCTGGGAAAAGAGCCCAACCCCCCCCTGGCTCCAGCCTCCTTTCAGGGAGTTGTAGAGAGCGATGAGGTCTCCCCTGAGCCTCCTCTTCTCCAGGCTGAACACCCCCAGCTCCCTCAGCCTCTCCTCACAGGACTTGTGCTGGAGTCCCTTCACAGCCTGGTTGCCCTCCTTTGGACCTGCTCCAGGACCTCAATCTCCTTCCTGAACTGAGGGGCCCAGAACTGGACACAGGACTCGAGCTGTGGCCTCACCAGGGCTGAGTACAGGGGCAGAATCACTTCCCTGGACCTGCTGGCCACGCTGTTCCTGATCCAGGCCAGGATGCCATTGGCCTTCTTGGCCACCTGGGCACACTGCTGGCTCCTGTTCAGCTTCCTGTCAATCCAGACTCCCAGGTCCCTCTCTGCCTGGCTGCTCTCAGCCACTCTGTGCCCAGCCTGGAGCTCCCCATGGGGTTGTTGTGGCCAAAGTGCAGGACCCGACACTTGGCCGTGTTGAACCTCATCTGAACCTCATCTCGTCACTATCCCATCAGAGAGAGTTTAATTAAGACGGATGTTAATTTTTTTTTCTAGTTTTTTTTTTTTTTTTTTTAATATTTTAGTTGGGGTCCATCCACCTCCCTCCCCCCCCCCATCCCTCTGCTATCTCGGTAACATCTTTTGCCAACGAAAAATCCGCCACCTACTGTATTTGTTCCTATCTGGTCTGCTCTACCTGAGGAAGGTCGCTGGACAAAGCTTTTCCAGCCATACAGCATCCGTATCCATTTCATAATTGTCAATTTTAGTGACTGTCCTTGGGTTTCATAGAATCATAGAATCGGCTGGGTTGGAAGGGACCTCAGAGATCATCAGGTCCAACCCTTGATCCACTACCATTTACATCTGTAGAGACAGCGGTGATAATTGCCAGTAACCTGCTGTTGTGGCAACTCTTTTGACCCTGTCTTGAAAAAAACCAATAAATCTGTAGCTTGCAATTTGAGGCTGCGTGCTCAGTGATTTGGGAAGAGAGGGGTCATGCAGCACAGAAGGTCAGAATGCACAACAGCCTGAACTGACACAAAAACTGTCACGTTAGCAATATTTTAACAGTGCTACAAGCAACTATGCTCATTTCCTGAGCAAACTATTTTTTCTCTTCTTTTCCCCACTTTAATCATCTGGTTGCATGCATTTTTATCAGTTGCAATTTTCAGTTGTAATATTTTGACTTGGAAAGACCTCTGATACACCTCTTCCTGTAACATCTTAAAATGAGTTTCTTAAAACAAGGAAGCTAATGTAAAGTCTTATGTGGGCTCAATTCCAGCTCCAGTATTTTCTGCAATAGCACACGTTAAAACCAGAATGAAAGTACTTTCTCAGTCTATTTTCACACACTTTAACATATGAACTGTAGTCTTGTGCAGTAGATTTTACAACTGGGGTAGATATATTAAAAATGTCCAAATTATTTGGATCACAAACTTAAAAAAAAATTTGTCCCTTTAGTCTACACTGTTAACCCTTTAGCTGAGAACATTATTTGAGACTTTGTGCTCCAGCACTGTGGAATGACAACATTTGGGAGCCACTAGGCTCCTTTAAGCCCACCTGGGAGAATACCCATGTGCTTCCTGGCAGCAGCTTTGGTGCTGGTCTGATGCTGCAGCGAACTGCACATTTCCTGCCAGTTCAGTTCTGTCAGCCGCCTCTAATTTAAGTGACAGCGCTCATCCAGACGCTGCTCCTGGCACAAAGGAACAGGGAATAGCTGCTGGGGGGGGTGACAATGGCAGCAAGGCTGTTGGCTCCTTTGGGGAACAGTTGGCGAGATAATTCATCTGGATGGTGAAGCTGCACTTGAGCACAAAGACCGATTTAAACTACAAGGGAAGTGAACCGAGGAGTGGATTTGCACTAAAGCAGCGGCAAAACCCCTCACGCATTCTGTTGCAATGATTTTAGATGGGATAATCATGAAATGGCTCTAATGAAGCAGCTCGAGGGGGAGGCTGCAACACACTGAATTGCAGCAGCTGCTTACAAACACCATCTTTGAGACTGTTAGATCCCTTTGTATTATATTCATGGACAGCTACCTAGGCCTTTAGGTGCTGTGGCCATACAAATAATTAATAATAATCAGGAATCAGGAAGACAGTAATGAGAGTATGTTTAAAAAATTTAGCAAGAAGAGGCTGAAATTCTTTTAAGCATACATAGGTCCATGGATGTTTTCACATTGTTCAAATTGAATAGGCAGCCTTCACTTGAAGATGCTACAGAGCTGGGTTTTTAGCTGCTAAGGACAGGCTTCAATTTTTAGAAGTTATTTGACCACGTAGAACTGCAAGAAACAAAATGTGGAAGATTAATCTGAAATTCTTAAATTGTTACCATTGTGTCAGTAATATGAAGGCTTCTCCTCCAGTTGGGTGATTTGCTTAATATGAGATCTGGTTATTTTGACCTAATTCATTTTTATTATTGAATTCTTTATACAAATCCTTTTTAGGACAAAATTAATCTACATAGACTCTACCACTAATATTTTAGCTATGTTCAAAATGTTAATTCTCAGATGTTAATCCAAAGTTTTCATGCTTTCTTCTTGCTTTGGCTTTTTATGTCTCTCTGAATCGATTCTTCATAGTAATCCTTCTTAGCTGTCCATTACCTTTATCCATTTACTTCATCATTTCTTACTTATCCTTTAATCTGCCTACCACTTTTTATCCCCTCATGTCATTAATAGTGTTTCATTAGAAATCCAGTCCTTTAATTACGTAGCTTTTTTCTTGCAGTCCCTTTTTCTTATTTCTGTTCAGTAGTAACACTTCATGCACCTTTAGGATAAAACTTCCTAATTTCTCTCATACTGAGCACAGTATTCCTTTGCTTCCTTACTTTCTATATTAGTGCTTAAAACTATAATGATAACATCTTCTAATTCTCTGCAAAATATAGTTAGGAATTAGCCTAAATGATATCATTCTTAGAGCTCAGTTAATGGCAATTAAGCTTTGGAACACTGAGGAAAGCAACTTTCCATCTTTCCATATTCCTTATTCATGGAGGCTTGAAAATACACACCTGCTGTTGACAGAGCAGTTTCTCTCCAGTTCATCCCAAACGGAAAGAAGTGCAGAGAAATGGCAGACAAAGCCTCTGACAAGAAGCATTTTTTTTTTTTTTTAAATTCCTCTTACTTACCAGGCTTCTTAAAAGCAAATGTTAAATTCAGTGTTCATACTATTTTTTGAAGATCTAAGATACATAGAGTACTATGCTCAAGGATTGCCATATTTCTGCTGCAAGTGTATGTTCAGTTGGTCAAGCAAATAACCTGCCATTGACTGACTAAACAGGTATTGAATGCAAAATCTTGCAAAATAAGGTATATTATTCAAGTGATAAAACAGGGATACAGTTAAATAAATGTAAGGAAATATCTCTGAGCATTTAGAATGCAACATGCTTGCCAGTGGAGTAGTACATGTTAAGATTCTTTTTCCAAATAAAGTGGGTAAGTATGTTTTCCTTCTGATTATTAAAGGAAATCTATTTTGTTCATTAAGACAATATCTCGATGAAGTATACAGCTTCTGCACATGGGACCACAGCAGGCCTTTCATGTATCATATCTGGATCATCAGGTCATTTTCAATATTAAAGGATTTAAACCTACAAAACAGTAAGCAACCACAGTTCTTAGTAATTTCATTAGGAGAGACATCAGCATCTCACATGATCAGGCTGTTAATTGCTAGTCATTATTAATCCCCTCAGGCTTTCTATCCACAATTTTAATTGCAGAAAAAATGTTAAGTTATTAGAGTAGCTGTAGACTTGATTTTACAATCTCATAATTTATGCAGAACTCAAAATGGCATAAAATTCTCTAGAATTTAAGGCAACCCACTGAATTTTATGTCTGTGTTCAGTGTATGATTATTCAATTTTAAGTAGCACTGATTAAGAGAGACAATTGATTGAATTATTATAGTTCTCTTCAAAGAAGCTTTTGATTTTGGAACAGATTCCCATTTTTGTAAATTTTTTTCATGTAACAATTATCCCATGAAACTTTCTGTCACAGTAGACTTTAAATTCAGAAAAGAAAAACAATACTTTCTGTTTAAAACTAAATTTTACGCTCAAGTCCTGTGTGCTTACATGTGATCACAGCATCTTTCCAGGTGAGAACATTTGAATTTTTTTACAATTTTTTTTAAGGTCTCTCTGAAAACAGGGTATTGGATCATTTACTAAAATCCCTGTTGTTGTGATAATATAGGGTTTGGTGGTTGTTAGCAGCTCAGGCCAGTTGCACAGCCAGTTATTGCAGGACATAGAGCAACTTTTGCAACAAGACCCTCCACATTCCCAATTATTTCTGCTTTTAAATAAAGGAAGATAAATTAATTTCCTGCTATTCCCAGGTCACTGCAGTAATGTACAAAAAAGAATAAAAACGAGCAAGAAGAGAGTACTGCAGTTGCTGGAGTCATACCCCTCTACACTTCTACCTCATTTTGTGATTTAGAAGGGATCCTGGGTGTCCTCTAATACTCTAGAAACAGAAACCAAATGAGGATTTCCTGTCATTGCCAAAGGTAAAAGTATTATTCCACAAATATATTATTACAAAGCATTAACAGTAGGCTAGAAAGGTCACCAGATCTCTTATAGAGTGCAGAAATAATATGGAACATAGATGCTTTGGAAGGCAAGATTACTTCAACTTCAAAGGTCACTTACTACAACTCTTCAAGAGGAAAATGTAAATAGTATTAAGACTTCAACAGAGGATCACTATCAGAAATGTAATTGCAACTTCATAATGCAGTACTACATGTCTGGTCAGAGAAGCTTACCTACCATCAACAACAGAACACTTGGGAGTCCCAACACAATACCAAGAATGGTGCCAGCATAGCTGCCAAAAAAACCCCAAAACAAAACAAAAACTAAAACCAAAACAAAAAACCCCCCAAAACCCCAAAAAACAAACAACAAAAAAGCCCCAACAATAAAACCCCCAACACAACAGATGGAAATCTTATTTCTTATTGTCCTTGTCTCCCTCCTAGGTAAATCAACATGTTGTCATGACTCAAAGTTGACTGCTGAGGATCTCTCATCTTCCCACATTCCCAACTGTGAGAAGCAGCACTGCACAGAACAACAGTGATTCACACCAGGCACGTGCTTACATTCCTCTACTCATTTTAAATGTAAACTTTCACACCCCCCTCAAGCTTCATCCGTGGCAGCAGCATCCAGTACTTCCTGGTTCAGAAGAATCACTAGGAAGGAAGCTTTTCCTTCTTTACTTTGGCAATGGTCTCAGATCAATTTTTAATTTTATTTAAAAATGCGTGTAACCTGCTGAAGACACAACAGCAATGACATTCTGGCCCCATTAGTGGGGAAAAGCAAAATTATTTGCACCATCTGTATTGCCAAGAAAATTGAAATATTATTTTTGAGATTCAGAGAGAATTCACAGGGGAATTAAGCAACATTCAGGGGCAGGTCAAGTGTATGCCCAAGCATGACACAAAGCACTGAAAATGAGGCTGCGTAACAAAATACAGAGGAAGAACTCCAGAGTAGTTAAACTGCATGAAAACACTGATCTGCTTAATAATTAACACAGAAGCTAAGAGCATTTCCTTACAATGTAAGAAGCAGGATGGAAGCTATGGTGACATGAATGTGCACACTTCCACGTATAAACTGAACAGGGAAAAAAACCACCAGTCCTCATCCCAGTGTCAGGTCTGCTTTCAAAAGATTTCTGTGCATCAAGGCTGTATGTAGCAGTGCCACCTGGTGACCACAGATCTGGCAAATTCCTCTTTCAGACAGTATGTAGCACAGGAACATACTACATGAAATAGAATTTTCCTCCCTTTTTAATATGCACATGAAAGCTTACTGTTCCTAAGATCAGTATGTAAACTACAAAACCGACACTGAAGTTTGTGATTTATAAATGTAACAATATTTGTAACGTAAACACCAACAGAGAACTTGGAAACTACAGCACCAACACATACTGAATGGAAATGATTCTCAAGTCAGGACAGCTAGTCTGTATTTAGCCATAGAAGGAAAACAGTGCAAGGAAGAGGAAACACAGATACACTAAATTAGCGTTCACAGAGAAGATGAGCAATCTCGTCTGCATTATTAATAAATAATGAACAGACATATCCCACTAACTCAGTTCAAATGGCAGATCATTTCTCCACCTTCTTCTCAGAAAAGCCTCAGAAACAAGACCGGGGAAGGTTTTCAAAGGAAACATCCAGGACTGTGGATGAGGATCCTCCCTTTAACGTGCACACTTCCTCATGTACCAAAAATTGAGTTGTTTGACCATGTGTGGGCAGTGCTGTACACTAGAAGCAAAAGTAGAGGAAACATTTAGCAAAAAGTGCACAGTGACAAGCAAATCCAGTTGTTTATGAGGTGAGGGAGCCTCAGGAAGGCAGGAGTGTAGCAGCATATCATGCAAGCTCAACCCAACTTGAGGCATGAGTTGTGTCAAGTATTGACCTGCACAGATCCAGCTTCCCGAGTGTCTGCCCAGTTAAGCCAGGACCCAAGCAACAGACCTGGAATATTCTACTGAAAATCTGCCTAGGAAACAAACTACCACAACCAACTACAGGGTACTGGATAGGATAGAGCCTCCCGAATTTTAAGGCCCTCCTGTTCTGCAGAGATGGGGTATTTTTCCCCTGCCAGTAGATTAAATGACTCTGGTACTTCATGTGTTATTCCAGTACCCACAAGGGCTAAATAGATGAATCCTGCCCGCATCTGCAAAGGAGTGGAAATTACCCTCATTATGCCCAGTTAAGAGAGTAATAAAACATTAAAATACAGCAGGGAACAAGGCAAGTAAGAAGAAGAAACAACATTCTTCCTCTACCCTGATTTACCATCTCTACTTTTTTAAAATTTGTCCAAGCTAATGTCTCTTTTAGGTGTTCAGATACAGTGCAAAGGCTTGAAAACAGGAAGGCAAAAAAAGAGTGGGTTTGCAGCAAACAATGAGGTTACATTCCTTTAAAATGTAGTAAAAGAAAGGCAGTACAATTCTGTGGAAACAGGAACATGCTTTTACACTGGCCATGACTAGGCCAAAGTGTACAGAAGCTAAATGTATTTAACACTAGTGCACAGGCATGACTACAGCCATTTGTGCACTTTCTCTGGACCTTTCTCCATTTTTCTACAAATGGGCTGGTGTGCTTGAAACTAATGCAAAAAACCCCCAAACCAACAAAAAGGATCATGTGATGAAGACAACAGTCATTACCAAGAAGTTCCTTCATTATTCCCTTCCTTGGGTTTATTTACTGTACAAGACCCTTTTTATCCTCCCCCTTGCTTCCTCTTGCTCTGTTCCAGGCAAATGTTGAAAAAAGAGTAACTGTGTTTAGGAGACAAGTAAACTATTAAGGACAGAATATCATGTGAATGCAATTTCCTGCAAAGTTTCATTCATCTCATATGTTCTATGTCTTTTTCTGCTTCAATACAACATTTTGTCTAGCTATAAGTAACTGGTACCAATATTCCTTGCAGCCTGCAGTTATCCCTCATCTCAGAGAAAGACTGCATTTATCTGAACTTCATCCTTGTTTAAGAAGGGAGTAAGTTAAGTTGTAGCCTAGTCCTGAACTTTATAGTATTTATGAGCTAGAATTTCATGCAGGAGGCTTAAAACAAAATACAGACCATCTTTGTTACCTATGTTTTATGACTGCTTGTGGACTTAAAAAAAAAAAAAAATATTCACATTTTGTATCTATCAACAAGTAGAATTAGGAACAGGCAAGGACACATAATCTGGTTTCTGCTCTTACAGACAAACAATTCAACAGCCTGTTTGAACATGTTAATATTGCTACTTTGCAAACTGTTAGGGTTTTAGTTTGGGGTTTTGGTGGGTTTTTTTTTTGTTTTGCTGTGTTATTTTTAATAACATACTTAATTCTTCCATTACTCAGTATAGGAATTCCTACTGATAGCCATCAGGACAAATCTCAGAAGTTTGAGTACACAGACAATTTTTAATCACATTTCCTAAATGCCCATAAATGCCTTTGAAAATTCTCAGACAGTAAAGTGGCATAGCACACATGTCCAGGCACCTTCTAGTCAGAGTTGCAACATGCTGAAGTTCAGGAACATTTAAAAAATATTCATAATTATTTCTACAATATTTGACTTGACAGAATCTAATATGGACTTTTCAAAGGCTGACAACTTTCTCCTTTTGGAGATGGACCAAGCAAAAATGGTAACAAAGTTTCCTTGTTACCTTCCATCATCTACTAAATTGTCTTACCACATGATTAAGTAAAACTTTTCCATCCAGTTCCAACAAAGGCACAAACATTTCCAGTAAATGAAGAACTTAAATGCATTAGAACCATGGGAAGTATTGGTAAGGCTCCAGCTTTACAAAAAGTATTCTTTTTCTGAAACCCTCACATTGATGTAAACCAATTCATCCACTAGGCAAAAGCATGACAATGTTTTCCAGTTATAGCAGCCATACAATCCAGCTTCTACAAACAAACAAAAAAAGGAAAAAACCCCAGCTGCTCATATCACTTTTCCACAGACAGAGAAAATTTTTTGCCCTATGTTTGGCCCCAAGCCCTTTGAGATAGGCCAAGGAAAATTCAAATGGAAAATCTGTTCCTGAGACTATTTTGTGACATTCTATTGAAAGGGTCCCAGAAAAGAATAGTCTGGTCTCCCCAGACACAGAACAAACACCTCAAACTTCAGCAGCACAATGAAAATATCACCCAGATCAATGGCCACAGCCCAAAAGTTTTACTACTATCTTTTGTTAAAGCCAAGACTGTTTCACTTATTTGGGCTTCCAAGCACTGTTTTAATGCACCATGCATAATACCCAGATGGCAGGGGTGTAAGTCTCTTCATTGAAAGGACTACAGTGTATGCTGCAGTTTCTTTTCATGACAAAAAGCAGCACACATAGCCCTGTATCAATGACCTTCAGACAGCTTTTAAAAATTAAAAAAAAAAATAAAAAAATCTAAGTGGGTTAGAAAAGTAGATCTTGTCACTAAAGGTGGCCTGAAAACACTTGAGGATCTATCCCAGCAAAACCTATTCTCAGCCTCGACCATTCTGAAACTGCAGCATAAACTTCAGTCTGCTTATCAATATGAATTGTCTTCGTATTTACTTGCTCTACTACACCACCAGCACATCTTGAAACGCAACAGTATTGGTTTTATTACATCCCACAACATTTGCAGTTTGTGTTTTATTTATGGAAAATTCAATTAAAAAAACCAAACACAAAACAAACCAAAGAAGAGAGCATGCAAGCACTGATTTATCACTCGCCCTTTGGAAATGCTCCCATTTCAGAATCAAAGAAAAAATTTTGCTCATTAGGACATCGTCTGAGTGTGTGCAACACAATCCAGTGGACCCCTGTCATTCAGTACAAATAAAGAAACCTTGCTGACTTTCAGTGTGGTCCTCTCTCTGATGAGCTTGGCTAACACTCCAGCCTGAATGTTCAAGTTTCCTCTTGATTTCTCTGGTTCAGAGCTTGAAGTGAGGCAACTACATCAATGTTCTAATTTAATTACAAGGCAGACTGCTCATCAAACATTAAGCAGAGTGACACACATTAAAGCTGGATTAATTGCAAAGGCAAAAATGTATTAAAATGCTTTTGAATTAAATTCACCTTTCTACCATTATTTAAAATTAGCCTCTGGGCTTCATTTCAGAAAATAAATCGAGTATTCAGAAAACCTTAATGCATTAAGTTTTTATAAGGCCAGGTGGTGGGAAATAAGCCAAACAAATATATAAATAAACAAGCTGTTAGGACAAGTATATTCTCCAGTTATTAAAAGATGACTGAAACCTAGGTCTACAAATCCCTAGAACTAACTATTTGACATTGCTGTTCTTCAAGAATAAATGTTATATGTAGCTTCATATACTTCTTAATATTATTGTTGAGTCCAAGTGCATCTCAATATTACAGACAGAAACTGTTAACATTGGAGTTACACTTCTCTCAGCATCTTCCCAGTCAATATTTTCAGGCATCTTTCCACACTCTGGGGTTCAATGAGCAGTTTCTTACTCCTGGATATTACAAAGTCTGCAACGATGCTTCTGGACACATCCTGATCTTTTCTCTACCAGGATGAACAAAGCTGAACGCGTTTTCAGCTTTGCTCACAAACACTGCAGAGCCGCTTCAAGTACTCAAAAGTGAAGAAGTGTTCACAGCAGTGCAAGGAGGATGCTGACAAATTCCTGTCAAAAAGACAAGGATACATACCTTGTTGAACAATGGCACTTTATTCCCTGTGCAGAACAGAAAGTTTAGGTGATTTAAGTCTGTCCGAACTTTCAGTGTAAATAGGAGTTCTTTTCAAACTGTTTCAAGAACAGCTGCCATTTCCTTGAACTGTCTGAAGAAATTCTAAAAAAGAAGAATTAAGATAAATTTTAGCTGCTTGAAGAAATGCTCAAAGTATAGTTCAAACTAGCACATTAGACAAAAATCACAATTCACATTTCTCACATTCCTTCTTTCTTCCATCTGTAATTTGAAGCTTGAACTGAGAGTTTCTGCTTTTTGTTTTGTGGGCTGGTTGGCATTTGGACATATTCACTATTAAATCTACACAGATGATGCCTTATTTGCATGGGTTTGCCTACTAATAGAAGATATGAAAACAGCCAATGAAGTAGGTCACACCACAAGAAAAAACAAACCAACTTTCTCACAAATATTTTTTTCCCTGCTGATACAATCCAGTTGTCTCAAGTATTGCATCAATTCCTTAAAGCCATTGAACAGCAGATTTGATACTGAAGAGGTTTCAAAATTAATACTATTTCACAAAACCTAAGGCTCCAGAATATCCTTCTAAAATCGCTGGCAGTCCAGCTCCAGGGATTTATTTAGAGACTTGTGAAATATTCTAAGTGATGCAGTCGTCCCTCAAGCAGGAACAACAACAGAAGTGCCACAATTATACAAGATTAAACAAACAAGTTCATAGATAAACACACAGCAATTAAGAGCCAGTGGTGAAAAAGAAGACTGACCTTAATTCCTAATCTTTAGCCAACGTTAGGCTTAACCCAAGTTTTACATCTTGAGGCTGGGGAACAGTTTCATAGCCTTAGAATATTACCTCAATTTTTACTAAGGCAGAGTGACAACTAACAGTAAAGATCCAAAACTTCAGTTTTTGGCTTATTTGTAAGAGAAAAGGCTAATTACTGCTAAATTAAGATTTTCAAATACGTGGTAAAAAAATGAATGCTGTAACTACTTTGCTTCGTTTTTTTGAGTATTTAATGCTTCATCTTAGAATGACTGTATCAGTGAATAAGCAACACAAAGGTATGCATCAGAGGATACAGTTGCTCCTTCACAACAGTCTCACTGAGAAGCACAGAGTCAGTGAGGCTGAACTGAGTAACCCCAATTACAGACCTTGAACTGTGGGATCGACATCTCAAAAGATTTGTCTGTTATTTGTCCTGAAGGGTCTGCCACTCTTAGTGTCACTGCTACGTAAGGAAACCTCAGAGACCTGCAGGTGTCAGAGCTCATTGCAACTCCCAGCTTCCATTTCATATCTACAAACTGCAAAGAAAAACATTGGAAATTGTTAAAGGAAGATCTGGCCTATTCTGTTGCTATTCTGTTGGATGAGCATTTTACAGACAACATAGGACACCCAGAGCTCGTACCCAAATGGGAAACAAATATTCACTTACAGATTGTGAAAACAAAATCTTAACTTTAATAGTGAAAAACAATGTGCAGTTTAACAAGTCTCAGGAGCTGAGTCTCTTCAGCTTGGAGAAGAGGAGAAAAAGGGATGACTTCATTAATGGTTACACATATGTAAAGGGTGAGTGTCAGGAAGATGGAGCCAGGCTCTTTTCAGTTATGTCCAAAGACAGAACAAGGGGCAGTGGGTACAAGCTTGAGCATGGGAGGTTCCACATAAATATAAGGAAACTTTTTTTCCACTGTGAGGGTGACAGAGCACTGGCACAGGCTGCCCAGGGAGGTTGTGGAGTCTCCTTCTCTAGAGATATTCAAAACCCACCTGGACGTGTTCCTACGTGACATCCTGTAGGTGACCCTGCTCTGGAAGGGGGGTTGGATTCAATGATCTTTTAAGGTCCCTTCCAATCCCATATTTTCTGTGATTTCTGTGAAGTTACTTGACTAAATCAGTTTTCCTTATTCACATTCTGTCATTAGTCAGATAAAAACCTCATAATGCACAAAAATTTTATGCAGCAATAATGGAAAACAATTAAGGCATCACATAATGATATTTTAGATAAAGTTAATCAGAAATACATTTCAGGTAAGTTATTCTTAGTCTTTTTTGAATGCTAAAAAGGCTTCTTTAAGAAGATCTGTTGAAATAAGAAATGAATAGTTATTACAAGCTTACTATCAAGCCTCAGACAGATTTTTTTTTTTAAAAAAGCCATGGTCTTTTAAACCATTGTTAAAGATCTTACAGTGCAAATATACTGTGTCACTTAAAATTTTTTTTTTAAAGGAATGCTGTAAATTGACAGAAAGTATCTTTAAAAAAAGTTATCATTAAGGGAGAGAGAATAAACCAATCAAGTGCTGCTATTTTCAAGTCTAAAGCACAATTCAAATTACATACAAAACAGACTTACATGAACAGCTAATACAATTATCTCCCACACTGACACACACCTTCCCTAATAGTACTACAAGGCACTAATTTTTCAAGAAGTATGAAATGTGACTGTCACCCAAAGAGTAAAATTAGAAAACTGTTCAGAGATTAGACAAACTTTACTGTATGTTTCTTTACCTAGATAAATATTTGGCAATAGAGATAATATTATATATAAATATATATATATATATGTATGACTGAAAGCTTTCAGCAGTCCAAATACCACCACGAGCATGACAACACATCATACAATGTAGCACTGACATTTCTAAAGAGTTAAACGTTAGCTCAACTGCACTTGTTATTTAGTTACCTGCCCCACTGAGGCTGTATTTCTTGCATCTTCTGCCACACTGATGGATTTGCCCTGCTCATTCCATACATGTCGGATAACTTGAAGTGCATGTTTTGGCAGAGTGCTGACTGCATTGCCCAAGGTGATGACAAGTTCTTCCGTAGAAAGATGGTTTCTGGCTGCTGTGCTATAGGGATGTCCAAAAACACCACAGCAGATTAATTTCCCACAGATTTAATAACATTTCTCACTACCCCAAATAGGCAATTTTTAATTTCTGCTTCATGTATTTATGTACTTTCCAGCAATTAAGCAGACTGTGATTTTTTTTTTCAGAATATTTTGCTAATCTTTTGCTAATCTTATGCAAAGTCAACATAACTTGACTTTTGAAGTGCCTTAATATACAGACAAGTTTTGCTGGGCTTGCACAATATGCAACATTAAAAAAAAATAATCACAGCCTCCAAGTGCAGTTGGAACAGGAAAAATGCATAAATCAACAAAATATGTGTGCATAAAGCAGTCAAACAATATTATTCCTTTAGAAACAAGGCAGTTTAATTAAACATTTAGGAGAATTAATTTAAGTATTACCAAAAGGCAAGTAAGGACCTCTAGGTAATGGTATCATTGATACTAGCAGGAGCTAAATGATGCAATAAACCTTCAACTGAAAAAACAGCAATCTGGAGGAAAACTGCTACATGATTCCCTCTACAGAAACAGGTTAAAAAAAAAAAAAAATCCCCTCTAGGTTTTTTCATGCAGATCCACTGCTTTTAAAAACACAGTAATAAAGAGGGGGAAAAAAACAGACATAAGGCAAAGCAAATTGTTTTGTGCTTACCTAAAAAGAAAGGAAACAATGTTAGCTATTTTTGCCAGGTCACCAGCACTAATCTCAATCCCAGATGTCTGAATTCTCTGGAAATTAAATGTTCAAACAATTACAAATAAAAATTATGACTAATCAGTCATGCATTAATAAAAAAATCTTCATATATATACACACACACACATATAAGGAAAGAAATATGACTTGGGGAATGTATACTTTAAATCATACACAGCTAATATACTTGCTTATAAATGCTAGTTAAGCACATTTAGTGCTTACTATATAAGTAATGTATACATATATATTTTATATATATAATATACATAATATAATATAGATTATATAATCTATTTTATATATATTATATATAATGTAAGTACATTTATAAGTACAAACTTACCTGACACAATTCAGCTGTATTTATACCTGGGATCTTCTGGTTCAGATGTTGAATTATTTGTTCACACTGTAAAGAAAGCAAGTTTGAAATCATTCTTAATGCATGCATTACTACATGGCAAAGCCAGTCTGAATACTTGTAGATCACAAAACAAAAATAATTTAATGCAAAAATGGACAACAGGAGGATGCTTTAAAAGCAGAGTGAAGAATAGAGCCATTGAAATGACATCACATGCATGAAAAGCAAATATACTCAGCCAAGACTTTAGTTACTACCTTACTAGCTACTCCTACTAAACATGTAATTTTCACAGTCATTGAACAGTCATCCTCCTTAAGTGTACAGTAAACAAGACGAATGTTTTCTACACAAGCTTGGTCAGTATCTCATGCAGATAAGAGAAAAAAAAATTAAAAATCTTCTACAATAAAAGGATAAATTTAAAGCAATACCGTTGTTTTTAGCAGGACTAGCCCATTTTATGAATCATGTAAATCTAAGATACCACATACCTAAGATTCCCTCTGCAACAGAGAAAAGCCAGAAGTTTAAACAAAAAGGTTTCCAAAACCTAAGAGTGCTAGAATTCCTTCCACATCTTATTTACTGACCAACTTACCAGTTCTGCAAAAAAGTCTTGAGGTATTAAACTAATCTTATCTGCTGTGCCACCAACATCTGAAAAAAAAAACCACAAGCCATAGTTATCAGAAACTGTTTAAGTAATAAGTTTTATCTCTCTCTGCAGAATCCCTAAGTCATTGTACATGCATTTACCTTAAAAACAAAGGTTTTTTTCAGGGAGTTTGTCCCGAATCACATTAACATAACCCGCTCGGCATCCCAAATAAAACCGAGCAGAAGCAACTCCGGAAGGTCTCAGAGCCCCAGACTGAGCTCATCCAACGCTACAATTTGACAGCCCCGAGGAACTCTCTGGGCCCTGTGGAGCAGTACCCGCACCAAGTCCCTCACAGCTTCCCGGGATAGCGGGCATGCTGACACCGGTACCACAGGGTCGCCAAGGCTACGCTGCTACATCCAGGCCGCCTTCCAGCAGCGAAGCCCCCAGGAGACCCAGAGGGAATGCGGGAAGGCCCCGCTGGCAAACCACGGGCCTCCGCCAGGACCCACCGGGACCGGCTCGCCCCGGGCCCCGGGCCCCGGGTGAGGCGGCTCCGGCCAGGCGGCCCCCGCTAAGCTTTCAAGAGTGGGACAGCGCCCGCACCCCCGGCCGGCCCTACTCCCCTCCGCACCCCGCGGTCCCGGGAAGGCCCAGGTCCCCCTCAGGGCCCCTCCCTGCCCCTCACCCAGCGCCGCCAGGGCCCGCACCGCAGCGGAACCAGCGGCCATGGCGCCGCGCACCCGCCCAGGGCTGACTTCCGGCACTCGGAGCTGAGAGATCTGATTGGCTCTGAGCGAGGCGGGGGCAGAGGCCTCGCTCTTATTGGCTGCTGGGGAGGGCGCATGCGCTCTGCTCCCTCCGGAGGTGTCGGCTGGGTGCGCATTGAGGCCCGGCAGCGGAGTGGCGGGGATCACAGAATCATGGAATCGGCTGGGTTGGAAGGGACCTCAGAGATCATCAAGTGCAGCCCTTGATCCACTACCGCTGTGGTTACCAGACCATGGCACTGAGTGCCACATCCAGTCTCTTTTTAAATATCTCCAGGGACGGAGAATCCACTACTTCCCTGGGCAGCCCATTCCAATGTCTGATCACCCGCTCCGTAAAGAAATTCTTTCTAATATCCAACCTAAACCTTCCCTGGCACAACTTAAGTCCATGCCCTCTTGTCTTGCTCACAGTTGCCTGGGAAAAGAGCCCAACCCCCCCCTAGCTCCAGCCTCCTTTCAGGGAGTTGTAGAGAGCGATGAGGTCTCCCCTGAGCCTCCTCTTCTCCAGGCTGAACACCCCCAGCTCCCTCAGCCTCTCCTCACAGGACTTGTGCTGGAGTCCCTTCACCAGCCTGGTTGCCCTCCTTTGGACCTGCTCCAGGACCTCAATCTCCTTCCTGAACTGAGGGGCCCAGAACTGGACACAGGACTCGAGCTGTGGCCTCACCAGGGCTGAGTCCAGGGGCAGAATCACTTCCCTGGACCTGCTGGCCACGCTGTTCCTGATCCAGGCCAGGATGCCATTGGCCTTCTTGGCCACCTGGGCACACTGCTGGCTCATGTTCAGCTTCCTGTCAATCCAGACTCCCAGGTCCCTCTCTGCCTGGCTGCTCTCAGCCACTCTGTGCCCAGCCTGGAGCTCCCCATGGGGTTGTTGTGGCCAAAGTGCAGGACCCGGCACTTGGCCGTGTTGAACCTCATCCCATTGGAATCAGCCCAACTCTCCAGTCTGTCCAGGTCCCTCTGCAGAGCCCTCCTGCCTTCCAGGATGGATGGAGGGAGGGGGGGAGGGAGGGAGGGATGGAGGGAGGGAGGAAGAGATGGGTGGAGGGGTGGAAGGAGGGATGGATGGGTGGAGGGATGGATGGACAAATGGTGGTATGGATGAGTGGATGGAGGGAGGGAGGGATGGATGGATGGATGGATGGATGGATGGATGGCTGTCTGGCTGGACGGATGAATGGATGGATGGAGGGAGGGAGAGAGGGAGGGAGGCAGAGATGGGTGGAGGGGTGGAAGGAGGGATGGATGGATGGATGGGTGGATAGACGGATGGATGGACAGATGGAGGTATGGATGGAGGGATGGATGGGTTGGGTGGAGGGAGGGAAGGAGCGAGGGAGGGATGGGAGCCCTGGCAGGAGGTGGTTTGGGATTGTTCTTAACAAAATAAACCACTTAAAAGATTCAAATAAAACCTGTACTGTGTTTTAAGCTGCTGCTTGTTCCACAAGCAGCGGGTGGCACAGCCCACCTGGAGATGGCGGCTCAGGGTCTTGCAGGTCGTAGCCTCCCCCTGCTTTGCCTCAGGCTGGCCATGCCCTCACTCTACAGAGCCCCCCTGCAGACCCCTTGTACAGACCCCCTGTACAGACCCCCTTTGCTGGTGCTTGAGCTACTGGTGATGCCTTGGGAGGTGGTGCTGGTTGGTGCCAGGGTCGTCTGGGGAGGCTCTTGGGAATGCCAGTTCAAGTGAGGGCTGGTTTGTGCAACAAGTTGTTTACTCGGTTGGGTTTATTGTTAACTGCTGCTAGGGTTTCCTCAGTGTTCCTCATCACCATCTCAAGTACATAAATAATGCATTGTCTTTTGTGCACGCAGCATGTGGTATACTTGACTTGGTAGAGCTAACAGAGTAACTGTACTTTGTGCAGGTGTGTTGTGGAACTAGCCAGTCCACCTGCAGATAAACTGAGGTTCATGGATGATCTGTGCAGATCAACTGGCTTCAGTTTATTGGGGAAATGGCCACTTACTGAAAAACATGAGGGAGAAACAAATTCAATAAACTGTGCATACCCTAGAGAAGTAAGTTTGGGATGGGGTTGGAGCCCTGAAAAAACACTGATGCTTCATCACTTTCACCTTTTAAAAACAACAAATATTCTTAGATTTCTCTACTAACCAGATTTACATTTGCTTTTAGCTTTTTTTCTATAGTGTGATGCTACAATCTCAGTAGATCTCTTGTAAGACTCTGGCAGAGTAGTAAAACATAACTTGTAATGTAGTATCAATCACTAGCTTAAAATTACGTATTTTCAATAAGTGTTAATGACAAAATTCAGGAGGTATTTCAGGAAAAGAGTAATTATTACAGAACATGGTGTGTGCTTATAAGCTTTACATATTTATGGTCTGTCTGATCCTGGCCTCTCCCTTATAAAGTATGTAATTTATGTAATTAAGTGTCCAAATATTTTTGAGTAGTATGTGTTTTTATGGCTTTGTGATTGTTGGAACACTATCAATGTATGTACTAGTAAGATTTCTCTGAGATAGCAAGGATTTAACTTAAAAACCTCTTTGTTCTTAAGTAACTATTACATACTGTCTATTACATACTCCAGAGAACATTATATTACAATTTCATCAAGTCTCTTAGTAGTGCCTTTAGCACTATGACTAATATTATATTACTGCTCATTATTTCTCCAAGATGTGGAGTATCTTGGTGGTTTGGTCATTTCAGAATTCATTTGCTGAAATTTGGGGTTATTTGGCAGTTATTTTCATCAACTCATGTAAACATGAGTTTAGTTATTTGAATTTGGAACGGAAGGTGGTAAAGTAAGTTACAATTTCAGCCTGCTTGCCCATTCACAGAATTAAACTGTCTATCAGAAATAGTGTGGTCAGCAGGACTAGAGAGGTGATTGACCCCTTTGTATTCAGCACTGGTGAGGCCACCCCACTACAAGGACATTGGAGCAAGTCCAAAGAAACTCAATGAAGCTGGTGGGGATTGGTCTCTTCTTCTAAGTAATAATGGACAGAACAAGAGGAAGTGTGCTCAGGTTGTGCCAAGGGAGGTTTAGATTGGTTATTTTTGGAGAGCCAGCTGGAATGGATCGACAATTTCTAAGACCTGAGAGTCCCCCCTATATAAATAGGGGGTCCCCCTATAAATAGGTGTCAAAACTTCAAAGGTTGTTAAGAGATTTATGTTTTGTTTATTGTATGATAACAATAGTTGTTGCCAAGAGCATAAAGTTATTTCTGAGTAGTATGGGTCAAATACATTTTAAAGATAGAGATTAGTATATTAATGTGCTGAAAAAGGTAGTTAAGAGGGTTTCATATTTCAGAAGAAGAAATAGAGGAATTCTTGCAGTGAGTAGAGTGATCCTGTCCTTGGTTTCCTGCAGCAGCAATGATTGATTTAGATCAGTGGGACACTAGGGAAATAAATGAATACAGTTTCAAGAGGAAGGACCAGATGTTTTTCCTTTAAAGGCTTTTTCCATTTGGAATATTGTAAAGATACCTTTAATCCCCCAGAATGATATCCTTAAATCAGTTAACAGACCAAGGATGATAGATGCTGCAGTAGCTACACAGGATGAGGATCAAGATAGCGATAGATGAGAAAATATTTCAGAACCTCAGGATGAGCCAGATTTGCAAGAAAGAAAGTTCCCCCACCTCTGCTTTCCCCCCACCATCACACGCAGACTCGTGCCCTTTCACACCCCCCTGTATTGCAGACGGGTACACAAAAAGGTCTTGGAGGAAATGCCTTTGGAACTTTTACATGCATTCCCTGTTATGGAGGATCCTGATCCTAATAATCCTGGGCTATAACTTTAAAGACACTGAAAGATTTAAAACAGGCTGCAGCTCTGTATGGTCCAACTGTGTCTTACATACTTACTATAATTACACTTGTATCCACTGAAGCTATGTGCCCTTGTGATTGGAATATACTGGCTTGTGCTATCCTAGACAGAGATGACTATTTACTTTGGAAAAAGTATTATCATGATCTTTGCATGGATCAGGCTAGAAGAAATCAACAAGCAAATGTAGCTATTACCTTTGAAATGCTGATAGGAACAGGACCTTTTTTAAATATGCAAACACAGCTGACCTGGGAGCTGCAGGCTTATCAACAAATAACTGCTGCAGCTGTACAAGCTTGGGAAAAGTTGCCTGCAAAGGGAGAGGATAACGTAAGTTTCACAAAGATTTTACAAGGACCATCTGAGCCTTTTGAACAATTTGTTAATTGCTTGGCTATGGCTGTTCAGAGAAGTGTGGTGGACAGTGATGCTTCTAACATTTTGCTTAAACAATTGGCACTTGGTAATTGTAATAAAGGTTGTAAGCAGACACTGGCAGGTTCTAAACGAGTCGTGACAATTACAGATAGGATCATCTGATGTCAGGATGTCAGCACTGCTACAGACAACGCTAATCTGATGGTGGCTGCTTTGCTATCAGTCAAAAAGGCAAAATCCTTTAATTGTGGTAAAGAAGGACATCTAGCGAGAGACTGCAGAAGGACACAGAGCCGTCCTAATCCTAAATCACCTCAATTATGTCCTAAATGTCAGAAAGGGTTTCACTGGGCATCTGAATGTAGAACAAGATGTTTTAACAATGGGGCTCAGTTGCCCCAGCCCCACAGACAATAGTGGCTGCCATATCACTGCCACCTCCACAAATGATCCTGGCAAGTCACAGCTTCAAAGCCTCAGCAGGGCAAGCCCCAGCAGTGCAGGATTGGACCTCCACGCTGCCTCCCGATGTGTACTAACTCCTGAAATGGGGATTCAGAAAAATCCTACCACTAGTATGAGGCCCCTTCCAATTTGGAACAGTAGGCCTTATATTGGGCCATTGGGGGGATTCAGCCAAAGGGCTTCTTGTAATCCCTGGGGTAGTGGATGATTATTATTAGGGTACTATAATGATTTTGCCATGGTCTCAGTGAGCTATTGAGATCCCAGAGAACGCTAGAATTGTGCAAATTTTTGTACCCTCATATGTTAAACTTGACCAGGAACAGAAAGGAGCGAGAGGAGCTACCAGATTCAGTAGCTCAGGAACAATTTTTTGGTCTCAAGAAGTTACTGTTGAGTGACCCACACTAATGTTTACTATTCAAGGACAATTATTTGAAGGACTTACTGATACTGGAACAGATAAGTCTGTCACTGGTTATCAACAGAGGCCAAAACCATGGCCTTTACATGAAGGTACAGCATCTTTGGCAGGAGTAGGTGAAGTCAGTCTCACTGCCCTGGCAGAGTTCTACAAAGCTCCCATGTCAGGACCCTGATGGAAAAACAGGTGTTTTTCAGCCAGATGTTTTACAAAAAATGCCAATAAACCTATGGGGATGGGATGTCCTCACACAAATGGGATTGTACTTACAAAGTCCATCTGATCAGGTAACTGCCATGGTGAATACTTGAAGATTTCAGACTTTAAAGGGATTAGGCAAGCACCAGTAAAGAATGAAAGAATGTCTGCTCTGAAAAACGAACACAGATCACAAAGGACTGTGATACCCTTTTGTTTAGGAGCTGCTGTCAAAGCTTCTCTTCCTTATGCTTACCCCATTCAGTGGATTTCAGATGATCCTGTCTGGGTTGAACAGTGGCCCCTATCTAAAGAGAAGCTTGTTGTCTTGCATGAGTTGTTTAAAGATCAGCTAGATGCCAATCATATTGAGTTTTCAGTCAGCCCTTGGAATTCTCCAGTTTTTGTTATCAAAAAGAAATCCAGGAAATGGCAAATGCTACATATCTGAGAGCTATTAAAGCCATTATAGCCTCTATGGGCTCATTACAACCTGGTTTGCCATCTCGTGCTGCCATACTTTCCAAATGGTCCCTTGGATTCACAGACTTAAAAGATTTGGTTTTTACTATTCCTCTTCAGGAGTTGGACAGATGTAGATTTGCCTTTTCAATACCCAGTAGTAATACGGAAGAGGCAGCTTAACATATCAGTGGAAAGTTTTCCCACAGGGAATGAAAAATAGTCCAACTATTTGTCAAAATTTTGTACAACAAGCTATTGCACCGGTGAGACACAAATGGCCAGAGGCAAAAATTATTCACTATATGGATGACAATTTGTGTACTCATTCTGATCAAGAACAATTGCAAGAAATACCAAAGGACTTGAATATTCACCTAGAGCAATGGGGCTTACAGGTTGCCCCAGAAAAGGTACAACAAACTCCACCATTTTCATACCTTGGCTTTTTTTTTACATCAGCATATCATTGGTCCACAAAAAAAATCAAACTACACATTACCAATTTGAAAACATTTAATGACTTCCAGAAATTGTTAGGGGATATTAAATAGCCTAGCATAGGCTTTGACCTATGCTAGGAATTTCTACAACTCAACTGACTCATCTGTTTGAAACACTGCATGGAGATTCTAATTTAAATTCTCCCCACATGCTCTCAGAAGCAGCACAGAATTACAGATTGTGGAACAGGAAACTCCCTGAAAGGAGGCTGGAGCCAGGAGGGGGGTTGGTCTTTTTTCCCAGGCAACTTTCAACAAGACAAGAGGGCATGGACTTAAGTTGTTCCAGGGGAAGTTTAGGTTGGATATAAGAAAGAATTTCTTTACGGAGAGGGTGATCAGACATTGGAATGGGCTGCCCAGGGAGGTGGCGGATTCTCCATCCCTAGAGATATTTAAAAAGAGACTGGATGTGTCACTCAGTGCCATGGGCTGGTAACCACAGCGGTAGTGGTCAAGGGTTGGACTTGATGATCTCTGAGGTCCCTTCCAACCCAGCCGATTCTATGATTCTATGACTGCTCAACTATCATGTATTTCCCTTCAACAACCAGTACGAGGTGCTGTTTAAGCCACTCCTGACATCTCCACTGGTGTTCTTTTCCACAGGGTATACTAGAATGGCTTCACCTTCCTTTTGAGAACACTTCTTCACTGACCCCACATGTGGCAACGGTTGCATTTTTGATTTCTAAATTGTCTAAGCGACACTTGTAACTTACAGATTTGTACTTGTTTGTCATTCACCAACCTTAGACACAAGCACAGTTGCAGGAATTGATTCAGAACAATGAGCAATGGCAGATAGTTGCTGCAACAGGACACTTGGATAATCACAAACATTCCTTTAAATTATTGCCTGTTGAACAATATTAATGACTTTTTCCTGTGATAACTTCTCCTACCCCCTTGATTCCCCTACGGTGCTTACTGGTGGTTCTAGAAACAGTAAGGCTGGATTTTATTGTCCGGAACAAGGAAGTCATGTAGAACATACCATGTAAATCTCAGGGCGAAAGGTAGAATTATTTGCACTTAATCATGTTTTTGAAGATTTACCTCAGCCTATTAATATCTTGACTGGTAGTTGCTTTGCAGCATATGTCTGTCAAAATACTGAAACAGCTCAGACAAAATACACCTCTAATAACGATCTTTTGCAGCTTTTTTTTATTGTTTACAGATGCTTGCACACATGTGCTGTGCACCTTTTTTTATTACTGATATTCATGCACATTTCACTCTACCAGGACCCCTGTGAGCAGGAAATGCTACAACACATAGTCAAGTACAAATATTTTTAGCAGACTCTGATACTCCCTTACCCATTCACTGTGCTATGGAAAGCCACCAGTTATTCCATCAGAATGCACTGAGCCTGTACGGGTATTCCCACATTACTCAAGAACAGGCACAACACATTGTGAGAAGTTGTTCTGGCTGTGCTCCCTATCTTCCTGTACCTCACCCTACAGTTAACCCTAGAGGTCTATGACCTAGTGTTTTGTGGCAGATGGATGTCACACCTTTCCTCATTCAGCCCGTCAATCTTATGTCCATGTTTGTGTTGATGCCTATTCAGGTTTTCTTTTTGCTTCTGCCTTAACAGGAGAGAATGTTTGTCATGTTATAACATTCTTATTGACTGCTTTTTATGTAATGGGCATTCCTCATGCTACTAGAACTGATAATGCCCCAGCATAGACCTCTTTTGCTCAATTTTGTCAATGGTAATTTCAATCAACCTGCTTGCCACAGGTGTGAGTCAATTGGAAGGATCCTTTAACAGGGCAATGGAAAGGTCCTGATCCATTAATGACATAGGGTCAAGGTTTTGCTTGTGACTTTCCAGAAACTGCAGATAAACCCATTTGGGTTCCAGAAAAGAACATCAGAACCTGTGATGATAGGAGCCTTACCTGGCATCACCAAGAACTTCTGCCAGCTGACCCTGCAGCCCAACGAATGGTGGAGACATCAGAGACCTCTGAGCCAGGAGACACAGAAAGAAGAACAGCCAGTTTGGGGAAATATCAAAGCACTGACAGGTTGTGGGGTAGAAATGGTGAAAAACCAAGGCCATCCAGTGAAGCTTGATTTAGTGGTTTTGCCAATATCCGCTCTGCCGAATTTTGTGCAGGTGGGGTTTGGAGATGCCAATATGTATTGGATCTGGGTGTGCTTTGCCATGATAGTAACTTGTTACTGGATGAGGCAGGTGAAGATCTGCATTGACAAGAAGGTGAAAGTACTGGGGCTGGCCAAGCACCTCCTACCACAGTCAAGGGCAAGATTGGGTTGGCCTCTGTATTGCCACCAAGAAGAACCTATAGCTCTGCTCTTGTCTGCAACCCAGTAGATGTTGAGTGGTGGGGACACACACCATACAAGACCTTGATGTGAGGGATCGCTTCCTCTGCTATAAGAGGAGGGGAGGACAGGCCAAAAAGCCTGAAGTTGGCATGAATCACAGAATGGTTGAGGTTGGAATGAACCTCTTAAGATCATCGTCCAGCCCCCCTGCTCAAGCAGGACCACCTGTGTCCAGTTGAGTTTTCACTGTCTCCACAGATGGGGACTCCACAACTTCTTTGGGCAAACATTTTCCAGTGTTTGATTACCCTCAAAGGAAAAAAGCAAGAGTTAGAATAAATAAGTAACTTGTCTTTGAAGCTCCCTTTTCCCCCCATGGCTATAGGCTAGCATTATCTACATACGGTAGAAATGTTTCTCAAATCTATATGTATGGTAAGCAAACTATGGCTAATCTGACATTATTGCATTCACATATAGTCATGATTTGTACCTTGCATTCTTTTATGTTCCTATTGTCTAATGATCTTAATATCACTAATTTTAAGCAAGCCTTTTGTGCAATTATCCAAAATCCTATATACTCCAGTTGTATTAATCATCAAATCATCATTTATCAAAAATAATTGACTTGATGTTTGGAAAGAGAGTATGTTAAAGAAACCCTGCCAAACAAGCCCTGGACTCTATCCCAGTCCTGGTCATAGTTGGTCAGGAGAAGAACCAGATGTTTCTGCATAAGGTAACGTGCAAGTCATCCTAACTTGCTGGTTGTTTAGTATTTAAGGCTGGATCCCCTTGCAGTGATTTTGGGTGCCCCACCTACCAGTGGACACACTGTGTAGGATTTTCCCACTTGCTTGGAAGGGTTTTCCAAATCCTCACTGCAGCCAGGGCTCCCCAGTGACTGCGGGTCTGGGTGATGGTAACATACACAAGTGGTGATGTATAATGCTAACATTATATTAGATACTTTATCTGCCTTAAATCCCTTTCACTGTAGATAAGCCACATTACTTCATGTTCTTCCCTATGTAAAACTCCCTACAAGAGTTTTAATGTGTATTTTTGTTTGGTTTTTTAGAATTGTGATTTGGACCATGATTAACCTGGCAACAAAGATTCATAGAATACACTTATTCCTAAAAATACAAAAAGAGGGATATGTGGAGAGCCAGCTGGAATGGTTCGACAATTTGGAAGACCTGAGAGCCAGCAAAGAGACAAGGTCCCACACTGCAAAGCAAGGTTAATCAAAACTAGCAATGAGGCAAGGCCCATTGCCAGAAAAATAAAGATGAGGCAAGGCTCACAACCAGAAAAGATAATAAGGAATTTGGAGGACACTTACTCTGAATAAAGGGATTGTGTACTCTAGTAATTTTGGCCTGAACCAGGATGTTTTATTAAGAATGCTGTATCTTGTAAGCAATGTCTATAGCTAAAAAAATCAACATAACTGCCTTTTAGCATGATCTTTGTTTATTGTATCATGTTTTCTCTGCACTAAAAAAGAGCACTGACTGATTAATAAAATCAGACATATTTCCTGAGCGTATGTCTCACCCGGCCTCAAACTCTTTTCTCTACACTCATCTTTTCCTCACTTTGTTCACAACAGTTATTAGGAAAAAAATGTTCATCAGAAGGGTCATGACATTCTGGAGCAGGTTGCCCAGGAACTTGGTGGAGTCATGGTCCCTGGAGGTGTTTAAAAGCCATGTGGACATCATGCTGTGAAACATGGTTTAGTATTGGACTTGATGATCTTCAAGGTCTTTTCCAACCCAAACGATTCTATGATGCTTTCAAAAATTCTGCCTCTTTATGTGTGCTATATGAAGCTTTTTGTGGCATAGATGCAGACTATGATGGTGATCTGACAGTACTTCTAGATAGATAATGACTGAGAATTCAATATGAGGAGGCACCTGTTACAGAAAATGGGTAACAAATCTCACAAACACATTGGATTGCTGCCCCAGGTCTTTCTGGCTTTGTGTTGGAGGTCCAGCAGATGGGCTTCAACAAAACCTTGTCCACTTCCAAAAGGCAAAGGCAGTGCTGCAAGGGGCCCATGCACATCAGCTGCAGACTGTGGGGGGCTGGGGGCAGAAGCAGCCAGGGGGTAAGGGAGGACACTGAGGCCAGGAAATGGTGGGTGCCTTCATGGTTACCTTTTCTGAATTAACTTGAAAGAAGACATAGCACTAAATCTGATATCTGTGTTAAAATATGTATATAAATATATATGAAATGTATACTACACCGTACACGACAAGTATATATTATACTGTGCTTGATCTTAGCCAAAAGGCCAAGAAACGGTATGTTTATACTGCTGATACGGGAAGGTACGAGGGAATTCGCAGCTTTGGGAAAGAAGTGCTCTTTTTTATTTAGGTTTCACACATCCTACAAGTAATTTTCGGCAGATCCTGCGAGGAACCCACCCCCCGTCTCCTTACTGCTCTGAGGTCCTCCACCGCCCCTGCTTCACGGTTCTACCCAAACCCCTTTATCCCGTCCCGTTCCGTGGCCTCTCCCGTTCCCGCAGCTCTGTTTCCCCGAACCCTGGCCGTACCTCACCGCCGGTGCACGGCTTGGGCTCGGTTCCGTTCAGCTGCTCGGAGGACGTTTCAGAGGAGACCGGGAGACCCGGGCACTTGGCGCCTGCTTAGCATCCACCCCCGTTGTCCCCCGGTGGCCGCAGAGCGGGCAATGGTGTTTACGGTAAACGAGGGCTTGGATGCGCAGGGCCAGAACCGAAACCGAGCAGAATCCCCCTCGGTAACTTGCCCCGGGGCCACCTCCGTCCCACGCACACCCCAATGGTTGGAAGCAAGCGCCGGGCGGGCCAGGCGAGGCACCACCCCTTGCCCTTCTGGGAGAGTCCATTGCCGGGGGAGACCAAAGGGTGGGCAGAGGGAAATCTTCCCGCCATGGTTGCCCGGGAGCATCCAGGGGCACATTGTTCATCGCCTTACGGGGCGCCTCTTCCCGCCCTCTTCCCGTAATGTGTGTGGGTGAGCGCGCTGGAAGGTTGTTTAATCCTCCTCTTATCCTCCCCCCCCTCTTTTCCTCTCGGCTCGGTGGTACGGTCCCGGGTCAGGTCTGAATCGCGGCGGCGCAGGGCGCTGTCAGTGCCGCGCTGCCAGGTTCAGAGCAGAACCGGTACCGGGAGCCGCCCCGCTGTCACCGCCACCCCCACCACAGGCATGGAGCCCCATCGCTGGCTGCCTCTGGAGGCCAACCCCGACGTGAGTGCGGGGCTTGGGGGGCGGGCGCGGCGGAAAGGGGGGGGGTAGGGGAGTGTTGGGCTGCTGCTGGCAGGCGGGAGGATGGCGGAGGGGAGCGGAGAGGGCTCGGTGCCCGGTGCCGGTCGGGGCGCAGCATCCTGGGCTGAGGGGCGGCTGCTGAGGGGGTCTGAGCCCTCGGATCGCAGTGGGGTGTTAACTCCCTTCTGTTTTTCCCTTTCAGGTCACGAATCAGGTGAGGAGCTTTTATTTGAGGTAACCTCTGTAGCCTCCCTCCAGCTGTAGGCCCATCCCTTTTTATTTTCGTGTAGTAAAGGTTCCTGCTTCGCCGAGGAGAGTAACCCCTGCCTCCCCTGCGGGTATCTGCGCTCCCCCTTGGTAAACTGGACTGTACTGGGATCTCCTCTGAAACCCCTGAGTAAACTGGGCTGTACTGGGATCTCCTCTGAAACCCCTGAGTAAACTGGGCTGTACTGGGATCTCCTCTGAAACCCCTGAGTACATAGTGCCAGGGAAAGTTATTATACAAAAGTAAAACCGGTAAAGACATGGACATGGTCTGACTTTTAATATAACAATCTCTGATGCGTTTCTGGCTGGTTTTTATTAATTAATTAATATTTTAAATATTGTTATAGACAAATATATATATATAAAGCGTGCCAGTTCTGGAACTGTACGTGGTGGCTCTGTGTATTTGTAGATTTGCTTACATCACCACGTTGCAGTCTCTTGTTTTCTCTCTCTGATCATGAGAAATAATGTCATTTTACTGCATTTGCACTTTTCTGCTTGTTCATGGCAATATCTGCCTGAGTTGTTGCTTTTTTTGTTAAAATAGTAGAAGCCACACTACAACAAGGAAGTTTGTTCTAGTCACAGAACAATGTGAGAGCTGAATAAACTGTAGCTGAAAGGAAATTATGCATACTGCAGCCCTGTGTCATATGTTTTGAGTATCTTTAGCAAGCATTAGAGGTGAGATGTTGAACCCAGCAGGCTTGTAAATAATGGTAAGGATCTTGCTTAAGCCAAAAGACTCTAAAGCTTCCAGCAGTAAAATGATACCAAAACTACATTGTTGAAATATTTTGAAAATCAGGAATTTATGTATGTCAATAATGTATTTATTTTATTGTTGCTATACTATATTTACTGCATTGGCAGGAGTGTGAAGGATTATTTGATGCTGGGTCATTTTTTTATTGGGCTTTATAGCTTCCTAGGGCAAATAATTTTACAATTCTTACAGTACTGCTGCTGTGGAGTTTTTAATCTCAGTCCTGAGTTAAAGTTAAAAGCCTTTCCTGAAAGCTGTTCTTGAATGTGTGCTCTCACTTTTTATATTAAAAAAAAAAAAAAAAAAAAAAAAGAATTTCAGTTCAGAAGAAATTAAGTGTGAATAAATGACTAGTGGAATTTCAAGTTCTCTAAATTTTTTTAGTACAAATAAAGTCCTGTCAGATGTAAAGTAGAAATTGAGCATAAAAAACTAGTGACGTCTTAAAATCTGATTTATCCTGTATCAATACATGTTTATGTTACATGAAGAAAGTCCTAGAGCATTAAATGAATAGTTCTCATGTGTTCAAAGTCTGTCTCTTTTGCCCATTGGCTTTGCATTGATGATGGAGAATACCTATTGGTTGTGGATGGTAATGGATTATAGGAACTTTAACTCGACAAGGATTTTTGTGTTAATATTTCTGTACAGAAAAGGTACAGAGGCCGGTTAAACTTCCTCTGTCACTATATTTTTCCAGTCTTAACTGAGCAGTGGTTGTTATTATCTAGACTGAGAGGTGTATTAAGGAAAAAAAAAAAAAAAAGTTAGTGTTGAGTATGAACTCACCTTGCCTTATTAGTCATTGTGTTCTTTTAATCTCATCAGTACAGTGGTAAACTGTATAGCAATGGGGCTATTAGTCACAAGTTATTCATATCCTGCTTAAGTGTAAAACAACAACAATAGTAATTAGAGATTCAAATGAAGTTGCAAACACATTTTCAAGAAGCCCTGTTGATTGCAAGGACAGCTCATTTTCGTTGTATTCCATGCTGTGCTGTGCAAAATGTTCTGGAATTTTTCAGGATTTAAAAAAAAAAAAAAAGTGTGCCCCAAATAGCTGTAGTACATGAGTTCAGTAGGGCTGTAATACATGTGTTTAGTAGTAGTTCAGTATAGGTGTATCTTTACAGAGACATATAGCCATATGCTTCTTTGTGGTTTGGGCTTATTTTTGCTACCTATTTTTTTATATTTTATTTGTCTTGAATGTTAGACTAATCTTGGAACATATTACTTCTGTTAATGTTATTGCTAGGTATGACAGTGAACTCTTAAAAGCAAAAAATATTCCAGTCACCTGTAAGATACATGGATTCTTGAGTATTAGATTGCAGTCAGAACTGTCATTAGGATTTAACAAATGCTTCTCCTATTTTGCTGATTGTACCATTTTATTCCCTTTTTTAGTAGCAACCAGAAAGGAAATGTACTAAATGAAAGTTCAT